>CM021731.1:145637465-145693512 GCA_011075105.1 Heteronetta atricapilla
CATGTACCCAAGGCATATTACTTCCATGTACCCAAGGCATATTACTTTCCAGTTGTCTTTCTTCTTCGGTCGCTAACGCACAGTTCTTCTTATGCCCTGGGTAGCTTTGCAACTTCAGACATAGCGTTTCCTTCTACATCAGTCAGGAGGTACAAATGTGCTTACATTAGGTCAGGCACACTAGATAAATAACGTGATTTTACAAATACAATGAACTAAGTATAGCAGACTGTGAGGAAGAACAGCTGGCTAAAAAAAAATAAGAAAAAAAGCTACCCTTGGTAGCTTCCCAGTTCTTCTTAAACAGAATTCAGTATGTTACAAAGTTCAGCCCTCCGAGCCTGTCAGCAATTTGCAAATTATTGCTCACATAATCACAATCTCTAGATAGAGGAAGCACACTTACCTTTCCCACAGTATGTCTTCTCTAACGGGGTCACATACCAGCTGTCCTTTTATGTAAGCATTTGCATCTCTAATAAACGAGGAGATTGCCTGCAGAAGGTGCTTTGCATCATTCATGGTCTCATCACTGAATTCTACTGCTAAGAAAAAAAAAACCACACGAGCGTTGTGATATGGAGGATGCTGCTGTCATGCATCGGCACAATATTCTGAGCCGCAGCCGTTCCAGGAACAAAAGTTTGTTGTTACTTGTCAGAGCAAACTTCTCCTAATTGCACATTTAATTAGCAACTCTGGTTTTCAAGTGCACTAGGTGAATGAGATCAACATAAAAGACAATCATTACACATGACAACATCTAGCCTACTGGAAAGGCTTTAGACTGTTCCGAAGATTGTTTGGAAGCTCCCTGAAATAAACACCTACTTGATTTAAAGGTGTTTTTTTTTTTTTCTGTATTGAATCTTTCTGCCTGGTTATTATTCTAATACGCTTGAATGGGATGTGCTTCTAATCATCCCCCCAGATTAAAGCTGGGAGCACATACCTTTGATCTCCCCCTGAATTTTGTTCCTATTTTAATTTAGGTAGACACATTCTGCCTTTGGAGACCTCCAAGGACACCTAACCCTCACCACTGACTGAGGAATACAGGCACTTACTGCTAAAGGACTGCATCACCAGCACCTAAACACCTAGAGGCACCCAGCATTTTGCAGTCTAGGTCTGCACGAGGTAACTTCACCGAGGGCAGAAGCCAGATGTGAGCCCTGATCTCGGTGCCATTGGCATAAATCCCAAAGAAGCCTAGCCATTTAAGCAGACTTTCTGCAGGATTTGTCCCGATGTATCTGAGGTGTTAGTCTGGACTATATTTGTCAGGTTTCTCACTTGTGTGTAATTAAAAATCTGCATTACTGGCTCCTTAACATTGGTTTTAAAATTAAGCTTTACTAAGCTTTTAAAAAGACTGATGTAGTGACTTTTAGAAAACCGTGAGGTATCGAAGGAGATCATTTATATCCACTCAGATTACTCAACTGATTACCCTGGTTACAGGGGCTCCGAGAGGAATGCTTGATGAAAGTTTATTCTGATGAAGCTTTGATTAAAGCCATTCTTCTCCACTGATTCAGGGCATTCTTCTAACCCGCCACGTGCTGCAAACGCACCACGGGGCACACACGCTGCTCGAGCAGCTCTCCATCTACCCCTTCCCTCCTTGCCACGGAAACCTCCGCTGCTAAATGCATAATAACAGAAGGTTTGCTGTTAGCACCGACAAGGCGAGACCCAAACGAGGAAAACGTTTCAGCTCGTTCAAGTACAGAAAATCTCTGAGCCTGTTCTGGAAACAAGCTGAGGGTTTTTAGGGGAAGTGTAACACGGACCACAAAAAGGCCCATTCTGAGCACAAGATCTACATAAACTACAGCACCAAGCAAGGATCTGCTCTGAAATATCCAGGGAAACTGCAGAGTACTGAACATGCGCTTGACAGCCTCAGAATGAAAAAATCAGTAGGAGCAGAGAGGCTAGGGACCAGTGGCTACGGCACCGGCAGTGGCAGCAGCAGAGCACGCTGTTCTTCAGAGCACGTCTTATTCTTCCCTAACACCCCGCTCAGCACTTTGTGTGCACAGCAGCAGACGCTCCGGGCAAGCTGGAGTCAGAGAGCACACGTGGCAATGCCACCCAGCATTTGCTATCTGATTTCTTGACGCAGAGGGAGCAAAACTCCAGGCTGTCACTGCCGCAGTACCCAAGCACAGAGGGAGATGACTAGCATCTGTCATGCCTCATTTCTCAGGCTTTATTTCCAAACCCATTTCTCTGCTCATGTCTTCTTGGCTGTGTGCTCCTACCGTTAAGCAGCCTAGAGTCCGTGGTGACGTCCTGTAGGTGCCGAGCCCCAGGCAACGCAGCCCCTTCTTCACAAAGGGGCTTTATCCTAGCGGACAGCACCTCCGTGCTTCCAGACAAGAAGAGCCATCAGACACTGGCCTCGTCTAAGCATTCCTGAAGGCTTTTTATGGGCTCGGTGCGACGAGCACATTGACACTGCCCAACTCTCCAAGCTTATATTCCAGCGAGGGTAACGTGTTCTCCTTCCAAGGCAGGAATCGCCACCCAAGGCTCAGGCTGCAGAAAGCTTTTTAGGAACAGAAGGCGCTTGGGATCTCACCTCTCGGAAGCAGGCAGCAAGGAGAAATGCAGTCATCTTTGAACCGAGCTGACGGCACGGGCACGCTCTGACTCAGCGCTCAGTAAGAGCCTGACTCTGCCCACCTACCTGGCAAGGGTCCTGCAGTCAGCACCTCACCCTGCCTCACCACGCGGCAGTGCTGCACACCTCCAGCAACTCCTGCTGGAGCGGCTCACTGGCATTATATCGACAAGACACCAACGCTTCCTTTTAGCAAAGCCACCTAGATTTGCACAGCCAGCCCTGTTTTTTATCTCAAGAAGATATTTATCCTAGAAGGACGTGGTGATTCTTTACTTTTCAGGGTGATTCAAAGGCAGCCAGCTCAGGAGCAGTGCAGAGGGGCGTGCGGGCATCCTCAGCTTCAAGGGCTGCCCATGCCATCCCTCACCCCTGAGGCAACTGAGGCAACCCAGCCTCCCAGCTTTTGTTTCTAGAACAAACATACGTATGGCAATGCTGTAGGTGCCGGCCTTTTTACTTCATCCTTTGTTTTATTCACTCCAGACTCCCACGTGCCCTCAGCTGCAGCCAGAGTGCCACTCAAGTGCGCACAATTTATTTCCTCTTCCGAGAGAGGCGCAGAGGAAACAGCCAGGCAGGCTGCTATCCCCACAGCAGTAGCACCCCGCTGCAATTCCCCACCAGCATCCACTCCTCCGCTCTGACAGTGGTGGAGGCTGGCAGCTACAAACACTCTTACTATCCCAAACTTCCAAGTATTTCAGGAATACGCAGCCTTCCTGATGCCTTTGGCTGCCTTAGGAAAGCAATGCTCCAGCAGGCAGGCAGCTCCTGCAGGCAGCCAGAGATATTAATGAGCAGAAAGATTTCCCAGCCCAGTAACTGCCTGTCCGTGAGGATGCACAGTGTGTTACACATTAGCAAAGGCACAGAGCCTTCGCCACGTCAGTTCTCCCAGTCCTACTGCTAGGTGTGCTTTATTTGAGGCATCTGGAGGCTGGCTTAATAACACAGCAGGTGTTTCAGTGTGCTCCAGCATCTCAGCGCCGTACCAGGAGTGCTGGCAAATCACAGTATCCAACAGCAGCCATGGAGCTACCATCCACTTCTGGCAGATACCGATAAACTGGTAAAAATGCTATCCGCATGAAAACCTCTTCTGGTTAAAAGCAGTGCCTGCCTGATGGAAACACTCCGGTGTAGAGAGGGAGGCCAGCAAAATTCCCCTGCAGCTTTCCCTGCCAGCAGCTTCTGCCTGCTTACTGCGATCATCAGCTCATCAAGTGTTCGCCCAAGTGAGCTGCACTGCCCTGGCTGCCGAGCAACTCCACGGACAACAGTAAAATAAAAATAAAAAATTATTAGTAAGCCCTTGTCGTACCCTAGAGGGCTAGAAGGCAAAGCTCTACCTACATATGTCTCTAAAAACAGTTGGTTGTGACTGAAATGTAACTGGCTGCAGCAGATGCAATCAGAGGTGGAGGTAATTCATTAACTGAAAGCGTAATTAATTCAGAGTTGTAATTAACCTCAGTTTCAGGAAGGTATTTAGACAAACAGTTAAGTGCTGCCCTGGGTAAAGATGCCTTTCTAAATGTCAGCCTAAGAGCAACCCCACAGGGCACAGCGAACCCTCCCGCTCAGGGTGGGAGCTGCGAGGCACGGCAGGAGGAACCCCCCCTCCCCTGCACCGCCGGCTCTCCAGTCCGGGAGGCGCGGGTGAAAAGCCAGGCGTACCTTTCCCTTACCTGAGCTGTACCTGCTGCGCAGACAGAACATCCTGAATTGATCCGATGAAAACTGCTTCAGAAAATCCTAAAGTCCACACACAAAAAGACAACTTTAGTCATTTCTTAACCTGTTGTTCAATTCTCTTACGCTAGATTTACAGCGTACTTCAGACAAACTGACATTACAAATAACCTTCGATCTTTAAGTTAGGATTAAAGCTTTGAATTAGAGAACTGGTTTAAAGTCTGAACTAAATAAAATCTAATTCCCTACACATATAATGGGTATATACACACAGAATATACAAATACACGTGTATTGTCAATCACAAATATAAAACACTGAAAAATACTTTGTTTTAACCATCAAATGTACATTGAATAAAGACCTGTGCAAAAATAAATAAATAAATAAATTACTAGACTAAGAGGGGGATACAATCCTACAGGAAAGGACAAATCCTAAGTTTTGCAAAGTTTATGATAAAGAAAAACTTCTTGAAGAAGAAAATGAGCGTACCTTTTCTGGAGGAATAGATTATGAAGGAAAACAGGGGAGTGAACAAAAAGCTTTTTTTTTTTTTTAAAAAAAAATCACTGGAAATTATCTATGCTAGTTGTGAAACCTCATTTATTTCACCCTGCTACTTATCCAGCTTTAAAAATAACTTACTGTCCCAACAAAGAAGTATTTAAGTGCTTGGAAGGGACATGGATGAAACATTCCGTCACTTGACAGCTCTGCTCTCAGCAAGAAGGCTGAACAAGGTGGCAGATTAACTGAACATGGCATGCCTGTCTCTTTCTCTTTCCCAATTTGCAAATTGGTGATAGTAAGTTTGTAACACTGAAGTACCACTGAAAGAGAAAATCACAAGGTGAAGTCAGTACAAGAAGAAAACATGGGAGGTGTCATTTGCTTAAAGATGCACATTTCAGAATCTAGCTTCTGCTGCCAGACTGATCCAGCCTGAACACTGAAGGTAGCGAAATGTCAGCAATGTGCAGTCTCTCAAGTGAAAATAGAAATAATTGAGGCAATCAATGCAAGCTAAATCAAGAAACAGATTGTGAAACTAAATGGTGTGGGATTTTTTTTGGAAATAAACTTATAACTTTGTGTACTCAGTGTTTTCCTCCTGTATATTAACATAAAGCTTCTGGGAACAATGTCAGTAAACCAAGGAAATAAATTCTACTGAGGAAAACTTTGAATTTGGGAAGGGGTCATCAGAACTGCAGAAATCAGTTCTGTATTTCATTAAAAACAGAGCACGGAGAAAGAAAGTACCCGTAAATCTTTCAAAGCTGGTTGCTTGGCTGTGCACTTGATTTTGGAGGTCAGAATTAATAGCCATTATAAAAAAAAAAAAAAAAAAACTCACAGAAAAGGAAACAAGGGGGAAGAAAAATAGCGCAGCTGGACTGAGAGCATCCAGCACGGCTGCAGGAAAGGAGAGCCATGCCTCAGTGGCTGCCAGGAATGCGCTCCGCGCTCCTCTGCCACCCAAGACAAAGGAAAAGCCGCCGGCACCATCCGAGGCCGCGAATTTTTCAGAGCACAGGCACAGAGTTCCACACAGGGCTTAGCGCCCAGGATGCAGAAAGACTGTATGGGAAGAAATCTGGCTCACTGGACTGAAAGTTACTTGCCGGAGAGGATTAATACTTGCTAACCATGTCTAATCGCAGAAATTAAAAGAAGAAACCCACAAGGAAAGAGAGAGGGCCCTGAATGTTTTGTTGCTGAGCGTATCGCTGCTGGCTACAAAGAAATTTGTTTGCCTCCTGCACAACACTTTCCTCCGTACAAAGAAGTGCCACTGCAAAAAAGCAGGGGAGCATTTCTATACATTTTTTCGTTGTGTGCATTGCACTAACAGCCATTCCTCCACCCTGCCGACAGCATCTGCTTGGACTCTGGAAACTGCTGTGAAAACGGTGAGCGATGGATAATTTTCCTGGGGGAGGAGAGGCTTAACTGTACACACACGAGACAAGATCGGGAGAATTCAGAATAAAGCACAACTGCTTTTAAAAGGACTGTAATTAGGCTTCCAAGAGGGCAGAGGGGAACGTATGTGCTGAAACAGCCTCTCAAGCTTTGTCTACAGGAAGAAAATTACCCGCTTCGAACAATAGGTGTCAGCCATCGCTGGAGCTGAGATGGTGTTAAGTGCAGCCTATCACCAACACGATGACACAAACCCTGCTCTGCGCTACGCCGCAAACTTTGGCTCAAGCCCTTTGTGGACCTTCAGGGAGGCAAGAAGAGGATCCACAAGGTACTGACTCACTGAGCTGCTTCTGGAGAATGGTTCCTTCTCTCTGACACGGTAAAACAGGACGTATTTGTGCAGCTTGGAGGTGTTAAAAGACAAAGGTCTCCATGCATCAGCAAGAAGGTGACAGTAAAAAAATAATGAAATAAAATAAAGGAGAAGAAAAGAGACTATTACGATAGCGTACTTGATAAATTACTGAGAACATGCTGAGACTATTTCCCTTTTTGCCTAAAGCAAGCCAAGGAAAAATATCCACCCTTGCCTAATTCTCAAACTCATACACGGTAAGATGAGTGCACAGAAGAGAAGCCATTACTGTGACGCGGATTTCTGGTACTAGGCACAAATGCTGCTCCTACAAACATTCTCAGCTCAGCAAGACCCAAGTTATGAACAATCCCTGAGTCACAGCAGGTTTCCTGCATCCAAACAGAATAACAGGTACATCTGCATTAGAAAAACACTCTGCTTCACTTCTGTCACTGCAGCGTAAGCAAACGCTCATGTGTTTGCTCAAAAGAAGGCTGTGATTAATACTTATGTGTTACACACATACATCTCTTCAGCTCACAGAAATAGATTACCTTAATTGTTACGTAGTTTTTTAATGACTTGGACATTTTTTCTTGACTTCCTTTAATGTGCAAATGCCCTAAAAAAAAAGAAGAAAGAATTGGCATAAGTTAGTATGCTTCTCAATGGGCAGTGAATGAGAAAAAACTCTGACACTGGAGTCTCAGGAGGCAGCATAGGCTGAGATGGACGTACGCCAGCCATCTCAATGCAAAGGGTAAATTATTGTTCAAAAGCTTGGCCACGCCATCCTCGACATGGGCCGGGTGAATTTTAAAACACAAGGAAATGTTATTCAAAAAAGAACCTCCCTAGGAGCAGAGACATCATGAAAAAAAATAAGGAAAAAACAAAAAGTCTCCCTTAACCAAGTTGATAATAGATTGATTTTTTTGGAAAAAAAAAAAAAAAAAAAAAAAACATTTTAAGTCTTTTAAAGATCATCCAATGATCCCACAATATAATGTTCCTGAAACCCAAACAATTTTCTGTATGTACTCCCCACTACTATTTTTTTTGATCCCAAAGTTTATTGCGTTAATCCAAAATACCTTAAGTTTTCTGCTCATCCCCTATTCTGAAACTCGATCTACCGAAAATTTGGAAAGAGTTGATTGCCAGAATGGGTTAGGCAGGATAAGGAAGACACTCAGATCTGAGGATCTGTTTCCTGAAGTTCATTTTAAGAGATACCACAAAGCAAATCATAGCTTTTTAAAGGCAACTGGTAGATTTTGCTGCTCAGAATTAGCTTTCTGAAAAAGCTCTCTGTGTTTCTTCTGCATACTTGGGCCAAAAAATCTGTCAGGAGCTTAAAGTCACAGAGAAGAGTTAGTGAGGAGTACTGTACTTGGGAAATAACGTCATCCGCACTACCTGGGAGTACACTCGCTCAAAGTGGGGCCAGTGAAGGCAGTGGGGAGCATCCGAGGTGGCCATCCAGACCTTCTCCCTGCACGCTGAGTCCCCCTGTGCAACCCTCAGCTGTGCCACACCAAGCACACGTGGCTGTTAACCACAGCCTCTGTGGCGTGGCAGCTCTGGGGCACTCCAGGCACAAGGAGTGCGTCTGCATGGCACCAGGAGCTGCATGCTGATGCTGCTCACAGAGCAGCCTCTTCACACAGGCATGGCTCTGAGCAGTGTCCATGCAGGTCCTCCACCAGGACTCATTCCTTTCCTGCTGCCCTGGGGAGCTGATGAGGTAGAAGAAAAATAACAGGGGGATTTAGGTGGTAAGGAACCTCGGCAGGCTGCTCAGCCAAACCCTGCTCCTAGCAGGGCTACCTTCGAAGCCAGATCGTGCTCAAAATTGCCCAAGTTCTGTTTGAAGAAAGGGATTCATTTCTTGTCTGCTCGTGGCTGGGATGCAGCGTAAAGAAGAGGCTGCTGGTGTGATGTTTACAGAAGCCTACTCCTCACCTCGGTCTGTTCCAAGGTGAATTTACCACCTATCAAAGGCCCCGCATTTCACCAGACCTCAGGATAAAGATCTGTCAAGGCAATGCAGAAAGTAAAGCTGTATGCTCCTGGACCTTGTCTGCGCTAGCCACACCACTACCACTGATAGAAGACATCAATTATTCAGAGCCAGAGGGATGCTGAACACAGAGCCAATAAAATGCTACTCAGCATCATTTCAGAAACGTAGTTAAAAGCTTTAATTGGCTTCTCCTATTAATAGAGTAATCCTGTAAGTTACCAAGCACCCACAACTAACACAGAGTTTTCAGACACTCTGTTAACTGCAGAACTCAGCACTTAACCCTACACAGATGCAGATTTTAAGAGTGAACTTTCCTTACTCTTCAATACCACAGCAGCAACCTTGCGTTCTTCCAGATGCAGCAGGCCAGTGCTACCTGATGCCTCGGGGTGCTCCGCAGGGTGGACACACTACACGCAATTCTGGCTCTGTTTTCACAGGCGGTGGAAGAGGTTTCAATTCTTGCAGAGTAGCACCAAGTCTGGTGCTTGGATTTTGCATCACTTTGCACAGTGCTGCTCTGCTGCCCTGACTGGAACCCTCTCCCTTCTCCAAGGGGACAAAATTCCCACTGACTCTTCTGGAGCGAAAAGCAATCTTCTTGGGCCTGGTGAACAGACATGAGAAGCATCTGGTTTCACCTCCTAGCTCTTTCTGACAGTGGTTCAAGTCAGCTGAGATCCTCCAGGAGAAAGCCACCTCCAGTCCTACCTCTACCACCCGAACACTGAAGTTCACACAGCACCCTTTCAAGGATAGCAAAGAATCAAGAGATGTATGGATCCAGAACCAGCTACAACAAAAATCTACAATTAAATAAAAATCTCATTTTCAACATGTTTGCCCTGACTGCTACCCGGTGAGGCCATTTCCACTGCCGTGTAGTTAAATTCAGGGCCCTAAATAAAAGCATGCAGACTGCCAGAAACACTGGACACTCGTAGCTCTACCAACTAAAATAAACCCCCCATACACAAATTTTGTCAAGGGAAAAGGAATAGCCTGGGTGTCCTTATTTATTTATTTATTTAGCTTTTGTAAAGCTGTCTAAATATTGACTGACTTACCTGTAGGCAGCCTAATTTCAAGCAATTTGGCCATGTTGTCTTAATAAGGCGCAGGTAATACCTGAATTTGGCATAATACTCCTCTTCAAGAGCTTCAGCACTTAGAATGATTTCATTAAAGAATCACAAAATACAAGGATTTTCATAACTTTGGCTTGGCGCTCTTCCCAGAGCACAAGTAGTCTAAAAATAAAGTCCTTATAAGAAGATTTATCCCCAGTGCAGGGATTTTCTTCTTCTAATGGGGATTGCTTCTCCAGTTCTGAGCCTGCTAAAATTCTGAAGTCTGTTACCAGAATAAATTGTTTCTGAAGCTGATTCATTTGCCCTAAATAATTCACGTTATCGTCCTCCAGCAAAATTTTTTGAATTAATGAATGTAATCTGTCAGCTCCTAGAGAACCTCAGCACTCAAACCGCCCTTGGAATCAAAGCATTTTCCCCCTTTTCTTGAGAAAAGAGATCTTGAATCTGAATCCTCTTTATTTGCTTAGTTTCAAAGAATATTTCCCCTATAGTTTTGAATCCAAGCTAGAGAACCCAGATTCACTGTTTTTTTGGCAGAGGGCTCCAGCTGGCAGTAACCAGTGTCTATCTCATTGGAAGCACAGAGAATTTCCCAGCACTTCAGGAGTAAAGCATACCCTGGAGGATGCACCAGCCTCTGGACAATTTCTGGTGACTTATAACAGCCTCTACACTGAGAACTGAAACTAGAATTCGGTATTAACGCCAAACAGTACAAAAACATAAAGGCCTCAGTAATTCCCAGAGTGTACCACAGCTCTTGCTCAGACAAGCAGCTGATAGAGTTCAACAAGAGATCTTACACAAAGTATTGTTCAGCAAGAAGAAAGTCAGGTTCAGTCTGCAGTCTGTTGCCTTCAGTTCTCTGGAGACCACCCAGAAACACTGCAACTACAGCTGGAAGAAGAAACTTCACAGTTCCTACCAGAAGGACGTTGCCAGTCCCATCACGTACTGACATTGTTCAGAGCATTGTGCAGCACGATCTTCGCTGAAGCATTACTGTGTCAGGCAGCAGTTCTACTTAACAGCAATATGATAATGCTGAAGGCTAAGTGACTAGAAGACACTGTGCTATCATTTAGTCTAGCGCAGGCAGCAAGGTCACTTCTAGGGGAAAGAGACGCAGAGGTCTGTGGCATCTATGGGCTGCAGCAAGACCCAGCAGCAGCCTCTTTGGTCATGCCTGAGCAGACTAGACCAAAGTGTCTGACTCAGTCTTCAGCATTAACCTTGCATCGCTTACTCACCACTCAGCATACTGCTCCTGGAGGATTTAAAAAAACAACAAGAACCCACAAGCTTCTCAGAAGAATTTAAATAGTTACAGGTGTGTGAATCATGCATTCAGAGCTTCCAGTTCATTGCAGCAGAGCATCTGCTTGTTAGGTTTCTCCCACAGTTCAAAACATCCCAGCTCAGATGTTTCTCTACAGAATCACAACTGTGAGCTTTGTTGGCTTGTCGGTTCAGGCATCTTAGCCTTCTCTCCCTTCTTATCTTCCAGGAGTATGGAGTCTTTTTGTAAGAGAAGAGCCTCTCACTGTATTTGTAATTGCAGGTTATTTTACTCAGCACTCTCCTGAAAACTAAGTTCACAAGCAACTGGTGCTGAGAGATGATGGAGAAGTAGACTGGTTTATTCCAGTTTCAAAGCTTTTAAAACATTATGATCAGCTACCTGTCACCTTCACTCACCTGCCTCCATATACTGAGGGTTCTAGCTCAAAGACAGCAGGAATTGCTATTTTTAGGAGGACATACAGAAAAGATAAATTATTTTCACCCTCTTTCAGCAGGACTGTCATAGCCAAAGTAAAATTTGAAAAGAAACTGTTATCCTAAGCAGTACTCTCAAATTTTGAAGAAATCAAGTGAAGGGAGATAGGATTCTACAGAACTCTTCTTTCCACATTTTTAATTAGGAATAAACACTGTACATGGATAACGCATACACTGATACTATTTGGAAATTTCCCCAGATGATATTTAGTATTTCACTGTAACCAGTTTATACAGGCATTTGTTCTACAGATTCAAGATTCACTCATTTATGTTTCTTCCTTTAGTGAAGATAGAACTTGGTCACTGCAGTACAGCACTCGTTTGTAAGGTTTCCTTCACATTTCATGCCATACAATGTCAAACCTTTAAAAAAAATAAAAAACCAAAACCCCTTATACCTGTACAGGCCTCTCAGGTGATTGATATTTTACTTACCAGAATGCAAAAAATAATTCCCCCACTGCTCACACTGATGATACACCTCGCACTGCGCAATTTCATTCTCATGATGAGGAAACGCGAGATCTATTCCACCAGAATGGATGTCCAGTTGCTTTCCAAAGACCGCGCTGTAACAATAATTGCCTGGTCAGTAAGCAGAACACTACAAAAGGTTGTTGTAAAAGAAATGCAGAAAATAATAACACGAAACATCATCAATACAAACACATTACTGAATGATTACAGTTTCAGATGAGGACTTTACACAGATCTTGATATCAAAATTGCAGCAGTGTGGACAGGACCATACCTGCCTGCTATTAATTTTCCTTAGTATGAGCAGTTATTTTTCTAATTTAAATTAAAGAATGGCAAGCAGGACATCTCCTTTCCTTGTTCTGCTAGGGGATCAGTGTCAGACAGCTTCCTTCACTACAGACAAAACAACTTCAGTGATGAACATTTGGTGTTCCTATGCTTTATCTTGTACCTTTTCTGTAAGAATTCAAGCAATACTGTACACAGTTATGATAGAAAATGCTCAGTCCTATCCTGTTATAATGACTAAAGAAAATGCCTGATGCTGGACCCATGGGAATGAAACTGAAGAACCAAGTCCACTAAAAAGCCAGAAACCAAAGGAGAAACAACTCTGCCATGAGTATTAACTTTGAGTGACCTGTTGGAAATGCAAACCTCTCATTCAGTCGCAGCCTGAGTTACACACGTGCATGGGTTAATGACAAGGGAACTTACCTGAGCCCAGAAGGGCCCTCTGGAGGCCACCTGCTCCAAGTCCCGCTCAAGCAAAAGGAATGGCACCCAGCGCAGGATGCTCAGGACCATCTCCAGGCAGCTTTTGAAGATCTCCAAGGAGGAGACCCCACAGCCTCTCCGGGCAACCTCTGCCAGTGCTCAGTCACTTGCACAGTGAGAATGTGTTTCCTGATGATCACAAAAAGCATCCTGTGTTCTAGTTTGTGCTCACTGCCTCTTGTCCTTGCACTGGGTACCTCTGAAAAGAGCCTGGCTCCATTTTTGGAACCCTCCTTTCAGGTATTTGTGGGCATAAAGCTTATAGATTTTTACTTTATAGACCCTTTCAGTATGGGGCAGAGAAATAGAAGAAAACTCAGAGAAAGAATGGAAGACAGACCGTGGCTATTTCCAAAACTCATGCCCCTCTGTTTCTTCCTGCCTGCTCCAAAACTAGATTTAGTATGGACCTTCAGAGAGATACCCCAGCTTGTCTCTTCCCTCTTGCCACCTAGAGAAGAACTCTGTCCATCAGCAGTTTCCTCCAACAACACAAGGAAGAGCTGGGGAGAGGGAAAAAGACAGATGTGCAAACCGCTCAGGGACAGGAGCTGCAGCCCACCTCAATGTAAGTGAAGCTCCAGATCAGATCTGAGTCACGTCACATGGTTCCCTTCTCCAGGACTGTACTAGAGACCAATGCCCTTCACCTTTTCTCTTTCTCTCACACACACACACTTCAAAGATATTTTGAAATTAATTCACCTTAAAGAGCTTTGAGATGTTTGGCAAACCAGCCAAGTAGTTATTACTTAAAATGGGTACTTGAGAGCTGACTGTGACAGTACAACGCTTCAGGTAACTTACAAAAATAAGCTCCCCACTTCTTAGAGTCCCAGATTACTACACTTCTGCTCTCCATGGGTAAACTCCTATTTACATGGCAGGAGTCTCATCGCAGTGAAGTGTACAGTAAAGTAAGTTTTTACAGACACACATACATACTCTAAATAGCATCCCATTAGCAGATGGGCCATTTTGTAACAGGTTGTCATTCCTTGCCTAGAGTGCACTTCTGTCATAGGTTGCACTTCAAATGCAACGTGCTTTTGTGCACTTTGGTTGCTTTAAGAACTGTTCCACAGCACTGAAACTATTTAGTGACATAAAATCACCTTTATAAATGCTTTTTGCTAGCAGGTAGTAATGACTGACGACCCGACATGCACCAGCACGGCCTATGAAAGAGAAACCTAAAGCAGTTTTTCCACCTACTTTCAGCTTGGGTTCAGAACTCTCAAGTTACACAAGGTCAGATCTCAATAACTTCTTATTAGCTTTGAAAAAAAGATAAGAAACTAATGCAAAACTAAGTACCACTACCAATGTTTCACAAGGGAAGAGCTAAAGCCTCTTTTTTTCCAAACATAAATAGGTCATAAATTAATACTGCACAGGACAAAGTACTATGGTCCTGTGGAAAAAAATAAAACAACTCTAAATTCAGAGCAAATTAAATTAAGACATCTCTAAGCTAAATGGCTACTATGCACAATTCACATCATGCCCACAGAATACACTGAATACACATAGAAATCTGAATATTTAACACTGGCTGACTTTTAAAGAAATCTGAATAATGACGGATGATTAGCAGACACATCCACAGCTGCTGTTAAGATAATGGCAGCAAAACCTCCCATGTCCTGACACAGCACTACAGGCTTGACTAGGTCCACTGGAGATTGTATGACGTGGAAGGGAGGAAGATGAAAGAGGGCTTTTTTAACTTTCACAAAAACTTTGGTTACTCAATTCAAGTTAAAAGACTCCCTAATCAACGGTGTGATCTTGCATGGCTTATTTTAAATGCACGCTTTTCTCTCTAAGGAGAGAAAGTGCCAAAATATAACAAGAGAGCTACAGAAAGTATTCAGATTAAAACTGGTGCTTTCTACTGATCATTAAAAAAAATAAAAAGCAGTACTGCTTCTACTATTGTACTGTGACTGACGACAAAAACCAGCAATGGATATAAAATATAAGAAATCTGACCTTGATATCGTGGAGCACTCGATGTGCCATCCAGGTCTTCCTTTTCCCCAGGGAGAAGTCCAAGATAGCTCTTGAGGTTTGGCAGCTTTCCACAGTGCAAAATCTTTACCATAGCGTTTATCAGTATCAACTACCATGGAAAAGGGATTTGTTAATGAGACATGTCTCAGAAAAAAAATAATAAATGAACAAATGAAAGAAGGCAGAAACGTGTGTTTAGTGAACCATTCAGATTTTATTTTCTGCCCAACTCCTTTTCCTGCATCCTTCCTCCTTTCCTGCTTACCTTGGGCTTCCAGTCTCTTGATCAAGCTTTTGAAAAAACAACATTATGTTGAAGTTGTCTTTGCAGGCTACAAAGATGGATTCATAAGTCTTTAATATATCTCATCCTTTCAGTTCTTTTGGCCTTCTCTGGTTTTACCTCATTTGTTTAGTTACTTCTCATCTAGTTTCCTAGGATATACAGGTTGCACTGCAGCAGCAGCAGCAAAAATCCTTAATTATTTAACGTTGCTCATCTGTTTTATCAGCAGTGACGTTAGATTTACTTATTTCCTCTATTTATTCCAGATTATTAACAAAAACCCCATGTACGACTGAGTCTAAACCTATCCCCGCAGCACTCCACTACCAACACGTTTTAATGATGATTCGCAGCTAGTTTGAGAGCTCTATCAGATGGTCATTTTTCTTGATCCATTCCACTTGTACTTTATTGATATTATATAGAGGCTGTTTTTATTCAGAACGTCATGCAATATTAAGCGAAGCACATTGCAAAAATCCATTACACCTGCTTCATCATTCAAAATTGATAAGAAATAAAGGGACAGAAATCTAACCTGAGCTCTACCAACTGAATCTTCATCTCAGCTTTCGCTATTTTGCCAAGCTCCGTTTGACCTGTATCTGTTGATTCCATCCCTCTCTTGCCTCTTTGGAGTGTATTACTGTGAAAAAGCACTCTTCATCTTCTCAGTTATAAACTAAGGAACAGTCACTGAATCTTCAGAGATTAGAGTAAGTTCAGTAGTAAGCGAACTGAGGAGAAGCAGGGTAAAATATGAATGGTTCCAGCCAGGGGACACCTCTGGAAACGCCTTTTCCAAACCCTAACCAGTGCAGGCTCACCTACAGCAGGCTCCCCAGGGCCTCTGTTAACCCATGTTCAGCCCACAGAGTTAACAGAGCTCACAGCCAAGCGCTCATTCGTGTCGGGGAGCAGCACAAGGGTTCTCTTCGGGAGATCCTGGTTTTGACACTGTGCCCTGCAGCCACCACAGTTTGCTTTGGCAATGAGCACGCTGTCTAGGACGTTTAGGAATGATAAAGTTCTAGATTTGCAGAGAATGAACGTGACCCACAATTCACTGTTCTTTAATTTCAGAATAGAGATGTCAGGCAAAGCCCTGTCGTGGCACCTCTCTGCTTCCCACTGTCACTAAAAACACCCCAAAGCCCCAGGAAGCTGGGGACCTGGTAAAGCAGAGCATACACACACCACGGGACCCCAGTTCTGAATGCAGCTCTCCAGCAGCAAACAGGAGGGCACAGCTCCTCAAAACGCCTCCAGTGCACACCCAAGAAAGGTAATACAGCACAATAAAATGCAGGACATCCCCACCTATATTCAGCTGGGGACCCCTATGCTACTATGTGCCTAGGACTAATCAGGAGGATGGTTGCAGCCTGTCAGTAACAGCCCCTGCAGAACATTCCCTTTGTGGGCTGTAATGAAACAACTCCAGGGCAGAGCTGTGAGAAGCTTCTGGCTGCAATTCACCTGAGTATCACCTCCTAGACATTTCCAGTAATTGCAAACACATTTTTTTCAATGAAGTGGTAGTGAACTTCAGCGTGCAAAGCACACAGGAGACCTGCATCGAACTCTCCTATGCAGAGACCTGATCAGAGCCAGCTTACGGAAACTACAGAGAGGATCAGCAATCCTGCTCAGCAAAACAGCAGCAAAAAAAAAAAGAACGCAGCCAAGGGTTCATTACCACAGCCCACCAAGAGGGCTCACACAACCGCTCTGCTTAGCAGTAGTCTGGTGGTAAATAATGAAAGAAGTAAATGCATCTGGTTAACACACACCAGAAGGGTGCAGCTCCCCAACAGTAACGTGGCAGCTGACGTTTCCCAGCATTTCCCCTCGCCCACCTCACTGCTGGCTAGTGCGAGGGCTGAGAGCATCACCTCATTACTAAGTTTGCATACAGCGCTCCCAAGGATTTAAATAAAATTGATTAAGGATCATGATTGTTCTGAAGTACCAGAACAAAGGTATAGAGAAAACCAAGCATGAAAAAAGACAGTTTCCGCTTGCACTGCCAATAGTGAGTGCCTCAATAGGTAATCACTAGAACACGATGTCTTAATTAACTAAAAATGCTGGCTACACACAACAAGTTGGAAAACTGTTGAGTGACTGTTTATGCATAGATACATCATGAGTTCAGACAAAGCATTAACACAAACAAGTTGCTGCCATGAACTTACCTGCTTCACCTTGTGTATCAGGACGAACAGCAGTTAATACTCCGTATCTTTCTCCCCAAGACTTAACATCAAAATAAACATTGCCTATTAGAAAAGAAATATTTAGTTTTAGAGCAAAGATGGGGCACATTCACTCTGCTGATACGATGGAGAGATAATATTTCCCTGAAAGCAAAGCAAAACTAAGTACCTTTGAATTTCCATTTGAAATTCTGATTTAGAAAATCAGAAATGCTGCAGAAGTAGCAGCCCATGTTTCCCTGTTACTAGCTTTTCAGTAACCTCATGGCATTTGCTCGTTTTGCACATAAGACAACATTGTTTTCTGGACATCTGCCTGGGTTTTTCCCTACTAACTGGCAATCCCTTCCCATGACTAAATTATTACCTACTAGTTAAAACACATTTGTATCCTTCTACAGCCACTAGAAATTTTCCACGCATTGTGTTTTGCAGGCATGTCTTTTATAGCACATAGGAGATACCCAGCTCCTGTTACAGCTATAAGTTTCCCCTAGCTCCCTTGCAGAACCCAGGCCAGGACTTCCCCAGGGGAGCTGAGACAGCAGCTCATTACAGTAAACAATTATGTTAAATAATGAACTACTTTTAACTTAGAAATGGCATAAGAGCTGTTTGGCACGCTCGTATCATCACAATGAGTTGCTCAAGCTGTAGTAATCACTAAATCCTGGTACAGCATATCTCACCTGATCCCTAAACAGGATCACTAAGAGCACTGACTTCCCATGCATGTGCTAACGAGGAGGAGCCCTACTACAAATCTTACCTTGGGAGGTTGCATAAGCCTGTCCATTAGCGATTATCGTTTTTATAAAGGAAATTATCTGAGGAATGTTTTCAGTCACTCTCATATATACTGTAGGAGGAAGGACCTTAAAGAAGCAGTAACAGTTCATCAGACTGTATGAAATACACTACTGACAAGCCACTCCAATTTAAGGAACAAATATTAAAGACCATTCTTCTCGGTTTTATCTTACCAAAAAAAATGTTTCAAATATCATAAAAAGGTTGCAAGCACTATTTAAGATACAGATAATATTTTAAAAAAATGAGGATAGAAAAAGAAATCCACTAGCTTTCCCCAGTGGCTTACTGCCTGCTTCTGACAGTACTCTAGGCAAGAAGCAAAGTCCCCTGAACTCGGTGAAAGAATGTTTGATGTTTTACATGCTTTAGATCAGGATATTTCTGCCTGACAGTAACTATTATCTGTGAACCAAGGCTTTACTGCATGGGGCAGAAAGTCTGGGTTCTTAAATAAATTTAACTTCTCCATTCTCTTTCAGATTAGCCATGCTTTTTCTCCCCCTCCTTACTCAGAACGTGTAATATAAAGCCTGGTTCTCCCCAGAAGCATGAAAAAGTAAATCACTACTCAATTTATGAACAACACTTCATCAGACAAGCAATCAATTGTGTTTTATTGTCTCCCCTCCCCCAAACCAAACTGTCAAAATCAGATTCCTTACCAGAGAAATTGCAATAAAATACTCTAAAATTTAGAAGCTCAAGTATCTATACCTTTAAGGCAGCCATATCTTGCTTGAAGTCTTCTTCATAAATACGAGCAAGAGCTACTGGCGATATATTCATCTGAAAAAAAGATCAGTAAATCTGAGTGATAACATAAAATACTGCAATCTTTTATCAGGCAGTTAATAGCTAATTGGAAGACTTACAGAGCCCCCAAGGTAAAGAGTCAAGAAAGGCTTATTAATCTAACATTCACAGGGAGGGAATGCAAGTTATTTATAACTTAAAAGTAATATTTCATTTAGGCTTCTGAACTACCAAAATATTAATAGATAACTTTTAGGAGAAGGCAACAGAAGATTAAAATAATAAACTCCTTCTCTCCCCCATTGTTTTCCTCTTGAGAGGGTCATCTTCCATTTGTATCTGCAAGACACACTACAGTGCACAGATGTAAAATTCATTCAACTTATTGGCAGGGCACGCCGATACCACCTACTTGTCAGAAAGACAGATCAGAGACTTGCAGGATGAGACAGGATATTAATTTGCAGTGATTAGGAAAAATAAGATATTTCAGCTGGTTGTATTGAAATATATGAGTAACCATCAGGGAAAATTAACTGAAAGTCAGTTCCATATTTTGCCAAGTGCAGTAGTTCTCAAACGTCTTATCCGCATTTCTCATTCACGAGCTGACTGACAGGAACTGGGATCCTCACAGAAGTGCACTCCAAAAGGAAAGAGGTAATTTAATCATGTTAAGAAGGCAAAACCTGCCCTAGCAGACAAAAGCATGGTATCAGTGTTTCTCAAATCCAAGTTTTACATCTTCTCTGAGGAAAACCTACTGGGAAAGAGCCAACAGACTGCCACCCTCTCCAGCTTGCAGATAACTGACTCATTAACAAAATAAATCCAGTTTCATTGCTTTAAGTTAATTACTGGAGTATCTTCAAGGGGTGGGTACCACTATTCAGACAAGTTATTGGACTAGGCAGGAGTTCTGGTGAAGACCAGATGCTCATCTGGCAAAGGAAAGAGGAAGATGCTCAGCACTAATAGACAGAGAAATGCTTCTGCCTGCAGACCAGAGGGAGAGCTCTTCTAGCAACTCAGATGCTTTTTTGATCAACAGAAAGACACAGGTAGATGCCCAAAGGAACACAGGAAAATTCCCAAACACAGAGAGACTCATCTCTTTCTCAAAGGACCACTGAGGGAATGTACCACGCTCCTCACAGACCAGATGCCCAGCTTTCAGATTCCCCCCAGATGAGTCCCACCAGAGGATGAGGAACAAAGTTAGGCATGTTGATCCAGCACTGTAATACTTCAGCTACAAAGGTCAACAACAACAGAGGCCAACATCAAAAACAAACCTGAGAAGCAGAGGCTTTGATTGTGCAGCCAACGTGTGTGGAGCAGGGCATTCCAAAATGCACAAAAATGATACATAAAATAGATCTTCATAGAGCCAAAGAATGGAGTAATAAACACATTCTTTTAAAGCACCCTCCCCACACAAAATGAAAACTCCATGATGTTCTGATGAAAAAATGTAAAATGTAGGGTTTTTTTGTTGTTGTTGTTGTTAAAGAGTACTGGCCTTAAAAAATGCAAATAAAAGGACTAAGGGAACAAACTTATTTCTACAAGAAAGCAGTGGTAGCATTTTCTGAATGCAGTGCATTGAAGTGCAATAGCAACTGTTTACTTAAAGATTAAATAAAAATGACACCCACCAAATTCTCTGGTTCCAAGAAACTAGCTTAAAGTTTGAAACTGTAATTGCAGTTCATTTTATCCAGAAGGCGTGTTACAGATTTCAAAAAATGATAAAATGTTTATTTGAAAGATGTTTAAAATGCAGAATAAATTCTTGGCATTTTAGGGTCCAAAAACATTTTTTAAAAATGACAATAAACATTCACCAAGCTCAGTTGATAAAAAAAGGTCTAATAAAAATTCATCTGAGAACTACTCAGAGCCATTAAAACCTTTAATCATGCCAACAACACTGAGAATTCAGTGAAAAGTTTGGTTGCACTGGTTTATTTTTTTAATTCTGTATTTTTGTACTGATCCAGCCACCAGGCCCCTGTCTTGTCGAGCCTTACCCAAAAGTGTCAGCTTTCAAGGAGGCCATGAACTCAGACAAGACTGAGGACACATTTCAAGGTGCTGACTTTGCAGCTAGACTGTGCTTGGCAACTCAACCCTCAACCCTGTATATCATCTTTTACAGTCTTTAACGATCAACGACACAAAACATTTCTTTGGAAAACAGCCAGAAGCTACTGGCTTTGGTTTGCTTTTGGGAAAAGATATGCTTCAGCTCTGATGATGGGTTGCCATGGCTTTTTCCATTGGCCTTCTAGACAAGGCATAAGGCTATAAGAACACATGCCCCAGGAGCAGCTAGAGGGCTAAAAATCTCAAAATATATTACCTATTTAAAAATTAATTAATTAATTAAATAACAACAACAACCACCTTAGGTCTTTTCCCTACATAACTGTATCTAGGAAATACCAAAAGTTTGGATCAAAGACTGTAGCAAATACCTACCTCATTGGCTCTTTTTATTATCTTGTCATCTATGTCTGTAATCCCCATCACCATGATAACTTCAGTTTCAAAAAAATGAGTCATTATCCTTCGGATTATATCAAACCTAACATAGGAGCTGGAAGACAGAAAAAAGAACTTTTAAACATTCAGTAATAAGAATAAACTTTTGATAAAAATGTCAAAGAGCACTAACAGCCACGGAGATATTCTCAATACCTGATATTTTCAATACTTGAAAAGAAAAAAGGGAGGGGGGGGTCTTGAGTACATAAAATGCTTTTCCAAAATTAGTTCCAATCTGCACAAAAGTCAAGCAAATTTCAGTTGAACTGCTCTACCCTCTTCTGGCATTAGTGACACATTACAGCAAATTTTCTCCGCTTTCTTTTCTTGCATCTCTTTATGGTAACACTGAGCTGTGTTTGAAGCTGCCTCTCAACCAGAAGACTTTTCCAAAGCAAACAGCACAAAAGAGAGACAGAGATCAGTTATTTTTAAAATAAAAAGCCTTCAGTCTGTAAATGCCAGCAGGCTTTCAAAGTCCACCACACAGAGCGACACAGAAACAAACCAGCTCGTGTTATCTTCGCTTGGGGTCGAGTAACAGGTAGAGCTACAAGCAAGCTATCACATTAACACACCACAGATCTTTTCTGACAGCAAAGAGCTGCTCTTGGGGGGGGGTTACTTTATTTTATTTACAGCTGAGAATAAATTTTCAGTATCATCCAGGCTGTACGTGACAAAGCTGAACATTCAGCGCAGCCACACGGATCCACCTGCACACGGTGCAGGCCTGCGGCAGCCTTCTGCCCCTCGCAGGCTCTCCGCTCTTCATTCTCAGAACATGCTTTGACTCCATAACACCCAATTACTCTGTGAAATAACAAAAGGTGACTACAGGCTCGCACTCCATCCTGCAAGACGAGGAGAAACGTCAGCCTCCACTGGCTTTGAAGAAACCTGAGAAACCAGCACCTAAAAGGGGCTGCAGGAAAGCTGGGGAGGGACTCCTTGTCAGGGAGTGGAATAATAGGACAAGGGGGGGGATGGTTTTACACTAAAAGAGGGCAGATTTAGATTAGGTATAAGGAAGAAATTCTTCACTCAGAGGGTGGTGAGGCGCTGGCACAGGCTGCCCAGAGAAGCTGTGGATGCCCCATCCCTGGAGGTGTCCAAGGCCAGGCTGGATGGGGCTTTGGGCAGCCTGGTGTGGTGGGAGGTGTCCCTGCCCATGGCAGGGGGTTGGAATTGGGTGGGCTCTAAGGTCCCTTCTAACCTAAGCCATTCAGTGATTCTGTGATGATTTCAGTATCTTGATGAAGAAAAATACTTTTCTGTTGTTGTCTGCACTGTGTCTATATTAAAAAAGGCCTTGGCACATGCTGCCAAGAAAAGAGATATTAATGAACAGCAGCTCACAGGGAGCAATGCGCATCTCATGTTGTGACATAATTCCAGTAGATTAAATTCTTCTTTGGACCTCTTTCAAAGGGACAATGCCAACATCAAAAGCTTAAAACTGTATTTAATGGTTCTGCAGCTTTAGTTCCCAGATCATATACAAATTTTGTGCTCTTCCCTTTACTCTGATCTTCTAGCACAAGAGATGGAAGAAGCTCTGCAGTAGCCAGAGTGGATCTCCTGACATCTTGGAAAGCAGCCTCTTTACAACTTCAGTACCAAAAAACTACAATGAAAAAAAAAAGATCTAATGAAGGAGGTGCCACACCAGGCACAACTGCATGAAGGAAATCCCCACTGTTTGGGTTTATTCTTACCATGGCCAGGAACCAGGGTCCTAACTAGGCTGCAGCCCACATCAGCAAAATCCAAGCCAGTCTCAGCACTGAGGGAAAAGGTGGCATTTTCTGCAGGATTTTTTTTTTTTTTAACATATAGAATGAATTATGGATGCTGTCTGAAAACACACAGGGCACCTGTTTTGAAGTATGGAAGCACAACATGCTAGAGAAAGTTGGATTATTTAGAGAAGTACGAAATATTAGCAGGGAAAAGAAAAATAATAATGCGATGCTTTCCAAATTCTTCTTGAGGATCTCAGGCTCATTTCCATCATTTATGACCTGCTGTGTTTGTTATGTAAAAATGATAGAAAAAGGAATTCCAGTGATAAGATGGGATGTTGCAAGGGTGCAACACCATGAGGATATTTTATAGGAGTGACACTGTAGCAACATGCATCATTCCATGTGACTTTGTGCTATTTTCAAGAGCATTTCCTGATCTGTAGACTCCCATTCATTTCAGCTGTGCCAACGAAAGCAATGTTCTTGTAGCTCTACAGGTAGGCCTAGCTACTGGAAAAATAAGTAAATAAATAAATAAATCATGCTCTGCCATACTGAATGGAGCAGCTGAGATGTCAACACTGAGATGTGCAAGACCACAGACCCTGTGAGGGAACAGTTAATTCCTCGCCCCCTGGAGGGTTCACCTGATCAGGAGAGAGAGAGGAAGATCTTTAGCACAGGCATCCTGCTGTACTACAGGAAACACGTGAAGGCACTAAAGAGGCAGCAGAAGGATGATAACGTAGCTCCTTATCAGCATGACACACCACCAAGAATGCGATATTCAGCCCTAACTGTTTTTTCTTATACTATATGTGAAAAGGTCAGGAATAGGTGGCACAGACAAGGCAAACTTTCAGACTGGGGAAGCTTGAAATTCTCAGTTTGGACATACAATAAAAACGGATGGAAAAAATAGCAGGTCTTCTTACTGTTTCAATCAGAACATGGAGAACCACTGACTGAAACAGACACTCAAAAAACACATAACGATGTGAGACCTCTGGTGAAGGTGAAGTCCTCTGGCTTTATAAATGCTGTACTCCAGATCCACACTACCACCTAATATCTGTTCTAGCGGAGAAACATGGCCAGTGTGTATAGAAGCGGTGTAAGCTGTTCTACTCCACAGCCCAGCTATGCAAGGCAATGCCCACACCTCTCCTTCCTCAGTACAGTTTGAGTGGTGAAACTTTATGGTAAAAGAGCATCACGCACACATACACGGGGGAAAGACGCTGAAAGAAAAACGTGAATAAGATCAAGAAAAGAATAGCTGTAATATCAAGAATATCATTATACGTAATAATATAGTATTATTATATCTTAGAATAATTCACTGTGCCAAAGCTATGTGGAATACCAACACAGAGGAAAGTTTTTGAAGTCTGCTCCACTGGAAAGCAAGGGCAGTCATCCTGAGCAGACCACCCTACAGCTGCACGCACAGGAGAGCTGCACCCAGCCTTCTGGAGGTGCAGCACGCGTGCTGGGCTCTATCAGTGAACCTACAGGGGTAACGTGGACCAGAAGTTACCCACATACACGGCATATATATCCCCTGCCGGTATGGCAGCAGCTAGCAGGGAGCTCACTCCTCTCCCCACGACCCCAACGCATCCTCCGCCTGCGGGATTAGGAGACGGGGGCTCGGGAGCAGCCCGGATCTCCGCGGGCAGCACAAGGAGCCGCAGGAAAGCCTCCATCCCTCCTTGCCCCGCTCACTCACCAGGCGTGCCCGAGGTGCGCCCGGTCGTACACGGTGGGCCCGCAGCTGTACCTGCGGAGACACAGGAGGCAAACGGCGCCCGTCAGCCCCCATGGGGACGGCGGCCGGGCCCCGGGGCACCCCGCACCCGCCGCTACCAGGTGGCCACTCCGTCCCGGGCCAGCACCAGCGGCTCCTTGCTCCGGCTGCGGCTGTTGTACGCCACCACTCCGCTGGGGCTGCCCGCCGGAGGCACCCAGCGCCGCCGCCCCGCCGGCCCGCAGCAGCGGCCCCGCCGCCATGTCGCCGCCGCGGCCCCGCGCCAGCCCCGCCGGGCGGCCGCCGCCATTCCGCGCAGCATGGCCGCGGCACCGGGCCCCCCGCTCCTCCCTCCTCCGCTCCTCGCCGCCGAGCGGGAGCCGCCGCCGCTAAGGCCCGAGGCGGGGAGGCAGGAGGGAAGAGGAGGGGTCGGGGCGGCTGTCACCGCCCCCGCCGTGCCTCCCCGTCATCCCAAAGGGACCCGAGCGGCGCCGGTGCCCGAGGTGTGCTGCTTCCCTCCCCGGGTCGGCGCAAGCGGGGTGGGTGTGTGCCCTGGTCAGGTTTCTCTCTCTGAGGTTTTTTATTTTTATTGACTCAGATCACGGAGAGGAAGCGGGACTGAACCGGCTGGAGCGCCCGGACCTGCTCTGGAAACTCTGAGCTACTTACATGGGGTGACTAAAGGTACAATGCAGCAGACACACGGGCTGACAGAGGTATTGTTAAGCTGCCATTTGTTTCCAAAAGTAGCTGTTGCTCTCTACAGCTACCTGAAAGGAAGGTGTGGGGAGCTGGGGGGTCGGCCTCTTCTCTCAGATAACTAGTGACAGGACTAGAGGGAATGGCCTCAAGTTGCACCAGGGGATATTTGGCTTGGAGATGAGACATTTCTTCTCAGAAAGAGCAGTCAGGCACTGGGACGGGTTGCCCAGGGAGGCGGTGGAGTCACCGTCCCTGGGGGTGTTCGAGGACAGGCTGGGCCTGGTGCTTGGGGACATGGTTTAGTGGGTGACACTGGTGGTAGGGGGGTGGTTGGACCAGGTGATCTTGGAGGGCTTTTCCAGCCTTAATGACTCTGTGGTTCTATGAGCAGCTACCAAGGAAGCAAGAGAGAACTGCACAAGCATATATATTTCCCCCTCTACTCCCCCAGCTTCTGACCGGGTGACTTCCTGAGCCAGACACTAGTTTATTTTCCCCATATATTTTTTTGACCTATTCTCAGTGAGTCACTCTTCTGTTAATTTCCCCAGCCACTGGGGAAAACCCACCTCAGCTCCAGCCTCTGGCAGGGAGCACCACGGGTCTGCTGTCAGATTTAGAAGGAGTCTTTGTGTCGTATTTTGAAGTTGACCTCCACCTGCTGCAACCCTTAGTCCTGCATGGTAAGAGTGAACCACCAGTTCCAGCACGCTCTGGCTGTGCTGCTCCCTGCTGCCTCTCTCCCCACAGACCTCTTGTTCAGGGCAGAGCCTTTCCTCGGTTCCCAGAGCACTGCAGTGCCCACCAGCTAAAGCATCTCGTTGGCCTCTCTGTAGAAGGTAATAGTGCATGATTGCAGCCTTTCTTAACCGCACACTGAAGAGAATGGGGTTGGCTGTGGTAAACCGCTTCACAGAAACCCTAATATTGTGTCCTCTTGAATCTGCCAAGGATAGGCTTCGTAGATTTTTCTCATCTTGAATAGGAGCATGTAAATCACAGTTTTTACATAATAACAGAAATCTCTCTTCATCCAAACAGTCTGTCTGTGTCTGGCTTAGTTGTAGAGAGTATCAGGTATACAGCCCTACTACTGACAGATGTTTTCTGTTCTTCTTAATATACAGTTATGTTCCACAATGTTTTTCATTTATCAATGAACTTTTGATTAGATAAGAAACCTATTTTATGAATTTTCTATTTTGAGACCAGCTAGGATAAAACTAAAGATACCATCCAGTAACCTTGTAATTGTTTGCTTTGGCTATTTCTCAGGAAGCTAATTATTTCAGTTTCCATAGTCGGCTGGTTTTGATGTCTTCACTATTCAACACACATCTTGTAAAGAGTTGTCTTTAACTCTGTTGTCTTTGTTCTGTACAGTGCCAAGCACTTTGAGAGAGGCCGAATCAATACTAAGTAACAATGGATGTTTTCTAAGCTGTAATTCCAGGTTTAGCTGTCATGGATGAAACTGCCAACAGATCAGAAGAACCGAGAAACTCTTTCCCTGATGGCTTCAGAAGGCTTAGTGCTGCTGGTATGCCGACTAGCTTTAATTTAGCATTTAGTCTAGAAATGTCTATGTCAAAAAAAAAAAAATGACACCATTATTTTCTGAGGGTAGTAAAGGCTATACAGTTATTATTATTAATAATAATTTAATGCCTGAAATAAACAGTTAACATTGTTCACACTTTAATGCAGTAGAATAAATTCATTGGAACTGTGGAAAGTGTCCTGCAAGCAATATATTACAACCATAGCTGATATATTATAACCATAAATTATGTACCTTAGAAAAAACTAATAGACATTCTCAGAAATAGCCTGTGGCTGTAAGCACACGTCGACTTACGACACCTATAACCACTTCCCTTCCTGATACCCTTACTCCTATCTTGGAGCACGTAGAATGAGGTCCTCGTCTACCAGAGGAGCGGAATAATAGCAGGAAGGGATTTTCTGCCTGCATCAGGAGACTTGTCTTCTTTGCCATCTGGAGTGGAAGAAGATGCCTTCAGACGTTGCCAGCAGCTGGAGCCAGGGGACCAGATCGATACCTGTTACTTCTGTATTTTCTGCTGAATAGTTCATAGGAGATGCAGTATGCAGCGGGGTAAATCCCTTAGTCAAAATCCCAATGAGGTGTGTCTATCTTCAGGTAAACTGTCGTTTCAAGGGGACACACACATATTTAATATTGTCAGCTCATGCTTTCACCTTCCTCATGGGAGCCATCAAGACTAAAACTTACTTCTCTTAGATACAAGCTGAAACTCTGAGGTAAGGATGTGACTCCAGAATCCCTTAGAATGAGCTTATATATTTTCTGTACCTGCGGGAAGGCAATGTTTCCCTTCTGGGCTTGACTGAAAGGGAAAAAATGGTAGAAACACATACGTGTTGCAGGTCTGCAACATTTCTGTGGTGGGCAGGCAGGATCTCTGGGTGTTCTGGCTCACCTGGCTCCTCGTGTGATTGCCAGTTTCCAGTCTCGGGTACCCAGACCAGGACCACATGCAAGACTGGTCCCCAGGAGGTGTGTGGTATCTGCAGGCAAATCCCAAAGCATGCTTTGTATTGCAGGTAAAGAGCAAATAAAGCTTATGCTACAAAATCGTTCTTTTCTGTTTATTACTAGGAGATACATTCTTTGTAAAGTTTACAGTTTCCCAAGGTATTGCTCGGGGTGCTACATTTATCTTCTTACAAATTAAACCACGCTGTCTTAGAATTGCTGACAGAGGAGAAAAGCAGCATTTGTTGGGTTAACAAGAGCATGTTTCTAGTATCCGTGGCCCTTCTTTCTGGTCTGATTCTAGTTCAGGAACCTGCAAAGGAATCTGGCCCTAAAAAAGTAAGTGCCGGGGGGCGGGGGGGAGGAGGTGAAGGGTTGTGACGACAAACTACAAATGCAAAGGGAAGACAAGCTAAATCCACTGCAGTGGACTGAATTTATTCATTTATTCTTAGAACTCTGGAGTAGTCTGTAATAACAGACACATTCTGACTTGCATTTTATAGCGCTTTTTTATTTTTACAAAATTTACAAATTCTTTTTGTCTAAGAATCCGATTTAATTTTTAAAGGGAGAATAAAAGTTGTCTCATGCTTATTACAAATGCTTGACTCAGAAGTGTTGTAAATGTTGAGCAGCCATTCCCCCAAAGTTCAAGAAGAGTATGTTTTATAAAAGAAAAATCATCTTGAGACACCTGTGCTAAAAGAGTAATTCAGGGGCAATGAAATGAAACTGCAAAGGAAATTTCAGGATTGCTGGACATAAAACACAGTTAAGGAAATAAATTTTCTTGCTCTTACCAAGAGCCATTAGGCCTGGGCCCCGAGTTTTCAGCACCACCGCTGTTCCGGCAACCTATCCATCAACTGCTCTAACGCGTGCTACAAGTTTTCCATCGGAAGTCTTTGGTTCCTGTGCTGCAGTTTACAGAAACAAGCTGGAGAGTCTGCATGAATTTGGTCAGAGGTCAGATGGGTGTCCCTGCTGGTTGTTCCCAGCTGTGGAGGTGCACCTCCTCTGAACTCACTGTGGGATTGTGGAGCCCATGGAATAAGCTCCCCTTGATCTGTGTCATCTCCAGTTGTGCCTCTCCCTTGGCCTTGTACTGCAACACACAATTACCAGTTCCAGTCAGAATGTTTAGGGCACTTTTAATGCCAGTACTTTTCAAGCTCAGGAAGTGCAACAGGTGCAAATGGCAGCAGCCAGAAAACACGTGTGAAAGAAGTAGTGAGGTTAGCAGTCTCAAGGCAAGCAGGCAAAGGGAGGGATGAACTCAACTAGATTTTTTTCCCTCCATGTTTTAGAATGATTAATCCTGTATAATTTACGATACAAGGAGGTATTTCTGGCCCAAATACCCGTAAATGGTATACGCTGTCCAGTGATGCCTGTTTCATGAAAGTACAAACTATGACTTGTCTCCTGGCCTTAATACTTGCAAAGTTCAACTCTGCTCAGCTTTCCTGCTAAAATTCTGCGGTTTTGTTTCAAAACTTTCAACCATAAGCAAGATTAATAGACTTGTAAAATTCTATTATCGTCTCCTGTGTAAGTATGAATGTAGCCTCGTAAAGAACAAACACAAGAAAAACAAATGTGACTGTAGAAGAAAAGGATTAAGCTATTAAATGGTGAAGAAACAGCAGTTTATTAGAGGGAATAACTCATCTGAGTTGTCTGTACCTATAAAGTATAATGACTAATGATCAGAAGACACTATCTTTTCTAATAAAGAGGGACACCGCTGTAGTAATTACAGAGTATTTCATACAGCAACATTCAGCTAAGGCAGAGAAAGAGAACGGGGGCAGAATTTCTTATATGGATATATATGTAACTTCTTATATCCTCGGTATCTGCATTGTTGGAATGTACCTGAAGGTTTTGAAATTTATGCTGCTCATATTAAAAACTCTGAATGTTATGCTGATGAAAACATAATTACTGGAATAGTTATGTTACATAAATGATATGTTAGATATACAAAATACATTACAGAGCAGTTGCATTATTTGTTGATCTGGTTGCAGGTTCCCTTGATTCCCACTGCTGTAAAGTTAGATCTTCAGTATCTACTTTTTTTGAGCAAATTACTGAAGCCTAGCAAGCCACTACGATACTTAGAAGTTGCACCTTCCTATTTTTTTTTTCCTGTGATGATGAAAGCTCTTGTTCAGCAAATCACCGGGTACGTTTATGAACTGGTACCCGATCTGTATGTGTAATTACTGCCGTGTGTGTGGAATGGTGGCTAACTTTTTTGCAAGAACGACTCTTCCTGGGACTCGTTTGAATTCCTTCTGGATGTCTTGCCTCTACTGACGCACAGTTATTGGCGCTGCTCCTTGCAGCAGCCAGGGGACTGTTAACTACCTTTAATCGCGGACAGTGCCTCAGCCTTCTGAGGCATGAGGGCCACAGGCTGCCGCCGCCGAGGCGGTGCCCACGACTGGCCATGAGCCAGCGTCCCCTGAGCGAGGCGATCGCCGGTGACGTTTTGAGAACACACGAGGCAGAGAGCGGCCTGTCTCAAGGCGGAGGCAGGAGAGTTTCATTTATTTATTTATTTATTTTTAACAAAACCACGCCCCCCACCACGCCGCTGCATTTCCAAGGGCGGGAGCCGAGGAACTCCGCCCCCTTCGGGCAGGGGCCGCCCCCTTCGGGCCGGGGCCGCCCCCTTCGGGCCGGGGCCACCTCCCTCGGGCCGGGGCCGCCCCCCGCTGCCGGCAGCCTCCGGGGAAGCGGGCTGGGGGCGGTCGTCCCGAGCCGGCCCCTCAGCCCCGAGAGGCCGCCCGTTACTAACGGCCGCGCCGCCCCGGGGGCTGCTGGGAAATGTAGTTTAAGGCTGCCCACCGCGCACGGCTCCATTTTCTCCCCGCGCCGCTAGCAGCGCGCATGCGCACCCCCCCCCCCCCGGTGTCACCGCCCCTTCTGCCCAGGCCGGTATCCCGGGCAGCGCTGTCGCCGCGGCTCCCTCCCTCCCTCCTACCCCCACCCCGGCCGGCTGTGATTGGCCGAGAGAGCCGCGGGGCGGGCGGCGAGCCGGGCGGCGATTGGCTGACGGGACTGCCAGCCGCCGCGGGGCTGATGGCTGCGGCTGCCCGCTGAGGACAGAAGGAGGGAGGGCGGGGAGGAGGAGGGAGAGGGGCTGCGCTTCTCCTCAGCGCCCGGCCCCACGGGGGGGGGGGGGGACCTGCACGGCTCCCGGTACCCCCTCAGAGCCGTGCCGGTCCCGGCAGCGGGCTGCTGGCAGCGCCCGGTGTGAAAGCAAGCACCCAGCTGCCCCGTTCCCCCCTCAGTGCCCCGGGCTCCCGCCCAACTCGTGGCGAGCGGAGGAGGAGGAGGAGGAGGAGGAGGAATAAGGGGGGGGGCGGCGCTCGCCCCGCCGCGGTTCCGGGAGGGGGAGGGGAGCGCGCGTGTGCGCGCCCGTGTCCGTGTGTCCGCCCGCCCGCCCGTGTATGTGTGTGTGTGTGTGTACACAGCGGCGGGAGGGGTGCGCATGCGCCGTGCGCGGCGGGGCCGAATGTTTCCCAAGTGTTTGAAACTGGGCTGCGGGCTGCGCGCCTCCGGCCCGGCGGGCGGGCGGCACCGGGCGGCCCCGAGGAGGAGCAGCGGGAGGAGGAGGAGCAGGAGGCGCGGAGGGGCTGCCCCTGACAGGCACTTCGCAGGGCGCGTTTTGTTTGCGGAGTGTTTCGGAGGGGCTGGCTCGAGCCCCCCGCCTCCCTCCTCCTCCTCCTCCTCCTCCTCCTCCTCCTGCCCCCCCTCCACGCACACACACACACACACACGGATCCCTCCGATTGTTCCCGTGCCGCCTCCTCCGTGAATTACCCACGACGACAGCCATTCAATCAGCTGCTGCTGGCTGGAGGGGACTGGCGGAGGGTGTGTGTGTGCGTGTGGTGTGTGTGTGTGTGTGTGTGTGTGCGTGCGGCTCCCTCTGCCTCACACGAGAGCACTCCGATGTAGCTGCTCTCGGCTTCTGGGGGGCGAGCCCATCTCCCCCGCCTGCCTTCCTTCGGGGGGAGCAGCACCCGCCGGGCCAGGGGGACAGAGAGAAGCGTGTGGAGAGGAGGATCTATTTTTTTTATTATTATTATTTTTTTATTTTACCTTCCCCCCCCCCCTTTTCCTTTTCGCCGGATGAAAATGTTGAGTCCTGCGAACGGCGAGCAGCTTCACCTCGTGAACTATGTGGAGGATTACCTGGACTCCATCGAGTCGATGCCCTTCGATCTGCAGCGAAATGTCTCCTTGATGAGGGAAATTGACGCCAAATATCAAGGTAAGTGCTCGCTCGGTGCGTGTGTGCCGTGTGGGGCCGGGGGGAGGGTGTCTTTCTTTTCTCTCCGGAGCCGAGCCTCGGCTCCCTTCGCCCCCCTGCACCCCGCGGGGATGGTAGTTTTATTTCGGGGAGCCCAGAGCAGGGGGAGAGCCGGGCGAGGAGAGCCGAGGAGAGAGAGAGGGGCTGATCTGCAGCGTTAGCTCTTGTCATGGGGCGGAACAAAAGGTCTCCGGCTTCTCTTATTAAGCAAGGACTCTGCTTTTCTGTGTAAATTGCCGGCCGAGAAGGCGGGGGCAGGGAAGCGGGGTGTGCGGTGCACAAAGGGGGACACCCCCCCGGCCGGGGGGCCGCGATGGAAGGGCTTTGGGGGTACGGCAGAAAGTGCTGTGCGGACGGAGAGATTACAGCACAACATTTAGGAATGTACAGTATTCATTATGGCTGTAGTAGGGGAGAGAGGCAGCTAGTGAGGGAGGGAGGGAGGGGAGGGGAGGGGAAGGGGGCAGGGAGCGCTTTCCCCGCTCCCTCCCCGGTGGGTTTCGCTTCACCCCCTGAAGCAGAGGGCGGGGGGGGGGGGAGCCGGGGCTGCCGTGTGTGTGTGTGGTGTGCGTGGTGTGTGTGTGTACGCGGGGGGGCACACGGCCGGCCGTACGGATGTGCCCAGCGCCCAGCTGCCTCCCTGCCGGGCCGAGGGAAGGGGCAGGGGCAGGGCCGGCCGGCCGGCGTGGGGCCCGGGGCAGCTTTGTGGCAGCTTTGTCACTCGCTCGTTGCGTCCGCTGGGGAAAGCGAGGGGGAAGGGGGAGGGGAGGGCTCTCCCCGGCGCCGCTGACAGCCGGGCGGGGAGGGGACGACCGGAGCCCCCTTCCCTCCTTCGGCGTCCGCGGCTGCCTCCGGGGGAGGGAAAAGGGGGCCGGGGGAAAACTTCCGCGGGCGAGGAGGCGGCGATGGCGGGGCAGGGCGGGCTGAGACACGCCGCCTCTCGCGCGCTCCCACACCGCGCGGCCAGCAGGCGCCTCCGCGCTGTGCGGGGCGCTTGGCGTCGGCGCGGCTTTTATAACCTCTCCTCGTTAGCATAGCGCTGCTCGCCCCGCCCCCGGGAGGCGCTGATAGGGCGGCGCGCTCCCCGCGGGCGGGGGTTGCCCGCCTCCGCTCGCCGATTGGCCCGGAGGGCGGGCCGTTCCTCCCGGCGCCCCGCCCCCCCGTGACGTTTCGAGAAGCAACTTTTCGGTGGCGTTGATTTGAATATCTCGGCCTGCTCCGGCCGCCGGGCGCTGATTGGCTGCGGCGCCGGCAGCGGGCGGGCCAACATTGGCCTCCCCTTTTTCACTCTCCCGGCTCCGATTGGACGGCCCGAGGGGGCGGGCTCTGCCCGTCGCCGCCTCCGATAGGCGCCACGCCGCGCGGCGCCCCGCCCCTTCTCCGCGGCCCTCCTCCCCCGCCTCGGCCGTTGCGCTGCCAACCGGGGGCCCGCCGCCGGCTTCCGGCCGGAGAACAATAGCCGCTGCGTCACTTCCGGGGCGCGGCCGGTTGCTAGGCAGGGGCCGGGCCTGCCGGCGCGGCACTTCCGGGGCGCGGGGCGGGCCGTTAGGAGCCGGGTTCATAAAGCTCTCTGCCAGTTAATAAATAATAAACCAATTAATAAAGCTCCTGTCCTTATTGGAGGCGGGCTGGGCGGCTGCAGGCGGCCTCCCCCTGCTGATACCGGGTCCCGAACTAAGCCCCGAGACAGCAGCGGCTGCGTGTCCGAAGGGGTGAGGGATGAGGAGGGCGTTTATGGGGGAAAAAAACTTGATTTCGCGTGTCTGCGGGGTTCTGTGGACGTGCGGGGCGTTCTGCGTGCCGCGTGTCACCGAGTACCGCAGCAAAACTCGAACACTAGTGCATAAAATAAGTTCGTAAGAGTCTTCTTGAAACTTCAACCACTTGCGGAATGTTCTTCCTTTCTAAGTCGTTAAACAGTCCTTCGGGTGTAATTCGCGGTCTAACAGACTTTCAGCGTTAGCATTTTAAACCAACAAGAAGCTTTAGCCGATCCTTTTGCAATAAACCATCTTTAATGTTGCTCCTTAATTTTTACTCCTTCATTGCAGTAAACATTTAATGAAAAATTAGACAAAAAGTAAGTAACGGCTGTTTTACAGAACCTACAGGAAAAAAATAATCCCCACGTCTCTGATATTGTAGTGGTAATTCTGTGCTCACAAGGTTGTAATTGGCCTCGTTTTCGGCAGCCACTCAGCAGTACTGGACGAAGCTCACCTTACTTTAGGGTCTAGCCCTGTGTGTTTGAAGTTCTCCTGCATCAGCTGTCAGGCATGATCACGATTATTAAGTAGTTTGTTGTCTGATTCCTGCACTGATTTGTGATTTCTTCCTCTTCTCCCACGCTCCGTCATTCACCACAAGCATTAACCTTATCGTACAGAAAATGTCCTAGAAAACAATCCATTAATTCCCCCTTTAATTCTACAGTTGATGCTGGAACTTGGGGTGGTGTGTGTATTTTCTGTTCCCTTTAATTACCGATAAAGGGAAGAGCTGTCACCATGCGTGAGTTTATATTTAGTCTCTTTTTTTTTTCTAAATCAGCACTTGCATTCTGTTCCTGAGGGACCTACTGGGACAAAAATATTCCACTGGAGTCATTAGCCACTTGTCAGATTTCAGCTTCAGGGAGTCTGCCTTTGATCAGCTCCGTGCACTACAAAAAAGGTGTTGCTGTGTGGAAGGAAAAATGCGGGAAGGCTTTCCTTCCCCGTCCTCTCTGTCTGAAATACTCACAGTTCTTATTTCTTCCTTGCAGAGATTCTGAAGGACCTGGATGATTACTATGAAAAATTTAAACGAGAGACTGATGCTGTGCAGAAGAGAAGAATGTTGCACTGCATACAGAGGGCATTGATTCGGAGTCAGGAGCTGGGCGACGAGAAGATCCAAATCGTCAGTCAGATGGTAGAGCTTGTTGAGAACAGAACCAGGCAAGTGGACAGCCACGTGGAACTGTTTGAGACGTGCCAAGAGACTAACGACACCACTGGGAACAGCGGGAAAGCCAGCCAAGATAAGTCAAAGAACGAGACAATCGCCCAGGCTGAGAAGCCCAACAATAAGAGGTCAAGGAGGCAAAGGAACAACGAGAATCGAGAAAATGCTTCAAATAATCATGATCACGATGACATCACCTCAGGAACTCCAAAGGAGAAGAAAGCAAAAACATCCAAGAAGAAGAAGCGATCCAAGGCTAAGGCAGAGAGGGAAGCTTCGCCTCCAGACCTTCCTATTGATCCCAATGAGCCAACATACTGCTTATGCAACCAAGTCTCCTATGGAGAAATGATAGGATGCGATAATGACGAGTGCCCCATCGAGTGGTTTCACTTTTCCTGTGTGGGACTCAACCATAAACCAAAGGGCAAATGGTACTGCCCCAAATGTCGAGGAGAAAATGAGAAAACTATGGACAAGGCATTGGAGAAGTCTAAAAAAGAAAGGGCCTACAACAGGTAGTTGGTAGACTTTTCACGGCAAAGAAAAATAAAACCACCAAACCAGTGTATTTATTGTCAGTGTCACCTTTGTTGAGGTGAAAGGATTGTAAAATGTATATTTTTAAAGGAGGTTTAAAACTGAACCATTCCTGTTATAGGGACGGCAATAAGAGCAATTTTTGTTTTTCATTTGGTAAGCTGTAACAAGAATATGGTCTGTGGACCAATGTATTCCAAAAGTAAAGTTATAAGAGTTTAAACCGAATATTCAGGTGGGTCTTAAAAGATAAATTAATGCTTTTCTTTTTTTTTGTTCCTAGTGCTGGTAGCACTCTACCCATTAAAATTTTGATGACAAATATTTCCGAAATGTAATTTCTTTTTCTTTAATGAAGAATGTTATTTACATTTGAACAGAATTGTTAAATAGCTTAGCCATCTGGTTGTATCTGAATAAAGCTGCAGTACATTACAAATGGAACTTCTTTCGGTGATAAGCAGTGCGAGATCAAACAAAAGGAGGGTAAAATTTGGTTCCTGCTACAAAGTGTCAGTATAACAGTTCAGTAGCAAATGTTTAAATAGGCTTAGAGGATTATTTTTAAAAGAAAAGAAAAAGTTAATGGTTAAATTTTACACAACAAATATTTTATATGCTGGCCAAGTACCACAAGGGCCATTTTAAAATAATTGAATATGTTTTATATTTAACCAGGAAGTGGTTTAGTAACGAGACTTAACATAAATGAAGCTTTATACTGTCACAGATAGTAGTGTAGCGATCCTTAATTTGTTTAAGTTGTATAAATGTACATTCTTAAGTGGACTTGCACTTACTGTATTATACTTGGAAATGCAGCCAAATGCCATTGTGTAACCAATGCGCATTTCCTGCTGTATGTATGAAAATTGTACAGCTGTGATATTAAGAAATAAATGAAACAACTTTGACAGTTTGCTCCTTCAGCAATCATGTTTAATGATCACTCAAAGAGTTTAAAAAGGAAATTTGCCTTGAACCTTAGCAGCTCCAGCACGCTGCTGCTAGGAAGCCTGAAACTGTTGTAGTGGTAACCAAATTGCAGTTCTGATAATGAATCTCCACAGACTGTGTGACAAACAAGCGTGTAGAAGAGCCAAAGTAGCATTTAACTTTCCGTCCAGCTACACTTTTTGTGTTTGCAGTCGCTTCCAGACTTGGCCGTTTATCAAAAAACCAATAGCGTAGAGCTGGTCTCGTTCCGTTTTTTTCATGCCTTTACACGGTGGATATAAATTATTCCATGCTTGTTACCAGCAGAAAGTTCTTTTGCGTGACAGCGTTTTCAGAGCAGTACTGCAGCCGCTCCGGGGCAGGCGTTTTAGTGCTTTTTGGTCACCTCACACCCAAATCCCACAGCTGTAATGAAGGTGGGGTGCTCTAGGTTAGGTGTCCGGATCCTCCGCCACAGCTTCGTGGTGAAGTTTGGTCTGACTGTCTGCTGGCTGGAGGGGTGCCGTGCCGCTGGCTGAGCTGATCTCGTCTCTTCGTCCCCCTGCGGGCTTCATCTGTAAGTGCAGAAGGGGCTGGGAGCGGTGGTGGGAAGGCAGCAAAACACAGACAGAGAGGACACAAAATCCACCGGCATTGGGTGGGGGACTCGTAAGAGTATGGGAGGCTGGGGCTGGGAACTGTCGGAACACAAAGCTTTCTTAAAATCCGTAATTATCTTGTTTTGCTTCTTGGACACTCAGACCGTGCCACTGAAGTAACGCTGTTTTATTCCGATGTATTCCAGCAGCTCTTCCTGTTGGAAGCAGGAGAAACAAAGCTCTGGATCCAGTTGAAGGGAATAAGTGTTTTCTAAAGGGGTACTGAAAAGCCACAAGGTAACACCCCTTCACCATGCACGGATGCTCCCCGCCAGGCAGATAAACCCACAGTGACAAGTAGAAGCTGTGTTTGACTTCTGAGTAGGTACACTCTGTGTGTGTGTGTGTGTCACTACAGGCTGCCAGGTTACACCAGGTCACCTTTGCCTTGACCAAACGACTGCTCAGTCATGTCTCCTGCTCCTGGCACGGTTTAGTGTTGGTCTTTTCTTCTGATAACCTTCTTTTCTTCCGCTCTGCGTACACACCAGCCTTACCTGCTCCTCCCTCTGCTCACTGCTGTTACCTCTGGTCCCAATGTCTGTGGTCTATTCCGCCCCTACCGTTCTGTTGCCCCCCCAGGAGCTGCTGAGAACATGGAGCCCTAGCAGGATTGGGCTGGTGGAGCCCCAGTGAGACGTTTTCCTTTAGCCTTTTTCATGAAATGTCTGCATTGGCTCTGTGGGGCATTTTGAGCGTGAATAGCTAGAATAAATTATTTTCGCAACTCACTGTGTTCTAGGCTGCAACTTTGTTTTGCTGCTTGGCCCTGATGGCTGACTGGACCTGCGCTGCACTGTTTGACAGGTCTAGTTTCAGTCTGTGAACACAGTTGCTTACTTCAGTTAAACTCAAGGTACTCTGCCATGGTGTTAAACTCTGTTGATGGCAGTAAAGCCATCTTGTGTTGTACTGACACACTGCCAAATGCCTCATACCATGCAAATTTTGTCCTGGCTTTGGTACCTTGTCTATAACGCTGTCTTTACAAACGCAGTAATTCTATTTTTTGTAGTTATTTGGAGTTTATGTAATGGTCATGAGAAAATGCCATCCTCCGAGCCAATCTTCTCTGCCTCTATGCGATAGGTGCAGCTAATTTGCAAGCTTCCTTATACCGCCCAGCAGGCTGACACAATGCTATGACTTGGGGACATCACCTGCAGCTTTGAGAGCAGATCCGAACCTCTCGATGACCATTGCCCACTGTGACTGCCAGCAACAGGATTGAGTAAGAGGGAGGCTCTCTTCTACGAGCTGAGGATTCTGACTCACTTCCCACAGGCTAATAAGCATCTATCCAGTATTACAGGATTAATATAATATATAAAATTCAGCAGATATTTGTTGAGGAAGTCATTAGCAGTAGGAATCACAAACTTTTCATTGAAAGCATTCAGGTGACTGTAAGTGATGCTGGTCTGTAATAGATATCACAGGAAAGTCCTTATTGTGTTACTGAGCACTTGAACTGGCGATAAAATCCTTCCAACTAATGAAAAACAGAGTTTCGACACCTAAGTAAGTGAGCTGGTAGCAATCCTTCCACTTGAGTCGTCCCCGTCCTCAGGTGGCAGATTTGTTCTGCAGCAGAGCAGCTAAGAGTTGGTGCTGAGGATACAAGTCAGGAGGTACAAGCAGGGAGGGAGGGAGCCCTCGAAGCGCAATGTCAGCTGCAACTGCAAAATGTTCCTAGTGGGACAGCTAGAGAGAGCCACCACGAGACTGGAACAGCAGAGCAAAGCATTGCTTCCAGCCATTGTCACCTGAAAGCATCCCAGTTAAGCAGAACTACTGTCTCCATTAAGCAGCAGCAACCCTGGCCATGTGTATCATTAGGTTTAAATAGGTTTCTTACTAATTAAGCACAGCCGCTGATTAACTGTGTCCTAATTTTGTGGAACATGCAGAATAAGTACAATTGAATTGGACTGCTCCGCTGGTCTTATTTTTCATAGGGAATTTTTAGTTAATCTTTTAAATTTGTAATTAGATACAAGAGCTAGGACAATTATTGTAAATAGTATTTTTCAGAATATAATACAAACAAGTTCTCAGTAGCAGGATTGTTTCAAAACAAATGTGAGTATTACTGGGATTCATTCTGTTGCTTTAGTTAAACTTACCATCTTTGGAGCCAAATCAGTCTTTAGACATAAACTTTCTTGTGCTAGCTCCAAAAGAGGTAAGGATGTCCTGCTTCCAAATATCAAAAGCAGTGTGAGCATTCAATGTTTTCTCAAAACCAGGTGAGCTAATAATGCTACACACAGCTTCTTGTTTTCCCAGGTATCACCAAATCCCCAGGTCTGACAAGTAAAAGGAATGTCGCAGTGAGGAAGAGCACAGGAGCAAAGGAAGTATCTCTGTGAAGTGCTGAGAGGCAGTATTGAGATTTTCTCATGAGTTCAGTGCGTCTAGATTACTTTTTCTGGTACGCATTTATTGTTGGTAGTAGCCAAAAACAAGTTACTGTACCTGTGTTTCCCCTCAGAACCGGGAGCTGGGATAGTGGCCAGGTGAGGAAGGTGGAAGCTCTCGCAGTCTTGGGCTTCTACTTGTCATGGTGAAGCCTGACTGCTGGGGTAACTTGTTCCTTCAGCCCATGACCATGGCCACCAGCCCCTCTTCAGGACCTTATTGCTCCTGCAGCTCTGCTGGGAGAAGGTGAAAGGCGGTTGATACCAAATTTTCAGAAACTACACATAAATTTCTGACTTACATTAGAAGTGTTAGTAAATTGTGGCCTAGTGCTCCTGAAGAGGACCGCTGTCCTCTCTGAAAGAGGCTGGTACCTCAGCTAACCATTGTTTAAAGGCTGCATAACGCCCACCTAGCATAAGGTGATGATACCTTGTGCATGGAAGTAATCAGCCGAGACCGAAGGCTCCGAGGCAACCGGTGGGAGCTGCAGGAGGTGCAGTCGGCAGCTGGTGAGATGTCAGTTTGCCACGGGGGCCCCGGCTGAGCTGGGCCTGAACTTCTGCTCCTTGCTCATGCCTTGGGGAAAGCATCACGATACAAAGACAGCCGAATGATATTTTGCATTTGGCTGGCTGGTAGGTCCCTCAGAGTTCAACACACCTAGGGCTGCCAACTCAGCATATGTAAAAACTTACGTACTTAAAATAAACTCGGATCTTTCAAGTGTATCTCGTAAAAACTTGAAGACAGATGGAGTCACCTTTTGTACTCTCACTTTGTGGAAGAATTAATGCAGCTGAAATGACTGCTGTCCCCTCAGTGCTACCCATCCTGAACTCCCTCGTCTCCGTCATCATACAATTCACTTCACCAGTTTGAATTTTTTTTCAAAACAAATCAAACTTGCAAAAATGGTTTTTAGAGATAAGGATGAGGAACCCAAGTGAATTGTGCATAAATGATTTACCTGCATACAGGAAGGGATGTTCTGCCGTGTTAATTATAAGATACATATCAGGGGACTTTTCATTTTGCCAGCCTCCTCTCTCCTTGAGATTCGCATGGTCTCATCTGAAATAAAATGCTCCTTTCTCATAATAACTTCTTCAGTCTTATAACTTTGGGAACAGACAGTTTATTGAGAGCCGTATCAGTAAAAGATGAATTGTTAGATGCATGTTACACACAGTGATTTTATTCAACAACTAAAAGATTAAGGGCAAGTCTTTCAGAAAATTCCCCCGAGCTTTAATGCTTTAGTTTGTAGGTGCCCCCTGAGGATGTTAAAAGTAGAAGGAAATGAATATAATGTGCCTTGAACTTTAATCAATTCTAATCTATGGTCCTGATTACTTAAAAACTTTGATCATGATCATATCATTTTGGCATATTGTTATCGCAGGACAGAAGCAGGATTGTTTGGATGCACTGATTTCCATGCTTTATCAGGGTTTGATTCATTTTGTAATTTGTCTCAGTTCCTTATCCAGTGAGCCTATTCTTGCTTGGGTTGGAGACAGCTTCAGGAAGACAAAAGCAGTATTAAAATTAAAGTTGCTGATATTACTCTCAATCTTTGTTGTCCACACACACACACACATATATATATTTCTGGGAATATAGAAGATGTCAGGAGAGCTCTGTTGTGCCTGAGCTCTTAGAATCAGCACAAAGATTCCCTCACAAAGAATCCCTCACAAAAGGAAGAGGGGGACTTGTGAAGAGTGGAAGTAAGAGTACAATAGTGAGGTGGACAGCTGGACTTCTATATCAGAAGCAATCCTTCCTTGTCCATAAAGATTTAAAGGAGTTATATCTAATCAGGTTAAAGGGAAATAGAACATCAAATTTCCTGAAAAGATAAATGCAAAGTTTGTGACACTTGTGCATTTCTGCTAGTTTTGATAAAAGGACTGGAGGCTATTATGTGCAGAGGCAGTAGTAAAATCTTGCAAAGCCAGAACTGTGTCATGCCATGCAGGGGAATATTGAAGAGCTGTTACAAGTGGATTACCAAGGTGTCATAGCATCTACAGATTTTATTTTACAGGAGGCTCTGCTGACCAAGAGGTATCACCTCTGTCTGCAGAGGTGTCAAGGGAAGCCATAGAGCCTTGTTTGTGCAAGTCAGAGACTGAGGATCCCCTTACCGTATCAGAGCAGAAACAGACAAAATTATGTTTGCCTTCAGCTCACTGTCAAGCCATAGCTAAGCAAGTTTCTCAGAAAATGGTGGGCCACCATCTAGAGGGACGGGCTGGAGCGGGGCACCGACACAACCATGTGCAGTTCAGCAAGGAGAAGTGCAGAGTGCTGCAGGATGGAAGGACGAGCCTTGTGCAGGAGCAAAGGCTGGGCCGGTGGGGCTCACTTCAAAACAGCAGATTTTATAATTCAAAATGAATCAAATATATATTGCTGTGAATTAGTAGGTCTGCTTGCACTTGGGGTTGGACCAGTTCCCATCCAGTGCTCCCTTCCATGCCAAATTACTCTGTGATCTCGTTATCAGGGAATGTTCTCAACAGTGATGGCAAACAAAGTGCTAAGATCAGAAAAAGAATTCAGCATGCAGAATCTGCATTTTACTATTGCTAGGAGAATGCTCTGCTGCCACAGAACGAGGCCAGGGCTGAGACTGAATTTGTCAAAATATTACGTAGAGCTGGTGTGCCTTTACAGGACAGGGTACACAAGAAAAGCTCTGCAAGTAACCTGAAAAACTCCTCCCTATCCTCTGCCCTGACACAGCTCTCCAGAAGTTCCCAGGGAAACACCCACTAACTCCTGGTTTGGGTGTAAGGACCCCTTGAGGCATCAGAGAGGAGTCTGGAGCTTCATTCCTTGCAATCAGTAGAGGCAAATAAGCAAAGGAGCCCTCTTAACCCACCCTTAACTGATCCTGACACTAGCTTACAGCCTTGGGTCTAGCAGGATGATTTTTTTTTTTCCCATCAGAAAAAAAAAAAAAAAAAAAAAAAGGTATTCTATGGTGATTTCTTTTCTGTCAGATACAAATGGATGAGAATGTATCACTGGTTTTCCTAACCCTTTTCCTAATCGGAGTGCAGGAGAAGGGAGTCCCTGGGTTGTATAATTTATCTGAAGATTTATGTTTTATGTTTGCTGTGCCTCAGCAAAATTCCCAGCTCCCTACATCTCATTTCTGGTTGAGTTTAGACAAATCCAAAACCTGACATCTATTTTTGGCTGCTGTCTTATGTTACTACTTGTATATGATCAGAGATGTTTGAAATGCTTGCAGTGGTAGGAGAAGTTTGATGCTGAAACACTCTACAACACTGAGTTTGCTAAATAAGCTTTGATAGCAGAGGGATTTTTTGATCTTAGCAGTGCTTGTGACCAGGACAACGTGGAGCTTGTCTTCTTTGTGATGTGTTCTCACAACCTCAGTTTTCTTTTTGTAAATCCCGAACCTCGGGGAGAGGGAGATTTGCAATGAAGATGCCACATTTAGTGGAAAGGAAGATTAAGATTTTTTTTTTTTTTTTTTTTTTTTTTTTTTTTTTGAAAAGGATGAGAGAAAACAGCATGAAACTGTCCATAGGCATGGACCTGAGTGTCAGGAGCTGGTGCCTGTAGGAGCTCGGAGGTGGGTGAAGTCCTGCTGCACCAGGGGGTGAGTTGCCTGTGCTCAGCCGCTGGTGATACAGGCTCTGAGGAGCATTGCAGCTTTTCCTACGGGGTTGAACTTGGTCCTAGAGATGTACATGGGATCTTCCTTGCTGTTCTCTATTGGGACTGGCGCTGTATAACATCTTTCTTAATGATGTGGGCAGTGGGATTGAGTGCACCCTCAGCAAAGTTGCTAACAACACCACACTGTATGGTGCCGTTGACATGCTGGAGGGAAGGGATGCCATCCAGAGGGACCTGGACAGTCTTCAGGGCCTGTATGAACCTCATGAAGTTCAACTAGGCCAAGTGCAAGGTCCTGCACCTGGGCCTGGGCAATCCCAAGCACAAATACAGGCTGGATGGAGACTGGATTGAGAGCAGCCCTGAGGAGAAGGGCCTGGGGGTGTTTATTGATGAGAAGCTTGACATGAGCTGGCAACGTGTGCTTGCAGCCCAGAAAGCCAGCCACATCCTGGGCTGCATCCAAAGCAGCGTGGCCAGCAGGTCAAAGGAGGTGATTCTCCCCTTCTGCTCTGCTCTTGTGAGACTCCACCTAGAGCCCTGCGTTCAGCTCTGGGGCCCCCAGCATAAGAAGAGCACGGGAGCGTAAGAATGAGTCCAGAGGAGGGCCACAGAGATGATCAGAGGGCTGGAGCACCTCTCCTGTGAAGACAGGCTGAGCGAGTTGGGGTTGTTCAGGCTGGAGAAGAGAAGGCTCTGGGGAGACCTTACAGCAGCCTTCCAGTGCCTAAAGGGGGCTGCAGGAAAGCTGGGGAGGGACTCCTTGTCAGGGAGTGATAGGACAAGGGGAATGGCTTTAAACTGAAAGAGGGTAGGTTTAGATTAGATACATGGAAGACATTCTTTTACTAGGAGGGTGGAGAGGCCCTGGCACGGCTGCCCAGAGAAGCTGTGGGTGCCCCATCCCTGGAGGTGTCCAAGGCCAGGCTGGATGGGGCTGTGGGCAGCCTGGGCTGGTGGGAGGTGTCCCTGCCCATGGCAGGGGGTTGGAACTGGGTGGGCTCTAAGGTCCCTTCCAACCCAAACCTTTTTGTGATACTATGACTCTGTGTTATTAGCCTCACTGCACAGACTTCATGTGCTGGGCCTTGTCATGAAAGACTCAATCACTGACCACGCAGTGTGCCCAAACATACACAAGAAGTGGGAGGTGTCCCACACAACATTTGTGCTGACCCACAACAGGAAGGTTTGGGACTGTTTCGTCCTCTGTATCAAGCTGCTGCTGGACATGATGTGTCTTTCTTGCTCCAGGACCCCAGAGGGGAGGTAAAAGTGGCTGGCAAAGCAGTGGAGCAGGAGTGGGGCGTTTTGACCATGCTGAAGAAATAGGAGCTGTGAGCCTGGTGGCAGGGTGGCGTGAGCCAAGGATCGAGGGAGTGAACCCCTCTTTTTTTCTGCGTGCCCTGAGAGGTCTTGTTCCTTCCCAGGGGAGCACAGACTGGCAGCTGGCGTTTGTCTTGATCATGGTAGCGTGCCTGTGAAACCACAGTTTGTTGATTTGCTGCAATTTATCTGTTTTGTTGATGCTGTTGTTGTTAATAGAGAGCCGTTTCTGCAACTTTTTAATGTATTTAGCCCAAAGCGATACCAACCTTGCATATGCTGGAAGCCTGCTCTGAGAAGCAAGAAGGAAGATGAACACAAATGAGCCTAAGGAACAGGTGCTGCTGTAGGAGACTGGGAACTGGGACGAACCAGCAGTTTACGTGCATAAGCACAATTTCTCCTGATTTCACATCTCTGATTATCAACATGCATCTTGTCACCCAGTGCGTACCATCCTTCCCATCCTTTTTTGGCCATTTCTGTCAGAGGAACTCCTATAGCTTTTATCAAAGCCAACTGGAATTTCAGTTATGTTTTACAAGATATTTTAAACCAGAAGTCTCATTTTCACAAGATCCAGTGCAACCGCAGCTTCATTATTATTAATATTATTATTGTTGCAATAGTGGGTCTTGATTTTTCCTAAGCTTCCCATGATGTGAATGTAACCAGGTTTTTATGGGATTGGATGCATTAAATGACTCTGTATGATTCCCTGTTACAGTCAAATGCCCTACCCACAGTAAGTGGGTAAGTGTAGATTTGCTAATCACAACATAGGGGAAAAGTAGAATAAAGAATAAGACAGTTGCTAAATTTACCAAGAAGGAAAATAAATTTCTGTCTGTAAGATGGAATTGTTAGTTAAAATGTTAAACATATGAATATAATAGGATGGTAGCAATTAAAAACTTTAATATTCAGAAAAAAATGCAGAACCAAAGACTGAAGTCTAGGCAGATAGATATCTTGATACACTCATATAAAAAACAACCAACCAACCAAAAAAAAACAAAACAAAACAAACAAACAAAAAAAAACCACAAAACAACAACCCTTCCTCTGTCTCGTAAGTCCTGTTACACATTGGAACATTGGAACAAAGATCCTTCTATGTTCACCTGCTTTACACCAGGCTTACTCCCAGTATCAGCTTCAGAATATCTCCAGCTGTCGCTGGTTTGTGGCTGAGACCAAGGTGTCTGGCCAGGATCACCGGGTACTTTCTCCCTGAACCTCTGTGCTCAGGGACACCCGTCCCTTTTAGTGTCCAAGGAACCACAGCCACTGTTGAGCCCTGCACTTTGCAGCTCCAGGAAGGACCTTCATCAAACCTGGTTTTTCTCCAATCCATGCTGGGTGCACGGGGGTCCCCATTCACACACAACATAAGGACAGGGTCTGGAGACACCTGAAGGGAAAAGCTTTTGGCCTCCCACAGCACCTTGCCATGGGGCTACCCACACTCTGCTTTGCAGGAGCTGAATGAGTTAGCATAGGTGAGGCACCCTGACACAGAGTAGAGCTCTTTTACACATTTCCTTGTGTAAAGTTCCTTGTGCTCTTGCAGTCCTTGCTTTTATTTTGCATATGATGAGCTGATCTCTTTAGCAGATGAAGGAATTGTGAGCTAGGATAACACTCTCAGTAGCTAGGGCTGTCTAGCTCCCTGTTATAAGGAACAAGATCTGCAAGGGTTACATCTCAGTCAGGCTGAGGAAGGCTATGAAATGAAAGAGACAACTAGCAGCTAATTGAAGAGAAAGAGAAGGAAAGAAAAGGAGATTGAAAAATAAAGGTCTCCATTAGCGGAAAGTTGTAGCCCTGCAGCAGGGTTGTGAGAATCCAGCCTCTCATGCCTCTACCTCATTCATCCTCTGCAATGTGCTGCGAAAATAAAGTTAAAAAATAGTGGTGGTGTGAGGACAAACAAAATCCACTGTTTTTGGAACAGCTGATAAATATCAATACTTGTTTTTAAAAACCATCAACTTGTTACCTGAGAATTTCTGAGAAGTCTGGAAAAATGCATCATCCCACCTCTATTTTGAAGAGAAGTACATGGATTCAGGGTGATGCAGCACGTCGATGGAAGGCTGTGGAAGCCAGCTCCTGCCCTCCCCATGCAGCACACAATGCTTTGGGAAACCCACGAGCTGCTCCCCACTATCTTCAGGTATTTAGTGCCTTGCTTCAAGCTTGATCCATCAGCCCTTACACAGGAATTACTGCTCCTCTGAAGCCTTTTATTTACCTCGTTCATATTCTTGGGTAAGTTGCTAAATTAAAATAAATTCTGTAAATTCCATGGATAATATATAGCTTCAGTGACACTTCCTGACGCTTTTATTGGCAACTGTTATCTCTAATTACAGACATATATATATATTTTTTGCCTGACTTCTTCCCACCAGCTTGGTTATATGAGAGGCTATTGCCGAAGCAATGATTTTCTCATATACCTGTTTATGATTTTGTTCCGTCAGCCAGTAGGAGAATGAAAGTCACTGCCTGAAAAGGTTGTTCAAAGACGGGTGACTGCCTTGAAAGTATGCAGTAATTTTGGTGTGGGAATAGCTTGGAGCAGAATCTGCCGGATGAAATTCCCCAGTTTGTGCTGTGCAGAAGTCATGGCCCGCGGGATTTGTCCCAGCACTACCTGCAATCAGCAGCATTTTTTTCAGTCCCCTGCTTTCTGCCGTAGCAGCAAATGGGCAGGTGCTTGGTGTTTGACACTGAACACCTTAAATGCCTGTGACTGCAAACTGAATTCCAGATGGACTTCTGCAGTTTGCTGTGTTGAAGAGAAACCAGCGAGCGATTCTCACCTCCACCACTAATGTCTTCACGTCTCTGAACTGAGACATGCTGAGTCTGTTTTGCCCATGAGAATAATTGTGGAGTGATCTCCCTGTCCTTATTTCAGCCCTTGAGCCCTTTCCATCATATTTTCTCCCCCTTTCCCGTTGAGGAGGGGGACCATGGAGGGGGAGTGGTTGTGGTGGAGCTCAGCTGCCCAGCTGGGTAAAACCACCACAAGGGTGAGGAACCTGTGAGGGCTTTCCTATTCCTAAGGCCATATTTCTTTTTCAGGTGGTTTGGCATCGCCTGAGGAGCTCTGGTTGCTGGAAGGGCTGGGCATAGCTGCAGCCCCTCACCTCCCAGGCAAAGAAAGAGCTGAGGGCAGGAGGGAAACCATTTTCCACTGGGAATGCAAACCACGGTACTATTTAATGCGTATTAATGTTCTAGGTACAACAAAATAAATTACCTAATCTATTCATCTATTCTCTGATGAAAACTTGCTGGTTTGGACTGGCCTCATTTTCTCTTTGTCTGAAGCTCTCTGATGGTATCCTATTTAATTTTCCCTTTCATTGAGAAACCGTGCTTCCAAATGTGAGCATTGTTAGCATGCTCTGCCTAATTAGCGGTAATAATATTTGTTGAGGCATGCTGAATTCAGAGACATCCAGTAAAAAGTGATTTATTTCTTTATTTTTCCCCATCAGCCTTGTCTGTCAGGCTGCTTTTTGTTGTTCCAGCGCCAGCCACGTCTGGTTACGTGGTGGCTGAGCCCAGGAGCATGTGCCAGCAGCAGGGAGGCAGCCCAGGCCCTATAGTGGAGCTATGGATCTCTGCTGATCTTGGAGATGGACCCACCATGGATTTGTCCCCTCAGATCCCACCGTGCAACCAAGCCAGTGGCCTGGCGTCTCTGTGAAAGGTAGGCCAGGGTCTAGGGGACTGGCAGCCTGGGGTGCCTGGGCCCAAGGCGTCACACAAAGTCCTGGCCCTGTGATCCTGCAAATCTTGCAGAGGCAGCGAGTTGTCTGATAGGTAACTGCACCCCTGAGCCTTCTGTGACTGGTAAATAACTATGTCCTGGACTGGACCCAGCGGGTGACCCAGCTCTGTGTGGATCTGGCACTGCTGGTCACGAAGCCGTGTTGAGGCCAATGCCCCTTATTTCTGAGGCTTTTGACATTTGAGAGCATCAGACCTGCAGGACAAGCCAACAGTAGCTCTGCTGGCAGAAAGATTTTATAAAACAAGCCATAGAGAAAAACTGCTGCAATTTTACAGAGCTCCCTTCATATATGAAGATGGGATTTGCCCAGAGAAGCACTGTCTCTATAGTATGCGGAGATCTAGAGTGCACTGCTAGATTGATCCCTTGTAGCTGAAAATTACCATTACTGTTCAATCGCGTACAGACATCTTAAATTATTAATGGGATTCCTGCCTGAGGGTGAACATTGTAGATTCACATTCTGAGATTTTTAAGAGCTCTTTGCTCACAACTAGGGCTGTTAAATACAGTTATTTGCTTTATACGGCTTATATAGATCGATATCAGATGAAGAAATACCAGGGGGATAGAGAGCGAGAGTAAGAGTGTAAGGAAAAAATCTACGACTGGTGTGCCTCAGATCATCAGGGATTTCTAGATCTGACCAAGGTTTTCTCCCCTAACCTAACTCTAACCTTGTCACTGGCCAGCCCTTGAATTGCGGGTTAAATTCACGCAGCTGCACTCAGCACATATGCTTTAAGCAAAAGCCAAGCTGTCTCTTTTAATCTAGCCTTTTCCAGCTGCTTAACGTGATTTGGAAAAGATACTGTAAGGTGGTTCTCTTTCTGATGTGAAACACTTCATCAAAGGCTACTTGGAGAGCCCCTTTTCTCTTGTCTCTTGAAAAACAAGACATTGTGGACTAAAATTTCCATGGTAAAGCAGCAGCAGGCTCTGATGCTCTCCCTTGGGCAGGAGGCTCCATCTTTAAGGCATCCCTTTCTACCGAAAGCAGTGCCCATGTGCTGCATGCAAGCAATGTTACTTCCCGTGGAGCAGCTTGGGAACCTGCCCCAGAACTGCACAGCCCTTCATCCTTGCAGCTGTCGTGGATATCCTGTGGGCCGTTTTCCTGAGGAACAAAAGACCGCAGCTTATGAGCCAGGAAGGGGACAGCCAAGCAGTGACACAGGGCCCTTGCAGCAGTCAGCTCCTGGAGCCAGCAGGGATGTTGTCCGGGCAGTCCAACGTGCTCCTGGTGGCCCAGCGGACTTGTCTGTGTCCTTCACTCTCCGTATAGGAAGCTGTATTTTGTTTCTGGACCCCAATTTCTTCTTGAGAAGACACGCTGATAGAGATATCATGTGGGTCTTTGCTCTGCCTCTTTGTCTTTTTGCTCTGCCTTGAACCAACACCTGCATGCAGTGCTGCTGCTCTTCCCACTCTTCTCCTCTCACCACTGGTAGCTTCCTAAGGCTGCTGTCACATCAGAAAATTCACACTGAAGTAGAAGCTGCTTTGCCTTGTCCTTTACAGGTTCCTGTCTGTGCTGTTCCTCCTTTTGCAGCTGTCTTAGGGTAAGGTTTCACACACTGGCGTGATCCAACGTAACAGCCCACCGTTGCCAAAAGGGACGGTTCCCGTCCCGTCTCCTGGCCAAGGTTCCTCCCACCACCTCTGCTTGGTATGCCACATGCCAGGCTCCTTTGCAAGCAAAACCAGAGGGGAGGTTTTGCCATTTCAGTAGGTAAATAGGCCTGGGAGAGGGCCTGAAAAATGCTAACCATGCTAGGCAGGCAGTGGGACAGTGTGGCCAGCAACAAGAGACAGGGGATCAGCTCCTTTTAGCCAGCCTCAGACAACTCTGCTGGCTCAGCTGCATGTAAAACTCCATCCGCAGCCCCCAGGTCATCTCTCTGGCTTTTGCAAGTGCTTCTCAGGTGCCCACCTCTCCCTGTGCAGAACTGGAATGTCAACGGAGCATTAGACCCTTCTGTGTATTACAAGCTCAGTCATGCAAAAAGAAAAGCTGTTCTCCAAACAAACAGGGCAAGCAAACAATTGTGCAGCTTTGAAAACCTCTTGTCCCTGCGCCCACACTCTGAAGGATGGCTCATTTTAATTCGTGTGAGTAAAACAACTTTCTGCTCAGGGATTCCACTGAAAAGAGAGACCAACCCCAGCTATTTTATTTTTTAATCCAAGTTAAACCTGTGCAGGCACTGGCATATCCTTTCTTAAAGGAAGAGTCATCCTAGCTGCATTAACTCATTCCGTTACTATCTGTGCCATTCAACCTACACGTTTCCTTATGCAACCCTGTTGAACTCTGGCTTTCCAACAGTGTCAGGAAACTTTGGTGCTGAAGCAGTGAGGATAGCCATGTAGGCAAAGAAAAAAGATTAGCTTTCTAATGTTGTGGAGAAAAAGTGTTATACTTGATACCTTATTTGCCGCAAACGGTATCCTAAAACAAGCATGTTTCACAATATTTTAATCCTAAATCAAGCATCTAATTATTAAGACTGATGTAACACACTTGGAATCACAGCACAGTAATTAGTCTTCCCAGTGCCACTAGATCAGAGCACTTAGAAATGAGCAGTAATGTGGAGAAATGTGATAGAATATGTTCACAGCTCCCAGTGAGTAAATCAGATAATGCCACCCTTCCCAATGTTACCTAAAAAGTGGTCAAATATGCCGTAATATATCCAAATGTATTCAGGACTTGCAAATCAGAATGTATTAATAAGACATGCTAGTCTGAATAGGCTGGACAGATTTTCAAAGTTAGCATTTGAACTGGATATTAAATGGATTCTTCAGTGCGTTGTGGTGTGATCCATACCTGGTGAACTAGCTCAGCATGAGATTCAAAGGTCCTCAACCCCCCCAAAAAACCAATGATGTTGGTTTGGAACTGCCTCTTCAGAAACTTTCAGGAGGAAAATTATCACATTAGCAAAGCACGATCATTCAGAAATACCCAGAAAATGAAATCATAAGGGATGTTGTTACTAGAACAAGTTTTTGAAGACTGAAAGCTCAACTCTGATCCCTGGAGACGTATTTAGCTAGACTTGACATTCAGGCCCACAAGGCTGTGCCAAGTCGTGTTAAAGTCCAGGACTTCATTTTTAGTCAGCCATTCCTACATTACAAGTGCACAAATGCCATTCAAAGCTGACCTAGAAAGAATTATGTGACACTAATATCGTAACACGAGTCCATCTCCAGGAGTGGTTACGCAGCCCTGGTTTTGTCTAATTTGTCACATTTGTAAAGCGGAGGTTGAGAAGTCATGGTGCAGTAATTTGTTAGCACTACAGGGCAAAAGCTATCTAACATAAGCCAGGAAAATCCAAAGCTGTGGTATTTCAGCCATCCCCAGGGCTTCAAAACCAGCTACGAACAACAAAAACAAAGGAAAATGCTTGAGGAAGATACTTTGAAAGCATCACAGTCAATAGTGGGGATATGCAGGTCAGCAAGGTCAGACCATTAACCATCACCAAATCAGCATTTTACAAACACTTCTCGGACATGTACATGGTCCAAATCCTTCAGTGGTACAAACCAACCTGTAAAGATTCAAGGAGATGATCAAGGATCCCTGTAAATCACAAAACCCTCCCTGGCACATCGCTCTTCAGTCAGAGACTTCTGCAGGGACCAGGGGCCAGCCTCCAGCACTCCTTGGCTAGCAGCAGCTGTGAAGAGCCAGTGGGTGAAGGCAACACACGCACGTTCACACAGCAAAGTCTGGCACCTGTACCAGGACTCCCGCTTCTTGTGGCCTTCGCCTATTCATTATATCACTGAGCATTGAATATATTCTTCTCAGCTGTGGAGAAGCAGGGAAAAAATGGCAAAGAGGCTGTTAAATGAAATATTCCTCCTCTGGTTATCACCTGGTATTGCTACCTCTTACACTTAGAAGATGACTTCATGAAAGCATGTGTCCCTGCTCCTGATGGCCTCCAAAACCTATGCTGAGCACCAAGCCACCCAGCCAGCAGTTTGCTCCTGGCTCCTTACAAGATCTCTTCTCCACTAGACCAGACTCAAAATGGAAGAAACACAGGCTCACTTGATGAAAGCAAAATGTTAAGCAAGTATAAGATGTCAGCCTGCTTACAAAGGGAATGCAGCAAGCAGATTGTTTTAGCTGTTTTATTCTCTTTAGCTGTTCTCCCTGCTTGGTGGGGTTTTACTTCAAACGTCTTTTTAGCAAGGGACCCCGTTCTCACCTTTTTTGTTCCTTTTTGCACTTGGGAATGCTATAGTTGCCCTAGAAATGTAAGCACCTCTGTACTGGGCTGGTGCTTAGCCATTCCCTACATCACTTTTTTGACTATGCGAGAATGCTAATGAAGTATTTTTAAATGTGAGCTGTTTGAGCAAAAAGACCTTAATGTGCTCGTTTTCTCTCATCTATTTATCCCTTCTCTCGAGAGCCAAGCAATTCACAGCCATCAGCTGACTTCCTAACATTTTACAAATCACACACACAAAGGGAGCCCCCGGGGACGGCACTTTTTGGTTTCTCTTCCTAGAGACAATAGCTTGCAGCAGAAACCTTTTTCTGAGCTGCATGAAAATTTGCAACTTACCCACTCTAAAACGCCTGACCTTTGATATGTTTCTATTTCCGAAGTTCATGTGATGCCCTCAGTATCTGCAGGGGCCGCACATGACTGTTGGTAGCATGGGTGCCTGACCGGACACACCGAGTGCCAGGAGGTGCGCTCACAAAGCACCGGTGTTCAAGTTTCGCGGGAGAAGCACGCTTTGGGAGGAAGTGGGAAAAGTAATAAAGTCATCATGGCAATCAGCCTCATTGTTTCACTTCATTTTTTTTTTCCCCATCATTTCTTGATCTCCCTTGGCAATTTGTCCAGATTTCTCCTTCTGAAATTGGTGCAATAATGGGCTAGCGAAGGCATAAGTGGTGAGTTGTATTACTCCAGCCTTGACCTCTGAAATTCAATGCTAACATAATTTGAGGCAAGTAAACAAAAGAAGTAAAACTATTTTTCTTTTTTTTTGTCCCTTTTGCACACTAACCATTCCCGCTAAAGAGATCAAAATTGAAAAAGCCAAGATCTCTGTGTTATGTTGAGTACCAAGACTGCAATTTGGAGTCGAGTTCTGCAGCCCTTAGATTAGGCTGTGGGAAAAGCAGCAGATGAGAAAAGAAAGGAGAGGATGAGCTGGCCTGTCTGTGCAGGGTAAGGACGGGGCTAACAGCAGTTTCCATGTTCCCTTGGTAGCTTCACCCAGGTGGAGAGCAGCCCAAGAAGTCCCTGATGCTCCAAGTGCTCCCCCTGACGCTGGGCAGGTGAGACCAGGGATGGGCCTTGGCTGCGTTGGCTGGATCAGTGCTGCACAGCAGCCAGGTCCAGGAGCAAACAGCACATGAGGTGCGTGGGACAAGGATGCTGTGTTTGCCCTGGGATGGAAACATCTGGAGCTTCTGCTTAATGAAGAACTGGTCTTCATGCCCTGTGCTGAGTGAAAAGCTGGAGGAACAGGACCATTCTTCTGAGCCTCACATACCACTTTGTGTCTCTGTGTCCAGAACACGTCCTGCATGAAGAAGCACGTGGTCCCTCCTTCCCAGGGGACACAGAGGGAGGTGGACTTGCAGGTGGTGCCGGGTGTTCAGCAGTGATGTGCTTCTTCACATTTAGCCCCACCTTGGAAGAAGCTGTCCTTGGACTGGTGACACTGTTGCGGCATCCGTTTCTCAGGTGTCCTCCCCCAGGTCCTTTTCCCATCGTAGGCTGGGTGACTCTTGCTCACCTTTCCTGGCCCACTGGAGCGAGGAGGAGCAGGGAGCTCATGCCAGCCATTCCTGGGGTGATGTCCCACATGCAGCAGTAGGAGCTCCTGTGGCACATCGGTGCTCAGCGCGCTGGTGCCACTTTGGAGCTGCCACCTGGCAGAGTCCCCACCAGCTTGGCCGTTTCTTTGGCTGGAGAAGGCATGGGGAAGGCTGATGATTAGAAGGCTGATGTAGACCAGCTGTACAACAGGTGAGTCCCCTGGCTCTCACAGCTCTGCCTCCCACCCCAGAGGCCTGGCCTCAGCCCCGCGTGCCCGCCTTTCCCCCTGCCGTGTCTCCCCCAGCGCTCTGGCCCTGCTGTGCACGTGAACAGGCACTGCCCGGCAGGGTGGTAGCCCACGGAGCAGTAATAGCACATTTCGGATGCGGGACGTGTCAGTGAACAGCTCACCACCCACCTCTGCTCCGGGTGGCTTCAGAGCTTTCCTCGGTGAATTACCCGGGTGACTTTCAATTAAAAGCTGCAACCTCTACCTGTTAAAATGATATGTCGCCTTGTATACAGAATGATTTCTCAAATGTTGTAGTGAAAGGCAAACAGGTGACAGATTTACAACAGGCCCACCTTCATTTCAGGTAGGTTACAGGAAAATACCGGGTTTGCTGCAGCCAGAGGTTGCCCCCTCTCTTCCCTGATGAAGCCATACGTCTCGATCGCTTGCTGAGAGGAATGCAATAAGACTCCCCGTGGTGCTTTTCAGTACAGAACTGCACAGACTGGTGTCTCCACAGAGCAGCATGAGTTCTCCTCCCTCTCGCAGGATCAGATCATTTTCCTTACGGGCCTGGTGAGTAAGCACCCTCTCTTTCCCACAAGGGACTTCACAATGTTGAGGCCACTTCTCATCTAGCCCTACAGAAATACAGCCTGCTATTAAGCATTTCTTAAGACAGAAATACAGCCTGCTACTAAGCATTTCTTAAGACCCTTTTTTGTTTTGGTTTGGTTTGGTTTGGTTTTTGGTTTTTGAAAAAATCTGATCCCATGAAGTTTCCTAATAACAGATGAAGTTTTATACCATGGGTGTCTTGTGGTGTGGATTGGCCATCTGATGGTCAGCCTGCGTCCATTAGGATTTTCCCCTAGGTAGCACACTTTACCTGTGGGAGAGATTTTAAAGACCACTGATGTGTCAGCAAAGGAGGTTTTGCCCAAGTAGCAGTGCAGTCAGACTGTCACATCAGTAATGAAGCACCTGAGAGGGAGTGCTCCTGCAGGAAACCAGCAGCTTTGCTCTAGGGGAAGCAGCACCTCTTCCTGGTGTGTAGAAACTGCTCAACATGGGTTGTGGTAGAGCACTTGTTGTGTTATTGACAATTCCAGCAGCATTAGGAAGGAAGGAAAGAAGGAAGGAAGGAAGAAAGGAAGGAAGGAAGGAAGGAAGGAAGGAAGGAAGGAAGGAAGGAAGGAAGGAAGGAAGGAAGGAAGG
>CM021731.1:145693522-145782630 GCA_011075105.1 Heteronetta atricapilla
AGGAAGGAAGGAAGGAAGGAAGGAAGGAAGGAAGGAAGGAAGGAAGGGCATTAGAATAAAGTAACCCCCTTCCCAATCCCCATTCCTGTACCATTCCCAGCTGTTAGCTTAATGGTGCAGTTTTTCTGCCTCAAGGATACACATGAAATAAATGCTGCTGTGTCCTGAGCCAGATAATGACCACAGGTACAATCTGTAGGGGATGCACTGGGGGGACTCAAGCCTATCAGCCCTAACAAGTGCTGTATGTTGTTCTTTAAAGGGCTTCCAGAGAGTGTCTGTGCTTTGGTCTGATAAGCTTTAAATAATCAGGAGCACCTTCCACCCCAGAAGACTGTCCCATAGGACTGTCAGTGGGCACTGCTGTGTTCCAGACACTGCTGCAGAAGGTGCACGAGCAACACGTTTGGGCTCAGTCAGTGGTCATTTAGGATACAGAGCACTCAGGAATGACTCGGCAGGATCTTGCTCCAACTGGGGAATGGTGCTGGAATTACCAGGAAATATCCTAGAGTGCAACCAGGTGGCAGTGTCTCAGCTGGCTCCCAGGACTCCTGTGAATATGAGTTTCATATCTGCCTAATTCTACAGTGCTTGGGCTTTGCTAGCAGCCCTCAGGCCAAGACGGCGATGGGGACTCTGAAAAGCTAAGGGAGGTTAGAGAGGCTGAGAGGAGAGAGAACACAACACATTTCTGTGATTGCCATGCAGGCAAGGAGCCATCAAGACAGAGCACGGTGCAGAGACTAAACTGTTAGACAAAAAATAAAATTAAAAAAAAAATTGCAGTCACAGCAAGTCACCAGGAACCTCAGAAGATACAATTCTCAGTGTAATCCTGAAGAGTGAGCTAGGGTCATATTCAATATAAACACCCTTACAGGAGTGGAAAGACTAAAAAAAATATGTCATTACAACAATGTTTAACTTCAAAGAGACAGGCCATGTTTAAATAAGTACACATATTAAAAGGTACAGCCAAAAGGATCGAGTGATTGCTAGGGGGATGGAGATGCTTTATGGACACTGCGTTAGAGGATGAAAGGAAAAAGTATACATTAAAAGATTCAAAACGGGAGCCCAAAGAGCTCACCTGTTTTTAAACAGTACAGAGAACCACTATAAGGTAAGTAAATAAATTCCTTCAGAAACTGGAGGACATCTCCAAAGTGAGAGTGATTGAAAAAAGGGTGAACTCTGGCAGACTGAAAGGGAAAACCACAGCACAGCAGACCTAAAGAACATCCCTCAGAACTGGAGGGCAGACAAGCTACAGACACTTTTTCTGGAGTTTGCGTGTACACAAAAAATAGCCTTTTCTTTGCAGAAGACAAGCCCATGGATCTGTCTCAAATGAAGGTGCCAGTAGAAGGAAATCTGGACCTAACTGCTTCTGGATGCTTTCAAGGATCTTAATATCTTAATCTTTTTTATATTGTGGAGCCCAGAACTGCACACAATATTCAAGGTAAGGCCACAGCTATACTAGATATAGTGGGAGAATCATAGAATCATAGAGTCACCTCTCTGTAGTGGGAGAATCACCTCTATGCATGTGGTGACCTACATCATTCAAAATACTTCTAAGTGATGTAGGAAAAAAAGCAAACATATTGAAGTGAGAGGTCCTACAAAACTACCAGGGTTATTTGAACTAAAACTAACTGCAGAGAGTTGCACAAGGATCTCGTGGTACTGAGTAACTGGAAAATAAAATCAGAGATGAACATTGGTCTTATTGCATGCAGGGTAATTCACCTGTGGAAAACAATCTTAACTACACACATACATGTAACAAGGGGATCTCCGGTACCTCTCACCACATAAGGAAGATCTTGCAGTGCTTGTGAATAGTTCTGTGAAAGCACTGGTTCAATGTTAAGTAGTAAAGAGACCATTGGTAATTACTAGGAAGGGAACAGACAATAGAATAGGCTACATCATTATACTGTGAATTTATGATGTGTCCTCTTTTCATATACCGTCTTCTCATCTCAAAAGGTTATGCAAGGAAAAGATACAGAGAATAACTAGAATTTGCTCTATAGATCTGTTTCATAAAAAGTACTGAACAGAATATGATTCCTCTGCTTGGAAAATAGATGACTGAGGAGAAATATGATAGAGCTCTACAAAATTGTGTGCTGCATGAGAAAATTTATTCACTGTTTTTCACAGTACTAAGGGTCACCAAATGAAACAGTCAGAGAACGAGATTAAAATAAACAAAACCAAGCACTTTTTCACACCGTGTGTGCTGCAGTTGTGGAATTGCTCATTGTCAAAAGATGTTGTAGAAGTAAAAATCCTAATTCCTCCAGCTAGAAGTTGTCAAAGGTCAGAAAGCTGTATCAGGGAATATATGATATTGGATAAAACCGTCCCTGAGCCAGGCTCAGTGCATCTGTTTCTTTTTTATTGTGTTCTTATATATATAAAAAAACAAACAACAACAACAAAGAAATATAGACAAAGATGGAAAGAACCCCCTCCACGACGAGCATCCTCAGCAGGTTTCTTTGGCAAGTTCCTATTATTGGGCCAATCAATCCTGCCTGCCCGTAGCTGTGGCCCGGGGCTGCAGAGGTGTCAGTAAAAGCTTCCAGCACCCTGCATGGTCTTTAGTGCACTCGCCACATGTGAGGACTGCAGGAGCACCAGTGAGCTCCCAGTATGACCATAGCACTGAGAGGAGATCTAAAACCAGGGCTACGTGTTGGGCAGGGTGTGAGAGGCATTCCCAACTCTTTTGGTTACAGAGAAGTTCCTGTGGTGCTGTGAGGCACCTCTCTTTTTGTCGTCTTCTGGTATAAGAAGGACAAGCCATCTTTTCTGCCAAGTACTAGCAAGCAGTGTTGTTTGCTCACGTAATGGGGCTTTCAGAGATAAGTCTGTTTTCATGACTCATTTTAGGATGATGCAAATTCAGTTTTACCCCCACGTAGCTTTTAGGAACAACTGGGTCTTTAGGCAGCGGAAAAACACTGGTAATGTTGCACCTGAAATATGGGCCTAGGGCTGCCATCAGTTGTTTTCCAGTCAATGCCTTGTTCCACTTTGTGTAAGAGCCAAGGAACAAGCTTAAAGCATCTTATTTCTCTATCCCTACATGGTAAGACCTGAATCCCTAGGGAAAGACTTACACTTTCAGGTTAATTGGTATAGATGTTTCCAAAGTTTGGTACTACAAATCAAGCAAGAAATTCATTTCAGAGAGCAGGAGCCCCATACTTTCTCTCCCTCTCTAGTCAATTTCAAATGCTCCGCTCTACAAGTTTCTCTTCTTTTCAATTACAGTTCTCCCATGGTAGTAAATAAATTTGTTTCAAGCACACACGTTTCTCTTCTTTTCAATTACAGTACCCTCTCAAGTAATCTAATTTCTTTCAAGTCTTCAGTTCACATCCAACTTTCCCTCCAACAAATATATACGTCAGGTAGCAGAAATACATCCAGATTCTTTCTCTATATCGAGGTTTTAGAAGGTGTTTTTTGTCTCCATTACCTCCAAATTGACTAAAAACTCTTTGCAGGTTCAGCTAGAGGAACATAGACCAAGTAACATACATGAGAGCTGCACAAGTGGGCCTTTGTATGGGCCATCTCCTTTCATCCCAGTAGCTGCCCTGCTCCAGCTGCAGAAGTGTTTGGAGTGCTGAGTGTCAGGACGCCAGACTTATTTTGATATAAATACATTAATTTTAATTTGCAGCAATAGCTGACGTGATAGAGAAACCTTAGGAAGGCTTCATCATTGTCTGTTGCAGACTGGTATTTATCTCCCTTTTATCTTCGCAGAGCGTTGGAAGATGTGGAGAAGATAGGGCTTTAAATGCATGTGAGGGATGGACAGAGGACTGGAGGAGATGGAGGCTGAGGATGGCCTCAGAGCTGAGGCTGGGACGATCTGTACAGCCACAGGAAATATTGCTCCATTATGTTGCCTTATCATGTGCATAATGTTGCCTTATCATGAAAGACTAGAGGGCAGAGCAATCTGCCAGTAAACGTGCTCTATTCGTCCTGTGAGTAAACACAGGGCTTCAGACTGAAGTGGCCATTTGGGTACCTTTTACATGTGCAATACTGAATATGCAGAAGCTGAAATGTGGGAAAAAAATGCACAAACTTCATCATAATAGGTGCCTCACCTAAACTGCCCACGTAACAATAGGGGTTCAGACAGAGAGGTGATGTGTGGTTCACACTTCACATAGCAAGTAAGTATGTGGTTGGACTATGGTGTATGCGTGAATTAAACCAGTTGTGTTAGCAGCGTGATGAACAGGTAAAAATATTTTTCTGATACTTTGCTAGAGCCACCTGTCAGCAGATGAGTACAGCAGCTGGTAATCCATGAAGATCCCCAAGGAGATTTCTTTTGTTCATTTGATCATGGCAGCAAGATAATTCAGCCTTTCATGAGGTCCATAGAAGGGTTATCAAAATGAGGGACAGACCCCCTCAGTCGGCAGGCAGTCTGAGGTGCTGGTGTCTGACCACTACTGCTTGTATCTGGGGGACCGAGGTGCTGGGGTGTGTTGGCTGTTCCTGTGGCAGGTCGCTGAGCCTGCAGCCCCTCTGCTTTCCCACAGCGCCGGGCAGGCTGACTGCAGCGCCTCTGATGGAGAGACATTACCTGCCCCTGATGGCTGTAGGAAATGGATGTTCACACTCGTGCTCATTTGGTCATTAAAATAGGAAGTGCATTTCTAGCTTCATCCTCCTCAGCTAACTGCAGTTAATTTCTCCATGGATTTGGCTTTTATGTGCACCCCAACTAACACCTGCTGTTTTTATTTAGTGAGTCGGAATTTGATGAGATTCTGCCTTTCTCTTTCTTTACTCCCCATTTCACTGTAGTTGTAGTTCAATCAGTAGCTCCCTAATTCGATAGCTCTGTTCTGGGATCTGGCCACAGTATTCAGCCCGTCTCTCTGCTGATACAGTACTATTTCTTTCCTTACAAAGAGTTGTTTTCCTAGCATCCAAATTGTGCAGAGAGGCCCATATGTTCCCATAGTCCATGTGCTCTAAAGCATAGCAAATTACTGTTCAGAAAAAGCACTCTGCACTCCCCTGCGCAAGCCAAAGCGAACTCCTTGGCACGAAGCCATTCCCACTGACAACAAAAAGTAGTCTCGTGGAGAAGGTTCTCAAGAGGGCTCCAGAGCTGGTGTGCACAGTGGCAACGCAGGTGCAAGCAGAGACCAACTCAACCAGCACGCTCAACGTGCAGCAAGGCAAAAACCTCCCGCTATTTAAATGCTACACTAGACACATGCTGAGCAGCGTTCCCCTTCCCACTAGGAGCAATGATTTCAATCCTTCAAAGATTCCTGAGCACACCAAAACCCACCTTTAGCATGCGGAGCAGGCGAGGCAGTGCGTAGGAGCGCGCAGACCTTTCTCCTCTAGCAAAGCGTTTGCTGGGGCCTCGTTAAATGCCTTCCCCACTTTGCTTTTGTCTCTTCTCAGTGTTCTTCTGCGTCAAACCTTCCTCCTCACAACCTTTTCCCAATTTAATCCCTTCACCATTTGAGGAGGCTGAAGATACAAAGCATTTTGATTTTTCTGTACCAGCACAGCTCCTTGTAAGCCTCAGGAGTGGCGATCACGGGAGTGACTAGAGATTACTTCTGATGTGGCTTCTGGTTTTATTTCTTATGCACCCTTTTTCCTTTTTATTTCTTCTTCTTTTTCCCCACATTTCCCTAGAAGATGTGGAATAATCATTTTTCTTTTTATGTCTCTCTCTGTTCATGTCTCCTCCCTTCAGTTTTAGGGTATTGCCCATGCCCTACACACCCTCACAGCGTGATGTAATGGAGAATTGGGAGGAGGGGGAGAGCAGAGCTGAGTCCTGCTGCAGACAAGAAATAGTGTACCTACAGATGGGCTCTGGGGAACCCGACCTGTTCATGTTGACTAGAAAGCCCGAAGGGGATCTGGAAATAAGACCTCAGGTGAGGTAAAAAAAAGGAGATTTTGAGCCTGACATACTATAGGAGTAGGATGTGGAGGAAGGCTTTTCTTAAATACATAATAAATCAGCCTCTCCTTACAAATAACCACACTGAGACACTATTAATAACATTTGTATTAATATTTTCAGCAACATTTCTATGGAGAGCATGTAAACAAGGAAGAGGAAAAAAATACATCACAGTATTACTCTCACCAGGTATTGGAATTGCTGCTGTGTGCTGCGGCATCCTGTCCCATCGTGCTGTGGAGTAGATGAGTCCCTGGTTATTTTCTTAATTTATTAGTGTTGTTGCTGCTGTTGTCATTATTGCTATCACTCCTGGGAGACTTACCAATAGACTGGATTTCACTATGCCAGACGCCATCAAAACACGGAATTAAAGCAACATCTAGGACAAGAAATGACTGGTGCATACCGTACAAGAAGTCAGAGAGGTAGCAAAGGCCAACGTGATAGCCAGAGACACCTAAGTTAGTGAAAAATGACTGAATCATGAGCAGATGATTTCAGTTGTGTGGGCTGGCAGGAAAGAGAGGTGTTTCCACAGGCAAGGCCAAAGCACAGCGTGGATGGAAAGCCCACAGAGAGAGAAGGAGACCTGAAGAAGCTGGTTAGGCTGGCTGGGGATGGCCAAGAGGAGGGCACCATACGTCAGCTTCCAACACACAAGTTGTGCTGGGGCTGAGCTGTGGGCCAGAAGGCCGCATTTGAAGGAAGTTCAGATACCAGTCAGCATCTAAGCGTGTAACACACTGACTGTCCTCCTCCTGAGGGCAGGCATGGTGGCACTTGTGTGTGGATGAAGAGGTGGGGGTGCAGGAGAGGGCCTGAGCAAAGCCCAGGCTGCCCTGACACCCCGCGCCAGCACAGGCCACGTCGAGCAGGCCCTGGCTGTCCCTCACATCCTCCAGGTGACACTTGCCCAGGCCCTGAGGGCACAGAGGTCCTTCCTGTCCTTCCTTACAGCAGTCAGCCTTGCTGTGCGTGCAGTATCTGTGTGTCTTTCAGGCCCTTTAATGGTTCCCCAGCCATGGTGGCAGGAGACTCGACTGATTGCTTGGAGGTTTGGAGACATCCTGATGCCCACCAGCCCCCACAAACTTCTGCTGCTGATCATCAGTAAGAAGCATTTTACAGTTCTTCAAGCCCATGATGGGCTTAGATTGGGCAAATTTATTTGCTCTTTCACCAAAGGGAAACCCAGCACTAATAGGGGCATTGTGTGTCCTTTGCGCCAGGTGTGGGCTTTGTCCTTTTGAAAACGTACAGCTGTGAAATATGTAACTCTGCTCTAAGTCTGGACAGGTTTTATCTTGCTGGTTATAGCAGACTTTGTGTTTCCTTTTATTTTTTTTTTTTCCCTGTGCTGCTCCTTCTGTTGCTCCCAGAAGTAGTACACCTGAAGGTTTGAGAGTACATGCCTAAGTCGGTGTCAAGCATTGGCCTGGAGTGCCATTAACTGAATACCATTTCTGGTAGCATTTATCTTTATTCAAAAGTAGTTTAGCTTTATGTAGTTTTCAGTCTTTGTAATTCTAAGTGGTTTTCCTGTCAGAGCCAGGTGATGATCTAAAACGTCCAAACGTCTGTGCCTGCATAAATTGCTTAAATTCAGTACAGATGCACATTGAGTCTAGCATCTGAAGTTACACAATGTGGGAGCACATCTATACTGAACTCCTTCAATGCTTTGCATGGTGTGGTCTCTATAGGACAGCTATATATAAATAGGACAGATATAGGACAACTCATTTTATTCATAATTTGAAAACTCACTAGCAATATTGAAGTTACTGGTACCATTTATGGCAAAGAGGTTACTACTTTACTCTCAGACTAGTAGAACAAGCTGAGTATTTTCATCACCTCGTTTTGCTTGGCCTGTGTTCCTTTTCTGGTTCCCGAAATCTCTGCTGCCTCCAGTCATACTGGACTTTCAGACATTTCTTTCTGCACTAGAAAAGCTCTGGTGAATCCTTGAGGATCTCTTTCTCAAAGAGCAGCCCTTGTTCAGGAGACCACCTTTGTGCTCCTTTTGTTTCACTGCATGGTGACTTCAGTGGTCATTTCCTTGAAGTCTTTCAGGATGAGGAGATCATGTTCATATTTGCTCTCTTTAACCCTGTACTACTCAGTTGTCCTGTGCAAGAGGTCACCCATCTGAATATCAGTTCTTTCATTGAGCAAGTTTAGTCTGAGGGATGATCTGATTCTCCTGGCTTTGGGTTCAGCAGGATTATTCCCTCAGCTGCTCTGCCTTTTACTATTGAGGCCGTGGCAGGCTTAACCTCAGACAGCGTACCAAAGACCTAACATACAGGGCGTATTATTTTGGGCTCGGTGCCACACTGACCTGGTTACAAAGCTCCCAGCTGGCACCTGTCTGGCTGGGGCTGTGCAGTGCTGGTCTGAGCACCATCCTGACACCCTGAGAAATGCACCAAAGTTGGAAATCAGTTTTTCAGGTTAAAACCCGTTCTCCACAGCGGCTTCCAGGAGCATTTCTGCATCTCCTTGGTCCAGGCACGTGTCACAGTGGTGTCCCGGCTTCAGACCACCACAAGCAGTGCTCAGGTGCCCATCAGGTCCCCTCGCCCTCGCTGTTTTTGGGAAGCTATCTGGTCCAGAGCCACAGCGTGACCGGGCACCAAGCTCCAATACACTGGCTGGAGTATTTCTCAAGCAAAAGTGCCATCTACCAGAAGCCACAGGACAGTGATGTTTATTGATGGAGGCAGCACTGCTCGTGCACACAACAAAAGGACTGCTATGCATTCAAAAAAGCCATCATCCCCTCCACCTATGTGACAATAAATTCTTTACACAAATGTTGCACTTGGCTACTGTCAGCAAAGCCAATCTGTACCTTTGCAGGATGATGCTCCAAGACGGAGAGTGAAAATCCATCTGGCAAATGGTGACAGTCTCTAGCATGACAGTGCTCAATCTGTCAGGGAATGGAAGACACTTCCATGATTTATCCCTACTAGAATTTCAGCTGAAAATGCAGATTTGAAACATTAATTATGAATGCAGTCCAATAAATAAATCCCTAGGCATTTTATCAGCTGCATTATATATAACAAAATCCTGAAGGTTTTACATTTACATTAATTTACAGAACTTTCTAGTTGGCTATCTTATTGTTTGTGTTGCTGTTGCATTGATATCTTGTTGTTTGGAGTGTTGCTTGAACTACCCAGGAGCTACCATTGAAATAAATGTTTCTCTGCATCATGCTTATACTTTTGTTTGTTTCTTCTTACATTGAGTACCTACCTGATCTTTATATTTTGTCTCCTTGGTACTGATTTTTATAAAATATGCTGTACTGTACAATGTGTCAAATATAAAAAAGAGAAGACGGGGATGCCGAGCTACGTGTCAAATGTTGCTGAGGATCCCATCCAGCTCTCGACACCTTCTAGAAATAATGAGAGTAAAATAAAAACAACCCCCAACCTCCTCCCCAGAATGAAACCTGGCAAAAACTGCAGGTGCCATTAAATTTTGCAGCAGTCACAGGAAGGCACATGTGTGTTTGGTGTGACCAAGCTGCCAGCTAGCACCTGCAAACAATGCTTGACCTTTCAGTAGCGTCGAGAGAAGAGCGGTGTTCATGTGTTCCTTCCTCTGTAGTAAGAGTACATCCTGCCTTTGCAGGACGAGACGTTCAGAATAATGCATTTTCCTTCTTTAACCTACGTTTGTAGCCTGGCAAGAAGAAATACGACTGATGCTATGCAACTTAATATTTTTCTCAGTGTTCATTTTCCTTGCGTAGCACTGGTCAGGGTAGTGATGGCTCTGGGGACCAAGCATCGTGCCGAGCGCGTGGCCCTGCTGCCAGCACGACAGGTAACGGGGCTGGCTCCTGGTGACCTGGGACTGGCCGTGAAGCCCAGCATGTGCAACTGAGTCACACAGCACCAAAATAAAGCTACTCTTTACAACTGGGGCTTTCTGGAGAGAGAGGATGGCTACTTTTTACTGTCATCCTACAGGTAGCATTCATTATGCTTTTTGGGGCAGGTGCTATGTAGAGAAAGCATACAATTTTCATTGTGGCAAGGCTTTTGGATACATACTCCAGTACTCCAAATGTCAGGTACTACTATGAACTATTGTATTTTTTTTTTTTTTTATGAAACCAGCAGTGTGTGTCTTGTCACTGTTTTCAGACAGAAAGCTCAGGGAATTGAAGGTGTGAAATATCTGGGAGTCATTAAGCAGTGTGGCAGATATGTAGTTTCCAATTGCCAGGAATAGCAAACCCTACTCACACAAGCCTCCTTTTCTTTTCTTGGTTGGGCTGGGACTCAAAGCTGTCCTGCCATGTGGTTCTGCGTTCCCCAGGCCAGTGGCAGCAAGCAGGTAAGGTGCTCCTGGGGTGCCTTCCACTACCATCTCTTCTGTCACAGCAGTATCACTCTTAACACTTCTTGGTGCTGCCCAGCATGGGAAGTCCCCCCTCTCTCCCTCTCTTATCAGTCTTGTAGGAAATGTGCACCACTGCCCCATCCCCAGCTCACCAGCCTCCAAACCAAGGCACCCAGGACTTGCTCCCTGGAGCATCAATAAATTTTGTTTTAGCTGTAACTTTACCTCAAGACATAATTCTAGGCCTGTTTTGTGCTCAGGACGTACTTTGATGTTTATGAGGTAGGTCTTTCAGATGTGTTACGTTTGTGACCTGAATGGTGGAAACTCCTTACTGATTTGTCGTTTGACTGTAAATGTTAAACTGGGGTACAACTTCAGACTGCAGAAGGACAGTTTGTTGAGTAAGTTTAATAAAATAGACTCAGAATCCTTTGCTAGCTCAAGGAATGTGAATCTGAACAGGGATCAAGATCCGACTATCAGGTGCAAGAACAACATTTAGAAAACTTTACAGGGTCTGAAATCCTTGGCAATGGGTCTCAAAGCTGAGTGACATCTAATCTGATAGATGTATTTCAAATTATAGCCTTCTTTCACAACTTTTAGAACTTTAGATGAGTATTTTGTCTGTAAGCATGGGCTAAAGCTTTAAAAATGTTAAAGGCTGCAACAGTATTTAAAGTTGTCTAAAACTCCCCCAAAAGAACTCTTTTTCTCTTCCAACCTTGCCAAACGTAAACTACTTGGTCAGAAATTTTCCATAACAAACTACTGAATCTATAATTACTTATATTTCTGCCCAAACTTTGCAGATGGGCAGAAAAACAAAACAGGAGAGCAGTTACATTTGGGGAGAATTAGGGCAAAAACGTCTATATAAACTGGAAGAAAATCAACTGAAATTTCACACAAAATCAAACCTCAGTAAAGGGGGCAAGCAGGGGGATGCTGATGGTAACCAGTCAGCGCATTTCATATGAAATACATGGAAGAGCAACGGCATTAAGTCTAGGTGAAAGTAGGTATCTAGAAAGTACACTTTAGTTTCAGAGAACCATTCCCAGAACCAAAATAATGCTAAGACAAAGTATCACATAAAACAACGTTCAGCTGATAAAAGCCTTGATAGGGTCTAGAGGGGAAGACATCTGAGGAGCAGCTGAGGTCCCTCGGTTTGCTCAGTCCCGAGCAGAGCAGGCTGAGGGGAGGCCTCATGGCGGCCTGCAGCTCCCTCACAGGGAGCGGAGGGGCAGGCGCTGAGCTCTGCTCCCTGGGGACAGCGACAGGACCCGAGGGAACGGCATGGGGCTGGGACAGGGGAGGGTCAGGCTGGGGGTGAGGGAAAGGGTCTGCACCCAGAGGGTGGTCGGGCACTGGGACAGGCTCCCCAGGGCTGTGGTCACAGCACCGAGCCTGACAGAGGTCAAGGAGCGTTTGGACAATGCTCTCAGACACATGGGATGATTTTTGGGTGGTCCTGTGTGGTGCCAGGAGTTGGACTCGATGGTCATTGTGGGTCCCTTCCAACTCAGGACATTCCATGATTCTGTGACTCTGTTAACAGCATCTGAAACTTCATTATGCAGGCCTGAAGAGGGCCTGTGAGCCCTACCAGGCTTTTAGAACTTTTCAGCTGGTTTAATGAAGCAATACCAGAGAAGTCCTCAGCATTATAACAGCAAGATATTTTAAAATGATGTCTCTGTGTGGTCAGTGATTAAATGTAGAAAGACATGATTATACCTGCTACAGCTAAGTCCACACCTGACAGTATAAATTCTTAATCTAGTAACTCCTCTCCTGCTGGTGGTGTAATTGGGCCCGTTAGCTTCGTTACTCTTGCAGGTTTATTGCCTGCGTACACTTGAAATTACAAGTCGAAAAACAGTAAATTCCGGAGGGTGCTATGGGTTTGTAACAGTACTCTAGTCATGCCTATGTATCTGCCAACCTCAACCCTGCTGTGATTTGATGACTCCCTATTTCATGTTCTACTGAAAATTTATGGAACAATTTAAAAAACAAGATTTTGGTTGGCCTCTGATATTGTCTCAAAAAACACCTGTAAAAAAGGCAGTCTCAGAATTCTTATATTTTTGTGTGCTTAAAGAACTCTACATCTCAGCTCCTGTCTGAGATCATACTGTTACAGACTTCTGCCTTTTGCAACATTACCAGTAATGGAAGCTACCTAGCAAACCCACACAGCACGTCTGCGTCGCGTCGTATGGTCTTCACTGGTCTTCTGCATTTAATTAGAACTTAATACTTAGCTTCCATTGTGCCTGGCAACAGATCCACACCTTGAGAATTGTCTGTCTACTAGCGTGTGGCTGAACACACACACACACAGATGAAGTCACAAGAAGTGCTTGTTAAAATAAAGCTGCAAGCCCTCTCTTTGAATTTGAAATGCTGCCGTCTTCCAAAGTATTTTAAGGTGAGGAGATGTGAAAAGCAAGTAAGTGAAACCCGAGTGTACACAGTTCTAAAGATCATGTCTTACAGACTGCAAATCTTGTAATGTGAGAGTCATGTACCTAAAATTTTAACATGTGAACAGACACATGCAAACTTAGTTGATACCCAAAGAAAATCCTTGAGGAATCAGTTTATAGCTAAGTACAGATGACAGTGATTATAATTAAGATGCTTTATTTGAAAAACAAAAAACAAGCACATGCAGCAAACTCTGGAAATACTTAAAAAAAGAAAAAAAAGAAAAAAAAGAAAAAAAAAAAACAAACCAAGCACATCAACAAATTTAAGCTAATGTCTTCCGTTAGCATGATGGCAATGGCACGTGCCTCCAGGCATCACATCAGCAAATTAAATCTAAGAGCACAGCCCAGATGTAGTTCTTCAAGCACATGCAAGTAGTTACATGCATGCCAGAAATAGCTTGTCTCAGGTGGGATTCACCTTTCCTTAATCATCTTGTTTGTCTCCAGAAGGCACCGAGGAGTTTTGCTGGTCTGGCCAACAATCTGCAAAATGCCCGGTCAATTTTCCTACCAGGCAGGGCAGCTCAGCGAGAAGGCAGCTCTCCATCTGAATACACTGCAGGTATCGTGTAGTGAACCACACGGAGTGTAAAGGGTATTTAAAATATTGACTTCTCTGCAGTCTGTACCATTTTATGTAAAGATGTTCAAGGGAGAGGTACAGTTTCCAGGAAAATCAGCCAGCCAGTGTTTTCAACCTATTTTTGCAGTGCAGGGCTGATACAACCTTTACAGTCAGAATATCCTCTGTGTGTTTCTGAGATTCAGTCAAGGACAACTTACTCAGTTGTTCGCATTTGCTTCCACACACTGACAAAATTAAGCAGTTCTACAGTTGCCCTGAGAAAGATCACGGAGAAACATGATTTAAAAGCTACTAAGGTCTCGCTCAAATCGCCAACAAAAATATAACGTCTAAACACAGTATTCAGATACAATGTAATATGTTTATTTTTTAAATTGAATTTGTAAAGGTCCCTTTTTAAACAAAACAAACAAAAAATCAACACAATTCAGAGGGCTTATCTCATTTACCATATTCTTCCCACCCACTCTTCATTTATCATATCACAAAGCAGCAACTTATATTATTAGTGCTCGTATAGTGCACTTATATGAATTTTGATTTGTGTATTAAGCTTTAAATACAATGTATATCCATGAGCATAGCCCAGAGTACACAACATTACATTTTCAAAGCATGTTAAAAGAAGGACAATAAATGTATATCCAAGACAGTCAAACTCAAATATTTTGACCTGGCAAATTCTCTAACAAGTAACAGTAATTTTAAACTGCATACAAAGCAGAACAGTGCCAACATGCCTCCAGTCTGTGAGCTATGGTAAAATATCAAGCATACACGTAAAGAGGAGAAGCAAAAGGAAGATGCCACAAATCCAGAACTAACCTGAGGCACACCCAACTGCGACTGAACAAAGGCAACCCACCTTCCCACTCTATAATGCAAAGAGCCCCACAACAACAAAAAGCACTCCTATGCTACGGAAAAGTTAATGTTTAATTTTTTCCAAATTTTGTCTCTGCATTTTTAAACAACTTGCTCAAAAAATGTAAAGATGAACATCTAATTATACTGAACAAATGTACGAAACCATGAAGTCAGAGAAGCTCCGTAAGATTGCCACTTTTCAACCTTGCATAGTGATAGCTGGCATTGATATTGCTACCATAGCTTCAGCAGAAGATAGGGAAAAGGAAAATCTTTACTTCTAAGTATGCACATATGTAACATTTTCTTCACAAAATTCATTTAAACATTGTTTTAATAAAAGGGGAAACAGCTCTAAAAAGGGAAGGATAGTGTTCACAAGCTGAGAAATAAAAAAATACAAAACCAGAACATTCCATAAAAAATGAAAATAATAACCATTCCATCATAACAGCACCTATTTTATCACTAAATAAGCCCCATACATGCAACAAACTACAACTACTGTATAAGGCTGTCAAATTAAAGGTTTACTTTTCATATAAACAAAGTGTAAAAATAGCAATAAGTTGCAATCTTCAAATTTAATGCTATGTGAGGATTTTGTCCCCCCAGATTCATTTGGTAGCAATTTCAATATGCATTTGATATAAAGGTCATCGATCTAGGAACCATGGTACAAATACATTGTGCCTAAGACAGTATTGTCATACCTCTGTTCAACTTTGACAGAATTGGAATGCTCAACAACACTACTAAGCTCGGGGATGCTTTCAGCAGTATCCCCAAAACCATGGTAGTGTCCATAGTGCAAAGTATCTCCAGGGTCTTCCACCCACGAGGGCCGGTTAGAGACGCAGCTACTCGGGCTTCCATTCAGATGAAGAGACCCACACATATCAGTGGGATTATTCATGGCCTTTTCCGGCTCCTCGGTGCCATTGCTGGTATGAATTCGATGCCTACCGGGAGAAGTTATTCCAGGAATGATCCCGTTAGGTGTGATTGTTAAACACTCGTCGCGCCTGGTATCCATCCCACTGAGCTGCTGTGCGGCGGTGAAGTCCAAATGTCCATTGATGGCACATCCATTTGTCAGTGCATTCAATATGGAGCTACTGCTATTCATATCTGCATTAAGAAATACACCTGTCACCAAAAATTAAGAATAAATCGAAATACATCAAAATGTCTCCACTATACTCCACTGGTTTTAAAAATGATTCCAGACACAGCTTTGTAAATAAATCTACCCTTTCTTCATCTGTAACAACACAGGTAGTTCAAAGTAAGGAGAGCTGACCACTAAGCTTGAGCCATGGATTGTGATGTTGAAATACCTATCTACGTTCAATGTGCAAAGATACTCATATTAATCTTTCAGAGACAAGGTGAATTGCTCAGAAATGATTTCATTTAACTCTATGAAAGAAGTGTAGCAGGCAGCATTCAGGACAGCATTTTGAAAGGTGGAATAAAAGGCTTCTTTCCATCCTAAATGTAGTGCCCTCTTGGGATAAAAGATTATATTTGTACAAAAACTGAGTATCTGTGAGAGGGTGAGGAGTTGTTTTTATTTTATTTTATTTTATTTTATTTTCAGTAATAATTAATCTCTGTCTCTCTCTTTTTTCTTTTCAGTGGTCACTCCCACAGCATGGTATACTCCGAAGTAGGCCAAAAAAAAAGAAATATTACGTTGGGAGGCTAACGTAAAATGTTTCAAAGTTCCTTTATTCAGAAAGTACTTCAGTTTATCTAGCAGCCTGCTAGATAAGACCATGAGCAGGTTTATATTTAATGAGTTTATAATAACATCTGTACAATCCACATGCAAAAGGCCATACAATAGCAACAGCAGAGTGCACAGAAGACTGAAAAAGGTTAATGGCAGGAAACAAAGTTCTAAAACTGCGCATGCAAAAAAAGAGACAACTGTTTTAAAGCAATTTCTCTTTTGAATTTAGTAATGAGTACAATAATAATTATTTCCATTAACAGATTTCAGCAGTGTGTCTGAAATGTATTTTTTTGCAGTGGTACTCAAAAGTACTAGCTCAAAAGCTGCATAATATATTCTGCCTTAAAAATGCCTACTAGTAAAGGATGTTTAAAAGGTACATCTATATTGGTAAAGATGAGCAAGGCAAAGGTAGAAATACAGACCTATAAGGTGATATTTAAAGATTTTACATTGTTCTTGTGCTCGGATATGTGCACATATGTTTGGTATACACGAAAGCATAAACCCACGTGCAAAACAGGGTTGTATTTACTCTGTATTTCCAAATCAAGCCCATAAGTTAGTCTGCGGGTGACTTTCCACAATTATGAAACATTTGGTTTTGGTTTAAGGGATGTATTACGAGTACCACTGTTTGACAAGGAAGAACCAGCAGCTTTGGTTCTCCGTTAGTCCTTCGCATGGATATGATCTGAGATATGGATTCCGATACTGATACTTCACGTACAGCAACACACAATGCCAAGAGATGTATTAGTTTTGTAACTCGGTGAATATACTAACCGGAATTCCCTGGTTCATCCCTACATGAGTTAAAATAACCACATCAACTGCACTCGCTAACCACAAATTCTCACTGAAAGTGAAAAAAAAAAAAGCACCCAAACCCATCAAGACATCGAGGCTAATACTTCAGTGATGAAAACGCACAGAAGGAATTTCAGATAGTGTTTATTAACTGAAAAGTGCAAAATGTTAACTGTTTAAAAAGAAACCCTTATAGGCTGGCTTTGCCAAATCAAATTTAATAAAAATGGCACTACTATTAGTTAATATGCAAAAGTAGGTAATGAATAATTCTAGTGATAATTATAGAATGTTACTACTTGTTAAAAATTAGCACCTATAGTAATAGAGAATACCTATGAAAGACAATCATTTTTCCATAAATAAGAACACTTGGTAATTATCACTGGAAAATATCATGATCTACTTTTCAAGTACTGACTGTATATATATGTATATATATTACTTCTAATATATATTAAAATATCTATCCGTTATCATTCCCTTTGGCGAATCTGGTCTGTGGTACAAAGCATAAACATTTTTATCACAGAACACACTAAGAAATTCATTTCTCAATATAATGATAATGCACTGTAGTAGTAACTCTATAAACACCCCGGGGTTACCAAAAGCATCTTGATTCAGCAGCCCTGAAAAAATCTTAGACCATTAATATTCACTAACACTGCTAACATGATGACTGTTTCATGAAGATCAACGAACAAAGTCCAAACAGTTTTCCAAGGTACTTTAGTTCCAAATACCAGTTTAAGACCAGCAATATGCAGCTTTTTATTTGCATTAAAAAACCACAGATTTGCTCATGGCAGGATCCTGCACTTATATTGCTGTCTGAATAAATTTTAAGCACACTACGTATGTCTAGACTATTCTGTATAGCATTTTTTGAACTATTTTGAATATAGTTTAGTGTTATATTATTTTCAAAGCTGTGTAAGTGCTACAATGCTTCCCTATCAAGTCTTATTAGCAATTAAATCTATTTAATGGAAATGAAAAGATTCACTTAAATTGTTTCTGAATTTTCTTTAACCTGAAATCATAGCAACTAAAAGCAAGGCACAACATAATACAAGCCTTAAGTTAAAAGTGAAACAGCCATTGTCGATTTCTGTTTATCTGAGAACTACTAACAAACCTTCTCTTTCACCATTACAATATTTGTCATGAAACAGCTAATTTTAGATACCCACTAAGACCCCAGAATAGTGGGTGTTACAGCAATACAATAGTTTTCGAGACTCTAGATGACAATGTGCAAAAGTAAAGGATTAAGTCTTATACTTAAAAATAAAATGCATATTGGTTCTTGCAACGACAAGGCGTTTGCATTGCAGAAACAGTGTATATTTCAATTTCTTTTGGTCCAACAGAACTACTCTCCTGTTGTTTGGTGTCTTCAACCATTTGAATGTTGTTGTAGTTAACAGGAAACTGTCCACTCCCACCTGATACAACAGCAAACTCTCTGTCAACGTGCATATTGTCAGCATCGTCCTCAACTCCTCCATTCATCATTGGTATTAAGCCATCAAAGCTGTAAGCTGGTTGAAAAAAAAGAGGTAAGCTTAGTCACTGGTGCACACTTGAAAATTCACAGTTGAGTATTTTGGTTACTAAATATTCACAGATTTGGTTACTATATTCACAGATGAGTATTTTGGTTACTAAAACAATAACTTTCTACATAGAAATCTGGGAATCACAGAAAGGTTTGGGTTGGAAGGGACCTTAAAGCCTACCCAGTTCCAACCCCCCTACCAAGGGCAGGGACACCTCCCACCAGAGCAGGTTGCCCAAAGCCCCACCCAGCCTGGCCTTGCATCTTAATTGTTTGCTTTTGGAATTTTCTGACATGTTTTGAGATTCCAAACGTGCCATAAGCAAATGCTCAGTAGTTGCATTTTTATTTTTCTCTCTCAAAATGGAGAATTACCAGAGCACCTATCAGACTTTGCAACTGTGTATCAAGCAGTTATTAGCCTGATGTACTAATGGGTTGACTAAAGAGTAATTTAGGTTATCCATCTCTAGGCTTTACAGTGTGCCCAATGGATAAGAAGCCGTCTCTGTCCCAGAGGATGTCCACCTGGTCAGCCGGGACTGCTCCCTCCTTGGCTCCCAGTTCCCAGAAATCCACATCCCAGCCCTACAAGACTGCTCCGGGGAATCCCTTCACGAGCTGAACAAACTGATCTCTTTTCTGATAAAGCCAAAAAGTGGCTAGACTGCTCTGGTAAATGCTTTAACAAGCCAGACAGGCTTGACTGCACCGGTTCTTATAGCTACCAGCTGAGGTACTCTGCTATTAGCCCTGCACTGCTCTCACCCTGACACTCACATACCTTTCTGCACCCTGCATACACTCAGCATTAGGTTTTAAAGGTGCTACATCAGTGGACTGCGAGTCAGCTTGCATCACCTTGGGCGCAACAGAAACTTCAGTAAATTGTTTGTAAGGATCCTCCAGCTATTACTAATGTGTTTCAGGGCCAAAGGGCTCACACAGGGCTTAAAGGAGACCAGGGCTCTTGGATCAGTGAGCCTCACATCACCCTAAACCAGAAAGGAAAAGGTGTTTTCTGCAGCTACCCAGAGGAATGCGAGGTGCAGTTCCCCGCTGGCACATCCAAGGTACACCCAGCACCGTTCCCTGTCCCCATCCCACAAAGAGCACGCAGCAGCAGCCACGCAGAGGGCCATGCTGCTGACACGGTCGGTCCCCTCTTGTGCACAGCAAGCCAGCGTTGCGTGGAGCACGCAGGGCAGCCTGCCAAGGGCCACGAGCTAGATGGGTGGGGATGGGACTGCGACAAACGCAGCCCTGCGAGTGGCTGGCCCGGCGTGCGGCACCTTCGCGTTTGACCCTGTGCACCACACGGCCCGGGAAGCAGGGAGAAGGTGCTGGATCCGATTTCAGAAAAATGGACGTAAAACCCTACTAAAAAAACTACCTGGTGTGCATTCTGAATGCTGTCTTGCAACAGGGGTGGCTACAGATGCATATTTGTCCCATTCAGCCTAAGGTGCTCATTTTTATATTCCAAGAGAAGAGAGTAATTCGCTTCACTGCAGTGTATCATGTACCAGCGTTGCATAATTTTGAGGCCAAAGGGTTTTAATAATGTGTGCCTGCTAGCATGTAGTGTGTGCATATAAACAAAACGATGTGTACGTAGCTCTTGCCCCCTGCCCACTTCAGCTATTTCAGGACACAGGACAAAGCACAGCTCAAGTGTTTCTCCCAGCTCTACTGCTTACAGTCTCCTTGTAAGGGGCACGTGCTGTGCCTAGGCACGCTGTGCAGGTTTTTCCAAAGGAGTGATTATTCTAATTCAGGGTATGGCCATCAAAACCCTACCCCTTCCAGCAAACACAGGGCGCCTGCACTCTTTGAAATACAGAATCTCCCATGCAAACGGTTTTAAAGTAAAGGACTACAGGATGGTGTGCCTTTGATAAGGGTGAAATTGCCACAAAATGGGTAGTGTTTTGCAAAAAGGCTCTCTAAGCACAAAGATATACTGACGACTTCTCATTACTCACCTGTACTGTTTACAAAGTGCCTCAAGACCAGTGACTCATTCCCACTCCAACAGACTTTCTGCATTAATATGATAGGTATTTCTGATGCTGATGCCTTTGAAGGCAGACACGGCTGATCAGAAACTTCAGATTCAACAGTTTGGATGTACCTCTCCATTACTCTAAAAACCTTCAAGCAAATGCTTGCAAGGTCTTAAAAAATCATACTTGTAAAAAAAATTCTAAAATTACCCACACTGCTTCTCGAGCATCTCCGTAATTGGTTAGGAGACCTCATTCACTTAAACCTATCTTGTTGGTTTGCCCCATCTCACTCATCCACAGCTGCAACTGCTCATGCCGAAAGGAAATGCAGATACCGCTATTTCTTGGCGACATGTATCACAAAAATAGCTAGCCCAGTGCCACTCCTGCACATTTTGGGGAAACACAACCTCGTGACTAGATTGGAGGAATTTTCTGAAACTAAGAGACTGCTGGTTATCAACACTCAGAAGGAACAACTCTTCAAAAACAAACAAAAAACCCAGCACCACTACCACCAAAACCCCTTTCCATTTAACTGCACAGGCTCTCTTCTCCACCAGAATGCATTTAGTTCAGGCCAACCACATCAAGCAGCGTACCCTAACTATGATTGGCCATGGAGTCCCACGTTAATGCCCGATTCTGGGGTAGCTGAAATGGTGGCTGGATGGTCAGTACTAAAGCAAATACTACAGAGAGACAATACTGATGTCATTGTTCATATCAATTTTAAAACATTGTTTTGGCATCATTTCCACTCCTGGTAACTGGAATTAAGCACCAGCTGAGCCCATTTTATTTACTTATTGGAAGCCACACCTGTTAAGACCAACATAAACTTTAACTGATGAAAGTGTCTTCAGTGATGACCTGCCAAGTCCTTCTCCCACTGCTGGATGAAGGAACAACAAAAGTTTGAATACCGAAAGCTGGATTCCTTTTACTAAGAGTTTAATGGGATGACCATAGCATGGAATAGAGGATATTCTCTCTCACGTTATTCAAGGTATTTATAAAATTTAAAAAAGACTTTTTAGCATAGCCACCAAAACTATCAAGGTACTACTCCATCACGGCTGGCAGGGGAAGCAGTGTTATCCTCATTGAACAAGGCTGAATATGAATCCTGAGGATTCATTCTAGTCTGACATCTTCCTGTAACTTATCCGTTCCCTTAGGAACACAGTCCTGGAGATACAATGTACACTCACTTAATGTCACAGATATAATCTTTATCAACCGAGAAACTTTTTTTTTGCATCACATTTATTTCATCCATCTTGCCTAGTAAACAGTTTCTGAAGTGTGAATGAATCCTGAAATGGAAAATTACCATCAGAACACCCCGGCTTCTTTGTGAATTAAGGCAATATTATGTTGCTCTCCAAAACAAGAAGAAATTGAAGAAGGAACAGAAGCTAATTTCAGCTGCTGCTCTTCTGCATGTTATTCTTGGCATCATGTAACTGCAGAACTCTCCGGAAATAGAAATTTCTGAATATGCCAAGACGCTAACAGGGATCTTATGGCATATGTATTTTCTTCAAAGGATGGAAAGCTTTATTTACCTACCTCTTGTATTCATATGTAGTTTAAATATGTTGGTGAGTTTGTGAATAATACTCAACATCCAGTCTGAAAGGCTTTAAAATGTTTATTTTCCTTTCTTGGCAACAATATCACCCCATCCCTTTTACCTCTAGTGTCTCACCTTCCGTTCTAGCTTTCTTTACTCCAGCAGACTCCGTATCTTCAAAGGATCTCTTTCGACTTGTCCCACCACTGAATGGATTGGGACCTGCGTTCTGATGAACCCCATTTAAGGTGCCATTGCTATAGTAACGATTCAGGTGACAGTTCTGGAGGTTCAAGAGAAACTGGGCACATTCTTGGAAGCCCTGGGTATGTGCAAGGTCTGCTGCTGTCAGGCCACTGGCATTTCTCAAGCTGTACAATACAAAGAAACTGAATTACACTCATTCATCAACCTAGCAGGCTGCTGCTGCTGCCCTTACTGACTATCTATCTGTTGGCGATGAGAGAAAGCATACACTTAGCAAATTTCCATTAAGAAATTAGTTATCAATCTTAGTATTATAACTAACTTAACTTTTCTCACATATATCTGGCTTCTAAGCAAAATTTGGGAGACAAACACTTAAAAATAAAATCAATATACTATATGCCTTAAAAAAGCATCTTCCTATTTAAACTTCTCAAAATGCTTTATTCTAAAATAGTCTGAAGACCTGATCTTTACATAAACTTCAGACTAATTTAAGCCTTGAATGTTACCATCTTCTGCAGTTTATTTTGCAATCTATATCTTGAGTAAAAGATCAAATACTCAAAACAAACTTAACATGACTTGGCAATTGTCCATGGCATTCTGGTTTCTAAGGTAACAACAACATCACTGTTCCTCCTAACAATAAAACATACACATACATAGAAAAAAAAAAAAAGATAAGATGCTATACTTAGTTATGCTTTGCTTGTCGTGTTTTTTTTTTTTTTTTTTTTTTTCTGGTTTGTTTCTTATTTCAAAGTGTGTGACATCATAAGTGTTGGGACTTGCTTTGTTATTTGAACCAAGACTTCCCATGTACAAGAGAAACGGCACAGGATTTTGAATAACCTAATACATCAAGGAGCTTATAAATGAACCCAGATAAGACATGCAGACTTGCGGATGGAATTTGCAAGAATGTTGTAGGCCATGTATTTGCACAAACATACAGTTTGTCTGTGCTTAGAAATACAGAATCCTGTCATAAGGAAGCGCAGAGAACTGGCAACAAGAGGGCTAGAAATGACACAACTAGGCTGTGAAGCAAAAGATGCCAATAAATCTTTCCTATTTTTTCCCTCCTTTCCAAACATAGCTAACTCGCCAGAAAAATGGATTTTTGTTTCTTGGCTTCAGTACTTCATACTACAGTATATAGTGTAGTAGTTGGAGTCTAAGACTTAAATATCCAGAAAGAGACTAGCCACAGAATAAGAATTCAGATGATGAATAGACCTGATTCCTCTGTTGTAACTCATACGAAGTAGAAAACAACTCAGTCCAGCTCATGCAAAGAACACAAGGAACAAAGCTCAGCTTCACTTCCTAGAACATTGCAATTTTTTTGCTATAACAATGAAAGACCAGAAAAATCTTCAGTAACTATTACAGCAAGACTAATTCCATAAATGAACACAGCTACATTATGTAAGATTTGGAAGGTAAATTGAAATACTACAGAATCAGCAAGGGTATTAACTAGGAAAGATAAGGGTGATTTCATTCCATTTTAGAATTATTCTAAGTGATCACTTACTTGGACTACTAGTGAACATCCAGAGAACAGCAGCAAAGAGCATCTCAGAAAGCAAGACTTTAAAAGACTGAAAAAACTACTTGGTCAAAAGAAATGACATCTCAAGGTGGAGATACTAGCTTCAAACACCTAACAGGCAGCTGCAAAGAGACTAATACGTTCTGTGCATCCAGCGCTGGCAGTATATCAATGGGATTAACAAGAACTAAGTATATTTTAAATAAGGCACCGGGAGAAAGTTTCAGAGTATATAGTTAGTTAGGGTTGTTGAATCTCCATAGTGTTTTTTCACCTGCTCCTTTTTAAGAACAGACTATGAGGCCAGAAATTTAGTGAAACATAGTCGATCCCTTCCAATGCTACACTAGGAGGCCTGCTGAGATTCCTGCTAACCAGCATTCAGTGCTCTTCTGGCAGTTCTAATCTACTTGTGTTGCAATACGGATATAATATTTCAGTATTGATTTTGAACAAAGTGAGTAACTCCATTCTGTCTACTCTGTTTAAATTTGCTGGCCCAAAAAGGGCAATAAAAGAAATCTAAACGAGCAAATTAAAGATACACAAAGATAAAAAGATGACCAAAACAATATGTTGTCGACTGAACACCTAATTGAATAAAACACCAACAAATAATAATTCTACCACTTAGCAAAAGTTATTGAACAGTGTATCTGCTTTGGAAAATGGACTGTAAGCCATAAAAACAGACCGTAAGATTTAACTGTAAGACAGACTTTAAGTCACCATTTCCCAAAGAACGGTGATATAAGCTGCAAGAGGCATTTGGAGATGTATGAACTAAGACCCAAGAGTGAAAGGCTACATGTACTAAAATTTGAGAAAGTTTGTTTCCCAGAAACAAAAGAAATGAGATCTAAATATCTGACAGATTTCAATATGTAATCACCTTAGTAAGATTTTTTTTAGATCTCTCCCCTCCCAACTTCTTCTTAAACGCCTTATTCCTAACAGGCAAACAAAAAAGTGCTTGTCCTAAGGAAGTATTTTAGAAATATTGCATAGATTTTCTAGAGGCTCAAGCAGCTTGGATGTAACCTTCTTGATTCTAAAGAGTTTAGAAATTTCTCTCTTAAAAATCCAAGTCTGAATTTAACCTAACAATTTCAGAAGTACTCACTTTGTCAGGAAGTTAGCAAAAAAAAAATTAATTATATATTTTTATATATTTAAAATATTTTTAAAATATAAAATCAAATAGAAGGGGATGTAGATGACTCTAGAAACTCGCTGGCCAACTGCTACTCAAGAGAGAACAACTGTAAGTACTTTCTGCTCTCTCTCAGTGGGAATAATAATATGAGGAATTCTACATTCTGTTGTCAAGTTCCGCGAATTTAATAGAAACTTGATTATTGTAGGACTTTCAAATCCTTTCACATTTCAGTTAAACATGCTTGTATTCCAGTCTTTTCAGGAAGGAGAAAAGCAGAAGTCAACAGAAACGGCACAAACTTTAGGTTTCATTTTCTCAAAAAACAATCTAGAAAAACAACGTTCTACTTCTTTAGCAGCTTTTTTAGCCTGCTCTAGGGAAAAAAAAAATCTGCCAGTGGGAACACAAATGGCTAAAAGTACTAGCCATGCTACACTAGCTCATCATAAACAGAAGAAAAAATGGCAAACTCAATTAGCCCATGCATAAATCGGAAGGATAAAGCCCTTAAGAGGTATCACAGTTTCACCAGATGAAATGACAGGAATTTCATCAAGAAGTGTTTCCAAAATATGTAATTAAATAAACAAGAAGTAATGCCATCACTGTGAGGATTTTGAGTGCATAACAGAAAAATCCAGTCTAATACAGCCTTTCTAGAAACTCTGAAGTGGAATACTAGAAAGAATTAAAAAGCTCAGACATCTACTCCACCATTCTTTAAAAGCACAAATCTGGACTCTGAGTAGCACTCCGCTGTTGCAGGAGCAGTTACAAGGAACTGGGAACGCTTCTGCTGAATCTCAAGTTACCTCAAATGATGCCAATGTTTGGAAACGAAGCAGCTAGCTCTGCTAGGTCCATAAGCTAATATAAAAGCTGTTAATGTAAACAGACTTTATTATGGAAAAGAAAACAGAAATGGTTCACTGCACTGACCATGTATAAGATACATAAGGAATTCAATCTCCTACACGCAATCTATCTGTATTTCAGTCCTTGATTTTGAACTGCAATTATGCAAACTAGCAGGTGAAAAAGGAGGAGAAATAATTGAAGATTCTTTTGGATATTAAGCAGACTATATATGACACAGACTGCATTGTTAAAAAAGAGGGAACTCAGAGAGGTAATATTTAAGTAAATTGTCAACTGCCTCGGTTATTTGAGATGTCCCTTGAAAGACACATCCCTTCATTTCTCACAGCTGCTTACAAAAACAATTTGATTACATAAAGGGTACTTTAACTAAAACCCACTTCAAGACTTGGGCTGTGAAAGAAAAGCGGTGGAAAAAAATGCAAAACTTTGGACAAGACGCATGGAAATACCTCAGAATTTCATGTTTCTTGAAAAATTTTCTTTTCCACCCATCCTTGATTTTTTTTAAAAGTTAAAAATCCTTTCAATACTAGTTTTGAGCTGACTTTAACCCTAACCTTGAAATAACCGAAGAAACTGAGAACATACTATTTGATATTAAATCTTCAGATAAGCGGCCCTTTTATTCCTTCTCATCACACTGCAAATACAACATTTGCTATTTCTCCAACTATTACTCAGAATTTATAACTTAGCAAGGAACTTTTCTGCAGGTTTTCTCTCTCCCCCTTCTCTCTCTCATTTTTTTTTTTCCTTAAGACACTGCACTTGAAAACAAGCTTGCATTTCCTTTTAGGTATTTTCTCAAAACTAGGCTACCTAGCTGAAAGAAGACCAAGCACATAACAAGCTAGACAGGCTGGTATTTCCCAAAGATGCTTTTATGAAGTAGCTATCAGATGTGAAAAGATGGAAGAAAGTCATATTAAAGAAAAGAAAGTCAGGCTAAGCCTTGAAAAGTTACATGCATTTTACAATTAGACAGTCCTTTATTAAATACCATTCATTGACTAAGTACAGTATTTTCTAATGGTTGTCCTATTTACCGTCAAACCCCCTCTCTTCTCCAGTAAAAATCAAGTCCAAAATAGTAGATGTCTCTGAAGGAGGTCAGTCCAGCTACAGAAACAGGTGGAGAAGCTCAGGAAAGCACACTGAAAACTATACCTCTGAAAAGACAATTCCGTGGGTTTTTTTTTGACACCTGTTCCAGACAGGAATATACATAAAGGATTGAATTGACAGAAGTGAGAAAAATCTCTGACTTAACCTTACCCAGAACTAAGTGCAGTTTTCCTTGTCAGAAAATTGATTCACTCTACGTTTAGAAAGCACTAACCTTGCATCATTTCCATTTGATTTTCCATTCATATTTGAAAAACAAATGAGTCCTCTTAAGATAACTTGGCAATATTTCATTTTGCTTTATAGTTTATTCATTGTATTTATATAACTCTTATTACTGCAGATAAATTAGAATCACAAAGCATGATGTTATTTACCCTCAGCCTTCTTTGTAGACAAAAATCCAGGAGCTGGGAATGATAAAGATGTATTATTTTCCTTGAAGGATGGAAGTATGGGATGCTATCACCAAAGCAAAAGAAAAAAATACAGTTGGAAAGATACATTTTCATACTATAAAGTTATTATAAATAGAAAAAGTCCATGAGAGAAGTTGAAGGAAATCTGGATATGGAGAAGTCGAAGTAGGTGATCTTGAGGTTTCTTGACAGATTACATTTAACACTTGAAGTCTGTAGTGACAAGTGTTTTACAAATGAACTGAAAGCACGCACTGTTTATTAAGAGTTAAAACTCTGACTTTTGTATATACATTTATTCACATACCTTCTATAGTGCTTAAACAAAACTCTTACAACCCAGTATTTCTTCATCCATCAAGAGATGTCCACAGGCAGTCTTCAAAACTGACTAATTTCGGCATGAAGAGGACTTTTTAAAAAAAAAACTTTGTTTTTCTCCCTCCAGTTGATATCACAACTCCCATTTCAAAGGCCCAGTTCATCTGAGAGTCTTGGTATCAAATTAAAGCAGCTATAAAGACAACACTGTTGAAGCTTATACTTCCCTACTTCTGAAATGCTTTTAAAAGGGCTGTGTGTGTAACTCAATTGTTGTTCATAAATAAATATCCTGGCCAAACAGGATTTGCATATAGAAACACAAAGTTAACTTTCAATTTAGCCATAGTTTAGGGAGATTTTTATTATCTCAATCTAACCACAATTTGTTGCTTTGACAATTCACTAAAGGAAGGAAAAAATCTGAGGCAAGCTCTCAGAAAATATGGAAGATAATTCCACTGTGATTAAGGTACAGAAAGTACAAAAGATTTAATTTAAAATTGTTCAATTGTACCTTCTTGTTAGAAAGATTTACTTCAAGATTACTCTAAAAAAATTACTCTTAGAAGGATATGTGGAAAGAAAGACTTGTGTTTCTTGCATTGACTTATAAATTAAACTGAATTTACTTAGACAAACTTAATTCTAGGTTGTTTTAGTTGTTTGTATTTTTATACTCATTGTAAGAAAAAAATCAAGTAAATTTCTGTGTCTTTGATACGTACTACTTGAAATACTCAATCTTCCACTTATAATGTCACATACCTTGAAAAATGAAACAAATGTTTGCTACAAAAATTCAACATTCAAACTTTTTGAAAAAACATTCATATGTAAAAAATCCTCTAATTTTAAAGTGATTACATCACCTACAGCTCACTGTGTTTTTGTTAATGCCATGCGACAATCTAAGAAAATAAACCACAGTTTTTGTATATCAATGTAATATCTGTTAAAAAATACTGATCTCAACTTATCTATTGTTAGTTTACAAATAAAAAAAAGTAGATAATTGTAAATTAGGGTAAGCAAAGCATGCAAATCTATAGATTCTATATCTGAATTCCTAGATTAGCATTAAAACCAATCACCGCAACAAATACCTCAACAGTATGCCTTGTGTGCAGAAAGGAAGCGATACTGAACATTCAATGCCACAACTGTAAGGTTTTCGGAGAAGCACCTGTGGCAGTTTCAGCAGTTTCTATATGGAATGCTCCCCCTTTCTAGGATTACTTGAAAAAATCAAGTCAATTCGAATTACGTAGCTGTAAAACATTGACATGTGTAGTTTTCACAGTTTCAGAATCTTCTGTTTGATTTAAACGGGCAATGGTGCATAAACAGGAAACTTATAATCATAAGGGATCACATATTTGCAGGCAACATTAAGATTAAAAGTTACATTAACATACATAAAGTGCTGTAGCACATTATTCATTATGTAAGCCATTCTCATGTGACCACCTTAACAACAAGATACTAAGCCTTTTATGCCTTTAAAGCATTATTACGTTCATCCTGAAACCAATTTGTCAGTTCTTCACCGAAATTTATATAGAATGGATTAAAATTACCAGTCAACTCATGGCTTCAATTACTTTAAATTTAGTAGGCTGTATCTCAAAAGAATTAGTAACTATTCCTATACAAAAATTAGCAGATACAAGGATTAAAACAAAAGGAGAAAGAAAAAAAGAGATCAGAACACGAAAACGCCCACAGTGAGAAAAGAATTCCTATAAACATCAGTATACTAATCTAAAATTTCTACAGCAAAGTGATTTTAAATTACTAAACTTTAAGTGTTTTAACCCTTTGGTGTCCAAATACAAAAGTTGCAAAATAGTTTTGATTTTTTTTTTTAGATACCAAGAGAAAAATTTTCTTAACTAAACAGATGTGTGCCACTGCTGGGGATAGCTACAAAAAATCACGCTAGAATTACATACTGGGCATCTACAAACGCACTAGTTGGTGCCAAGTTTTTATTTCACAAAAAAAACATGTAGCAGCTGAAATTATTTTAGGTCTTTTAAAACAAAGGTAGAGATTTTCAGAACATCCTCCAAAATCATAACAAGGTGAGCGTACTGGAAAGAAAGAAGCTCTTCTTTGTGAAGGCACTTTTTTCACCTCAGTATCAAGGTCCATGAAGAACTACGCAGCTGTTACGAGCTCTCGTGTATTAGACACATTTGCTCACGACTGAGCAAATGCTGGCACAAGGAAGAATTCATTAACCACGGTATGCAAATTAGAAATCCTACAATCATCACCATCAGATGTCAATTTATTGATTTGGTTTCTGATTTAACTGCTTTAAGAAAGACCTCAAACAGAGGACTTTGATTTCCAGTATCTCTTGTAGAAATGCTTGACATTTCCAAGTAAACTTTTATCTGAAGAAAGATGTGACTTTGCCTGCTAGCAGCAATCAACAGTATTTTTTAATTTATACTTGGTTATGTAAGAAAGTATTCCTAAACACAACTCACAAAAGGTATTAAGGACTATGCTAAGTCTTAAAATGGCAGCATGCTTGCAACACTGCATAACAGAAAAGACCTTCACTATGAAAATGAAGTAGAAATTTCCTAGATCACTAGCAGCTATGAATTCCAAACCAGCTTCTTTTTAGTACTGCAGTCACTTTAAGTACAAAGAGAATAGAAGAGTTATTTAGCCAGCCAACTACGAAGATCAGAACCATTGCTGCTGCTACTAGTATGTTTCTAGACACAGACCAGGAACTCCAGATAAAGTTGCTTACAACGAGAAAAGCATTATGGAAGACTATTAAAGAAAAGTTCAGAGTAAACTGAATTGAAAAGATGACCAGTGTTGCAATGCAGATTCCTCAAAGATGCCTCTGGTAGCAAATACTATCACCTTATTTCTCTTGAATGTATAAATTGAAAAGCAGTGATGAGAGAAATTGACCTAGAACTTGAAAAATTAAAAAAGTAAGCTACTTTCAAATGTGCCAAATGGAGATAAAAAGTTCAAGAGATAAAGTATAGAGATTAGTATAAAAATCATGGACAGTAAGAGCTTGGGAAAACTAAAGAAAAAAGGTAAATTAATTTTAAACAGGTATTTTTGTGCCAAAAGGGAGAAAAACGTCAAGAATGAAAGGACTAACGGTATCAGATGGACTTGTTATTTTCCAGTAATAAGCATGACAAGGGAGAATGTCTTTCAAGTTACATGAAATTTTATTTTTTTTGTCCTCTTACTCAAGCAGACAGAAGATCTTTTGGATTAAGAAACGACTGACATGCATGAAACTACTTTAAAGGAGCTTCACAGAGTATTTTCAACTTAGCTTATTTATTGAAGAAAGTCTATCTACCAGGCATTGAAAACATCTTGCAATAGAAAGAAGGAATTGATCTGAAACAGAATAGTAACTTTCTCCCTATGTGATAGCTTCCAAAGCTCTTCCATGACTTGCTAAGCTCCATGCAATGAAATCCAACATATAACCTGTAGCACAAGTCACACAATTTAAGAAAACTGCTTCTGACCAACCTGAACATGTTGTGGGCCATGCTACAATTGCCTTTTTTAAATCCAGATTCAAAGACGCTAGTTAAACTATGATCAACTCCACTGAAAAGACCCAAACTAGAATAGCAAACGAAACCCAAATCAATGCATCTACTACCAGAAGTTAATTGCAACTTGTTTGCTCTAACAATTCTGCAGTCACAACGTATCAGCAGATCAAGCACGGCATCCATGCACATCACCACCACTATGTCAGGACTAACCATCAGAACTAATCAGACTATTGTATTTGGGAAAATACTGCACCCTCGCTTCTTCCACTGTATCTAACACGATGTGCTTCATCCAAGATCCACTCAGTAACACTGGCTTCTCCACCTGACTTAACTGCACCTAGTAATAATTTATTTTACTGAAAAAAAAAAAAAAACCTTATCTGAAGGGAAGCTACACTGTGAACGTAAGCACAGTGTCATATGTAAAGGAAAATCACTCACCCCCCAAAAAATCCTAACTTTCCTGTCAGAAATCTGAGTTATCCAGACTTTAACATCTTGGTAACACCTCATTTTTCCTTATCCATCTCTTTTTGGACTGAAGAAAAGCCAAGAAACCACTGTTATAAATCACAAAGGCTTGTCACTAATGACTGAGCTCCTCTATCAAGCTGGACCATATCCTGTGTCCTCTTTATGTTCCAGAAAGGTCACAAAATATCATGGCTTTAATGAAGAATTTAACTTTAAACTTACTCACAAAAAGTACAACCTCTCACATTTTTTTCTATTTCTGAACTTCTGTCAACAACTACTATTGTTATTCCACCTCCACTAAGACTAATCCACTCTCAAACTGAACAGCAACTACTGAGTTCACCACAGCTTCCTGTAATTACTCAGAACAGCTTTAACTGTGAAAACTACCCTTTTCCATCCTGATTTCCTCTAAGACTGAGCCTCTCCCGCTTTCTGATTTATTGGCTATCCATAGATGTATGGTCTGCTTCAATATTTAAGCATTAATATACTAATTAACAGATAAGAACTATTCTGTTGAAACAGTACGTAACTGCTATTCCTAAATAAAACAATAATGAGAATCAGAAGTAGTAGTCTCAAGATGGGGTTATGGACCATAAGTAGGATGTTGTTTCTCCTACACTGAAGTTAAGAGATGTCACTGTAATGGCATTTCACATCAGAAGTATTCCAACACAAACAGGCTGCAGTTCTATATTCAAAGTTTGGTAGCTAATTTAGCTCGCTAAAAAAAGCATGAGCTAACAAAATTGCAAGTCTCTGCTAAGTTTTTAAGAAAGAAGGAAGAAAACCAGAAAGATGAAGCATTACCTACTTCCACCTAGTAAGTGCAACTCAGCTAACAGAGCAGATGTCTAAGCCCTGAGACCGTTTCAGGGAACAAGCCATATAAGTTTCCCTAAAAGGGGAACTGATACAAGTTGCAACGGAATAGCTGATTTCTGCTCTTTACGCTCATGAAATCAAAAATTCTTCTGTCTGTTCACCAAAGAGGGCTGAGTTTCAGAAAGTAAAGTTGCAAAAGTACAAATGAGAAGAACAAAAGCTGAGATATCACAGGAGTGGTCATAATTAAAATGTGAAAGATGTCACTTCAAAGAGAAAAGTATGACAATAATTTTACAATTGGCTAATCGAAAGGAACTAAAAAAATCTGTTAGATTTCTGTTGTGAAGGATGAAGAGCTGTTGTGAAAAAGTAAAATGAAGTTAAGGATGCTTTTTTACAAACATCACAATGTAGCTCATGACACATGAATTTGCAAAGAAGAATTAAAATTAAGCCACCGTCAAAGAATGGTAGTAAAGTTCTTGCTGCAGGACTACATACTGGAGATAGGATGCTTCTGGCATTAAAGGAGGAGTGAGTTTACGTATTCAAACAAATGCAAGACAGCTTTAATAAGAAAGTGGCTGAAATATCTGCCTCAGTTAGAATTACCACGATAAAAATCTGTCATCTGGTAGAAGCAGATGTATGGGTATTATTTATTCCAGCATGTCAGTTACTTTCCCCTGACCTGACAACCAGAGCATGAGAAACCAGAATGGAAAAGTAACTCTTCAGGGTCTTGCAGCATCCCATCATGGTATACAAAATGATTTCTCCAAAAGCTGTAAGATTTCTGGTAAGGACATAAGAAGATTTCCTATCTCAATATTCAAGCATTTTGACCAAAAAACCTCTGAAGTGAGCCAGTACTCTCATACTCAATTGGATGCATGAATACCAAGCCACATCCTGACCCTTAGGGTGCATCTCTATCCCAAGAGAATATTGCATTTGGAACTTCTCTCCTAGCTCTAAATCAAGTCGCTAAGAAAATAAGCAACTGGTTTTTATTCAGAAAGAGGTAAATATGATGATGCACAAGTGAACTGCATCGGAACAGCCAAGGAATGAGAGAATTAAGTTCAAATTAGTATAATTAACAGCTGCATCTGCTTACTGTTTTTTTTTTTTGATTCAACAGTATCCTGTGTTTATAGGTGGATTTTATATTTATATACATGCTGTGATACAATCTTTAAAACTGTATGATGTCCAGCATTTCAAAAATAGTGTGCAAAGAGCAAAACAAAACATGGCACCAAGAAGGCTTTTCCCTGTAAAGAGCTGTGGACACTTGTTTGTCACCATTATAAAGAATACACAATTAACCATACATAAATTGCATTAATTATGCCGTTTCAGTGAAAATCCAGCAGTTATTATGGATACTTTAAAAGGTACTATCCACATTAAAAAGTCAGTTACACAGCAAACCTTTTCACTCATATGAGGACATTGTGACCACCTGCTTCCCCCTCTTCAAGGGTCCATGAATACCATAGTTAGTGGAGCAACCATTTTTATGGCTGTAGGACATACTGTGCACAGAATATGCTTCAGCTAAAATGAGAAGGTAAATACCACAAAAAAATCAAAATATTTTCACTGGGGTACAATTATTATTTTTAAAATTACTAAAAATTTACACAGGAATAGAGTCCCAAATTCTCTCTCATCAATTAGAAAAACAATGCAACAACTTCATGAAATCTAGAGACTGCAACATACTGTATTTCTCTGCAAAAGCAATACACTAACAAACCTGAAATAAGTAAACTAGAACAATTCAAGTGAGGCAATTACTTTTATTCTTACTGGACCACTGTCAATATTCTTTGGCTTCCAACATAACCGAACAAGTGAAGTATGCAGGAATAGGGCAGATGTTGATATCAAAGATTACACTAGTCCAACTACTTTAACAGCAGTATTTGAATAATCGATCATAAACAGAAAATAGTTTTCTTGCAATATTACACTACTGATTACTAACATTAGTGTAATAATGAAATCTTAGCATCCCTATTCTATTTTCTGTATGGAACTATATAAGGGATGGTGCAATACTTGATGTATACTATAAAACATCAGGGATAAGTGGCATATTTGACTATTTGCAGTCAAAAGAGACATCGCATCTTCACGTTGACTAGATTTTGATACCATAACTGTATGAAGAAATAAAGACAAAATTGTATCAGAAAATCTGACCTCCACAAAAAGGCCATGCTCAGAGATCAGCACTTCAGTCTTAAGTTAGTGCTTAGTTCTCTATTCAGTAAAACTCTTGCCTTTGCCCTGTACAGTCAATGATCATTTCAGTTAAAATATATTAATTAGAACTAAAACATATGGAAATGTCCCTCTCCTTTTCTTCTAATTGAAGCCACAACTTTCAGAGCACCTACATTTTCAAGATGCTATAAAAATCAGGAAATCAACATAACCATTAGAGATATGGGTCCAGTTTTCAAGCCCAGATGATCCAAAGTTAATCAATGTCAGAACTGTACCTAAGGATTTGGCCTAATTTAACATCCTGAACACTGCATTCTATGGAATAAATCCTCCACCCTAATCAGTCAGTTAACTCCCTCAGGTGCCAGGGGCAGACTTTTACCCAATTTTACCCTCCTAAAGAGGAACATGGGCTGCTCCACAAGCCTATTGCATTGGCATCCCTTCCTTTATCATTTACAGGATAGGACCTACAGAAATTGTGACTAGTCTAGTCTATCCTACTCTAACACAGATGGAATTCAAAATTAGAAAATTGCAAATTCAAGTGATTTCCTGCTCCTAAAACTGATAAAAAAAATCAAAAGGCCGGAAACACATACCAAGTGTTTTGACTATAGCTTGCAAATACAATATTTAAAAAGCAAAATTTCAAGTATGTAAATTAAAGTTGTAGCATCATCTCCAACCTCAGCCATTCAGCTCCTAATTTTGAATCTCTACGGATGTAACACTTTCTCTTCATTTACATCAGACTCAAGTCACTCATTTCATGCTGTTTATGCACTTCTTCAACTTCTCTTTTGATTGGAAACTTTCTGAAAAATCACAAATTACATACTAATTGATGATGATAATTAAGGTTTGCTCAATTCCACAGTAAATTTAAATCCAAGTTTATCTTAAAACATCTGGAAGTGAGTGCAAAATGGGAATTTATGAATTTACAACTGATTTCATGAACTTGTCAATAACTGACCTTGACAGCTGCATGAGTTACCTCACTGCAATTTTTCTATGAAGTAATCTCTCATATAAGGCAATTTGTTCATTACTATTAACTTTAAAGGTTTTGTATTTCCTGACTCCTCTATGACACCATTGAAAAAGTTAAATTTTATGGTAGATTAATCAGGGCAGCGTTACAAAAACAGTAAGATGGAAACCAAAGGGTAAAACAGGAAATTAACTACATGATTCTTATTTGACTTACAACTCAATAGTTTCACATTGCAGGTTAAAATACAGTAACTAGTTACCATTTAAGATAAAAAAGGCTAGTTCTAATTAAAACAAAGTTCTAAAGTATTTACATTATTATAAGCCATAGAGCTTATACTCAACATTTCTAGGTGAAAACTGCATCCATTTTGTCCATGCTGTAAGTTGCAAAAGTTTGTGAGATTTTCTGAATGTTTTTGCAGTACATAAACCTTTAAAGAAAAAAGTTAAGAGGGCAAATATACACAATACACTAACAAACAGCATTAAACTAACTGCAAAGAGTGTGTGAGATGCTATTTTGCACATAACATGGCTTTTGCATTGATTTCTGTATTTATTCACCAGTGTAAGGTGTAATTAATTGTAAAAGTAAGTACAGACTAGATAATGTGTATAATTTGGGGCCATCTCACAGAAGCGAGATCCATTTTTTAATATATCACATATAAATGCAATACTAATGTAGCACACTGGTACAGCTTCAGTTAAATAAACTTTACTAGACATGCAAAACATCTTGGCCTTTATTACAGTTGAACATGTCTAGCTGTCTTTTAATCGTGTGCCTGCTGTTTTGATTTTTCTTTCTGATATTAGTATCTATGTTTACTGGTCTAAGTTAGTCAGCTAAACACACAACAATCAACAACGACAAAAAAAAAAACACCTCACTTACTCTATTTGCGCACCGTGAGCCACAAGGGCACTTATGGAATCCACACTACCAGACCGTGCTGCTTTATGAATAGGAGTTTCACCAACATAATCCTGTAAAGACAAACTACATTTTGTCAAGCATAATCTTTCAAAAGATGACAATCTTATTTTTACACTACTCATTTTAATTAAGAAAGCAGATATACATATATAAAAAAGCAGCATTTATTAGCTAGCAAATAAATCAGGTACTTTATCAGTATTTTAAATTTTGCAGTAGACTTCCAGGTACTTTTAGGAACAACAGTAAGGGTATCTGACTTGCATATGCCTTTAGTCCATAACTATGTAATCAGCAAAATCATATGGAGCAAGACTTGTTAAAAAAGAGATCTATACATACTACTGGAACAAGTTACTCTAATATTTATTTCCTAGCATTTTCATTCCCCAGCACCTTGCCCTGAGCAAGCCATCTTGAATTCAGAAGCACCATAGGCAAATCTGTGCGACTATATTGCTTTCAAATCCCACCGACACACTTACCCAGTACTGCATTGCACAATAAACACCCTCCAGGTGAGATGTATCTGTGAATAACTCTACTGTAACATAAACATGCCCAGTGCTCACAGGCCAGGCCAGATCGCTCCTGAGACATGCACATTTAACTTATGTGTCCTAAATACTTTTCTGTCTACTTTTATTCATTAAGTTCCATTAGTGTTAACCATTAAAAGCATTTTGTTTTTCAGGCAACTCCTCTCTACAAGCTAGTTTCACAGGTAACAGGGAAAATCTACACAATTTTATGAATGCAATTGGTAAGCAGCAGGTGAATTCCATGCATCATGACCTCAGGATGCACATGAAATTCAGGACTTGCAATTAAACAACAATTATTGTTATCATATTAATGTAATATTAATGATTACTTATTTTTAATCACTATTAATTGATGTTATTAATAATAAGATATTAGGAATCACAGGGAAGAATCCATAGTGAAACATGGCCTTGAGGTAGCAAGTAAACGTTGTTAGTTTGGTTATGTTTTTTCAGTCCTCGACACTTCCACTGCACAGCAAGCTTCTCCTTCATCCCCATCCTCCTTCTGTCCCCCCAAATTTTGTATAGACTTCACTGTCTGCTCCACTGACATTAAACACAGTCTAAGCGCGCATACCTCATTCTTGCTTCTGTGTTGTTTCCTTTATTAAAACATCACCACTAGCTATTAAAGTAAGGTAACACCTTTACTGACTTGACAGTCTTTACACACAATGGTGTTCAACACTTAGCTCTGCAGTTCTGGCTACGCTTCAAATCTGCAACACGAACACATTCACAACGTGATCTTACCACCATTCTGACTGAAGGTAATGTGCTGTAAATTGTCTGCCAAGCTTCTGAGAAATTCAATCACATTTTCTAGACCATGTAAATGTAACTCAATGATTAATTTTGGATTATGTTTCATATACTCTCAATTTGCTATTTGCCAATTTTATTTTACAGTGAAGTATTTTTATAACATGGTACAAATTCTCTAAGGATAAGCAAGTTTACCATAGCTTAAGACATATATTTAGCCAAACAGTGACACACCTAGCATCCCAAGCAGGGAACAGCACACTTTACCTTATAAAACTAAGGCAAATTGCTGAGGCCAACTGAGTTTGGAGACAGAAAAAAAGCAGCAAACTCCTTGGAGCCCTTAGTGATTATGAAAGAGCCATACACTCCTTCCAAAATGGCTGTCTGTAGCTGATGGATAGAAGACTGCTTTTCAATGAACTTTATATAATTCCTCTTATTTATAACTTTTCCAGAAATTACAGGAAGACAGACATGTTGAATGGAGGACACAATTTTATTAACTGTCTAAATGGAAACTCATCTGGCACTAATTTATCCAGGATATCCCTAATAGCGTAATGCATTTCCCATCATAGCAGCTGTCTTCGATTCATCATTTTGTTATTATTTCCATTCCCCCTCTTCTGTTAAAGAAATGAAAGTGTAGAAAATAAGTGATTGGCCTCTTAATTTTGTTCAGCATTAGTATTTACAACCCTACCCCTAACTGAAAAGATAATCATCAATATAAAGTTCAGTTTAGGTCAAGTTAGCTCATCTTGCCAATGCATATGACACAGATGACAACAATCTTTACTTGACTCACAAATCTAGCATGTGGCCCAGTTAAGATATAGATAGCTGAATTACGAAGTACTGCTGAGGGAAATGTTAGAAGGATGAGAAAGGACCTTTGCAAAAGAGCTCCTCACCACTGCATTATAAAGATAAGCTGAGCTTATAGCTGTTAATCAACATGTCACCAGTAACCAGCAAAGGGTTAGTATCTCAGGAAGAGAATATATGTCTTGAGAAGGGCTTCTTTCAATCACTGGCCCAGAAAGGCATGCAAGCTAAGGAATTTAGAAGATACTTTGAGATCAGAATATATGAATTTAGATTCATATAGCATTCCTTTTAATTATGGCACCTCATTTTCCATCTTCACTAACATTCATTGTCATCTTTTGAAGTTCTACTACAGGATGCAAACTATTTGCTCTTCCATTTATCTGAAATAGGTTCTTAGCTCTGCAAACAAAGAAATCAAATTCTCTTTGGATTATGATCTAGAGTGAAAGGAGATATATATTTCCCACTGAAAATGGCTTGGAAATTTATGCATTTTTTAACACATCCCAAATCACCCATAGAGGTAAATAAAGTATTCTATGAGACTGAGCACAGCTCTGTTTAGATTTAACAATTGGAATATATGGCACTAAACAGAAAAAAATAAAATTCCAAGAATAGTGCCTTGGTTGCTTGGCTTTATGCTCAATTTGCACATTACATTCATGTTTTCATTTTCACCTCTTCCATATGCCTTTTTTTTTTTTTTTTTGGTTGGGAAGAGCAACCCCACTTATTTTATTTTGAAGGGCTCTAAAAATTCCCTGATACTACCTGCCAATTGATTACAGTTCCCATACATGCACTTCAGTTTGATATAACCCCTTCTGCAACGATATTGCAGGAAAGGAAATATCAGTAACTTGTACTGGTCTTTCATAAACAGAGCAAAACACTTCAGGATCCCATTTATCCTTCTTCCGTAACGCTGCTCCAACAGGCCAAACTTGACTCACAATCCACAAGTCCCATAGCAAATAAATGACCAGAAAAAACAATTCAGATAGTTTTCCCAATTTTATTAATTTAGCATTCAAGGTAATAGAAGTTTGTTTGCTCTCGTGAAGACCAAGTACACTGCTCCAAAGCAGATGACAAAGTGTCACATGGCATCACAGGCACTTTTTGCAATTCACTGCCACTGTCAAGCCATGTCTTCCTCCTTTCCCCTGGAGGAGCACTACTTTCCTTTTGCAAAGATGAAGGCACTTTTGTTGTTGTTATTTTTTTTTTAGCTTGGGGTCATCGCTGCAAACGAAATTTGACTATTTCGTTTTACTGAATAGGTATGTCACTCTTCCTTCCTTATTCTTTTTATTTACATGCCTGAGTCTTTCATATCTTTGGCTTAAATCTTCTTCGGTAAATCTCAGCTCGCATTTCACCACTATGCTGCTTAGCCTCAGACATCTCATCTACGAATTAAATCTCTCTCTCTTTGCTTAGTCCAAGTCCCCTTTCAGATATTGGTATTTACCCAGTTCAGTCTAAAGCATTTTTCCTTAATTTTGAGATACACACTTCTGTTGGCTTTAAGATCTTCCAGTTCAACTTTGAGCAAACTTCCTATTTTCTTCTCCAAGTGTCTGATTACTATTCAATTAATCTCACTCACTGGTACTTTTGTTCCTCTTTCATCTGAAAGTTACTTACCTGTAAATTTTTCTTCTTAAAACGTCCCCATGAACATTTATACTGAAGGCTTTTAACTATGTATGCGCTTGTACAATTCTTCTAGTATCAATGTCCAAGACACAGCATTATTTTACCTGACAAGAAATAAAAGCCAACTCCATTCCTTACTCAGCTGATTGAATGTCAAAGTCTATCAACTGATCAGACTTCCAGAAAGTGTTCAGACTTCTTAGACCTAGAGCTCTGTCCTTTCTGAAGCTAGAAAGTAGACGCTGGAGAAGATGGAACATTTTTCCTCATTCTTCACTAAAAATTTGCTTTGAATTCATGATGGTTTCTCCTTCTGGATTTTCAGTACAGATGAGAAATGACGGAATATTTCTATTTACCTGGCTTTAGTCCAAAATGCATGTAGTTTTATATTTTAGACAACCTATCACACAAAAGGAATGAGTCTTTCTTCCCCCACATCAAGGATATTAGTGTGTTTACAGTTCTTACAAGTTTGGGTAGTCTAACCCCTCCTAAATCTGTCTGCCATCACTACCAAATTACGGTAACTGGTGGGATGAACAGTAGGTTAACATCACCTGTAAGGTTGCAATATTTCTTATCCTTCCCCTTCAAGGCAGGCCACAGGATTTTTTATTTTTTATTTGGCCAATCAACGAAGTCAACATATAGTAGAAATATTTGATATGCTGAGGTCAGATGGAAAATATATTTAAATGAAGCAACAGGCTTTTTAATCAGAAAGAATTCATGATTATCTGATGCTAATATGCACAGCAGCACAGAATCAGTCTGCATTGTGACAAGGATAAAAACATCAAAAACTTCATGGAAGTAGCAGTGTAATTGCTTTGCACTGTTAGAGTGAACTAAAGCAGGCAGGAAGCTAAATGCAGGTCTTGTCTCACAACATTAAGAACTATTAGCAGGCACTGTTCACTGAATATAAAAAGAAGTAAGACTTTCTCTTGCACCCAGTGTCAAGTAAAAACAGGCAGGAATATTGCTTGGCACTTTGCCTTTCTCTGAATGTTTATGGTGACCCCTGGGGGTGAGGGACTGGGGGTAAGAACTGCCTGCCAATCAGGGGAAGAAAAAAAAAGAGATGGTTCTAGCCAGCACATACAGTTATACAAGAAGGCTGGACATTATGGGATATATACTCACAGAATTTATTTTGGAGAGCAAGGTACAGTTGGGACAAGCAGCTTTCAGCATTTGTCGTTCATTGCTGCTGCCCGAGAAAGGTCCCGGGCAACTGTCACCAGCACTGAAATAATCATTTTAATGTTTTCCTAAACTTCAGGGCAGGCAGCAGGGGCTACAATACCTCAGGCAGATATGAGAAAGCATGTATGCAAGTTCTACTGAGTACCAGAGGTTTACATTAGGACTGAGAGACTTGAGGAGATTCCTTTTCAGAAGCTATCCTTTTCTTTTTCCAGAGGTGATTGGTTAGTCTGTAGCCAGTGACCAGGAGTCAGTTTGGAAGGAAACTTTTACTAGTTTAAATATCAAGTATTCCCAGATCTTTCTCAGCATGTGTTTTGTATCCAGTGTCCATGGAACACTTGTCCTCACACAAGCATTAGCCAGTGACTATGTCTGTCTGAAGTACAGCATCAGTCAGCGAGCTGGAAGGAATAAACAAAATACACATCAGGAAATAGTGCTCCAAAAGCTCAAAAGTGTGGGTGGAAGCCCTAGATAATCACCTGAAAGAGCTTGGAAATTAAATAAGAAACTAGAATCACTTATAAAGCAGTGCAAATCAAACAAGACTAGTAGATTTTGACTGCAATTCAATAAACATCTGGAAGGAACGGGGGAGAGCAAAGCATGCACTGTGCTTTACGTACTCGTGTGTGAAGCATTCCAAGTTATCTGTGGGTTGTTTTGCTGTAGGTGTCACAAAGGTACGCTGTCTAGCTTTGAGTGCTCGTGCATGTGATACCAGTGTGACTGACCAGCTGCATCTTAACAAAGAGCTATTCTTGTTTCAACTGCAATTTTTAATTAACCAGAGATCTCTTCTTTTATCAAACCAAACCTAAAATACCTCTTCCTGTATGCTCAATTCATATTTTGTGAGGTCAAAAAAATTGTTTTTACACAAGCGTAGTTTGATACTACTGTTAACAACATGCAAGGGTTCCACAGCATCAGCTCTCAGTACTGTCTATGTTGGCACCCTTTGCTTGTCAGTATCTAAATCTGCCTTTTGAATTCTTCCTAGGTCTTCCTATTATTTAGATTTGCTCTCATGACAGGCCATAGATTTATAAAGACTCCTGAGTCACTGGCTAGTCACTAAGACTAGCCCTCTCTAAGATGGAATGAGCTACCAATCTACTTTTAACTGCGTGTCATGCTGCCTTCTGCTTTCCCCTACAATCATCTGCATGTTGCCCTCAGCCCATGGAGAGTTATCTCTGTACTCCTCTCCTCTTCTGTTGGGGGCTAGCTACCACTTTCTTCTGCGTTATAACCTCACCCACTAGATGTTCCAGGAGAGCAAGCTTGTTCTTCAACTCCATTTCAACCTCACTGGTCAGTTCTTCTCTTTATCCTCTTAGCAGGAAACTTTCATTCTTCTCATTCATTCATTTTCATTCATTCTTCTCTTCTCATTTAGCAGATATCTGTACATCTTTATTCTGTGCATGCCATGTTTCCTCTCTAATCACAGTTTCTTTACATTCTTACCTGTGCTCCAGATGCATTTCTAGTTCTTGTATTTTCTCTTCTGGTGATTCTACCACTATGCAGCAATAACTTATTGTGTAAGTTACTTTTGTCAGGTATCAAGGAGAAGATGCGATCTATAGCCTCTGCATCCAGTCACCTTCATTGTTTCTATAATTCTCCTGGTGTCTCACAGCTGTTCTCAATGCACCAGCCTTCTTTTCTGAAAACTCAACACAAACTTCCCCATTTCTTATTTTTTGCATAACTTAATATATATATATAAAAACAACTCTAGAAAGGCAAAAGTTCAAGTTCTTCAGCAGTCTTAGCTTAACTACTGCATTTAAAACAGTCTGGCCATTAAATACCTTAGGAAAAGTATGATGTAAGTTTAACAAAACAGATTTTACAGATGCTGTGCTGTACTACAGCTTTAGTAAATGCATATGGTCTAGTAATAATTACTCTTATAGGACATTATAAATCTTATTTTTAAGTACTGTTGTAAGGGAACACATTATGTATGCACAGCACACATAAGAGATCTATTCAGTACTGGAAAAATTCTCTCCAAATGCATGTTTTTAAGCACTTGATTCTGTTACCATACCAGAGTGTAACAGTCCTTTACGTGCTTTTTTACTATATTAATGCTCTCTATACTACCAAATAAATTGATATCTATACCCATCGTAGCAGTAAAGGGAAGCTATCAATTAAAAACAAAAATAACCAAAAAAAAAAAAAAAAAACAACCAGAAAAAACACCCCCCATTCTCTCTGTTAGTCAAGTTTCTGATCTACTTGCAGGAAATTACTAGAAAAGCTTTGGAAATAATCTAAGGAAGAAAAAAGTAAGCAACCAAATGCATCTTAAAATAAATCACGTCTTACTAGATTTTACTAGTTAGACGTATGGCTAAATCATCAAGGACCACAGAGGTCTCATGGTCCTGTAGGTAGTGGCAAATTCATTGGCTCATTTTTCAATTCTTACATATTAAGTAAGATGTTTCTCACTAGTCTCTTTTTCCTTCCCCTAAAGATGCATTAAAATACCAGAGCATTTGGTAATGCTGCCAGTATCAGTGCAGTGTGGTATCATTTTGTTCAAGGACAAAGATGTTAGCTCCTAAACCAAATGTTCTCCAAACCTTTAGTGGTCTAAGACAATTACTAGTCCTACCTCTAAAATAATGACAAAGCCCTGTACCCAACAATTAAGTTACTTCAGGGGATGTTAAAAGTATTTTACCTGTATGTGAACGTAAGGATCATACACACTGTAAGAAGGGACCAAGACACTTCTTCCAAAATTATGCAGACATGAAATACACATTAAACCATACCTGTTTGTTTATGTTGGCCCCCACTTGAATCAACCAATTCAGGCACTGTGGATGTCCTCCAAAAGCAGCAATGTGGGCTGGTGTTTGAGCAAAACGTGTTGTACTGGCATTTACAGAAGCTCCGGCTCTTACTAACTGTATTAGGCACTCCAGCTTTAAAGACATGAGGGAATAAAACCCAAAAAACGTTACACAGATATGCTATGACACAATTAGCACATGCTAAACAAATAAAACCCCAAAAAGCTAAACTTAGTAGCGAAACTAAGTAGACACAAAACAAGAGAGAACATGAACACTGGATTTTCCCCTTCCTCCTTATTCCTGCCACCCCCGGCCACAGATTGTACCTGAAAAATACCAAGTTCTCGTTCCCCAAACTGAATTCTGACATTTCTTTTTGGGATGGGGAAGAGAATACAAATAATACCCTCAGAGTTAACCGCAAGAGCTATTTGGCTCACTTTTGTTAGGCAGAAAGTTTCTGATCTGGCAAAGCTGCAAACATGATACTAAACAGACGTTATTAGCTAGTGTTTGCCAAAACAAAAGTGTTGTTAGGAGATACACAGACCTATTTTCTGGAGAGTTCAGAGGGAGATAAACCAGAAAATGCAAGAAAGTTTAAATTTCTTTAATATTTTCCGAAAGTGACAGAACCTGATTATTAATAACCAATATCATTGCTACTATGCTAAATCTATACATGAAATACGTTATGTTCACTGTTTTCCTATTATAGCTGAAGAATTGTTAAAACCAGTGTGCATGCCTGTGCCAATACCAAAACCAGCAGATCTCATTCCTTTAAAAAAAGGAAAGAGTATTTTGTCACAGCATATTCTTACTTTCCTATCCTACTAACCAGAAGTATCCGATATCCAGCTACTATATTTAAGTGTTCGCAACATAACATTTGTAGAAGCTGAGCAAACCGCAGCCACGATGACCTCAACTTTCAAAAACAGTCAAAAAAACCAAGGCTCCTTTCCTGTCACACAGTGACATTGCCCTTTTGTTGACAGGAAAACGAACGCACGATGCTAAAAAACAAACAGTTTAGTCTAGGCTTCCATTTATCGTAGTTAAAAAACAAATGCCCGCCCCCCCCCCCGCACACACATGCAACAGTAAAACAAAAGAAACTCCACGCTGACTAGGGGGAATTTTTTTTACATAAAATTAACATCTCCTGGTCAGTCTCACATAGCTAATAAACGTTTCCTTTAATTAACTATAGGACTGCTAGGGAATAATCTGTTCATAAAGAAGTGATGAAAAAGCATCAAAAAGTAAGCCGGCAGCTTGATAAGGATAGAGGCACGAACATCACGGTTTCGGTGTTCTTTGCCTCTGTACAATGTCTTTTTTTTTTTTTAATCTGTAACTTCCTGATGTTGATGAGTTACATGAATAGGATCAACCACTGTTAGTTTTTCAGATACATTGGGCACTTCAGCTGTATTTTTTCCCCTGTATAGTTCAAACGAACACATACTAACTCTATCCTGTAGAATATACAAAACCACTTTGTTTTTTGGACAGCAATGGACCTGACGTAAAAGTACCATTAACACACTATAAATTAAGTGTCCAAGGGGAGGGGAACTGAAATTTCACAATGCTAACAGCTCTAGTTCCATAAATCTCAACATTACCAATGAAAAAATATCTTTTCAAAAGCAAACAAGTACATTTGCTGAAAAAAAAAAACCAACAATATGCATATATATATATATACACACACACACATTAAAAATATAGTAAAAATGGTGTAAGGTAGTTTGTAATTCCAATGCTAAATTACCCAAATAAATTTTGTATTTGCTACCCTTAGGGCTTTCCTTCATGTCTACAAGTTAGCACCCCAATATTGCTGTTAACCCTTAATAATTACCAATAATTGTAATAATTACTGTAATCATTAATAAGTGATGTGATAAAAAAGCACCAGCTATACCAAGATGTTTCTCTACTATAACTGCAAGCAAAATTCAGACAGTTTTTAAATCAATAATCTTTCAATATAATTAATTTAAAATGCTTTCAGAAAAGCACAGCAGCTTCAATAAAGAATATTTCCGGTACAGAAACTGGGCTGAAACAAATTCCCTAATTACACAATGTCAAGGGGAAAAACATTGGAACTGGTGCACCCGTGTCGTCTTGCACCGCTTGAATCTGCTTTATAACATGGCCATGCGTCACCGTGGGCTTCGTGTTTAAATTTTTAACTTCATTTTTTTCCCCCTTGTATCTCCCCCTCTCCATCTCCTACGGGGTTTTAGCAATGAAGATAACGTTTCACCCCATTAAAAGCCGAAGCAGGGTTCTTCTGCATCGCGGCTGTCAGAAAAGCCCGCTTCTTTCTACGCTACTGAAAAACGAGGTACATGATTGTGTGGATAGAAAACGGCAACATAGCTAAGGACAACACCCCACCAGAATACTTATGCTTTAGATCAGGACACACAAGTCCATTTCCAGAGAGAGTCCATTTCCATCTCAGAAGATATTTTCCACCGTGTTGTTATGCCTAAATTGGAGGTTAAACCGATTTACCGGTGACAACGGACAAGCCTCCATATAGGCCACAATGCTGGCACGGCGCCACGGAAGGAACGTGCGCTTTATCTGCGCTACTTGTGCTCCAGGAGAAACAGAATGTACTTACTACTGTTTTGCTTCCTATAATGTAAACAGCCACACGGCAAAAAGTAAAGAGTAGGAGAAGAGCACAGGCCAGTAGATACAATCAAAGGAAGCAAGAAATACACGTGCGAGCAGTTAAGGAGAGAAACAACGTTAAGGTAAGCAGAAAACAAAGCGGATCGACGGTGACTTTTTCTCTAAACGCAAGCCCTTTATTTTCTACCTCTCTGGTGGCTTTTAAACAGTGTTACATTCTGACCCATCCTCTCAAAAATCTGCCTAACGTCAGTGTAATTTAGGGCGCTATATAATTAACTCTAATTTGAACACAGCAGCTCTAATGGGAATTAATTTACTTCTCAGGATCTAAGCGCTTCTCTGCAGTGAGGGAATACCCTGAAAATGGAAACTCCACCACAGATATTCAACTAAATCCAAGTAAATTTGGATGTGCTACCGCCTGTGATCTGTACTATCTTCTGGCAGGAAGGAAGAGGGGGATGGACAGAGGTCCATACTGTCACCATAACATCAGATGCTGCAACCACGAGTTCCTACCTACTATTTTTAATGGGCACTGTTGCTATTTTAATTATTACTTGTAAGGTCTACAGGTACGTTTTATAATAAGCTATATAATTATTCAAAAATACTGTCTTTTTTTTTTAGTCTTAAGATGCTACGTTTTTGTTGACTAGTACTAGATCTGTATTTCCCCAATAAAAAGCTGTGTTATCTTCTGCGTATTTATCTCCAATGGGCCTTTACTTTTATTGCTACTTCCCTATTGCAGGGCATCCGCAATTGTGTGCAGGACGGCAGTTCCACAGCTCCTTTTATAAGTGATTTTGCATTATCCTTTGATGTAAGGGAGGCTTTCTTCTAAGTTCAGCTTGTGCAAGAAGTGAAGAAACATCCATAGATTGCTGAAGGTCACCAACCCCAGACCGATCCTCTCTGCGCATGCCCACGTATGTGTAGGAATTGTTTTAGACTTGCTCACAGCAAGTTGTTCCACAAGTACTTCTTCCCAAAACTAACTAAATCAGGTTTGTCATTTCAGTCTCCTACAGAGATGCAGTTACAACTAATTGTTGTGTCTGATGGAACATGCTGTTGAAGTGTCCTATACCAGAACAGCAATGAAGTTCTGGTGCCACTTGATTTCTTGCAGGCAAAGAAAAACAAGTGGAAATCGTACTAGATCTAGCACGACAAAAAACTGCCACCGCAGCAAATGAATCTTGTTCATTAGTTTTTGAAACGTTCATTAGGAGTTGAAGTTGTAAGACCCTGATACTTGAAGAGGCGGAAAACTTTCCATTTGCAATTATGATCTATGTTAATTTGAACACAAAAAACAAAAAACGTGAATAAGAACATAAAGACGTGCATATGGACGTCCACTAAAAGCAGCTATTGTTTCACTTCTGGCAATCGCCTGTTAGCTTGTGAAAGGTTGATTTATGACTATGCCAAATGAACACAAAGTAAGTCAAGTCTGAGATCCAATTACAATCCCGTAACTTTTCAAGTGCCTTGAAACACAGGAGGTTCCGCCCAAACATCAGGAAACACATTTTTCACTGTGAGGGTGACTGAGAGCTGGAACGGTGGGGGGTCTCCTCCTTGGAGACCTTCAAAAGCCACCTGGATGTGGTCCTGGGCAGTCCGCGCTGGGTGGCCCTGCTGGAGCAGGCGGCCTCCAGAGCTGCCTTCCCACCTCGGCCACTCCGGGATTCTGTTGCATAGTCTCTGCCTCAAAGAAAAACATTACCTAACAAGACTGTAAAATGCGCAGATGACTTTCATGCGCTGAAGCTGCCTAGCCTCTGCCACAAGGCTTTTCAAAAAACATATATATGCGAAGTGATATCGAAACATTTGTAGCCTGTGTGATCTTTACAAGTTTCATTTCACTTGAAAAATGCTCCATTTCACATGCAAAAGCAACCACACACACACACACAAACAAATTTGATGAGGATACCTAAGAATAAACAGAGCAAATACAGTTGCTTGCAAACTGAATTGTTCCCTTCAGCAGCTTTTTCTGCAAGGGTCTCTTTGATGGGTAGAGAACGAACACAAGAACTCTCATATCCTAGCACGGCCGGTAGAAAGCAAAAAACACTTAAGGAAAGCAAAACAAAACACACGCTTGAAGGACAAAAGCAAGACTCCCACGTGCATGCATAAAAATTCCTATGATAATGGTTAAAGGAAACGGGAATCACAAATGCAAGACATTCGGAAAGCTTTAATGCCAAATCAGTATCTTCACATTTTGTATGAGCTTACTTCAGGACAAAATTTATGGTACTCCATTTCCTAACACAGAAGGTTAGCTTCTTAATAGAGAGAAGGGTGTTTTTTGTTTGTTGTTGCGGTGTTGTTTTTTTTAAAAATCGTAGGATTACTCGGCTGCGTTTCTAAAATGTTTGTTGGGTACCGCAGATCAAATCACTTACTGTACAAAATCCATCTCTTAATGTACTTGCATTGTGTCTGCCTAAGTACGTTCATTTTCCTTCCCTGGCAGACAATCGATACATAAATAGAAATATATTGTGAACGGGAGGGAGAACGAGAACAAAAGGCCCTCAAAAATCAGAAAGCAGACATCGCTGAGGAAAAAAAGGCACACCCCCCAGGCCTGAATTCTGCACAGGCTGGAACACTCACAGCATTATAAATAGACAAAGCATATGTAAAGTGAAAAATTAAGATACCGCTCATCTTCAGATTTGAAGTTAAAGATAATTCGAAGAAAGGTGGTTAGGAAAAATGCGGGCAGAAGGCTTTTCCCATTTGACCCTTCCTGAAAACGGGAATTAACGGCTATTTAAGTGTGTCAATCCAATAAAGGCTATTTATAAACTCATTTATTTTTGTAATGGCACCAGAAACCTCATCTAGCAGGCTTCAGCCGCTGCCCCCGGGCTCAGAGGGATCACGCACGGTTCTCACGGGGCTGAAGGCGGCGGTTTCAGGCCGAGCAGACTCCGGGCCGCGTAAACCCAGCCCTTCACCTGAATACGGCGCTGCCTGGGGCGTGCAGAAACGACACCTCCGGCTCAGCGCGGCTGCTGTTCGCCTGTTGTTTTTTATCCGCCTGGCTGCAGGGCACTCAGCTCCCCTCCGGCAGCCGTGCGTGCGCACACCGCGCTGTATCGCTCGCACCGAGGGCTGCCCCAGGGGCACGAGCATCGTCGGCCCCAGTCCCAGCGAGGCGGCCGCCACACACACAACAAAGCAGCCTCCAGGTGCGGCGCCTGACGACGGCCACCACGACGAGACTCCGCAGACAAAGCAACGGGGCACGGGGAGCGGGGACGGGGGTAGCGGGGGTGGCCGCCGCCCGCCGCCCCTCGCCCCGGCCGTGCCCTGAGGGGAGCGGGGCGGCGGCGGCGGCGCCTCCCGGCCGGGCGCGCAAGGGGCTAAGATGGCGCCGCGATGCGATGCGCGCGAGCGGGGCCGGCGCCATCCCTCTCCTCCTCCTCCATCCTTCCCGTCCCTTCCTCCCCTTCCCTTCCGCCGGCCGGGCCCCACCTTGCCGAAGTGCGCGGCCCAGTGGATGGGCGTCCAGCCGTAGAAGGAGTCCTCGGCGGCCAGGTCGGAGCGGGGCGAGCTCTGGAGCAGCGCGCACAAGGCGGGCAGGTCCCCATCGCGGCAGGCGCGGTGCAGGGGGAAGCGCAGGGTCAGCAGCTCCTCGCTGGAGAAACCCGCCTCGGGGCCGGCGCCCAGCGACATGGCGGGCAGGGCGAGGCGAGGAGAAGCGAGGCAAGGCAGGGGGAAGCGGCGCTGGGGGGCGAGGGGAGGGGGAGCGGGAAGGAGGGGGAGAGAAGGAAGGAGCGGGCGGGAAGCGGCGCCGGCGGCCGTCAGGCACCGAGCACAAAGGCGGCGGGGCGGGCACCCGCGGCCGGTGCCGCCCCTCAAGGGCGGGGACGGGCAGGCGCCAGGCGGGAAGGGCGCCCGGCAGCACCCCCCTCCTTCTCCCCTCATCGCTTCACACCGCCTCTTTTGCCCCCCTCCTGCCCTCCCTCGTCAAAATTCGCTCCCCAAAATCCGCCCCCCTCCCCCCCGAGCACTCACAGGAGCAGGTTTCGTTAAAACCGTGCCTCATCGACCCCTGGCGGCCCCCGCCATCTCATAGGGGCTGCTCGGGTGCTGAGCTCCCTCGCATGGGGAGCTGGCTCACCAGCCCGATCAACATATACGATCACGGAATGGTTTGGGTTGGAAGGGACCTTAAAGACCAGCTGGTCCCAAGTATAGGTCATATATATCACGAAACACCTCGAGTTGGAAGGGACCTTAAAGACCACGTATATCCAACCCCTGCCATGGGGGCACAGGATATATAGGCACGGTGGTGTTTTCATGCCACAGCCCCAGCAGAAAGCGCCTTCTGGCTAATTTCAGTGCTCTCCAGCGCTTGGAGATTGCGATGGATCTGTGCTACCTAATGGGTTGCAAAACAAAGGATAATTTCATTAGTGGCGATTCGAGGGATGGTGCCAAATTTTTACTTGCAACTTGAAACCTGTCCTTGAGTAACTGACTCCACAGAAACCTTAGGAAACCTTTGTTTGTTGCTCCTAATTATTTTCTGTCAAAAGTACTCACAAGATACTTTTCAGGCAGTAGTAAACTTAAATTGATGGTAATTTGTTTGTGTAAATCCAAGTGCATTCATTTACCCCCCCCCCCCCCCCCCAAAATCGAGGGGCATTTATTTTTCAGTAAACACTATTAAACGGTGTAAGCCAGGAATTATGTCTGGGGGCAAACAACATACAAATCAATTTTTATTAAAAGTACCAAGAGGCCTAAATAATTTTAAAGGCTTTTCTTTAATATCAAGTGAAATTGATCATTAAACACCTTTTAGCTATTCTGTGTGTACTTCACCAAAATAAAATACTACATTTCTACAAGGCTGTCAAGTTATAAATCTCAGAATAATGTGTAAAGGAGGGTGAATTACAAATGAGCTATAGCTGGTTACAATGAAGCACAAAAAATCTAAGTGCTTTGTCCAGGGGAGGGAGTACTTCCAGCTACAGCAATTTTCAGTTCAGTACCTGATCCTTTGCCTCAAAAACGTTCAGCTGATGCTGCATCTGGCCCCAGCTTTTGCAAGCTCTAAGAGTTTACCATCCAATAGACATTTCTCTTTCTGGCTTATGTGGACTTTTTTTCCCATATCAAACTTCTCTAGGCAGATGCTAACCATTTGACTTGTTTTGGGAATAAATAATAAAGGTACCACAGGATAGAACAGTTGAAAGGAGGAAGCAAAAACCCAGCAGCTTACGTTATAAAAATGGTCATTGCCAGAATGGCTGGTATTAAAGGAAATGGTTTCTTAGTTTGAAAATAGGCAAGCTGTTTTTCACTGCACTGTGTATAAGCGCTGACGTTTATAGTCACTCGTGTATTGTTTATAACTGTCATAAAAAGTGATGAATATTTAAAACTTGGGTTATAGGGAAGATGAGCAAAAATTAAATATTGCGTTACAGAAGGTTCATATTCAAGATTTGCATGTGGTTTTTGTCTCTTACTGGCATGTGGAAACTGCCATACCAAATAAAGACAGTGCTCTGTCTAATTTCCTTATAGACGCTGTCATTAACGTATTTACTTTCCAGCACTGCCTGCAAGATAGCCGAGTGCTGTTATATCTCTTACAAATGGGGAAGTGTAATGCTGCGAGGGGAAGTGGCTTTAACAGCAACGTGCAGAAATCCTGCTTGTGGAACTGAGCTCAGGCAGCTTTACCCACCAGAGGGCTGGGCGGCCGTCCAGAGGGACCCCCTCAGGCTGGAGAGGTGGGCTGACAGCAATCTCATGAAGTTAACACGGAGAAGGGCCACCCAGCTGGAAAGCAGCTCTGCAGAAAAGAAGCTAGGAGGCCTGGTGGACGAGAAGTTGAACACGAGCCAGCTATGTGCCCTTGCTGCTAAGAAGGCTAACTGTATTCTTGGTCACATTAGGCAAAATTTTGCCAGCGGGTCAAGAGAGGTGATCCTTCCCCTCTACTTAGCATTGGTGAGGCCACTTCTGGAGCACTGTGTCCACTTCTGGGCCCTCCAGTACAAGAGAGCCCTGGACATACTGAACAGAGTCCAAGGGAGGCCACCGAGATGGTGGAGGGCCTGGAGCAGCTCTTCTGAGAGGAGAGGCTGAGAGCTGGGACTGCCCTGCCTGGAGAAGGGGAGGCTCAGGGGGATCTCATCCATGTCTGTAAACACCTGAGGGGAGGCCGCAGAGGGGACAGAGCCAGGCTCTTGCCAGAGGTGCCTAGTGCTAGGACCAGAGGCCCTGGGCACAAATTGGCCCCCAGGAGGCTCCCTCTGATCCCCCGGCAGCACTTCTGTGCTGTGCGGGTGAGGAGCCCTGGCACAGGCTGCCCAGAGAGGCCGTGGGGTCTCCTCCTTGGAGTCCTTCTAAAGCCGCCTGGAGATGGGCCTGGGCAGCCTGCGCTGGGTGGCCCTGCTGGAGCAGGGCTTGGGCCTGGTGGCCTCCAGAGGGCCCTGACAGCCTCAACAGTTCTGGGATTCTCTGATCTTATGTTTCATGAGTAGATTCCTTGTTATGAGGTCAACCTTTTTTATTTCCTTGCTAGTCATCTACACCAGACATTCCAAAATAGACAACCATAGTAATCACCATGTGATACTGGTTCCTTAATCAGTTTGTAGTTTGCATATAATGTGGAGAGTCATAGCTGCCTCTGTGTTTGTTTTTTATTGTCATTAATTATCCATTAAAATATAAAAATAGGTCATTTTTAATATTCTGCTTTCCTATTGACTTCAGTAATATATTTTGGCAATGGGCTTTGTAGGATAATTAATTTTAATTTAAATTTCATTAAATTGTAATCAAAAATGTTTTCTTTAACTGCTGTCATATGTTGTGAAACTGGGAAATGGGAATTCTGGTTTTAACTTTTTTTTTTTTTTTTTTTTTTTTACACTTCATTACAATTACACTGTAATTCATTCTCTTCTCTGTCATTATCCTCATTAGCCTCTGTACTGAACAGTACTAGTCTTAAACATATTTTTGACAATCTTTCTGTGCAGAAGTTCAGGTAAAGAGAATGTAAAGCTGTATGTGGTTCCAACTTCTTTCTAGATGATGGGTGTGGTTTCCCTGACATATATAGCTGCTGTTACGGTCTGTGTGCATGTAGAGTAAGTCAAGAAATTTATGGTCATGGGTTAAACTGTAATTTACATTCCTTTATGAAGAAAAGAAAAAAAGAAGCATTAATATATAACAGTGTGTCAGGTTCATTGCATTTTCTGGTTTGTCTGAGGACAGATTTTAGCATTTAGTGTGTTTTATAAACCAGAATTCTTTAACAGAATACAATAACTAGCATGCTTACTGTATTATATACACAACAAAATATGTTCCTAATTTTTATGACTTGGAAGTGTTCATCCACTATGTTTAGTCACCATATTTTTTGTGTATTTCAGAAAAAAAAAACCACACCTTATTTGCAGGCCTATTTGCATTAATTTTGTCCTCAGTTCTATTCTTGGCCTTTTAAGGGAAGTGAGAAGCTTTATTTCAGTTTCCGCCAGTCCAAGGAGGTGGGTCTTTTGTTTTGTTGAGGAGTGCAACAGAACTAAGTTTCCCTTAAGAAAGAAACAGAAAAAGACAAGGAAGAGCTTATAGACAAGGCAGGGTGGAGGAAGAAATTGGTTTTATTTTAGCTAAGTTTGCTTTTCTGTTCTCTTTTGGCTAAAGGTTAAGTAAGAAAATAGTAAATGAGGACTTATTGAATATTAAATAGAGTCCAATAAGTATACATTCAGATACTAAATAAATTATTTTAAAGTGTTTTGTGAAAAATAATTTGCTGTCTTACACAACTGTGTAATGTACTCAGCGTCCTCTCTTTGCCATTCTGATACAAATAAATTATATTTGCCCATTTTTCTTTGCAGACAGGTTGAAGATGGAGCACTTTAGGACAGCTTATACAGAATGATGTCAGGTATTTTTCTTAATAAACAAACAAACAAAAAACCTCCACAACAAAACCACACAACCCTCTCCCGCTGCTTTAGAATTTCATTGAATACATAGTACCATTCAAAGCCCTTCTTCCTTGCTATGGCAAGCTTGAATTGGTTAACTTTTTTGGCTTTATTTAGGTTCTCGTGCATATGAGTCTAGTGCCATCTGAGATGCCCAAGAGAATTCTTCCGTGTATTCAGCTGCTGCTGCAGCAAAAAGGGATCAGTTTACACAGGTCCCCTGCCTTGCCTGTACGGACCTAACCTATCCTGGAAGTCCACAGGCTTCTTAGGCTGTGTTAGGCACCTATTTTCTTACAAACAGATCCTCCATAAATATAATTGGCATCAACGGTCCTAGTTGCACAAGGAGTTCCTCCCATTTTGTCTGTTCCCAAATCCCTTAAAACAGCCTGTCTTTACAGGGGGGTGTTGGGTAATGAATTCCTTGCTGTCCGAGTCCAGTTTTGGGTCAGTGGGGCGTTACACCAGCTAATTGTGTTTCCTTCTGTTTACCTAACGGGAGTCTTAGAGGGGGATTTTGCAAAAGGACAAACTAATTCAGACATTACTCATTATCCAATCTATTTTGGAACTCTGTGAACCATGATGAAAATGTAACATTTCTTTAGATGCCACAAATTTGTTTTAGCAACGGTGAGAAACTTTCCATCATTTTCCTAGTGTAAATAGAGTCTGATTCATCATCTTCAGGGAATAGTTCAAAGATTAGGTTTACTTCCTGTTTCTGGTTGCACGGAAAGCCACAGCTGAGTGGTGTACCACTTGAAATGTGTTTCCTTACGTGGATTTTTTTTTTTGCTATTTTCACCTTTCTTCCATGAAGACCAACTGTTTTGTTGCGATCACTCCTAAAATAGAATAGGAAATAAACATTATTCTTTTGGATGGAAGTTAATGGTAGAAACAGCTGGAACATTCTGTAAAAGTTAATTTAATAAACATAAAAGCATTAGTGCTCAAGTGCTAAAACTAAGTTTGCATAGTATGTGAGGCCTCTCAGGGCACAAAGGCCAGAAAATTAATAGCAGCAGTAGCTGCTAACATGGAAAAAAAAGCCCTGAGTGGAAAAACAGTAAACTGAAAGTCCTTTATCCTCCTTTCCAGTCTTCAGTTCTCAGAGTTTTGTCTGGCAAAGAAAGCAGGGAATCTGTCTGACTTTCAAATACTTACTGATGTATTACTCCATTGCAGGCAAGTAGCAAAGAGCAGCTGCTTGTTGTAGCCAGAGCCAATTTCTCCCTTTCCCATCCCCCATTTCTTACTGCTTTCCCTGGAGAAAGCTATCTCACATCAAACAAACTAGGGTTGGGTTGCAGGACATATCAAGATTTCATTAGAAAAATATTTACTCATACATAAAGAAGCCTTTCTTAAAAAAAGTTCACTACTTAGGAAACGATGTGATTTTGTGGGTAATAAGTAAAAACAGATTTGTTATGCTACAGTTGTAAAGCTGCCATCTTTTATGAGCCTGGGAAGAGTGACCTTATTCATCATCAAGGCTTCGTCAATTCTGCCTCCACGTAACTATTCTCTTCCTGATACATGTGACTCATCTGGGCCATGCTTAACAGAGGTCTAGTGCCTAACAAGTAAACGACTTAATTATACTTTTTGGCATATTGACAAACTGTCCTTCATTTTTCCACATTCCTTACCAGGTTTAACTGAAAGTTAAGGTTTCTTAAGAGACCAAATACCGCACTGCAGTGAAAAACAAAGCATAATTCTGTAAGAAATCAGCATCAAACAGTTTCCATTTATAATGAGCCTAAACAACAGAGATAAAAAGGTCCTTCAATATCCTTGTCTTAAAAAAAATAAATGTTCATGATGTCTTCATTTATCTTTACACTTAGGATGAATATAAAACTGAATTCCTGAGTACTTACATTCAGGAATGATCTTTCATCTCTGAAAAAAATGCATGTATGTGTGGAGGAGTGTTGCTCAAGTTGCTCTTTAAGTAATTCACATGATGACTCCCTGAATTCCTCCCGATATTTCATTAGAGATGCTGTCTTCCTCCCTTGCAATGGTGAGTAGCTTCCTGCGGTTTGGAGATGGGGGAAGCAACCTGTACGTGTTACTTGAGTTGTGCTCTGTGGCATTCTGAGATTTAAGGAAGGAACGCTAAGGTCTGCACAAAAATTTCATCTCTTGCATCCAGAGGAAGGATACCAGGGGATATTGCACATTGTGACTCCTGGAATTCATACCATATTCGTACCATACTTCATGGTATGGAGTCTGTGCAATCAGGCATAATAAACCTTTCACACCAAACAAGCTTTCCTACGTTCAGAACAACGTTTCCGTAATTACTCTACGTACTGTTTTGATTTGTACTTGGATGGAAGCTTCAAGCATTTACGCAATTTTTATTTAAATGTTAAATGAAACAAACAAATCCATGAATTGACTGCTTTTACCCAGATGTGGAAGTAATAAACCATGCAATAATTGTACAATTCAATAATCTGGAAATTTTTCCATGGGAAAAAAAAAGGTAATAATAAAGGGAAAAAATGTCATATCCTCTTACAAAGAGAACAAACAAAAATCTTGAGAAAGGTGAAGTGTGTGAAATGTCTGTTTCTGAGCCTGGCAAGTGTTCTTGAAACCCTCAACCTGTTCAGTGAGATGAGATGCTGCGTTTGAGGGTTTTAGTCCTTACTCATTCAAGAAAGAGCATGCTCCTCTCTAAACTGTCATTTAATCACGCAGTTGTAGCACCATCTTTTCGTAAAAAAGGATGGTGCCTGGTGCTTAAATTCTTCGTGAAAAAGAGTGAAAAGATGAAGCAGCCTACATTAGGCATAGGCTTCCCGTTCTCATAGCATAATATGAAAGGAGCCATCTTGTGGTTGTCTCTTCTGCAAATAAAATGTTGCAACAATATTGCCCTGAAAAGCTGAAGTTAAAGTTGCATCCATGCTTCGGTGATGTTTTTTCTTCTACTTGTTCAGAAATGTAACATTTTGAGTAAAACCATTTTCAAGAAGAATCCTTTTTGTTCTATCAGATTTTTTGTTCTACCAGATATTCTGAGTTAAAATAACACATGTAACTATTCATACAGAATTAAACTTGAAATCTTCAGTCTACGTCCCCTACTAGTCAGTCCACCCTGATATTTGCTAGCCCTCAGCGCTCTTGCATCCTTTAATCTGCACTCTAAATTCTGGTTTAAACTGCAGTCAGCTCATATCCTCTGAAACAGGGCTATCTTGGTAAAACTACTTTCTAAATAAATGCTAAGTGATTTATTTATTTCTTTAGTTAATAAACTCTGTTCAAGTGTAATCCTTGGGAACTGTATGCATTCCAGGCATGAAAAAATATCCTTTGCTCTGGGACTTCAGCCTTGACTTGGAGAGACACCGTTTAGACGGTCAGTCAGTGTGATTTCTTGGCCTCTTTGCCAAGAAATCGCCACTGTACAATGGCACTTACCAGTTTAATCCTTACAGTCCTGAGCACGTACAAGCAAATTTATTTTACATAGATTAGCTCACTGATGTTTGTATTAGTTTAACTAAATATATTTAAAAAAATCACTCAGTTAACCCAAAAGTTTTGTATAAACACAAGCCTCTGCCATAACTACTGAAGTTCCATATCCTTAATAATACTGAGTATTATTATTCTGTATGATACGACTTGGATTGCAATTTATCTCATGCAGTTGTTAACAGCTAATTGTAACTTCACCCCTAAGGGTCACCATCTGCTGAACGTACAGAAAAATGTTACAAATGTCATCTGACTGCCCTCTCTCTATTGACTGAAGGCAAAGATATATGAAATCTATACTTTCGGGTAAATTTATTCACTTATTTCAACAGGTAAGCAAAGTCTTACTTCAAAATGTGGAATCATCTGAGATTTATTCTCTTCTTTGGTCTAGAAAAAAAAAAAAAGACTTTTCTAGGAAAATGCAAATCTAGAAAAGGGATTTTAAGATGAGACTGACTACTTGTTCCTGCTGGACTGGCAGGTACAGTTTGAGAACAATGAGAGACGGGATTGGTAATAATTTTTCCTACAGCTGATTTTGGAAGACAATATAAACATTTATTGTCAGTCAGAAAATTAACGTTAACTAGGGGAAAAATCCAGCTTCATAACTGAAAATATATATATATTTTTTTTCAAAATATGCTTTCTTTGCTTTAAAACTGGAAGTAGAACTTTCTTAGATGAAAAGCTGATTTCTTTGAAACTGTTTTGTTTCAAATTAGTAAAATAAAAAAGTCAAGTTTAATATGAAATATTCTTAAGTTATGAAACAAGATGCTTAAGTTGATTTTCATTTTTTCCAGCTTTTTAAAAGCATTTGTCTTTTTACAGAGATATTTCCTCTTTTGTCCCCAACTAATAGGAAGACTTTAAAAATGACACTTTTCTTGACATGGAAAAATGATGCCCAGTGTTGCTAAAATAAAATTCAAAAGTCAGGTGGCTTCTCACTATTTGAGAAAATGGCTTGGATGAACGAAACAACATGCTTGTTGAGAATGTAAGCAGTGAAATCAAAGGTAACTGACCACATAAGACTTTGACATAAATTTCTGTACAATTAGGTTTGAACCTCTATAAGCAATAATAACTCTCATTTGTTTGAGGCATAATCATACACCGTTACTTTCTACTTTATGAATAGAAAACTTGACAAATTATTAGTGTGTCCCCACTTAACAACAGAGCTGAATTTAGTCTAGTAGAATTACCTGGATTCACCTTCCAGAAATTTCTTATTGCTAGGGGAATTTGTAGTCATAGATACATTTTTTTACAGAGGTCAGTGCTTCCATGTCAATAACAAGAAGTAGGATAAGATTCTCCACTGCTGTCCACTGTTTAAGGAAGCTGTTAGCAGCTTTAAAGGTACCTTTGCACTTACAGGTTTTTTGTTGTTGTTGTTAGTTGGGATTACATTGACTCTAGGGCCAGAAATTGTTTATTCAAAATGGCGAGGAAATAATTTTTGAACTGAACAGTGAAGTAGTCAAATAGCAAAATCTGGAGGAGAATATTGCAATAGCGTCATCTGGAAATTCGTCCAAACAAGAAACTTTTTGTCTCTCTGCTTCTTTTTCCAATTTGGCAGATTGAATGAATGTCAAATTTGCTTGATTGAAACCTTTTGCTTCAATAGTAAACTACTGGTTTGCTAAAAATAAAATCCTTTCAGTACAGAGGGACATTTCATACATCTGTGCAGAAATACGAGCTCTGTTTGTACCCTGAAAAGCTGTCAGACATCATATGTGTAGAACTGAATATACAGAGAAGAGTCTGCTGGGTGCTAATCAATGATATTTCCTGTGAATTCACCTCCAGATGCCTGGTGTCTCCTTTTGTCATTTACTTTGGTACTCAGTTGCTCCTTCTTTTTACAAAACCTTAATCTTGAGTAGCATAGCATATTCTTTACCGTGTCCTGTAGATGCTAGACATCGTTGGAAGCAGCTGAACACTGCAGGAAGCCTATTGAGCAACCTCAGCTCTTGCAGACACCAGCTTGTCCTTCACCAGTGTCATCTCTTCTGCAGTAGCTGAGTCCTGGCTCTGATCTGATTGGAATGGGGTGGGTTTTCTTTGACCTCACTGAAACAGAACACTTGCAAACTAAAAACCAAGTTTGTTAATTAGATTGGGAATTTTGCTAGATAAATCTGTACCAGGGAAAACTGCTTTTCTGGACTGAAGAAATACTTACTGCCCATATTCAGCTATGTGGTCTGTTACTGTGAAAACCTTGCTTAATGTGCAACTTCTGCACGTTTTTTCCTGTGTTTGCTAGCTGTATTAGAATACACTTTGAAATAATACGGTTCTGAGCAGAAACTACCAAGAGTAAAAGCTGGCCTGAGAGCAAAAGCTTTAGGCAGTGTGAAACAGGGGGTTAATCTGTAAGTATCTCCATGTAATACTATTTAGTCTAGTAGATGCTCTCTCTTCAGCTGTAGTAGTGACATTCTTAGATTGAAATTCAGCATCCTAACATGCAGATATGCTTTGCATTGACCAGACTTTCTCTGACAAATACACTGACATTTTAGGGGAAAAAGAAGATGTGTCTTATTTAGTTTTGGTGCTGCTGTTCTGAAGATGTTTATGAAATTAGACCTAGGAAGCTTTATGGAGCATCTTACATGGAAGCTTAAACCACAGCCATTATTTATATCAACATTAAGTAATTGTGTAACCCCACAGGAATGGCAATGTGTTATTTTAAGCAATCAGACAGGACATAAGAGACTGTCTGATATCACATGTTGGCAAGAAGATTAATGCTGAAATCTTAAGCCATGCCAGGTTTAAAAATGATGAATGGTACCGCTCAGTGTCTAAAATGTGTTATCTTTTTTGAAACACACACAATTTTTTCCCTGCATAGGGAATAATTGTCTGCCTATCACAGTATGCAGATGGGTGACCAAACTTGCAAAACAACCTTAACTTTCAGGGCTTGGAGAAGCTGATGAATATCCAAATAATTAGGATACCAGCCTGCATAGCATAACATTATAGCAAACTGTTAGAGGTTTTGTATGCTATCTTGGATAAGACCTACAGGCCCAGATCCACAAAGGCTTGATGCTTCTATTGAGAGCAGCCGAAATCCACTTCAAATAGCAGTTACGTTTCTTAAAAACTTTTGTGTGTCTGGGACTAGGTCCGTATCCACTGGGAAAATAAAGCAGAGTAGAACTGCTGGGACTTCATCGTTTCCAACGTTTGCCAGGCTAAGTGTAATTAAAGTGAAGTGCTCAGCTACTACAAAGGCTGGGGGCTTATAAATATGTAGACAAAATAAAAAATAAGGGGAGCAACTCTTTGCTCAATCAGATAATGACAGGACAAGGGGGAATGGTTTTAAACTCAAAGAGGGTAGATTTAGATTAGAGGTTAGGAGGTGGTGAGGCACTGGCACAGGTTGCCCAGAGAAGCTGTGGATGCCCCATCCCTGGAGGTGTTCAAGGCCAGGTTAGATGAGGCCCTGAGCAACCTGGTCTAGTGGGTAGCTGGCCCATGGCAGGGGGGTTGGAACTGAGTGATCTTTGAGGTCCCTTCCAACCCAAACCATTCTGTGATTCTATGATTCTATGAAAAGCTTACGCATTCTCTAACAGATGAACCATGAAAAATCTTTAATATTAAAGGTGGATACTATTCATATCATAAAGAGTATTATCATTGTGAAAATGAAGTAATAAAATACAAAATGAGCATAAGCAGTAAATCTATTGTATGTTTGGAAAAGGCTTTTTTTCTTTCTTTCTTTTTTTTTTCCTCCATAATGAAGTGTTATGGAAATAAAGCCCTGTTTATGCAGGAGAGACATTTGGCGCAAATAACTCCAAATATTGGTGCTAAAAGAAAATTGATACTGAAAGAATTCCAGGCAGTTGTGATACTGATAGCTATATGAAACAATAGTTCCTTGCTTTCCAGGAGTGTAATATTATGTGAATTTTTGGCAAAATAAGGTAATATTTATTAACCTGTTTTTTTAGCTTAATGTGATTTATGAGTTGTATTTTCAAGTTTCATAGATTGAAAACTAAGTGCTTACATGCTCACCTGTATGTCAGAATCAAGCTGGAACATTTTTCACCTTTAAAAATCAATGTTTCTGTCTTTTTAGTGTGTGTGACCTTGAGCTTGTGGATTTCTGCTGTCTCACCAGGTGACTGCTGTAACTATTCTCCAAAACAAATGGCAGCACTGTCACTTTCTTCCTCTTCTAAAAGCTATTTCTGCTGCATTTTGAAGGGAATAATGTAGGTAAGTAATTACAAGCATTCCCCTCACTGAACCTCGGGTTAAAGCTCATCAATTTTGCAGGTGCATATGGTGTAAAACATAAATGATGCTCTTTCCCAGCACCCCTATTGGCTAGTCCAGGGAGCCCAGACTGAGCATACTGGCTGTGCTGAATTCCCATCTGATCAGATTTGCTCTGTGGGCTCACCTCTGTTCTGCATTCAGCGTGCTTTTTGCTGGCTGCCACTACCATGGATCAAGTGGATCCATATCCACCCTCGGGGGCAGGCAAGGAGAAAACCTGCTATTTTAAAATGCTCACGCTGACCCCAGCTGCACTGTCTCAGAGGAAAGGCACCTTTCTGGGATTAAAAACATCCAGGGTTGGATGTTGCAGTGCTCCTCATCACAGCGTCTAAATCAGTTTGTAGAACTAGTGTATAAAGTTTTTGATAGTGCCGGAAGGAAGAATTAGGTTCTTTGTATAACAGCAGACCTGGCAAAGACAGCAGGAGGAATACAGTGTTCAGAGCCACTGCCCTGCTGGTCTGTCTCAGCCTTGACCAAAGATTAAAATCTTTATGGCTCATTTTTGATATCTGTTCAACCTTCCATTTTCATTAAAAATGCTAGAAAAGAAGTGGATGTGCACCACTGTTGATGCTTTTAAAGATTCTAGACTAAAACCTCTAGACTAACTTCTGAGGTTTGTGACCTCAGAAGTTAAATTTATGTATATACCATATGTATTTTAACCTTATTTTGGAATTTGAATGTTTTCCAAAATGCACAGGGCTGGGCATGAAAATGAAGTATATTTAAACATTTCAGTTTGGGGAAAAAGCTCTACTAAATGGGAATACGAATTCAAAAATTAACTGAGGAATTGTAAGGATAATTGGGGATTGGGTCTACCGTGAATTTAGCAGCAGAGCTGCTGCAGGCAGATGTAGCTAGTCGACAGGTTGGGAATGAGCACGCTGCCGGAGTTTCAATTTAATGGTATGTCTCCTGGGAATGAGAGTCAGGAAGGAAAATCCTACTGTTTTTTTTTTTTTTTCTGTTTTTTTTTTTTTTTTTTGAGACTAACTTTCTGTTTCTCACCTCTAGCCATCTGCCTGGACCGTTCTGCCCAACCACTAGGGAGCTCTGCCAGCACAGGTCTTGCTTAAGAAGTTCCATTATTCGAGTTTAATCCAGCAGTTTAGATCTGGGACATACTTAGCTATTTCCTAGAAGTGTTAGCTCAGTTTTATTCAGGATTTCCATTTTTATTGCCAGGCAGTTTAATTGAGAGTAATTCATTTTTCCCCTGTGTCTTTTATTATGGGAAAGAACCCATAATTGCAGGGAGTTTGTATGATGCTTCACATTCTTTTTCTTACGATAGTGATGTAATCCTTGCACGATGTATGTGTTATAGTATTACCTAGGCTTTACAGTTACTATTATACAGCTTTCATACACGAATGGGAAACTATCACTCAGGACTGTGTATTTATAGCAGCAGCACGTTAAGAGCAGGAGCAGAGAGGGCTCTGACTCACCGCTGGTGATGCTTACCTTGTGGTGGCTGTGACATGTCCTGCTCCCAGCTGCCCCTTCCAGCCTGTGGCATGCCGTTTCCAGGCCCCGCTGCAGACATGGCTCAGCTGCTCATGTAGCAGCTGCTGAATTTTGGCAATTTGTAGCTCAGCATATGAAGGTAACCCCAAATAATTTTTGGCTTACCTTAAAATATTGGCCTGACAACTGTAGTTCTTCAGCAGCTGTTCTCCAACTCAGACAGAGTTGCACCAGAACCAAAAAACTCCAGGGAAAGGGAGACAGGACTTCTGTCAATGGCTCCAAAGAGTCAAGATGTTGGATGAAAGAAAAGTTATATTGTATACTGTGTGGAGAAGCTCAGGATCATTTTCAGGCTCTTTGGTAGGAGTAGGTGCCACAGCCTTAACCCAGTTGCAAGTTCAGGTGAAGCATATCCAAGATAACACATCTCTGATCGTCAGTCAGAACTCCTAGAGTGGGAGCCGGCTCCAGATTCACAAACCTATTCAGATGCCTGTAGTGTGGGTTTCTACATGTGAGGTGTGTGTTTAATGTGTGAAAGATGCAGCAGCTACAGTCAATGGGGCCTTGAGACCAATTTTGTACCTTTGTGGGTTGTATCCTCTCCTTTCTTTGACCATGCCATGAGTAATGTTCAACGAATCATATTCAACTCTTTATTTCTGCCAGTACTAACGACCCTGTTCCTCTCTTCCTTTGTCATTGTTTCTCTTTCCCATTTGTTGGTAATACTTCTTGAGTCTGTTTGGGACATAGCTGTCAGAGACTTCATGCACTTTTGTAGAAATCTTATGATCGTTAGTGGATTAAATAGTTTTTCCTTTATATTACTCAACTTAAAAGACGCAACTTAAAGATGTGCCGGTCTGGCTCAGCGCTCCGAGGCTGTGTGCAGGAAGAAGAGGGGGCAGCCTGCATCGTTTGGTGTCCCTCCTCCAACACACAGTCAAGTGTCTCACTGGATCAATAAGGTTTTTAAATAGCACAGAAAGACTTGCTCTTTTTTGTCTTTCGTCCACATGAAATGGCATTGTATGTTACCTTATTAGTCATTCAGTTGTGCCTTTTCCTCCAATAGTCTCTTTAAGAGCACAGCTGTTACCTTGGGCTCAGTTATAGGGAGTCCTTTGTGGTTCACTTTATCCCTTGGTGACTTCATCTGCCTGTAAGATCGCCTGTATAGCCAGAGCACCTACAATTTTCTTCCACTATTCCCAGCATTATAGTACTAGAAGAATTCCCCGTAGGTCTGTGAAATGCACCCTTATGCTGACCATCATTATGTTTCCCTTTCCTTCCAATATTTTCCAGGGTTTTTCATTAGTTTGTCATTTAAACACTATTCTTTACAAGTGTGGCTGGGATTAGACAGGAACATTGTTCGGAGAGAAAAGGGCTTCTGGTAGAACAGATGTCACTTGCAGGACCAAATATCCCCTTCCCTTGGCAACAGACAGAAGATCTGGCTAACTTATAAGTGGGCATCATGCCCTCCCAACAGATGGTCAGAAGTACGGGGAGCCAAAAACCCATCTATGGACATGAAATATGTTTAAGAGGGCATGTCTAGACACAAATGTCGAACTAGCTTTTTCAGCTGAACTTCTGTGCCCGCAGTCAATCTAGATGAAAGGACGTGTTTTAAAAAAGGAACATTCTGTGACAACATATGGCTGCTTTGGTGTTTAGAGCTGCTGATGGTTATTGGGAGGGTCGAGGAGCAGGAGATCGTAAAGTAATCACCATAATATAAGAGGTCTCCATTTTGGGTTTCTTTCAGTTGAGAGTATCTAGGAAGAGCCCAAACTAAAGTTCTGGTTCAGCTGAGTTTCACAAAATAAGTTTGGGAAATCAGAGGAATCTTCAATACCATTGCTGATCTAAACAAGTAGCCTCAGAACAGAGTATCACCTGTGTTTTGGTAGAAAGTTGAACTTGTTTTCTTATGCTTTTGTCATATCTGCCAACAACACTAAGAATCAGAGCAGTTTTTATTGTCACAAATCTCTCACAAAATAAAGAAGTTGTCACATGGATGAGTGAACACAGTCAAGTGTGTGGCTTTTTATTATGCTTCTTATAGTTCTTAGCAAGTTTTTAGGAGTAAGTCTACATGTGCTACTGTAGCTGGGCAAGGAAATATATATTGCAGTAAGGATACATAACTACATCAAGACTTTTGCCCTAAACTTTCCTCAGCTGAAAATGCTCACTAGCATGTAGTCTATACATTACTCATGATCTGCCTTTGCTCTTATCTGTTGAACTCTTAACCACCTGAACTAGAAAATCAAGTAGGTTTAAATCGGTTGCCTGGCGTGCTAGATAAAGCCACAGCAAGCTGTGCTAAACACTTGTAAGAAGTTTACTGGCTAACATTAAGAAATTGATGGAGATTTATATGCATCAAGGCAGATTTTGTTTTTGCATGTGTGTAATGGAGCAGCTGACTTCAGCTCTGAAGGAAAAAAGAGACAAAGATTCATGAACTGAGAGAGGCAGAGTATTTTTGTGTGAGGTGAGAAACTGAAGGAACTGGCTGGTTCATTGCTGTGTCCTGGGAGCAATGGCACAGGTGGAGCGTGTACCAGTACACAGAGAGCCAAGTCAGTCTTCACTCTGCATGATCAGTGCAATCAGACAGCTCCCGATAATTGCCTTTCTTGTGGCAAAAGGGACCTTAACCTCTAGCTAGTGTGTGCTCTGGCAGAAACGCTACCAAGTGCAGCAATGATTTGGTAGTGTACGCACTTCACTGGGGAGGCCTGGCTAGAGACTGTCAGGATGTTTCACTTCCAAGTGGAAATAGACAGGTATTGAGTAAGAATTATTTTCATTCACTGCCCAGCCTTTTTTGATAACCCAGAGTGGAAAAGTCATGCATCACATTGTCATTCACCTACACTTTCCACTTGCTGGACCCAGCTTGCTGCTTCACACTGATTTCACAGCTATACTTTTCACTGTAATTTCTGAGTATTTTGAATTCTGGTGTTTTCTGACGTAGCCAAAATCATTTGCCTTGTGATTATTATTATTATTATTATAATAGCTGTATTCTGTATGGATGTTCTATTTGACTGCGTAGATGTTGTTCTGTAGTTGAAGGATATTATGAAGTCAATTGCTAAGTGAGCTAGCAGTGTGCATTCAGAAGCACTCCAACATTAGTTAGTTCATAAAAGCTTTTTTTTTTTTTTTTTTTTTTTTTTTAAATTTCTTCAGCATGAAGTGCCCTGTGAACTCAGTACCAGCTTCCTGGTATTTACCAGCCTCTTTTCCATTCTCTTTTAGCCCAGCTAAAAATTACTTCGACTAAATCCTAGCTGACACAAAGTCTCATGAGCAACACGAGGTTTCCTTATTAATAGCATTTTATTTCAATAACAAAATCCACGACTGTGTTCAATTGTGGTACCCGCTTCTGCAGTGTTTCCAGGCTCCTTGTCTCTCTAACATTTAAAACACGCACAGAGCTTGTAAGGAAGGGGAACACAGCATGACCTGTGGGGTAGAAAATAAGTGTGTGTGTGAGTGCTGCGAAAATGTCTCATTGAGAACCTAAATCCGTGCTTCCTGTATACTGCCTGCAGAAATCCGACTGCAGTCCCGCCTGCTCCAAGCATGCCTTTGCGCAGCAAAGTGTGTGCACACGAGTACTATACCGAGCGCTTGAGTAAATCTCCAGACAAATCTTACGGGAGTGCTACTGGGCGAGGACGGCGTGGCTTACCTCTTATCATCAGGGAATCACATTTCGCAGTCCAAGATTGCATAATTCGGCCCCAGTGCTTCCAAATCTGAATCTACCTAATTTTTAAAGTGTTGGGTATTAAGTTTTTCATATTTTGCTAGGAAGTATTTTCATCCTCATTTACAAGCGTAAGCTAAAATACTACCCTAATTAATAGATAAATTCCTATGTTTACAGAAAAAAAAGAAAAAGAAAAATCTGTTAGCAATTCATACTACTGCAAGGTCATCAGAAGGAATCTCGCTGAGATGACTTTTGGTGGTGGTGGCACACACATCACAAGCCACAGACCCAGGTGCACACAGAATGCAGACAAACATCACCGGGGTGGTTTAACTGCTGGGCTACAGGCCAAGCTGAGGGCAAAAGTCTTCATCACTCTTGTGCAAGCTGGGCCACCGTGTGGCATGGGGAGCTTGAGGAGACTCTGAAGTGGTAAACCTTCAAGTCGTGGGCAGTGGGAAAGATGAGAGTTTTAAAACTGTGTGGGTTCGGGCTTGCCTGCATTCTGCCTAGAAAATAATAAGGTCATCTTTCAGTCTGAATATGCAATAGTAGCGTGCTGCCTGTTTTCCTCACGGAGAAGCTTCTAGGTTATCAAATTACAGTAATTTATTTAGTAAATGTGTCATGTCAATGAACAATTATTAATTGAATATCCTTATGCATGTTACCATGGTTAATTCTACGCACTTACTGCAGAACAGCTGTGTAAATGAGGAGATTATTGGTGTGGTTAATTTGTATGCCACACCTCATGCATAAAACAGAACTTTGCTTTCTTATTTGTAGACAGAGCCATCGGGACAGAGGGTGGCCTTGGGACAGCCAAGCCAGGGGCACTGCTTCCTCATGTCATTTGGTCTCGAGTTATTCCTCAGGTTAGACAGATGCAGGTTGCTAACCTTCATGGTTCTGCTGCAACATCTGGCGTTTTCCTTGAAACTTCAGCTTTTCTTTAAAAATCTCTCTTCTTTCAAATAACAGTAAAGCCTCTAGCCCTAGGTATTGGAGGGAGCTGCCTGGAAAGGTTAAAAACAATGTGGGAAGCATCCTAGAGGGCAAATAAGTGGAGCTGAGAATGAATTACTGGGAAGCAAATCTGAAACTTTTTGCAGGCCCATCCTCTTTGTATCTGAAGAATCAGCCTGGAATTTGTAAAGGTGTAATGTGTTCAAATCGTAAAAATATATCTAACAAAAAGCCTCTTTTTCCTGCAGTTCATTGCTATTAATGCTTATTGAGAGGGCGCATGAGTTGGTACACCAAGTGGCCTGCTACGTTAACCCCTAAATTTTTGGAGTTTATGTTCCTTGGCAGCACAAGAAACTTTCCGTAAACTTTTCAGAAATGTTGGTGCATTTGCAGGCTTTCTGCTATCAGAGTGGTTATTTTCTCCACAATTACACTTCTAATATGGTACAGTGTTGTATTGCTAATCAAGAAATGTTAGGATTTTTTTTTTTTGCAGAACTTTATGTTTCTCTGATGAACTCAACTTCTGAATTACTAGCTTTATAAACTAATCTCAGCTTTCATTACAAATAAAGTATCTACACATTTCACTTTGTAAAGAAATGCTTGAAAATATGACTGGAGCACACTCTAGAGGCTTAAAAACTCAACGGCAGATAAATAACTCCAAATTTATTCATATTTCAAATCTCATGATTTTTAAGCCTATCTCATTTTTTTTAAAGATTGATTAATTTCTGAGGAAGACTTGATCCACGATTTATGGATAATATGGATTTACATATCTGCTGTTCATTAGGAGAACTATCTTTTATTACTCTTTATCTGCTGATGTGGAGCTGAGTGTTGTGTGTTCCTGATTGCTAAGTCCTGCAATCTAGGTCAGAGATGCATGAAATCTGCCAGTTCATAGAGGTGCTGGTGTTATTTCTGGAGTGTTTTGGAAGCTTGCAGAATGTATCCTGAATAGATTTTATGAAAGGATCGTGTCCTGGAAAGGATGAATGCTACACTTCATAGAATTATTTGGAGGACAAAGATATGTAAATGTAAATGAAGAAAAATTTAAACAGGTCTATGGATGTCATTAGGTTTTACCAAACTTAGTATGCCACTTATAAAGGGTCATAACCCTATATTGAGGCTATACATATTGAGGCTATTTTACATCTTGTCACTTGACTTGGGAACTTGCATGGAGAAATGAAAGTGCAAGCTTGAAAGAAGTCTTGATTTATATTTTGCTTCAAATTGTCTGAGTTTGACCATGTGTCTATCCACCTCCACTCTGCAAGTAATTTTTATCTGTGTAGTATTTCCAATAAAAGATGAAGCTTTTCAAGTGTAGTGAAAGGATTAGTGAATTCTTGGACTGCTGACACCTCAGGATAATGTTTAGCAATGGGTTCGAGTTACTCTCTTGAAGCATCGTGCAGATACGACTAGATGTCTAACTGAGTGACCTAGACAGCTGAGTGTTGTCACTGTATCCGAGCAGCAGTTTGTAAAATCATTCATGCTTTTTTTTTTTTTTTTTTTTCTGGGCTGTCAAATAGGCAGCTATCATCACTGTCACATTTTTGTTGTTATTTTCAGCTATTTATGAGGCATACACGTTGCCTGCTTGGACTGTGTTGATCATACGTTATTTAATGCCGGCACTCCAGAGCCTCGGAGATGAATCAAACCAAGGCATCCACTTCTGGGTGTGGAGCACACATTCAGTGGTCACAAGACCTTTCTTTTTTTAAACTGCAGTTGCCGTCTCTGTTCCCACTTCTTTGGCTGGTCATTACTTCAGGAAACAGAAGACCCATCCTCCGCTCTTAATTCCTGTGTTGATTACGCTGCCTGCTGGAGCACCACAGGGCAGGACAAATCATGGAATCATAGAGTATCCTAAGTTGGAAGGGACCCACAAGGACCATCCAGTTCCAACTCCAGGCACCACACGTCTACCCAAAAATTCATAGCATATTACTAAGAGCACAGTCCAAATGCTTCTTAAACTCTGACAGGCTTGGTATCGTGATGACGTCCCTAGGGAGCCTGTTCCACTGTGCGACAAACCTCTCGGTGAAGAACCTCTTCCTGATGTCTAGCCTAAACCTCCCCTGCCTCAGCTTGACACCATTCCCTCAGGTCCTGTCACTGGTGATTAAGGAGAATAGATGGGCGCCTGCCCCTCCACTCCCCCTCGTGAGGAAGCTGTAGGCCACAATGAGGTCTCCCTCAGCCTCCTCTTCTCCAGGCGGAACAGGCCCAGTGACCTCAGCCGCTCCTCGTACGTCTTCCCCTCCGGGCCCTTCACCATCTTTGTAGCCCTCCTCTGGACACCCTCCAGCAGTTTCATGTCCTTTTGTGCTGTGGTGCCCAGAACTGCACACAGTGCTCGAGGTGAGGCCGCACCAGCAGAGCACAGCGGGACAATCACTGAATTCGGAGATGTAGCTGTGGGCAAGGCAGCTGAGGGGTGTGCTAATTCAGTATGTCCACACCGGAGCAGGGATTGACAAGCTGTAACACAGGAACTAGCATTTACCTTCAGAACTACATTTAGATTCAGTTTTTTTTACTTCTTCTTTAGGTGGCAGAGAGCCTTTGGGTTTTGGAAATTGTTTGAAGTACTGTTATAGGCCAGCAAACTGCTGCGGCTGTAGTTACCAAGACCTGGCAGAAGCAACACGTCTAGAAGTCAGGGATAAAAGGGTGAAAACCCCTCAGTGATAAAAAAAAAAAAAAAATACCAACCTGGAGCAAAACCAAAAGCATTTATTGCCCTTACATGAAGTGCAGCAAGAACACACTGGAGCTGCTACATCAAAGTAAGACCTCTGATGATTATTAAGGTAAGGGAAGGCCATGGCTACAAAAAACGGTAGGATAAGAAAAGCCTGAGCTGCTTTTCTGAAGAAAGAAATGTTCTGCTTATCTCTACAGTGAACTGGACAATGCGTCTGGGCAGATTTGTTTACCCTAAAATGTATGTACCACTCCACTCCACTCTACTCCAAAACAAACCACTTTTGATTGAAAAATGGTTTAGAGGTTGGGAAAACCAAAGCATTTTCATTTAAAAATACAGGAACTAATAATTTAAAAAACTTCTGGCTTTTTTTTTTTTTTAAAAAAAAAAACTTTAAAAACTTAAAAAAAATAATTAAAAAAAAATATTGCAAGGGATATTTTACTTGGTCAATACCACACATTCCCATCAGAAGATATTTTTACTAGTCTTATTGGTTAGTTTTCAAGACTAGATCAATTACCTCCAATTTTTCTGCCAACCAAAACTTCCCACCTTTCCAGCTCCTCAATTTCTTTTCACCTCCCTTTCGCCACTTTTCTAACACCATCTGTGGTATTCATTGGTGTTTAATTCAGTCTTTGCCAGCATTCTGCATCCCTTAAAATCTCGGCCTAGGCCAAACTGTGGTTACAGAAACTCTGGTTTTGGCACCACTAACTCCTGATTTCTATGCACATGTAGTTAAATTCCTCTGGGAAGAAAATCTTACGTACTCACAGTAACTACCTGCAATGATAAAAGGAAAACAAAAAAGGGGAATAAAAGGGGGAAAAAGATGGGATAAATAAAGCAAAAATGAACAAGGAAGAGAGCATCTAGAAAAATAGAAGGAAATAAAGGCAAGTGTCATGTAACTGGTCAAAGAGGGAAACAGCATGTAAGACACCTAAGAGAGTTTACATATACCACTTCATCTTTCAATTAAACAAGAGTAATTAAGAGCTATACATATGATGAGATCTTCTTAGAGAAGACTCCATTCATTTTTGCTTCTTTCGGTGAGTTTGCTACAACTCAATGTCTGATATTTTTTTCAAAAATTGTTCCTGATTGTGCAAATGCAAATAAAGACATGGAGTAATTTCTGCTTGCTCTATAGCCTTTGTGTGTGCAAGCAGTACGTCGTTATATACAGCTAGAGGCTAGGGGAAAGCCAGCGTGAAGTGTTGCCAAAAGGGCTTGTTCCTTACCTGATCTTTAAAAAAAAATTATTTGTTTAAATACCACCGATTTTAAGTCTTTAGAAAAAATCATTCGTTTTGCTAACCTGCTTATTTTTTCAGAATTAAAAAACAAACAAACAGAAACAGTTTAATGGCTAGTTATGTGAGGATACTTTGTAACACCTTTCTATAAACATTTTTTGATTTATTACCCCAGGTTAGTGTTCAGCTGTGCTTATTTTGAGTTGCTTGTACAGCTGCCTTTGTCCTTTGGTAAAATAAAGAGGGATGTTCACACTAGGGCAATATTAAGAAAATCATTGCAGTGGCTCTTAGTTTTTAGCTACTATTACACACTGGGGTGTGTAGTATCAGTCTGTGTGGAGCGATAAGATGATGGTGCCTGAGTAAAATCTGTACGTACGCTGCGGTCTGAACTCTGCAGTGAAAGTTGGAGGGAGCCTTTCACCGCTGGGGACGTGACAAGAAGCAGAAGCTGCTCTGGCTTGGATCTGTAATGAAGTTAGCTCCAATTCATCTAGCTCGTCTTACTGGTAGGGGGAGGCACTGTGAAAGCAATTATTAAGAGACAGAGCTAAGAACATCACTGAGCTCAGCATACTAAGCTTTTGAGCTTTTGTGATTTTATTAGATACACGGATGAGGTCACCTTCTAAAATAGCTGAGAGGAAGAGAAAGGAGAAAAGATGTGGGTTGCCTAAAGTTGTGCTGCTAAAGAAATCGTGGAGCCTCTTGCTAATACATGGTGGTTCATTTTGGGCTGCTATTTTCATTATTCCGAAAGACGTGCTGAGAAACTGGGATTCCTCTGTTTCATTTTGTTTACCTGAAAATTCTTGAGGAGTAAATCAGAACCATTTTTGTAAATGCAGCCTCTAGTCCTGGGAATTCATAAGCAATCACTGGAATTGTTTTGGTCTTTCTGGTCGTGGGTGACCAAAGAGAAATTCTGTTTTATGTCTACATTTTATGGCCAGAAGCATGAGCGATTATTTAGTTTGACATTCTCCATATTGCAGGTCTCATCTCAAGTCATATTTATGGAGTCTCCATTTGATAACTGGCTGCTGTCTCATCTGCTTGCTCAGTACTGAGTAATAAAATGCCTTGAGCATCCTGTACAGTTTTTCTAATGTCAAGGTAATTAGTATGAATTTTCTTTAGCAAAATACCATCTAAAACCTCTCGATCATTGATCTTTCTTTTAGACCTGTACCTCTAATTCAGACTGTATTTTAGACTGTAATTTAGAGTTGGTGGTATCTTTTTATTCCTGTGTCTGATATATAAAAGCCTTTCTATGAAATCGTCACGCTTGAAGGGACATCAAGGTTCACATAGTGCATCTTCCTGTTCCCAGGCAGGAACATGCAGAGATACATCACTTCTGACAGATATTTGCCTTGTGTCCTCTTAAAGCTTGCAAACAATGCTAAGCTTACAACACCTCCCCAGAAAAGATGTAAAGACATTTCCCAGGGTTGCACCTGAATTTGCCTTGCCACAGCTTAAGCCTTCTCATTTCATGCACCACAGACAAGGAAAACACATTATTTCCATATGTTTTGCAACAGCCTTTCTGTGTGCTTGAAGATTTGCTCCATCTTTTCTCATAAGTCATACACTTTATGTCTTGCTCCTTCCTCACATTCTCACTTTCCCCTTGCTGTTATCAGTAGCTTCATTAGCACATGTGCCTGTTGTTATTCTTAATGTTCTTTTATTTTTGCCTCAAGTACTTGGAGTTAGTAGCTTCACAGGGAATAACTCCTGGATAGTGAATCATCAAAACCTGTTTTTATAATTTAGCTGGATTATTCTATTCATACTGGTAAAGACACAGGATTTCTAAAGTCAATATATCAAGATTTTTTGCCAAGTCATAGGAATTTAAATAATTTATTTAAATACTGACTTCAGTATTTATATAAATACCGATTTCAGTTTTCAGCTCCCCAGTGAAAAAGTGCTCTCCACCTGGAAAACGGGTAGCTATCAGTCTTGTCTGTCTCCGGTTTCTGGATGTCACACTGGATGATTTTTGTACAGGTGTCATTCCTTCCAGTGAAGAAATCTATATCTATACCTATATCTATACCTATATCTGTATCTATACCTATACCTATATCATCTATATCTATATCTATATCTATATCTATATCTATCTATATCTATCTATTTATATATACGTAACAGACATATATATCTAGATCTCTATATCTTGTATTCCAGAAAGATTTAGCTTTGAATTAGCTGGAAGACTGGTGCTACAGGCTGTTGGACGGTTTGTCTGGCTTGCCTCTAGCAGGTAGCTCTTGTTGTGTGATGGTACTCGCCTCCATGCCCAGCTTTCAACAGTGAAACTTCAGTGCTCCCTGCCATGCAGACCTCAATCATTTCATCTCACCTAATCGCAGAGCAGAGTCGTGGATAACTGAGGTCGGAAGGGACACCTGGATGTCTCTGGTCCAGCCTCCTGCTCAAATCAAGGCTACCTGCAGTTAGATCAGCTCGTGCTGGTCTTTCTTTATTTTTTTTTTGAATAACTACAAGGATGGAGTTTCCACACCCTGGAAGCTGCTTCTTCTGGGCAACCTGTTCCCATTGCTCTCCCCGTGACTTTTCATTTCCCACACCTACTCAGAAGTTCCTTGCAGCAACTTACTCTTTACCACGTGTCTCCAAGGAGCACCTGGTCCCATCTCCTCTGCAGCCTCCCACTAGGTAAATAGAGGCAGCGAACAGATGCCTCCTCAGCCTGCTCTTTTCCAGGCTGAAATAACCCAGCTTTCTCATCCTCTCACAGAATCACAGAATTTATAGATTGGAAGAGACCTCAAGATCATCGAGTCCAACCTCTAACCCAACACTAACAGTCCCCACTAAACCATATCCCTAAGCTCTACATCTAAACGTCTTTTAAAGACCTCCAGGGATGGTGACTCCACCACCTCCCTGGGCAGCCTGTTCCAGTGCCTAACAACCCTTTCAGTAAAGAAGTTCTTCCTAACATCTAACCTAAAACTCCCCTGGCGCAACTTAAGCCCATTCCCCCTCGTCCTGTCACCAGGCACGTGGGAGAACAGACCAACCCCCACCTCGCTACAGCCTCCTTTGAGGTATCTGTAGAGAGCGATAAGGTCGCCCCTGAGCCTCCTCTTCTCCAGGCTGAACAAGCCCAGCTCCTTCAGCCGCTCCTCGTAGGACTTGTTCTGCAGGCCCCTCACCAGCTTCGTCGCCCTTCTCTGGACCCGCTCAAGCACCTCGATGTCCTTCTTCTAGCGAGGGGCCCAAAACTGAACACAGTACTCGAGGTGCGGCCTCACCAGAGCCGAGTACAGGGGGACTATCACCTCCCTAGCCCTGCTGGTCACACTGTTTCTGATACAAGCCAGGATGCCGTTGGCCTTCTTGGCCACCTGAGCACACTGCTGGCTCATATTCAGCCGACTGTCCACCATCACTCCCAGGTCCTTCTCTGCCTGGCAGCTCTCCAACCATTCCTCTCCCAGCCTGTAGCTCTGCTTGGGGTTATTGCGCCCCAGGTGCAGGACCCGGCACTTGGCCTTGTTGAACTTCATGCAGTTGACCTCAGCCCATCGGTGCAGCCTATCCAGATCCTCCTGCAGAGCCTTCCTACCCTCAAGCAGATCGACACACGCACCTAACTTGGTGTCATCTGCAAACTTACTGAGGGTGCACTCAATGCCCTCGTCCAGATCATTGATGAAGATATTAAAGAGGACCGGCCCCAGCACCGAACCCTGGGGGACGCCACTAGTGACTCTCCTTTTATCTCACGGGCTCCAGCCCCTCAGCCATCCTCATCTCGTGCTGGACTGGCTCTAGATGGCCGAGAAGTCTCTTGTTCTGGGGGGCCCAGGATGGATGCAGCCCTCCAGAAGCGGCCTCACAAATGGGAAGCATCCCTCCCCTTGCCCTGCTGGCTGCGCTCTGGCACTGAGTACCCAAGGCAGCAGGGCTTCCATGTGGCCGAGCTAAAGCTGCTGTGCTGAGCTAAAGTTTCTGTACTGACCTAAAAGTTTTATTCTTTTTTTCCTCTTTTCCTTCAGGCTATTCCAACGAGTTTTCTTCAGAAGTAGTATTTTTGCCTAGTCACCATGCACGCAGCTTTATCTAGAGCTTTATCTCTCTCTGTAGTCCTTTTCACTCTTTTGTGCTACCAGCACCATATGCTTCCCAGGTCTTCAAACAAATGGGAACTAATGGCCATGCTGGAAATTGATCTGTTTGCAGGCTTGCATTGTATAAAGCCTGTTTAAAGGAATAACTCTCTGCAGATCTCATTTTCTTCTATAATATGTGTCAACATCATGAACTGAATATTCAGATGGTTTGCAGCATTCGTCCCATCGCGGTACTAGTGCCTCCCTGCAGGAGTGGAAAGCGGAGGCTGCGTTGCACTGCGGTTGGCAAACTCTTCTACGCTTTATTTTGGGAGCTCAACTGGCGGCTACGGAGGGGCAGCTTCCGCTCCGTCTGAGCACATCATGTGCTGGTTAAATACCTCAATCATGAACATATGTTACAGGAAACGCAGTCGTAGCACATAGCTTTTTTATTTATTTATTTATTTATTGTTATTCTTAGAGTTATGACTAAAGGGCAGTGTCAAAGTTCGTGGTCTAAAAGTGAAGAGTTCTTGGCAGTCATCTTTATTTATTTATTTATTTTTAGGTCCTTTATTCTTGGCTTTAAATGGTAACTTAAAGCTGTAATTTACAGCAAACAATTAAATATCTTTGTTGAAGCTAAATCGGCTTATGAAAGACAGATTCTAGTGTTTACAAACCTAATAAAAGAATATTACTTGACTATAAAAAGTTAAATTCTTTCAAAGTTTCTTTGTGTAGTTTTTTCTGAGTTATTATTTCCACGATTTGGAAGAGGAAGCTAAATTATATCCAGCTTTGTAGTCCAGCAGGCTTGACATGTCACCGCTACTTTTTTCCCTTTTTATTAGTTTATTTTGCTGTAAATTATGAATATGTATATTTCAGACAGAACTATACAGTTTAATACATACAGCTCTAAAACATACTTTAAAATTAAATTTTAATGGCAAATTAAAACATAAAACAGAGTATTAAATAAAAGGGCCTGGGGTCCAAACTTTTATCTTATTGTATGGAATAGTAGCTCTTCCTCAAACAGCCCTGCTGTGTCTTTTTGAGGATTAAAAGCCCCTTCCATGCAAATAAGACTATCCAACTTTTTCACACAATGTAAAATTATGTTTAATTACTGCTATAGAAGATCTGCTGTTATAGTTGTTTAGGCAAAGATCTCGTGGTATTTAATATTGACTGAGTAAAAATTGTGGAGTTAATCCATAGCTACTATGAAGCCAAACGTGCTATGGACTGGTTTTGTGTAATGTTTAAATAAACTTATATGGTATAGGACTACTAATTCTCACTGGCTGGAGGCTTCTTAGGCTTAAACTTTTGAAGAAATTGGGATACTAGCAGAAAGAGCATAGATAAAGATCTCAAGCAATTGCAGAACTCATTGCTTTATTATTTTCATTATTTTTTTATGTATGCAAAAAAAATTAGCTCTGGTCCAAATGCAGTGTTACATCTGTTGAATGCATAGTTAATTGCAGCTTTTGTATAAAAAACAACCCTTATTTAGATCAATATTAAAATCCTGAGAGATTCAGAACAATTTTCCCTGAACATTAATTATTTCTTCATGAATTAAAATCAAGAGGAGAGAATGACGAAGGAAAATCCCTATAAAGTTCCCCCTGGAGTTCTTTCCATAGTCTTTTAATTTGGGAAAAAATGAAGCTTGTATTCAACAGGATGGGGGAAGGAGTCTGGAAAACATATGGCCTTCTTGTGCCAGTGCTCCTCTAGTTGTTTTGTACTCCCTCCGTACCCAGTTGAGGCTCTGGCTCTGTTCTCCACAGGGCAGGAAAGCGCAGTGGTGTGTGGTGGGGTATGATCCATCTTCTGTAGCAAAAGCAAAGCGTCCTTTTCCGACGGGTGCAAAGTGCAGGCTCTGAGAGGAGCTCCCCTGCTGGAGCTGGTGAACAGTCCAATTCCAATTTTAAGGAGATAACAACAGTGGGCAGTGTCTCTGAGTTTTCATTTGCCATTTCAGAGAGTTATTAATGATCTTCCTTTCTTCCTATGAAGACAGGCTGAGAGACCTGGGGATGTTCAGCCTGGAGAGGAGAAGGCTCTGGGAAGACCTCATTGTGACCTTTCAATACTTAAAGGGGTCTTATAAAAAAGATGGAGAAGGGCTCTACTCGGGTAGATAATGATAGGACAAGAGGGAATGGCCTTGAGCTGAAAGACGGTAGATTTAGATTAGACATTAGGAAGAAGTTCTTTGCTATGAGGGCGATGAGGCCCTGGCACAGGCTGCCCAGAGAAGCTGTGGATGCCCCATCCCTGGAGGTGTTCAAGGCCAGGCTGGATGGGGCTTTGGGCAACCTGGGCTGGTGGGAGGTGGCAGGGGGGTTGGAGTTAGGTGACCTTTAAGGTCCCTTCCAACCCAGACCATTCTATGATTCCATGACAGCAAACAGTGATGTTTGCCTTTTTCTCTTGAAATGTTTCACTTACGAGTGGAAGATGTTCAAAAGACTTATTTTTTAGTTGTTTTGAGCAGTCATACAGGCATGACAGTGGCTGATTGCATTTTTCTCCTAGCTGGCCTGGAAAATAAGCCAAGCTTAAAGTTGAACTTCTGAACAGCTCTAATGTTAAGAATAAAAAGTTGAAATTGGAGGAGCCCTCTTGTGAACGATCTGCTTTCTGGTGGCTCAGCCTCATCTGTTTTGTATCAGTTAAGTTGTCTGAGCTTGAAATCTCAGGTGGAGCAGTCCTGGTGAAACTCTGTCCACTGTGTGTGTAGTCATGCTAGACGGATTTCGATGGTCAGCTCCACAGCTTTCTTCGGTTACACTGAAGAAAATAAGAGTGCTAGCTTTTAAATATTACTCATCTATGAGTCTGATGGAAGGGATTATTCTTGTCAGTAGAAGTTGCAGACAGAAGTTGCCACAGATTAATCTCATGTGCTGCAATGTCTTCTGAAAAAGAGAGAATATAAAATTTCATACTTTATGTTTAAAGCATTGCTTTCCCTTTCTTTTGCACTGAAATTTAGGAGAACAAAAAGAGCCAGACACTGAGTGTCTTCTGACTATTTTGTCAGTCCTTTCTCATGTAACACTCTCAAGTTACTTTCTGAGAATTTGCTTGCGAATGGACTTCAGTGTTTGCCTTCTCTATCGCCTAATTAAATAGGCCTATTTTCGAGAAGTATTTGATCAGTAGGCACAAGCAAATATGCTGGAGTATAATGATGTTATAATAATCATTACTGGTGCAGACAGACAGTCTTATAAGTTTGGATGGAACAAAATGACGTGAAAGCAATGTGGGTTTGAACTACAAGGATTCAAATACTCAATTTCAGCCTTTTTTTTTTTTTTTAACTCCCTTCCCCCTCCTATTGTCCCCCCCCCCCTTTTTTTTTTCAGGCTTTGCCTCATTTCCTACTAGATATTTGCAAGGTTAAATAGTTACATCAAGTTATTTTAGTGGTGTTATTTCTGCACAGTGGCATTAAGCCATGACATTCAATCCACAGCAGCAGAGCCAAATAACATTTGAGAATCTCTGTGTGCATTATTTATGTCAGACATCAAAGTGGGAGGCTCACATTTAGGCCTGACCCCACCCTTGTTATTAAATTTAAAGGCGATGGCAGCGCTGTTGTGAGTTACACATCAGCTATAAACTGGTTACAAAACATTATCTGAATGTGGAAACACCTCTGATTGTCTCGGTGTGATTAGATGGTGAATGTAATTTACATGTTGAATGGTGGAAAAGTTCTTCCTTATACTAACAGGCATACATAAAACCATGTCTCTAGCAGCTTTCCTTCCCTTAATGTCCTTAGCTTCTTAACTTACTGTTTTATACGCTTCCTAATCCCAAATTACTGCAGGTAGTACTGATTTAGCACTATTTAGTATTGATGTAGTGATTGCTCATGTTTTTTTTCTGACCGATATACATGATGAGAAGCTTTTCATTTCTGAACTGAACAATTATGGACTTGTTTTGCTGTTGAACTGAATATGCAAATAATTATGAGGAAAATAGGCAGCGCTCCCAGAAAAGCCTCTGGTTTCCAAGTCTCGTCCAATTAGTAAAGAAGGAAGCTTTCTTACACAGCTTTTATCGTGGCTCGTTTCGCTGATCAGATAGTGATTATGAGTAGAGATGAGACTGAACACTCTTCAGATCGGAAAGCAATTATAGAGTCAATCCATTGTAGCAATTACCGATTAATGTAATAAAGCCATCACAGGTAGTCAACGCAGGTAGTATGCTGAAAATAAACAGAGATCTCCAGTGCTTCGGAAGTGCCCTAGAAAATCCAAGGTAAACACTGAAAAACTTATTTTGCTTAATTTAAAAGCAGATTTTATCTTACCTTTGCGATTTGTGTTTCCCTTTTGTAGCTACATCTGATAAGGAGCTGGAATATGCCTGCTGGAAACTAGATGAACGATGAGGAAGCAATGACTGCAGAGCTGTCTTTCAAAATATGCTTTACATAAATGCAGAAACTCTCCATGGGGAGCTTAGGAAACATCAGCACCGGAAAAGGAAACAAAAATTTCAGGCAATTTTCTGCCCAGGGTTCTTACAATGTTTTATTATCCGGTTCCTGTGCTTAAAAGCAAGAATATCTCATTACTTTGTCGGAAGCAGGAGGCTTTATACGAGAGCACTGAGTAATGGAGGCCTGACTCATTCCTTACGAGGGTCATTTTCACGTGGGGCAATAGCTTCACCTGAAGTATGCCAGGAGAAATTAAGTGAGGGCAGACCTAACAGATGGTTAATCGCTAAGAGATGACATTACCTAAGCTTGAGAATTCTAGGAAATCCAGCTTGACGGTGACTCTTATTTCTCCTCTCCGAGCAGCTGTGATGTGACTCCGTGTATATACCTTGGCTTTTATAAATTTCTAGATCTTCAGGAATCAAGGCCTCTGGAAGATCTTGTGTACGAAGATGCTTGTCATGTGATTACTAGTTAATCAGAACATACTTTGCAAGTTTATTTGGCTAAAGTTAAAAGCACTAAAAATGCTAATTGCTGCAAAATGGGCTATAAAAGCCTAGGAGCAATACACAATTTCTTTCACACTGGGAGCTCAAAGAGAAAAAGGCAAAGGATGCTCAAAGAAGCTCAAAGAGAAAAAGGCAAAAAATGTGCGTGGAGCTGGTGAGGAGAAGCAAAAGATGTCATCTACTGCCTTCTCCATGTGCCACAGCAGAAGGGCAGGGGGCAACACCCTCAGGTGGCCCTCCACCCTCCTCCTGGTCCTGGTAGCAGCACCACTGCAAGCCCTTTAGTCTGGGTAGGTAGAGCTTTGGTAAGCTAGGTGGGTCTTCAGTGAGACTTTTGCACCTGGAGAACGTGTTACTGCTGGCTGAGAGGGGCTGAAGCAAGTCTGAAGTGAACCAGCGGTGATCCGAAGGTCTGCAACCTAAATGGATGTAATACAAACAGATGATCATGAGGGCTGAAAGGGTGCAGATGCTAACTGTAAGGCACATGGTGACCTTCGTTATCTGCAGCATTTATTGACTGTAACATATATTGGCAGATCATTAAACGGCTTCTTTCACCTTGGCACTTCAATACCAACTGCGTGCGAAATGTATGTAGTCATCAAATCGTACTGTAGGGCTAAAAATAAAAACTCCATAAACTCACGTGGTCTGCTGCAAAAATAGTCCAGGGAGCACTTAAAACCCTGATCGAGCCGATAGCTGCTCTCGCTGAGCCTTGCTGCGTGCCACACGCGGGCCGTGGCCAGGAGCCAAAGGGAGCAGGGTCCCAGAGCCCCCCCTGCCAGTACCAGCAGTGCAGCCCCTGCCCCTAGAAAACAAAGCGAGGGAGCAGGCAGGCGTGACACTTGCTGTGCCATATGGAGACGGTGATTTCCCAGGTGAATAGGGAGCAATCCAGTTTTCTGGTTGTACCTGATGTGCTGGGATCGAAGTGTGGGAATGTTATCACACGTACGCTGACCGGAGAGTTGCTCTTTTTGTTGCTCCCGACCAACGCACTGACCAAGAACCTCCAGCATCCTTCTCCTCCCCTCTCCCATCCTGTGTGCTGCCTTTCCATCCTCCCGCACTTCAGAAACTTCTGGAAAAATGCCTGTCTACTGCCTGGGCCTTTGGTGTCAGGGAGGGGACAGGCTGTTGGCACCACTAGCAGGACCCTGCTTCGCTCTGGTAGGGACTGCATTTTTAAAAGCAAGCTGGCAGAGATCTGTGGCAAACTTTCATGGGGCTGGGAAATATTTACAGAAAAGGACACTACAAAATACGTGGAAGGGTCTCCGTGTGTAGCTTCCAACCCAGTGGCCCTGTACCTTAGGGAAGAGGATTTTCTTCCATTAACCTAGTTTGCTAAGTGAATTTTCCATGCAGTGCTGAACGAGTGTCATTAGCATTCACTCGGAGTGAAGGAATGGCTTTGACTGTGGTTCTGCGTATTTGACTCCTCACACTAAACAGTATCCATCATGATGAATGCTTGGCCCACTTTGATGCTGGTAGGCAAAGCACAAATTTTGCTGGGCGTTTTCTGCCGAGGAAGGGAGCCTGGGCAAAGCCCAGTCCCTGCTACTGCAGTCAAGTCGTATAATCACTTTAATCCACTCGTTGCAATTCTTTCTAAAAATGGCCAGGCGACTCACCCCACTACTTCTTATTAGCACTGAAGAATTTTACGGCTAGAAGAATCAAGCCTTTTTCTGTTTTCCAGCATAAATTTATTCAGGACCTGTTTGTATCCATTTGGTTTTGCGCTAGCATTGTCCTTAAGCTTAAATGGCTCTGGTCTATCTGTGATATTTACTCACTGACGTATTTATAGACAGCAATCCTATCCCTTTTCTCAGGCTTTGTTTTGCCGGGCTAAACAAGCCAAGCTCTCAGAAGATCACTGTCACTCTTCTAATGACTCTGTTCCAGTGTGATTTAATTTTTCTTGAATATGGCTGTCCAAGTCTCTGTGCCGTACTCCAAATGAGGTTTTACCGATGAGTCTGCAAAACTCTTACCCTTACTCTGCCCCAAACTCTCCATCAGGTATAGCCTACAATCCTCTTTTTCTGGATGGTCATGTCGGGGCTCTGTAGTGAGAGTTCAGAGCAAAAGTTTTAGGGCTCGCTGTTTAAAAATGTCACGGATTCATCAACTTCAAGGCAGCCGTGACAACTGCTACCAGCTGGGGATCTGCATCTGATATTTCAGCCTGCAGGACACGGCTTTCTCTGTGACTGGCCTGAAACTGTGGAAGCACTGCCAATTTCCCTTCCCCCAACACCTTCCCCAGGGGAACCACTGATTTGCTTCCGCCCAGTCTGCGTTGTTAAGAAAGCACTTACTCCATCTCATGCTAACAAAATGCAGGGCAAATTTTGGTAAATACTGCCCATTCAGTGTGCACACATTAAATATATATATATATATATATATATATATATGAATCTGAAAACCTTGACTCCTTTTTTTGGTTTAAATTCAAGACATTTTCAATCATTTCTAGCCATTTTGATTTCTAGACATTCAATCCCCGTCCTTCATTCCTTCCTTGGTCCTCATTAAGTGTGAATAAAATACTTCCAAAATGGCAATTAAAATAGATTTCTTTCCATTAGAGAGAGCTCTTGTGTGACTGCACCGCTGACTATTGTCCTTCTTCATTTCTTCCTTTCTCAGGTCTATCCTTCATCTTCTATCACGCGTGATGTCAACTAAGCCCTCAGTTGCGAGGACTGTCATTTTATATTCATCTCTGCCTGAAGTGGAGATACTTATTGTTGGTTTCTGAGAGAACAAGGAATATAACAGATCAATGCCATTATCCTGAATTGCACTTAGAAGACAAAGGTAGTGCAGCTGTTGAATTGATAGTCTCAGGAGCACGGAAGCAGAGCTACATTTGGGGCTATCACAGGCTTGCCAGAGGACTCTGCGGGTATTTCCACCTGAAGATCACAGCCAGGATAAAAACTACAAAAGCACCAGTAACTGTGATAAAGCTTCTAACACAGAGAGTTGTCTTAATTGCCCTGTAAAATGAAGCAGACCTTAAAAAAATACTTTTGAATGTTAAGACCAAGATTGCTCAGGCTCTGCACTCAGCACAGTGTGTACCACGAAACCCATTGGGATGCCCAATCTGCCCAGCCACCTGTCCTGGAGCTGAGCACCGTGGTCCCGAGCATCAGGGTGCCCGTGTCCCATTGCCAAACACACGCTCCACGAGTCCCCTCTCTGTGCTTCTGCACCAGCACTCCCTATGGTACTCATTCGTTTATGCTTGGGTGACAAGCTCTCGGCACCAGAAATTTTGCATCTGCCTATCCAAATACTTTGGCACCTCGAGGATAATTAAAGATATTGGGTATAAAGTTATCCAAATATAACTGTGTCTCTGTTGTTGGTCTATTTTTTCCTCACTCGTACCTTCTATCCATTTTTCTCTTCAAGTTTATTTTATTTTATTGATCCATTTGTATTTATTTCCTTACTCTCTCTTACTCTGTCTTCCTTGTACTCACTAGAAAACAAGGCACAGCTTAGTCTGGAAGAAAGCATACTCTCTTGCTGCCCCCCTCACTAAGACTAATGCTTTTGGAGGAGAGAAGCTGAAGCTGACCGAGCCTAGGCTTGCTGCAGGCTTCTGTCCTGCCTTAGCTACTACAGGCATCTCTCTGAGAGGAGACAGGCAGACAGCTCTCCAAGCGCCTGCCCTCGTTTTGTCAGAAGAAGCAGCCTCCTGTTTGCAACGGGAGCCCAGCAAACGTGACCACATGGCTTCATCCATGTAGAGAGGTCTCCTACGCTGTATTTCTCCATCTTCACCTGTGCTGGTACCGTGGGGCTGGTGGGTCTGCCTTCTGGGGGCTCCAGCTCCACCTCTGGCATGCAGATTGCATGTGTGGCAGCAGGTAACTGCAAGAGCCCTAGCTCCCCTGCCAGCTGGAGACACTTCAAGGCACTTCTGAAAGGTAGGTTCAACCAGATGTGGAAACATACCTCTGAGTTTAATACAAGTGTTACTTTGTTGGGGTGAGGCTTTTGCTCTAAGGGATGCAAACCTCCATAGTGCAAATCTACAGAGACAGTTTCCTACTGCACAGGAATCCCAGGACAGTGATTGATCCAGTAGGACCCCTACATGGCTAATTACAGTCTGTCAAGGTGATTTCTATCCAAGCCGGACTAATATTTAATTAGTCTCCTCTCCATCAAAATGCTGACCTTGGTTTGGCACAGGGAAAGGAGAGAATTGTGTATCTGGCCAGAGCACCTCTTTGCTGCTCCAGGAGCTGACAGACAAGGTATTAATAGCTGCAGATGAAAAATGGAAAATGGGAGTCCAAAATGGAGCAGCAGCTTTCTCTACCTGATCTTTCCTTCCTCTCCTTTTCTCCCTCCTCTGAAAACTGTTGCTCGCAGGCTGAAAGATGGAGTAGAACATGCAGGAGTACAATTGCCTTTTCATCACTTTCAGCTTGGGGTAAATACTCGGGACAGCTCAGCGTATGTTGCAGAATACAGGAGGTATCTCCAGCATTAACTTTTCATCAAATTGAAAATTGGCAATTTATTCCCTCTGTTTTGTCTTTCAATCACTTGCTATTCAATGGTAGAAATTTACCTCCTACCTTGTAACTACCTGGTTTCTTTAATAACTTCTAGTAAAACAAAAGCTTTGGAAAGTCTGAAGAAATTGTCAACTGTTGAATCTTTATTTGCTGAAAATGACGTGCTGGTAGATCTACAAGATCTCTGCCAAATCTGGCTAATGTATGTCTTCATCTCTTTCAAAGAGGGGTCCAGATCTTCTTATTAAATTAAACTGAACTAGAACTAAAACTAAAAATATAAAGATCTCTTTGTGTAAAGAGAGTTTCCTGAACCTACTACATATGTGCTCTGTATCTGTTCTTCATGAGTCAATACCAAAATGATTTTTTCATCTTTGCATACATTCAAAAATGTTTTATAGAAAAAGGTAGTTAAAATCATGCCTTTTGATGTCTTCAGAAAGGTTTTACGTGGCTTAAATATTACCATACGGGGGTTCCCAAATACAGGGCATCATCAGCTTATGAATGATTTAGAAGCAAAAGTGGGACATAAAATAATCTGAACAGCTTTGATGGTGAAACAAAGAGAAAGGAGGGAAATCTGGTCATAAGAACATGCCCCATCCTTTGTGTTACTTCAGAACTCACCCCCAACATGGCTTGCACTCACGGGATGAGGTGGATGAAGAGTATCCGTCAGTCCTAGCAGCTTTCGGTACAAACACGACTGAGACCAGCAGGAGGAAAGCACGGAACAGGCAAGCAGTGCGGAGGGATGGGTAGCAGTAAGCACCTTCCAGGGGGAAGCCTGAAAGGAAAGGAAGCCGGGAAGAGACTGTCATGCTCCTCAATCTTTTGGGCACCTCCACCCAAATTTGGAAACTGTTCCCCTGCCTTGGGGGACTCTTGGATGTGGTCAAGCCATCTGTGCTGTTTTCTGATCACAAGAAATAGGTGTGCTTGCCTTCCCTGTGGCTATCTGGTAGGCAGTTGTTGCTCCAAATACGCATCAAAAAGGTAAAGTGGGAAAACAAAAGTCTCAAATGGTTGATGCCGACAAACGTGGGTAGAGATATTGCACCTCGGGTGTCAGAGTATAAGAAAATCTGCCTGTATTATGGGCTAGGGTTGGCTTATCTCATCCTGGGTCCAAAGGCACCGCTGCCCTTTGGCAGATCTGATCACTGAGGGGATCATGGAGCCATTTGGGCTGGAAGGGACCTTAAAGATGACCCAGTTCCAGCCCCTCTGGGCAGGGACACCTCCCAGCAGCCCAGGCTGCCCAAAGCCCCATCCAGCCTGGCCTTGGACACCTCCAGGGATGGGGCACCCACAGCTTCTCTGGGCAGACAGTTACAGCTCCTCACCGCCCTCAGAGCGAGGAACTCCTCTCAGCGCCTGTCCCAAACCCGCCCTCTTTCACCCGAAAACCTCCCCCGGAGGCAGCCGGGCTCTGCCCCCGAGCCCTGCGGCCCCAGCCCCGCGCTGCGCGCCCGCGGAGGCGGCTCGGCGAGGGGAGGCCGCTGGGGGGCAGCCTCCGCCCGGCCCTGGCGGAGCCTCCGCGGGCGCGCAAGCCCGTGATGTCAGGGGGCGGGGAGGAGGCGGCTCTGCGGCTGCATGTGTGTGTGTGTGTGTGTGTGTGTGTGTGTGTGAGTGTGAGTGAGTGAGTGTGTGACACGGGGTGGCGGTGTGACGGCGGGGCGTCGTCATCTGCATTCACATGGGGGAGGCGGGGGCCTCCGCTTGAAGCCCCCCTCCCCCTAAAATCATCCCCCCCCCCCATCATCATCATCATCATCATCCTCATCCTCCTCTCCGCGGCCATGACTTCGGCCGAGCAGACCGTTACGTGGCTGATCGCCCTGGGCGTGCTGGAGTCGCCCAAGAAGACGGTGGCCGACCCCGAGGCTTTCCTGCAGTCCTCCCTGAAGGACGGCGTGGTGCTGTGCCGCCTGCTCGAGCGCCTGCTGCCGGGCTCCATCGAGAAAGTAAGCGGCTCCTCGGCATGGCGGGGACGGGGAACGGGC
>CM021731.1:145783030-145931015 GCA_011075105.1 Heteronetta atricapilla
TTTTTTTTTTTTTTTTTTTTTCGGTGGGCTGCTGCACCTGGGATGCCCCGCTGGGGAAAGTTTCCCTGTGGGAATGTGCGAAGGTCACGCGCCGTGTTGGTGGCCACGCACGGGATGGAAGGGGGGGTTTCAACTTTTTTGGCTTTTGTGGCTTCCTCAAGTCGCCCGCTGAGCCACGAAGTTTGGGAGCCACCACCCTGAGATTGGTAGGGCGCCGAGCTCGGCTTGCCACGCACGGGAGTTGTCGCTGCTTTGCGCTACGCCGTGACACAGAGGTCCAGTACTGGAGTCCCCGGGTCTCAACGGGGTCATTCCTGTCTCCTATGAGCAAACTGGGGACAGGGAAACCACCCAGGAATGCTACCAACACAATTGGAGTGATGAGACCTCCAGCATGAGCAACTTGGGGCCCACCATGGGTGACGGGCAGCGCTGCCCGGGATGGCTGCCACCACCTTTCCCCTCCAGTTGCCGCGTGCATGTTGGAGATGAAAACACTGTGTGCCCGCTCCAAGGCTTTGGGCGCTGAGCTGCGGGGCAGGGAGAGGCTCTGGGGAAAGTCCTTCCCCTTCTGGAGGTGTCGGCCAGCCTGGTGGGATGGTGACCTGAGCTTGTCATGAGGAACAGGCTCTATGGCAGGCTTGAAAATAAACACGAGCGTGACAGAAATAAGTGCTGGAAGAGTGTTTCCCAACTTCACGTGCTTTTCTCTGTACGGTATAGCTAGGAGTGGCTCTGCTGATGTGAACGAGAGCCTCTCTCTTGTTTTCACCTCAGAGCAGCCAACACCTCAGATGCTGGGGTCCGTTCCCGACCCCCAGTCCAGGGGACGCTTTGCAGAGGGGCACAGCTGCCTGCAACCTACCCTGTGTCCAGCGTGGCACACCAGGAGCTGTCTGTGGGGTGTTGGGATCTGTCCTGGGCATGTTGGTGTGGATCTGATGGTGTGGAGATACAGGGTCTGGCAGCAGGTGGTGGTGGGTGTGCTGGGACTGCTGGGAGAGGTGAGGAGGAAGAGCTGCTGTGGGAGGAAAGCTGCTGCTTCTCCGCCAGGCAGGGCGTGGGGTGAGCGACTGCCTGAGGTCCCATGCTGGTCTGAGGTCCCTTTCTCCTCTGGCTTCAGTTCAGTCTGGGGGGAAATCACCTTTTCTGCCCCTTTTTCTTCTTTTTTTTTTCTTTTTTTTTTTTTTAAGGGCTCTCTATTTCTTTACTTACTTGTTTTGTAAGGGGGTCCTGACTTAATTTTGCCTGTCTTTCACACTGCACTTTCTAATTCACAGATGCATCTGAAGGACTCATGAACTCATTTTCCAATCCAACTTTGTGAATATTTTCTCTGTAGCTTCAGAGTGTATACCACACATGCTGGCAGCACGAAAGTGGTGTAAGTCTGAAGGAGGTATAACTCTGAGATATTTCCATAATACTTTTTCTCTTTTTTTTTTTTTCTTCTGCGCTGCGAATAAAACATAAAATTCGCATCCTTCCCTGAATTCAGTTATTTTTTTCCATGCCTTTTTTTGCTACTGCTGTTATTTATGCATTATTTTTATCCTGAGTGCATTTTAAATATGAGCCCTTTTATTCCCTATTTGTCATGAAAGCTGACACTTCAGATTGGGCTTTTTTTGAGGTTTAAAGAATACACAGTTTGGCCCACAGATGTAGGCTGATTCAGCTCTCAAACTCATTTAAGATCGGAACTTTCTATAAATACCTGACATCAGCAGGCACTTTGAAGACTGACAGAGCTCACTTTCCTGTAAATACAAAGTAGCAAAACCAAAAAGAACCTTAAAAAATACAAATTAAAAATAAGCAGAAATGTTTATCAGTTTCTTGAAGATGTTTTATAGAAAATGCTGTAAATACATTTCTTTCTTTCCAAAACTGTTTAGAAGGAGGACTCGATATGTGTAGGAATGTAATAGTACATTTTTTGGCATTTGTGCTTTTAAAGCCTCTGGGTACCCTGTGAGTAATTAGTGGAAGAATTTTAATAAATAAAGGTTGTTTGACCATAAAAGGAATAAAACACTTGAAGGTCAAAGAACAGATTTTTCTTCAGTCGATAAAAACAAATTGGTGGGTTTGAAGGCTGGATAGTGTGTTCTTCCTTTAGATTGCTTTGTATTTGAGCGCCGTCTTTGCACAGAATAACTTCTTGTCAGGAAGTTCTGGCTACGTTTGCTTACATGACAGTCATCTGTCTTGAACAGCAGCAGAAGACAGATATTAAATTGATCTGATTCCAGGAACCGTGAATCAAAACACGTTGGAAAGTGATGTTATTATGAATTGTGTCTCTCACTTTTGGGCTGCTGTTGGACATCCCTGTGATTCCTTTGCGTTTCAAGGGAGGACGTGCCGAGGTAAAACAGAACAGCTGGGTTGGGCAGTGTGATGGTACTGCTGGGCAACCTTAGCCTGGGGAATAGGATAAGGGAAAGGAACAAAAGGGAGAGCAGCAGTACCGAACCCAGCACCCTCTGCCCAAGTCCAGCGGTGTCTCAGTTCTTGCAAGTTCTTGAGGAGTCGCACTAAAATCGTTGTTTGAACGAAGCCAAGGTTTCGAGTTACAGCTTCTCAGCCCCGCGCTGTAAAATTGAGTGGCTTGGAGGGTCAGGGAAAGGATTGCAGTGGAGGTATCGCAGCACGATACTGCTCGCTGCGTAGATGCTTTTCAGGCAGAGATCATTCTCCCAACAAATCCCTCCATTGCAGACCCATTTGACCCACTTTTGACATTGTAAATAGAGATTAAAACTGGAGTGGGAATTTTCCTTGTCATATTAGACTTTGCGCTCCATTAAGTTTCGTTCGTACTTTCATTTTTTCGTCCGCTTGTTCGACTGATAAGCGTTTCTTTGAGGACAGCTCCATTCGCCTGAAGAAGAAAACAGGGAAGATGCCTCGGGGGAAGGAGTCCTGGCTCTCGGGGACAGCCCGGCCTCGAGCACTGCGTCCAGAGGCTAATTTCTGTGGCATGTGGGAGGCCTGGCCTGGGGAAAGCAAGGGAAATGCTTTCTCTCTGGAGGAGGCTCAGTGTGCGGATGGAACATGAGTCGGTCCTCTGCGTGGAGGACTGGGCTTCAGTGCTGGTGTTTGGTTAATTTGTTGGCACCATGACAGGACTGGTGCGAGGTTTGACCTAGCAGTTGAGGTCTTTGGCAGAAAAAGGCATTCTGGGTTTTAATTTAGGAAGGAATAGCTCCTAAGGCAAAAGGATCGCTCTACGTGGGTCTCCAAAAGGAGGGCCCAGGCTGCTGTGTGCGGTGGCCATCTTGTCAGCCTTAGGACAGGTGTAAGCACCAAGTGAAGGCAGGCCTCGCTTGGCTCTGGGTTCGCATGGACGTCTTGGGGCCGAGTACTTCTGTCCTGGTGCCGAGGACTGACCTGACCGTGGTGTTTCAGGCATTGCAAAGAAAGGGAAGGTGCCTGGGAGGACCATTAATAACGAGCAGTGCTTTTGCAGCCAAGCGCCTCTGCGGAGAGTGCGGGCCAACAGCCTGTCCTCACTGAAATCCACAGGGAAGGTGCTGCCCCAGCAGGCCATCCTAGGACTAGGCCAGGGAGACGAGAAGCTAAATCTGCATTTCAGTATGCATATGCTCTCTCCCCCAGGCGACAGTCCTCATGTAGAGCCTCCCGAGGAGATTATTTGTGCTTCTGGCAAGAATAATCCCCGCCAGGCAGCTGTGCCTGCGGGCAGGCTGCAGTGTGGCCGGTGTGCGTGCGGACGGTGCTGCTGCAGGGTGGAGGAGCTGAGAGGGTGAGCCCAGCTCTTGGGGAAGGTTAGCCCAAGTGAGAGCATTCAAATGCCTTTTTTTTTTTTTTTTTTTTCTAAAAAGGGCTCATTCTCCTAAGGGCTACTGTGAGCTTCCTCATGGGATCATTTGGTCATGTTACGGAGTTGTCATTGACCACACTGTTAGTCACCACGTTACTCCTGTTGCCTTGCGACTGGAGGAGTACAGGAGGGTCACTGATGGAGTGTGCTGTTGCTTTTGGCATTTATTCCCTGGCTTTGTAATTGTGGTGGCTGTGATGTTGTCCTGAGAAACACGGTATGCCGAGGAAGCAGAGGACCTGTGTCTGCATTTGGTGTCCCTTTCTCCTTCAAAAATCAGACCCTGTTAATGCAGAATGATCTGGACTGAGTTAAATAAAGGAATGTCAGACTCTGAGGAGAGAGGGAAATTTGTGAAATTATTTGTGAGGAAATTGTTTTTGTGAGAAAAATACAGTGAGAGTGTAGTTTCGCTGGTCTCACTCTCTTTAACATCCTTTCCACAGTCCCTAGAAGACGTGTTCTTTCTAGGTCTGTGTGTAATATGGACAACAGAAGAGGCAATGCCTTAGCCCTCAGGTACTCAAGACCATTCTCTGAGCACCACAGCTCTGTGGGAAAAGGAGGAGCTTTGGGGTGCCGTCAGTGCTCTCCCTCTGGTTAATACAGCATGCTCGGGGGTGGAGTGCACTGCATCGTTCAGGTGACGATGTCTACGACTGTAACTCAAGCCTTGGAAAAACTGCAAGTCTGGCCTTAAACTGAAGTTTACAAATTTTATATATATGTATACATGTATATTTATTTAAAATCTGCCTTTGAACCACTGAGGGGAACTGAATATACATCTTTCTTAAGCAGCAGTTTTCATTTGTTGCTGCCCAATGTTTGTGATGTGACCAGATGGAACCTTACCAAGTTTCAGGCATGACAGGGCTTGCAAAAATACTGTGAGCTGGCAGCATGGAAGGGGCATCAGTCTTGCGCTCTGCCTGGACGTTGCCTTGGCTGAGCCTTACTGCCCGATATTTAGCCAGCGTGGCAGTCTGCGCTCTCGCTCATCGTGCCACGTGGAGCAAAGCGATGCTCTCTGCACATCACTTCCTATAGTGTGGCCGCAGCCATCACCCACCACTGGTGCAGGTGATGAACTGAGAAATTCCCCTAGCTCTGTTCCTCTCTGCAGACCTTGGGGGTAGAGTCCCCTCTTGGCCCACAAAACACTGTTCAGCTCTAGGAGCATTCAGGTCCAGGAGCATTCGGGTCTCCATTTTCCAGCTCTGCAGCAAGCACCATAGGAAAATGCTGGCAGCTCGCCCGGGGTAGGGTCTCCGCTGCAGGGTTTTTGTAGGCCCGTGGAGTATTTTCACACACGCAGAAGGGAAAAAAGCCGTCAAGTCCTACGCCCCCAGCCGATGCAGCTGTGCTGACAGAGCAGTGCTTTAGTTGGCTCCGTCGATGTCACTGGGGGAAGTGGTACAGTTAGACTGGCAGAGGAATTCCCTCTCTGGCATATGTTACATCCACACGGAGGAGCGATGCCAGCATCGCTAGCAGCAGAGCTCTTCCAGTGTAAACAAACCCTGAGTGATTGGACTCCCGCTGCCCGAGCTCACGCTGCATCCGAACAGCGGCACTGCCTGCTGCACCGGGGGCACTGCTGGCTGCCGTGGGAGGGGGTGCAAGACCCCTGCTCGCCAGCCTCCTTGCACAGGGGAACACTGCAAACAGAGCTTCCAAATTACCCCTTGAGCTGGGTTCTCGTCAGCTGCTGCCCTAACACTGCTGGCAGCTGGAGCAGCACGTCATCGTGCGTCGCCCACTGCAGCTGCAGGGAATGCTCGGTGTCCTGGGTCGCTCCTGGAGCCCAGCAGCCCCAGGCTGGTAATGTCACAGGGGGCTGCGACAGCTGCCTGCTAGCTGGTGTCACCTTCTTCTTTAAATAGACAAGAAAATAAAAAAAAAGGGGGTGGGGGAGGCTAGGGATTTTTGGAAACGGTGGGAAGAAGATTACTTATGCAGTTGTAACTAGACCTCATGTGTGCCTATGTGTGATGCCTTATGCATATATGCATTCTCACATGCATGTGTGCCAGCAGACTCAGCCTGATCCAGTTCACAAGGTGAGCCTACAGGTGGATTGTGATTTCAGTTGCAAAGACAACTTTCAGTCTTTCGTTCGCTAAGTTTTACACGCTTGGCATTCTCAGTGCTGTCTTACTGGGTTTTGTTTGTTGGTTTGTTTGCCTTGTGTGCGTGTGTGAAATACAAAAATATAATGGAAACTTCTGAAAACAGAACTGTAGCAGCTGGAACACCTTGACGCCCTTAGCTTACTGTGTTTGTATCTTAGGGAGTGATTAAATACTTGTCTCATGGAAGTCTGTTTATAGACCTTGGTGGGAATTTGATCAGGGTCCAAAGAAGGTAACAAAAAATCCAGTACTTCCACTGCAAAGAACATAGTGTTTGCCTGAGCATTGTTTAATACAGGTGCAAATCTGAAGGGATGATCTCAAACAGCTGTGTCAGTCTCACGGTATCATTTCCACAAGGCAGTTTAAAGAGAAAAGTGGCTCTAGGTGTTGTGTAAGACTCAGAGAACCAGTTTATCAAGGCTGCCACAGAAGTGGTTGGCATTTTAAGAGAACTGTAAATTCCCTTCCCAAACTTGCCAGCATTAGCTGAACTTGGTGTTTTGAGGGCTGTTTCCAATAAAGGACCAAAGCAGCTAAAGCAGAACATCAGTGTGTTTGAATGCAGCATCCTTTTAATGAAGGCTGGTCAGGCAAATGGGCATTTTTGAACACATGCAGAAGAAGAACTCAGAGCTAGAGAAGTCTTCAGACAACCAAAGCTCTCCTGTTCCAGCTGCCCTACCCGGGTGGAAATCAAGGGATCAGGGAGCTGTGGCTGGTGAGTTGGTATGACCCATTGGACAGTAAGGGGTGGTAGGGTCCTGATGAGTGGGATAAGGTTGCAGGGCAGGAAGGTAGAGTTAAACATGAGACTGGAATTGCTGGTTTGGAAGGGGGCTTGATTCTTGGTTTACTTCAGTCTGGGTATCCTTCTCAGCATACAAGAAATTTAGATTGTATTTTAAGGCACCTACCTCTTGGGTGTGTGCAGAGCCCTGGTAAGTTTTTTTGAGTGAGCACTGCAAATTTAAAAATTTGGTCACTGGAGTATGTGGCCTGTGGGAGTCTTTGACTGGATCCAGCTCTTACTGTCTGCGCTGTGTCTGCTGCTGGGTTTTCAGAGCATGGGTTTCCTCGTGCCAAAACGCAGGTGTGTAGCACACAGTAGCTGCTATGCTGCTTATTATTGAAAACTGTGTGGGCAGCAGGCTTTAGAGGTTTGGAAAAATCAGTACTAAAGAGCCATTGTACAGCAGAAACAAACTCATTGTGAGACCTGGTGCTCCATCAAGATGCCTAAAGCCCAGAATGTGCCTAAGAAACCCACTCTGTGTTTTTAGTTTAACTATAGAGTCCTGCTAGTGCCACCTCACCTCACCAGCAAGACCTGCAGTCTGAGGTGGCTGGGCTTGAGTGCAGGATGCTCCTCAGTCACAGGCATGAGTGATGTGACCCTTAAAGCGCAGCTGCACCTTCTGCTATGCCTGTGGCTCCATGCTCCTTTCTTTCCTGTCTCTGCTGAATACAATTGATGAAGATGGGTGCTCTGGGGAGGAGGGACAGAGCAGGAACCCGAAAGCTGTTAGTGTGTCTGCCCCAAGAGATGGGCCCTTAGGGTCAGTGTCTTAGGTAGATACGGTGCAAAAAAGACCACAGGCAGAATGAATAGGGAAAATGATTGGCACGTAGTGACAGAGGACAGTGCCCTTGTCCATAACACGTTCCCTTATGATTTCATTCTTCTGTAATGCTCTTTAAAGTGCAGGACTGCCTCTTCACAGGATTTTTTCCCTAGCGTGCCTCGCCAAGTCTTTGAACTTTGGACTCAGGAAGCCACACTCCTGGCACAGAACATTTTGAAGTGTCTGCTGGACACACCTGCTAGTTGGCAGGTACCTCTTCTGTTTGCTGTTAGTTCCGCTTTCTTCTAACTGGGATGGCCTTCCTTTGTACTGAGCCATGTTGTACATATTGTATGTCATGACAGATAAATGATTGACTGACAGCAAGGGTCCTGCACGGAAGTTTTAAAAAAATCAATCTCTTCCTCTTGCCTTCACTTCAGTTTGTTTGAAAGATCTCTCTTACCTTGGCCCATTTTGCTCACCAGATGAATGCAAGCGAACAGCTAGTTTTCCATAGATATAAGTAGAAGACATCAGCAACTATTAATTTATAGAGTTTACTCTTTGCAATCAAAGGGATATCTTTTTGTGTTTTAAACGCATTTCTTGTTATACATTCCTCGCTTATTTTCTTGGCATCCTTTCGTTGTCCAAAAGGTAGCCTTTTTCTTTTTTCTTAAGGCAGCCCCTGTCATTCCTTTTCTCAATAATTTCTGTCTCTGCTTTGCCCTTCTTTATGCATTTGTTGTTGATTAAAACCAGAGAGTTAAACTGATCAAAACAGATGTCATTTTAGCTGGGCACCATCTACTTGTATCACGTTTTCTGCCATCCAGAGAAGACAGAACAACGTAGTCCACTTCTTGACAGTTGCGGTGCCTCGCATGCATGTCCTCGTTGAACTATCCCTAATTTCTAGAACTATTCCTGAGAGATTAAGTCTTAATCAGAACCCGTCCCTGAACCACGAAGAAGCGGTTTAGGCCGTTGCTGCCGCTCTGTGCATTACCTTCGCTCATCTCGCTGAATTCCTCTGTGCAGCCCTGCTCCCTAATTAAGAATCTGTCAGGTCCCTCTGGAAGCCCCGTCTTTTCTAATTACAGTTATTCGTTTTTATTTTTATTACTGTAGCACGTAGAGGTTCCAGTTGGACACTGAGGCTTCTTTGTACTACGGGTGGTATAGGCTTGTAACAAGATGACAGCCCCTGCTAATGAACTGACAGCGCTGGGCTGTGACAGCAAGAGGAGGAAACAAATGCCGGCGAGGAAAGCATGTCACCTCTTCTTTTCGTTGGCTTTACGCACATGCAATCTTCTTTCTGTTAAGTTAAGTAATGTTGGAGTATGACCCTCTTTGGTTTTGGTTTGTTTATTTATCCTGGCTTTCCGAACGTGTTTGCTTTCTTTTGGGCAGACTAATCCCTGCCTGCCTGTGCTCTGCTTGCATTTACGCGGCGTTACAATGTGAATAGTCTGTGGGCTGCAAATGCTACCTGTGTAGCTGCCTATAACGGGATCAAATGTCGGATACCACAGGTGTGGTTTTAACACGGACTTGGCCCACGTCATTGAACTTGGAGATCTGGTCAGAGGTTCTGAGTTTGCCGCTCAGACCATCGTGCTTCTTAGTAGAAGATTGCTGGGGTCATATTGAGGTTTCCCAGTTAAATAACCTAATGGATTTGCTTCTTTTTATGGGATCATTAACACTTCACATCTCCAGCAGGATACAAGTGCGGGGATATTTTTAGATTCTTTACCCATATGCTTCTGTCTCCCGTTGGATAAAAATGCCACTGTACCCACAGAGCTGAGAAGATGTAGCCTGCTTGTGTCATCCCCCTGTACTGCTCAAGTCCATTACCCTCCCTTCTTCTGACAGAAAAAAAGGCATTTTTAAAAGATTTACCGTAACTTATTCTATTCTTTTTGAGGGAAGATGATTTTTAACTGGAAACATGCGTTTGAGTTCTGGTAGGACTGAGATTTCACGGACATATCTGGCATGTTTTTTTTTTTCTTTTTTTTTTTTCTTACTGTTTCTTAAATCAGAAGTTTTTGCCCTCTAAATCAGGTGTCCTTCCTCATCCCTTTTTTGACCTATTCCCTAGTACTGTGAAATCTTCTTTGAGGTATGTGCAGTCTCTTCTGAGGTAGTAGTTCACGTATCTGGGTTTCTTGCAGTTACTGAATTTCATGCTTAACTTGTTAAGGACTTTGGGAATAAGGAGCGTTAAGTTGTCACACCTGACTATCTTAGGAAGCAAGAAGCTTGTTTCTTTCAAGAGAAATGTAGATTTACAGTGATTTATTGTTAGGGATTATTCCCGCTTTGAGATTATGAGTAGTTCTAAGCTTAAGAACGAAGAGGCCTTGATGAAGCAGAAGCATCCAAGAAATAGTGGGTGCTAAAAAAGGGATGAGGCGGTATGACCCAGAAAGGGAGATCAAAACCAGATATTTTGCAAGTAGTGTAAGAAAAAAGTCACAGATTGCAACTATATAATTACTGTGTATCCCATGTTAGACAGCAGTATGAGGCAGGAGCATGCCAGAAGCATAAGGCAGGAGTTGCTAACAGAATTCTCCAGAAAAATTTCTAACAGTGGGTGTTGGGATCATTAGCTAAGCTGAGATTTCTTAAGAAAATTAAGAAGTAAATTAATTGGAGCAATCAAAACACATAGCAAACAATAAACGCAAAACTGGCAAAAACAATGCAAGGGGGATGAAGCTTATGATATTTCCAAGGGCGTCCTGTTTCTGTTTGTGTCTTTTCCAAACTTACTGTGATTCCCATTCAGGCTGTCGTACTCATGTGGGACCTCTTTGGCACTCCCTTTATGTTTTATGTAATAAAAGGGTTATGGTTATTCTTAACCCACAACAGTTTATCATAGTACCAAACAACTGGAGGAGCTTGGTGTGTGTGTGTGTGTGTGCGTGCTTGAGAAAAGGCAACTTCTTCAGTTGATGCTGGTATCAATTCCTCGTATTACGAAATAGTGGCATTCATTTAAAATTAATCTGAATTTTGTGTTTAGAAAGTGATAGTGACTTGTGTCTCAAATGTCTTTGTTCCAGGTTCAGCCTGTCATGCTGTTGTATTTGTTAATGCTTGCGGTACCACAGGGTCAGAAATACATGTGACGGTCTATTGGCTCTGCAGGAAGGCCCTACTTTGGTTCTGGCTTGATGCAGTGTTTGGAGTCAGCCGTAGGTGCTGTGGAGATGATGGATTACGTGTGAGTTTATGTAGCCTTGACACACGTGCATGCAATAAAACTTCCTTTGCAGTGTCCTCTGTAGGCAAAGGACGTGGTGGCTTGTGGTGCCACCTTCGCTTCCAATGACTTCCAGCACGCTTTTGCGCTTGGCTTTCCTGCTCCAACAGAGCGACGTGTCCAGGGCTGTAGGTCTGCTTACCGCTTGGTTTGAGCAATGTTTTCTTTGGTAAAATGCTTCGTAAAAAATCAATTATTTTTGTTGTTGTTGAAACGATGCTTATATGCGCACAGCATTTGAGTCGTGGCGAGTTAAACGATGGCTGCTTTTCCTTGGGCAGCCCTCCCTTTGAGTTTCAGGACAGAGGCCGGACTGCGAGCAGTGTGTGTGTATGGCTCCAGGGGTACGCTACCAAAGACAACTCCTTGCCGAGTTCCCTTAGGGCTCTCCTCTTCGCGAAGTGCCTTCTCTGGGCCGGGACGAGGCATTTTCTGTGCCCATTGAGCAAAGCCGGTTGAAGCCAGGCGCCGGAGCCGCTGGGTTATGAGCTGTGGGCAGCGATGCCTCTCCCCCGAGCCCTCCAGGCTTTCCGACAGCCTTTACCCGTGCCAGACCCGGGGCAGGGGGGCAGCTGGCACCCGGCGCTGGGGGCGCCCCCATTTTGAGGGGAGGCCGCGGGCGGGGCCCTCTCCTCGAGTCGTTTGCGGGAGGGGGGTGGGTTTGTAATCGCTAGTTTTAGCGAGCAGCGAGTTTCCCCGCCCTTCCCTTCCCTTCCCTTCCCTTCCCTTCCCTTCCCTTCCCAGCCCCCTGCGGGGGCGGTCCCGCTCCGTCCCTCCCCTTCCCGCCCACCGCGGGCCGGGGCCGCGCTCCTGCCCCGCGTCCCTGGGGCCCCGCACGCCATTTCCTGCGCTCCCTGTTTACTTCCCGGGTCGGCCCCTGCCCAGGCACCCATCGGCGCCGCCGCCGCCCGCGGAGGGGAGGTGAGGGGCGAGGAGGGGAGCGGGGCGGGCGAGGGGAGGGGAGGGAAGGGGCGGGGGACCCCGCGCTGAGCCGGCCGCCTCTTGCCTTGCAGGTGTTCCCGGAGCCGCGCACGGAGGCCGAGTGCCTGAGCAACATCCGCGAGTTCCTGCGGGGCTGCGGTGCCTCCCTCCGCCTGGAGGTGAGTCCGCCTCGGGGGGAAAGGGGGAGAGGGGGAGGCCGGGGCTGGCCCCGCTTTGAGCACAAGATGGAGGAGCCGCCCGTGCCGCTCCCCGGGGTGCTGCCCGGCGGCGGGGAGGGGGAAGGATGGCTGCTGCGCCTCCCTGCCCCTGCCCGCCGCACCAGAGCCCTGCAAACTGCCATCTTTGCCGTGCCCGCCTTCGCAGGGCTGCGAGTTAACCAGCCCCCGGCGCTGGTATATTTAGCTGTAGCAAGTACACGCTGCTGTCGAGCTCGCCTGATGCCTGTGTGGGAGAAGGGACTGATGTAATCTGAAATAGTTTCCAACTGCTCCCCGATGGGAAGCGGGTGCTGTTGTGATTTCGGTACTTGCAGGCGCTTTTTTTGGGGTGGAAAAGAAGCGGCTTCTGCTGCTCCTGAATGCAAATTAGCCAGGCGTTGCCTTAATCAGTTCTCAGGTTCTTATGGTACCTCTGGCCCTGCCTGTAATTTTGCCAGGCAGTAACAGAATAGCATTAAAAAGACTCTGATTGCTTTCCTGAGGCCTCTACAGAGTGAAGTATCATTAGTGAAATTAACGATACTTAGAGGGCTTGTGTTTCATCTTGGGTTATGTCATGGGGGAAGATATAAAACATATCTTTTTTTTAAAAAAAAAACTGTTCCTTGTGAAATAAGACTTTATCCTCTTAGCTGCCTCCCCAGTCCTCTAAAAAAATCTTCTAAAATCAAGAAGGTGGAAAACAAAAATCTACAAGATTCAGAAACCAGGTTTTGGGGTGAGCTTTGCATTGTCTAAAGTGTTCTGTTTTGCCTTACAGCAGCTGACTTTATTTAATGGCCGTGTTAAGCCATACTTTGAACTTCCACGTGTGAGACCTGATCTAAAATTCAAGTAGTAGACATGTACGAGCTAGAGTGAGTTGGTGAGGGAGACGCTTCAAGTCTCAATTCAAAAATAAATAGAGTATTGCAAATGTGAAAGCAAAAGGTGGGAAAAAACACCATGAATATCCATCTCTCTTTACTCATTCCCTAGGGCAGGTCTCTCACTGAGCTTGGAGTTGGTTCAATTGTAACAGGCTGGGAACAGTGTTGCAGCTCAGTCTCTTTTGTAGTTGTGGAAAGCTTTTGTCAGCTTTTTTTGCTGAGAAGGACAAGAAAGTGAAGAAAAACGATTTAAAAAAAAAAAAAAGATAGTTTTGGTCTTACTCTTGGAACCTGAATATTTTTTGAGCATAACCAAATTGTTGACGTGGCCTCAGGGGCTTCTCAGCCAGATTGCCGGAAACTCCTTTCTTACGTGGAGGTAGCTGGCTGCCGGAGCTTCCAGCTCAGCGTGTTGGAACAGGAATTATTCCCAAGCTACCAAGAGAGGTGAGAGGCTGGCAGGAAGGGGCACAAATGCTTGGGCATAGGGAGCCTTCTGTGTGTGCCTTACGAACTTCGGTCATGCTCCTACTTTGGCTGTTCCCTGTTGTTTTCTCATTAATTTCTCCAACCCCCTAGCTGTGGCCAAGGATGAGAGGAATGGCAGCCCGGATTCAACAAGTGATTATCTGGCAGGGGCCTCTCGGCTGTCCGCTGATCCTGGGCTCATTGTCCTGCCTCCTTTAGCAAGGTGTGAGTCAGCCCTCGTGGATCTCTGCCTCGCTCGCTGTGGGAACTGGGGAGATGCCATCGCTTCTCCGTGCTGTGTCTGTGTAACGCTTCCTTGCTGGCGGTCAGGCTTCGGAAGAGGGTGGTTGCTTACTTGGAAGGCTGCATTCGGTTTTTGCATTGACTGAAGAGCATCTCTGGAAACAGTGACAGGGATTTTTGTCAGGGGCAGGTTATTTCAGAGGGCAGATGATCTAATGAAGAGTTAATGGTGAGTATAAATAGCTGATAAACTAGTGGATGTGCTTGTGATACTTCAAATAGAAGAAACGTTTGAACAGTGGCAGGTATCAGAGGGAGCTCTAGAATGGTGCTGGGAAATGTGTCCTTGTTCTGTGTGTGAACGTGATTTTCCTAAGGGTTCTCTGGGGATTTTTGCATGGCTCTACTTGAGACTGGCATCAAGTTATATGTGGCCAGCTTGGGTGGTTTTCGGTATGATTTTTGGAGCGTGGTGCAAAGACAGCTGTGGTTTGCTTAGCTAAGGTTCAGTATTGCACAAGCACTCTTAGTTCCTAGATCTGAAGCAGTCACGGGTATAGCGGAATTGTAATTTGACAAAGCTGTGTCAGAGCTCCTTGCTTTTTATTCTGTGTGGTTCTGGCTTTGGAGCCTCTGTTATGGCACGTTTGAGAACTTGGTGAACGGCCATGGTTGATGGAGAGCTGCGCTGCAGTAGTTGTTTCTTTTAGATGTTTTCCTCTGTTGTGTCCATTTATGGAGGACGTGATGACTGCTGCCTTCCTACCATAAGATAAAGGGACAAAAGGTATCTTCCTACCAAAAGATAAGGGACAGAGGTGAGAAATGGTTTTGGTTTGCGAATATTCTGGTGTCTGAAAGTTACCATCATCTTCCTCTCCTCAGTAAGTCTGAGCTGTTACATTACATACTCGGAAAGGATAGTCCAGGTTCCAGTGAGGACTGCTGTTCCTCAAAGGGAACTGATGGTTCCTTTTTCCCCCTGCAGTATTTGATGTTTAAGTGTTGCAGAACAAAACGAATGCTGAATCTGGAGTTTGCAGTAATCCTTTGTAAATTGAAATCTGTGTTGGTAAAGTAGAAATAGTTTCAATAAATAATCAGAAGATTGTTCTGCAAGTGTTGTCTTTTAATACCTTATATAAAAATAAAGCTTTCTCGTATATGGATTACAAAATGAGACCTGTTCATGAAAAAATGTTCCTGAGATCTCAACTAGGGCCTGAATATGCAACTCCATATTGCTTTTTTCCCCCTTCTGGAAACTGTTAATGTTTGCTTAGAATAACTGGAGTGTCGAGCAGTTTAAAGCTTCGAAGCTCCATTGCATACGACAAATGTCTGCGTAGATAGAACAGACTGTGGAGCAGCTGCCCGCGTTGTGAGTTCACAACTTACTGTGCGGCTTCCTTCGGGAGGGTACAGTAGCTATGTGCTGCTCTTACCATCCCTGCTTTAAGGGTCGTTTTCCCACACAGTTTTATCTTTGGGTGAAAAGATGCTTAGCTATGTTGCCTTTAAAGGAAGAAAGACCTGCTTGTCTAAATGGGCTCAGAGAAGAGGCTTGCAGCATTATCATTGTGCGTGGTGCAGTCTGCTCTGAAAGAGTATTGGTGGATACGTGCAGTTGGTGTGGGGACTCATTGCAGGCACACGGCATCTTCCACAGAAGCCTGGCAAGAGACAGAAATGAAAAGGTGATGGTCACGGAGCATTTGTTGCTGTTGGAGCCCTAATATGTGTCTCTGTAATGATCGTCTTGTACCTGTGTCGTGTTCCTCCGGGCTTGTTCCTCTTTCAAAGGAGTCTCAGCTTCCTGGATAGATGCACTCTTTCCTCTTTCTTTGATCAGAGCTGCTTAACAGCTTGTGGGGCCTGAAACAGGCCATTAGAGAAATCTTCGTCTAGTTCAGCAGCAGAGAAGTTTGCTTGGGGAACAGTTAAACGTAGAATAAGTAATAGGTTAATAGAAGAACAAAGCTGCACAGTGCTGTCCCTTGTTTAAAGGGCCGAACAGAACAGTTGATGTATCCTGTGAACACCACCAAGTCTTATTTCCTCAAATTCCCTGAGTCGTATCTTGCAGCGTTTTTCTGCTGGCTTTCATCAAAGGAAAATGATTATTGCCTGCTTAACAGCAAGCGTGTCGTGAGCTGAAAAATATTTTGTATCTGTGACTGTTACACGGATGGGAAAGATGGCAACTGGCTAATGGAAAAAGATAGGTGAGCCATGGAGGTGAGTCTTCTCCATACCTGTTGGGAGATCTGCATGCCTCTGTCATTCAGGATGGTCACTTTATTACAGAGGCAGCAAGGCCAAAATCAGGACTTTATTTCTATAGTAAACTTATTAAAGGAGAAAGAAAGCAAGCCTGGTCTCTTGCACAAGAAGGATTTACCCTTAAGGTTCAGAACACTACATGCAAATTTGGGAAACGAAGTCTCAAGAGCTATGAATTATATCAAGATATACAAATGTGCCTGTAACGCAGCTGTGGCCCTGGGGAGAAGTTTGTGAGGGATGCCGATATTCTGTTAGACCAGGTAATTGTTCGGGAGCAGGTTTGCATGGCTTTCTCTTCCCTCCCCTCCCAGCCGTGGCAGCTCATCAGTTAGGTGATGTTACTTCTCTCCCCAAGCCTTGTGAATTTCCTTAGCTTGTTACGGCTGCGGTCCTGCTGCCTTTGGCTTTGGGAAGATGCTCTGCACGTTGGCATTGGCAGCCCTATTTGTACAAGGTGCAGAACTAAGCTGCTAGCATGAATGGGCTTAGCTGGTGTCTGCTAGTGAATTAGGAGTGGTGAGCATTCTCGTACAGAAGAGCTTTAGGCCAGTATTATGATGATATTATAGGAATTCAATCACACACCTACCCTTCTGGCACTTGTTCAGACTATCGTCTTGCCTTGTCAAGACAATATTTTCTTTAGATTTGCTCCTTGGTTTTATTCCAGTAGAAGGAATGTCCTTCTAACACAGGAGGTGTGCTGCCAGATGTCTTAGCTGAGCGCCTTTCTGCTGCGTTGTCCTAAATATTTTCCAGCATTTTGATGCTTTAGAATTACTACTATTTACTTCCAGTTAAACACTAGAAGACTTTATTTGGAGACTGAGATCTTGGGTAGATTTTTGGTAAGAGAGGAATTGTACGTCTTCTGCTACATCTTTTGTTAAAGATGTGTCCACTGTCTTCCCCACTTCCTGATTTCTGTCCTTATTCTCATGCATTAGTTTTACAATTCTGCAAATGAATGTTTCATGCAGTTCTCTCTCAATTTCCTCAGTCTGTTTTGCTCATCATAAATAACAGTCAAGTACAGCCTGACTTGCCTTACTGGAATTGTGTTAGCATATCTTGGAGCCTTTCGAAGATGGGAAGATGCTGTTATGTGGCTTTTTACATAAATTTTTACAGAATGGCTTCTGCATGGGATTTAAAGGATTCTCGTGCACAAAGAGGAAGTCTAGAACGGTGATTCGCAAATTCACCAATTCTTTGTATTCCCATTGAGGAGAAGGCTTTAAATATTACTTTCTTAAAGGTGTCTTACAATAATGTGGTGGGACAATTATTTTTTTATTAAGAATACTTTTTAAAAATTATTTTTTAAGCTCAAACCAAATCTGTGTGCTGTTTGCATGGCGCTGTGCGTGGTGAGGTGATGCAGAGGCAGAACCGTACGGCATGGGGCAGGGAGGAATGGTAGCGTCAGAAGCTGGCACAGCTTCAGTGTGTAAAACACAGCCTAACACATGAGCGTGCCCGATGGCATTTCAGGTTCTCACCCTGCTCACTTTAACCTTCCTTCTCTTCCCACGGGAATTTTTTTTTGTGGCTCTGCCTGAACTGTTGCAGCACTCACAGGGTTCTCTTGTACTGTCGCTTGTAAACCAGTGATTTCAGTGGCTTTCATTAAATAGGAGGAATGAGTCTCTTTGTCGAAGTACGTGTTCAAAAGCACCTGATACTGATTTAAACATGGAAATTTTAAAAAGGGGAGGGGGGGAACAAACTCCTACAGAAATTACAAAAGCGAATTACAAGAGTGTGCTTCCCTAAGAAGGACTGTAACAAAAATGGTTGGGGGATGTGCGAGCATTTTTTCAGCTACTTAGGGTCTGTATTCAATGTTCCTTGAGTAAAAATCTGGTCAGAAATTTAGAGTTAGACCTTAAATGTTTGTATACCTGCAGATTATTTTGTGTTGCATGCTGACATAACTCCTGGAGCACAAACGTAAACCAGCGTGCTCCTACAGAGTCCGAGTGGCTCGGTGAGTCTGCTGCAGACGTCGATCCGTTTGTCTTCGCTGCATGGGCCACACGTGAGGGGTGTCTGGCAGGGCAGAACCAGGCCGGGACGTTTCAGTGCACACAAGGAGAGCTGCAGAGATGTGCTGCTCTTCTTTGCTCTGGCTATTGTCTGGGATGTATCTGCTGAGGGCGCTTTGTGCCGCTGCCCGGATGAATTGCTCTGTGGTTTGGGAGAGGCCTCAGCGTCACAGCCTCGTTTGTGGGGTTCGTTTTATTCCCGAGATCTGAATAAACCCTCGTCTCGCAATTACAGGAATAAAAAAGTGTATTGTGCTATTAATCCAGAATGCACAGCAGATCTCAGCATTGCAGCCGTGTGCTCAAATATAGCCCATGGCTTTCACTAAAGGGTTGCCATGCTTTCTTGATAGAAGAGGAGCTGATCGTGTGAGGGGGAAGTGTGGGAGCTAGGAAAATCCAGAGCAATGAGAGAGCCAGAGGGGAGGAGGCTTTTGGGCAGAGCTTGAGACCCTGCGGAGAAAAAAAAAGAGAATGCAAAGGTTGCTTGCTGGCTAGAGCTTTTCTCCTGACTTGTCAGAGGGGTTCGTGCTTTCTGGTTTCCTTAGCCCTCCCCTGCCTTCCAGCTCTCTGGTGCGAAGCTCAGCGGGGAAGGGCCGGTCGGCTCGCTTTCTGAACTTCTTTTCTGCTTGGCCCTGAGCGACGAGCAAGCAGTGCGGTGGGAGCTCCAGGTGAGAAGGCAGCTCGTGGGTGAGCTGCTCTGCTCCTTCGCTCCCAGCTGGAGAGCTGCAGCAGCGTGCTGACCCTCCGCGAGAGGGCGGGGAGGTGGCAGCGGGACAGCGCCGCGCCTGCTGCGAGGTGAGCGCTGAGCTGGGAAGTGTGCTTCGGGAGGCAGTTCTGTGTGTGTCAGAGCCTCTCTGCATCTTATCCTTTCCCTATCCCTTTACAGAGAATGGTTTTGGTTGTGTTGGTTGCTGCTGTGGTTTTCACAGATGACTTGTGAAGTTGCGCTTCAGAGGTCTTGCCACCTCCCTTTTCTTAAACGTAAGAAATGTGACTGACAGATGTACTGTAAACAGAAATTAAGGTGATGCTTAGATTGTACAACCACTGTTGTGTGTGCTGAACGCAATTACCTTGTTGTTAGGTGTCAGCTACATCTCCCATGCCTGTGTGTGACACACAGAATCTTCCGAGTTGGAAAGGACCCACAAGAATTATCAAGTTCAACTCCTGGCAGCACACAGGACCACCCCAAAACCAAACCCTGTGTCTGAGAGCATTGTCCAAACGCTCCTTGAACTCCGTCAGGCTCGGTGCTGTGACCACAGCCCTGGGGAGCCTGTCCCAGTGCCCGACCACCCTTTGGGTGCAGAACCTTTCCCTAACCCCCAGCCTGACCCTCCCCTGTCCCAGCCCCATGCCGTTCCCTCGGGTCCTGTCGCTGTCCCCAGAGAGCAGAGCTCAGCGCCTGCCCCTCCGCTCCCCTCCTGAGGGAGCTGCAGGCCGCCATGAGGCCTCCCCTCAGCCTCCTGCAGGCTGAAGAACAGTTTTAGCAGAACAGTGGCTTTGAAGATGACCTGAGATGAGGACTATGCAGGAGAGAGTCCAGCTCCACAAAACAGGCTGTTGCTTTTGCTTTTGTTTACTGATTTCAGCAGAATCTTCCTTTGATTTTTATTTAGGACTTAGGAGGTGTTTTATGTTGATGCTGTGTGAATATGATGCAATACCTAATCTAGATTGTCTGTGATTTGCTGTGATTTCTTAAGTGTTTCCAGCTCAGCAACTATTCCTGACTTCTGCTTCCATGCAGATTTCTCGGTATGTGTGGGAAAGGTGATGTGCAGTCTGTGCTGTAGATGAGGTTTTGCAAGCCTGATTTTTGCATTATTGTCTTGATAAGAGGAGAAAACTACCTCACCCACTTCCTCTAATTTAAAGGAAAAGGCATATTTAGAATATGGTGATTTTTGCTTTTCCTTCGGGGGAATTAATCTTATCTTAGTGAGTTCAGCTGAATACCCAGATAGCTCCGTTACATGTTTCGGCTTGAACCCTCTGTTCCGCTGTAGTTACCTGGATTTGGATGTTTCACCAGATGTCAGTGGTATTGAGAGCTGGAACATAAGTCTGTCCAATGTGGGAAACGTTTTTTTTTTTACGTTGCTAGCATTTTCCAGGTCTTTACATCTTCCGGGAAATATAGAAAAAATCTAGATAGTAGAGAAAATGGCAGTGGTGATAACCTCAGACTCCTGGTCCTGAAAATAAGATGCCTTCAGCTGTGTTCCCTCAGTCCGTCGCCTCGCCTGTCTGATGGAGCAAGCGGTGTCTGCAAGGCAGGTCTGGAGAGAGTAAGCTTTGTGGGAGGGCGATGGGGTATTTCAGCAGGTGGCAGTCTCTTCTCTGGATCGGGCAGGGCCGGTGCTGCAGCCTGGGGGGGAGAGGGGAATAGAGGGAACGATGGCTTTCTGTCAGTGCCATCTTGTGGGCCAAGCATAAATACCGACTCTGAGGCTCATGGCTTAAAAAGAAGGGGGAAGATCCTTCTTCACGGTGCTCTCGATGGTTTCCTAAGGTCTTTTCACCCCACTGACAGGCTTTGCTTCTGGAAAACGGGGCCGAGTGTTTTCGGAGTGAGTTGTGTTTCCTGAAGGGCTGGGCTAAAGGTTCCCAGCTAGTGGATGAAATATTTGATTAATCCTTCTTTCTCCATAAGCTGTAGCTGAAGCTGGGGGGGAAGCACTGCCCGAGAAAAAAGGTTTTGACTTTTGTATCTCACATAGCATAGTGTTGCTCTATTTCATCATCAAGTTGGCTGCACTTCTTTGTGTGTCGTGTTCAGAAACAATTAACTAGAGTCGCTTTTGGGTCCCGTTTAGAAACAAACCATGAGAAGCTGAGCCAAGCCCCTGCTCCAGTACAAATCCTCAGTGCTGCGGGTGGAGAAATAATAAAGGAAAAGCTAGGGGTGGGAAACAAACAAGCAGGCAAATACGAGGCATGGCCAGCTGTTGGACTAACAATCTGTGAAGGACAGCCTTCACAGATCCTCTTTTAGTAGCACTGGGTGATTTTTTATTTATTTTAATTTTTAACACGCCCCCTCCCTATATTTCTGCCCTTTACTCCTCACCTATTTCCCTTCTTAGGGTGGTTAGTGGAGAGAGGATGAGTGGTCTGGTTGGTGACGGTGTGGTGATACTTAATAGTTTTATTACATGTGTACTTGTTGAATATCCTGTGAGCTTTCTACCAGGTCAAGTCTTTTCCCTCTGATGTCCGGTCTTGCTTCATGAGAACCTCCGGGCTGCCTTGTGTGGTAGCTTTAGGGGACCGTTAACTGGAAATGCCAGCAAAATTAGGTCCTGTTGTCATGTCACAGGCTGGCATAGGTGCTGGTGCTGCTGCAGAACAATCCAGTGCCTGGGTTTTAATTAAATTATCCCTCCCTTCTTTCCCTCATCTTCCAGTTCTCCGAAAAGGGGGCTTAACTGGTTTCACTCCCTTGCAGACCTCTGAGCCCATGGATGGGAGGGCACCTTTCTGCTAATGATGGTTGCAGTGCTGGAGGAAAAGAAACAATCCTCAGTTTGTAGGGTGACTGAAGTGTGCTGGGACCTGTCTGAATGCAGCTCCAGCCTCCGTGCCCAAAGCACGCTCTCGTTGTTTTCTTCTTTGCACCAAGTTCCCCTCCAGAAACGTTCAGAGCAGGGGCTGCAGGTGTCCCGGGGCAGGCTGTGTGCTGGTGACGGTGCTTGCACATCGTGCCGTGGCCGAGCAGGGCTTCCACGTGTTTCAAGCACCTCTGTGCGTGGCTGGACGCTGGGCTGCTTCCTCTGAAGCCACAAAAACGAAGCTGAATTGTAACAGCACAAAAATATTGGGTAGTGGGATTGGTGGTGGCTCGGTGTGACGCTTGCTGGTGGTGAACTGGGGTGAGATGAAACGAGCTGAGACAACAGGTCTGTCCCCTGCCTTTGTTCTCCCTGACCGTCACTGCTTGGGCTGTTCAGCCTGTGCTGTTCATGGCGTGTGCCAGCTGCCTCCCGGAGCCAGCTGGCTGAGCAAATCCACAGAAACCCAACCCGCTCCCTCCCACCCCCTAAAAGAGGAAACAAAACAAAACTGCCCACAGTGCACAGCCGTGCTTCCCCCAAGCCCACGCTGCTGGGATAGCGAGCACGGTTTGATGGGAGGGGAAAAAAAAAAGTAAAGAAGAGGAGGAATTAGGGACATGTCGTTAAGGCTATGTGTTCAGCAGTTGTCTGGATCAAGTCTGAAATCCTGCTCTTATCTTCAAACAAAAGAAATTAGTTTTGATAATCCCACTGATGGGCAATCGCTCAAGGGCCTGTCTTTGTAAGGGGAGGCTGGTCAGGTCGGAGGCTTCCACCAGCTCGGTGTTTGGCTTTCCTTATAACTCTGCCTAAGTGTTATTTTTACTGCTTTTAGTTGTGTTTAGCCTGTTCCATGTTTATTTCTAATGAGTTATGAGCAGGAACACCCCTTGCTGTATTTTTAGATGAGCTGCCATGGTCGCTGTTAAGGGTTTGTTGCTTCCCTGCTGGTCTCTGGTGATTCAAGTTTTCTCCCATCAGGACCGACCCCCTGAGCTGAATCTCAGTGTGCCGGTGGCACAAAAGGCTCAGTGGAGAAGAGAGTGCACCAGGACCTCCTCTTCAGCAGCAGCAGGCTCCTGGCGTGGCTTAGCTGTGGGATAAATGGCACCTAAAGCGTTTGGTGATGCCAGCCTAAGACACTGCCCTTGCTCGTTCCTCCTCCTCCTTGCTGTGTGCCAGCACGAGCGTTTGTGGGGCCAGTGGGTTAGCAAGGGGGACACCACCTCCATCTACAGTTAGTGGAACTTCTCAGCTGGGTGGGGCTGCCCCTCAGATGTTCTTCAGTTCATTTGACTGGTACAAAGCAAAGCAGCTAGAGGATGGGCGGTGGAATTGATCAGCCCCCCTGCCCCCAGACGCTCTTGTTTGTTCGCTCAAGTAATGAATAAAAATGAGGTTTAGGGAAAAGACAGCCCCTAATGCTGAAAGTCTGTTGGCAGGCAGTGCCTAGAAGCAGTTTTATTTAAATCAGCAGCCACAAATGCTTTTACCTCTGTTAAGTTAACTGGGTCTCCACGCAGAATGCGTTAAAACATATTTTTCTTGCATGTTCTTTGTGTTTATTAGCTGCATAGAGCGCCTTTGGAAATGCTCGCTGAACTGATGGCCGTGTCCAGCGTAAAAGCAGAAATCACAATGCAGTTGATGGTTTGCTGTCACTTCCTCAGGTTCCTTGTGTATGCAAAACTGTTTTAAGTGTGTGGAGACAGGGTAATATCCCCCTTTTTCCTCCTAACGATTGATAGCCGATGTTGAGGAAAGTGCTTACGCTACAGATACGGAGCAGGATGTTAATCTCTACTAATCTAGTCATGGTTAGAATAAACCATGTAAATCTCTCCACCCTGCAGGCTTGGGAGCTGGGTAAAGTAAATCACAAGAAAATGCATTTTCACTCCCTCTGCCTTAGGCTGGCTCTCGTGTCACAGGAACATCTCGCGGAAGGCAGCTTTCCTGTGTAAATACAGCTAAAGCCTTTCTGGTACTTGGCAGGGAAACTGAACGAGCAATCCTTCATTGTTAAGATACAAAGTTGTTGTAATTAGCTGACTTTGATATTGTGAACTGCTGATAGTTAAATTGACCACATCTGGGTATTATTTATGGCCTGAGTTAATTACTTGGCTTCGAGGGCTCTGCAGTTTTGAAGATGCCTGTCAGCTTGTTGACTGCTTTCCTGCCTCTACTTGCTTGTTCAGATGGCTTATCTTTTAATTTTTTTGGTAATACTGCTTGCTGGGAGAAGTACCCTGTTTTTGAATGTCAGTATGTCACTCACAGTTAAGTGAATGATTGTAATTTTATTTATAGCTGTTGTCAGCAAGCGAAGAAGAAAATGTAGGTGTTCCTTTAGAGCAGTCCAAAAACATCAGATCTAGGGAAGGCACCAACTGAGGCAGGAACGAGGGAGTACTAGAACTTATGGTGACACAGACTGCTTCTCTGAATTGAGGCACTGAAGAGCATGTGGTTTGGTCTTGTTTTGCATGGATGTAAAACAAAAAACAACAGAGAAGAATTGATTTAAGGTTAGAAGAAGGTAGGTGGGGTACTTATCTTTATATTGTAAAAGCATTTCAGGACCATAAAGTAACTTGTGCGCCAGACTTCCCTCAAATTACTGTAGCTGTGAATGCTACTAAGGCTTTGCAAAGACTGAAGAAAGCTTTTTGGATTTGGCATAGCAACCTTACAGGCCCCCCTGTGCGTGTGTGTTGTGATAACATGCCACTGCTTGGTTTTCTGTAGGAACCTGTCCTGGTTTCGGCTGGCAGGCTGCTGGGTACTCCTCCCTGTGCTGGCTGCAGGAGGTGGTCTCAGCCTTGTGCTGGGCACAGCTGGAGTCGTGGTTTGCAGGCAAAATCACTAGCGTGGATGTTCTGCAGCACTCTCCCCAGTAGTGCTGGATGCTCACAAACGCCAAGTATTTTGGCTTTAGGAGCATGGATGCAGGAGTACTGTCCCCGTTTCCCAGAGCCCTCAGGCTGTGGTGTCGGTGGCAGGGCGCAGCTCCCACAGACCTTGGCTCAGCACTGAGTGCTGACCCTGCTGCCAGGCAGCCTGAGGGCGGGCCATGGTTTATCACCCCCAGCAACTCGTGCTGGTGCCTGCCCCTCGCCCTTCCCTGCTCCGGCACAGGTGCTGGGCAGGCTCCGAGGTGAGGTGCAGGAAGCTGGGCTGGCAGGGCTCTCCAAGCTCACCCTTTCTCTCTCCTGCTGAAGCTGCTGTCTGCAGGGTTCAGGGGGGAGCCGGGGCTGGCAGAGAGGAGGGGAGGGCTGCTCACAGTGCTGCCTCGAAGCCACTCGAACCCTTGTGGAACAGTAGCCTGGACTTCTGAGCTGCTGAGGAGATGAGCAGTGGATCAGCTTGAATGAGATGACTTCCTTGCGGTGGTGTAGGAGCGTTGTGATGGGGAATTGAGTTCTCTGCTGTAGCAGTCAGCTGGCTTCACGGCAAGACGCAGTTTGCTGGCTTCTTAGCGTGCCTCCTGATTTCCGCAATAAACGACTCGGGCATCTACAGGGGCAGCTTTCGTGAGCTTCAGGCTCAGCGGCAGTTCTAGTTGAGCACTGCCTGCCACTGCACCGCTCTCCTTGAGCAGCAGGCAATTTATTTTGGAGCTAAATTGCAAACCAGAACCTGCTTTTCTGAAGTTGTTTTAAATCCAGGCGAGTGAAAAGACTTGCCCGGGTGACTTGTAGAGCGGGGCAGTTAGGAGGACATGGTGGATGGGAGGGATGGGCTGGGAAATGAATCAGCCGGTAAGGGCATTTTAAGGCTTCCTGATCCATCCTTTGGCCTGCCTTGTCCTCAGTACTGAATGGGGACAGAGACCTCGAGGGAAACGTTAACAGTTGCACAGTGTAAAGTGAATATGCAGATCACTTCTAGGTGAAAAAAACAACTCTTTCTCTAGTTCTGAACCCACTCACTGCCTTACAGTGAAAGGGATAATAGGCTCAAAATCCAGTGGGAAGGACAGGGGGCAACTTTTTGAGAGCATGCCTGGGGCAGAGTGGGATCTCCTAAGGCTGTCGTTCTCTGACATTTCCCTTCCCTTGCTTTCAGCTCTGTCTCTTGGACTGCAGCTGAAGTTACTGACAGAGCCTTCCCTTTATAGCCAACAAAAGAAGCCTCTCCAGAGGGTGGCCTATGGTGCAATGGGATGTTTGTCCCTCTGGGGACAGAAAGGGAGACAGCACACATCTGAAAACCAATTTCCTAAAATGAGACGAGGCACAGCCTTGGCTTCGTTATTCCTCCATACCCTGGCTCCTTAGTTCTGGATCTAGCTGTTTGTGTCCTGGTGATGGAGAAGGACTGTCGCTTTCTTGTAGGGCTCCCTCTTTTGGTGTTAGCATCTGAACATTTTGGGACTTTTGGGAAATGCTCTGCTCTCTGCAGGTGGAGTCCTCTGAGAATCTGTCTTTTCTGTGCGTGCAGATAGGCCAGTTTCAAGAGAAGAAGAAGGAAAAAAAAGTCAAAGGGTTTTAAGCTGATCAATTTTTTTTTTTTCCATTTCTTTTAGAAGACAGTTTCTGGTATGTTTTTGAAAGATTTTTTTGACAGGTAGGATAGATCCAAAACAAGGGGAGCTGAAGTGTTTCAAAGTTTGCATTTCCCCAAGGTGAATTCTGACGAGCATTGTTTTCTTGTTCTGATTTCTGGTAATGACAGAATGGGGAAGGTCTGTACAGAATACTGCGAATAAGGTAAAGCACGAGGCAAATGCACTTCATGAAGTATGCCACAGATATTTGAGCTTCAAGAAAGCTCAAGAGAAACTAGAAAAACATCACTGGGAAGCGTTAGCATTGATGGGGCTACCGGCCATGATGCCGCACTTGTGTACAAATAGCAAGATTTTACACCCCTGCATGGTGCACATCACTTGAAGATGGAGCTTCTGTGTTGTGCAGGGGTGGTGTAAGTTGGCCTTTGGTCAGACACAGGCTGAGAGAAGTTGTGGTATCATCATCAGTCGTTAATACTGTGCTCCAGCGGTACAAAATTGACCCAAATCAGCCATAGGCGTTTGTTAAAGTAAACAAAATATGCACTGCAGTAAAGTAACCATGATACACTGGTTGCGGAAAGCCTGCTGATCTGCAGTGAAGCCTGCCTGGCATCTGTGGGTGTCTTTTGGAGAGACTGGAAGTGTTGGAGGGATGTAGTGCAGTGCTCTGCACCTGAAATAAGGCCTTGGTGGTTTTGCTTCACTACTGAGAGTCCTGAAGCTGGACTGATTTTCACCTAATTGCCATCTGTGATTGCTTTGAAGCTTGGGTTTGTTCTCGGTAGTAGTTAATGTGGGTCTCATTAGAAGAGTGTCCTCACTGCTTGCCAAGTTCTGCCAGTTTCACTAGATAAAACTACCCGAGTGAAATAAGGACACCTTCACGGCAGTGCCTGCCTTCAGGAAACTGGTGGTGCTTGAGGTGAGGTACGCTGAGGTTAGTTTGAAATGATCCTGACTTTAATATTAAGGTACTTTTTCATCTTACTGCATTTCTTTTGCTTCTGTAGAATATGGAGGCTTTGTAGTCCTGAAGAAGCTGCCTCAGGTGCTGTTCCTGCAAGTTAACCAAGGACGTGAAATTCCCCTCAGAACATGTAACTCTTCTCCCTTGTCTTCCTGGCTCTTTAAAACGATCTCTCCAAGGGGATCTGTGCGAGCAGAAGCGGCCTGCCTTTGGAGTCAGTGAGCTGGCTTGTTTGATAGTTGAAGAACTCTTTGCTGAAGCAACTTGCAGTGAGCGCAGCTGCAAGTTCCTGCTGTCAGAGCTGGAAAAGAGTTGGGCAGAACGCCTTGGGCAGCAGTGCAGGCAGCAGGATGGCACTGCGAAGGAGACACCCTTGTGCCAGAAGGTACAAGGCTGCTTCATAGGCCTTGAGGGGTTAAATTTGAGTCACGATCCCTGGAGGTCTTTAAAAGACACTTAGATGTAGAGCTTAGTGATACGGTTTAGTGGAGGACTTGTTAGTGTTAGGTCAGAGGTTGGACTCGGTGATCTTGGAGGTGTCTTCCAACCTAGGTGGTTCTGTGGTTCTGTAAATTGCTTGGGAAGCACCGGTGGCTGATCCTGGAGTTAGGGTGATGGGTTGTCGTGAAGCAGAACTTGCATTACTTAGGTGCAATCCAGACATCACACCACAGCTTCATTTGAAACGTGCTGTAGGAACTCAATTTTGAAAAGTAGTAACTGCATTTTAAAAGATGGTGAAGGGACAGGTTGGAGTGTGCCGGTGTCTGGGGGAAATCGCTTTTAGAGCTGCCAGAAGGTATCGTGGAAGCTCCTGCTAGATGCTTTAAGAGCAATCTTCATGGCAGGATTTATTGTCTGGGTGCTCTAAAACTAATTCTGCTGCAAGGCACTGAAATAAGGAGTATGTGCTGTGTGTGTACGGTTTCACCAGGTGTGCAGGACTGGGCAGCGTGCCAGTTCTGTACAAAATGAGGCAGGCTATTCTAGAAGCCTTGCAAAAGCTGGTGTAAAACCAGGGCTGCTTGACTAACTTATTGTACAAAATAAGCATTTTTATTGTACAAAATAAGCATTTTCAGTCTGTTCTTCAAAATGAATAAGAAGTGTGTTTTAATCATTATTTTACAGGTTAGATGTGTCTACATAGTGTATGCTTACTTTCGAACCTACTGTGTTGCCTCCAAGAGGTACCAAACAGGGTATTCACCTCTTCTAAGAGGTTAAAAACAGGTTATTCGCTTGGAGTTGTTCGCTGGGAGTTGGGATGTGTTGGAAAACTCCAACACAGTCCTAGTATTGTTGTTGTTAGCTCGGCGTTCTGTTTCTTGCAATGTATCTAGAAGGGTGTCTGTCCTTTGAAAGAACTTGATTTGTATTCAGAAGAACATATTTAACTTCTTGCTGCTGTCTTCCAGAAAGATAGCACTTGAGCCAACAGCTTTTTGAGATAATGTTGCTGGGGTCTCTGAAGCAATTCCATTTTGCTGGAGCTGCATCTTTGTTTTCTAATGTTTCTGGAACACCCCTTCGGAAAGACTTCAGCCTAGAAGTGCATGTTGTAGTCCGTTAAATTATCTTGTAACTTCAGTTCTTCCTACTTGCAGCATCTGATGCCACTTCTCATTCATAGGAGAGGAAGCAGCGGGACTTTGGAAAGCTGTCAGTTTGCAAATGTTTGTTGTTTTTGATTGGGAAAGAGGGGGATACCCAGTGACTGTTCAGGTGAGATTTGGGTTTAGACAGGTGAACGAGATCTTCCACAGAAGGTGAGCATTACCATCGCTGTGCCAGGTACACGGAACAAACCTAGTACTGCACGTGGAAGCCCCATGCTACTGAACAGCTTATTCATAGCTCCTTAGTTATTGTATTTGCTGAGGATTTGAAGTCTTGCTGCCATTGCTTTCTGTGTCACACTGCTCTGCGTTGGTGCAATCCTAGTCTGGATTAAAAATTGCTCCTGGAGCAGCGGGAGGCAATTGCAGCAATCCAGCAGCACACAAAGAGCCCTCAGGGGGCAGCTTTGTGGATTCAGCCTGCTTTTGCTATTTGCCCAGTTGTACACGAGGGAGAAGCCTTTTGCTTTTATTTGGTCAGCTTAAGGCACTGTCTGCAGTAGGCTTTAAATGCTTGATAAATTGCAGTTCCTGGCTACGTTTTATCTTTAAGTCTTAGGCTGTATTTTCCAGTGCGATTAGACACAGACAAACTTTTGCCTCTTTTGTAGCCAGTGTAGATGTTACTCGCTGTTACCTCCCCTGCTTTAAGAAACAGGGGAAGCAAGAGGACATCAGCTTGGGTGTTGCTTGATGTGAAGCCTGCTGTTGCCTGCCCAGGGCACCTTGCCTGGTTTTGTGCTGAACTCCTCTGAGGCTGGATTCTGTTTCCAGTGTGGTGTGACTCTGGAGCTAACTGGCTTCTGCTCTGATCTCACAGCCCAAAGGTGGAGCTCTCAAGATTGCTGTCAGTCACATCGGTATCCTCAGCAAGGAGTTTCATGTGTTTTTTTGGGAGTGTTGTAAGGAAGATTGCAATCCAAAACAGGTTTATATGTCCTTATTTTGGCTGGTTTTGATTCACACCAAATGACAGTACTACAGTCACTTATGTCTGTACAATGATTTCTGTGATGAGTTGTGTTTGAGGATGCTGCAGCTTCATGTGATTCGTCCGGTATCCTTTCTTCTCGAAGTGTTATGAAAGTGACGCTTCAGTTTTAAGTGCTTCCCCCTGGGGCTTTTGGTTTCTCTTGAAGCCTCGTCCTTAACGCACCGTGCTTAACTTTGATCTGGCTGAGAAAGTCGTGAGCCTCCAGCAGAAGTCCCATTAGAACCGACCGCCTCGTCTCGGCAGTGCCAGCTGTGAAGCTGGGGCAGTGTAATAATCCATAGCGTGTTTCTCTAGGCTCAGCCTGATGTTATGGTGTTTAAATAGCAAAGATTAAATAGGCGAGGAAAATCCCAAAATGTGTTAATATATCACATGGATTTTTTTATAACAGAATGTTATCATCGGTATTCTCTGCTGTAGCTATTGGTGTAGTGGTAGGTGGGGCTGTTTCTTCTTCCTTGTCTCTGCTTTCTTTAAACCTAGACATGACTGCTGGTTAGTTGTGGCGTGGTGCGGTTCGGTGCATGCTGCTGTTTAAGCTGTGCATTCGGCGATGTTCACTGCTGCGTTCACATCTCTCAGTGGTGAGTGCAGCTCATTAGCTGTGGGCTGCTGATCCCAGCAGTCCCACCTCTTCCCCTGTGACAGATGGACAGACAGACAGCGTGGTTGCAGGCCAAGGTGTTCCATGTGGAAGGTGTTTCATGTGGCTGAAAAGCTGCAGCTGGCTGCCTGGTGGCCGAATGTAGCACAGGGGAGGTGTGGGGGTACACCTGCAGGCGGCACCGAGTCAGGATCGCCCCTTTGGGTAGCGGGGTGCAGTTGCAATGGTGTAGGGGAAAATGTACTGCTGGATTTCTCATGGGTAGTTTGGTGTTGCGGTGTTTCTTTATCTTCCAATATGACTAATCAATCACTGAACTCTGCTTTTAAATCCTGTCCTAGTTGAAAAACCAAGTCTGGTATGAGGTTTTGAGAATTTGGGAAGCGAAGGCTAATTATGGCTGCTCAACCAGTGTTTTACTGTACTCGAGGGGTTTTCGGTAGTGATGAAACTTTTTTGTGCATATCTTGATTTGGAGATTAAAGACGTAGGAATAATATGACTGTCTGCTGACCTAAGGATCATAGAATCACAGAACGGTTTGGGTTGGAAGGGATCTTAAAGCCAGTTCTAACCCCCTGCCATGGGCAGGGACACCTCCCACCAGCCCAGGTTGCCCAAAGCCCCATCCAGCCTGGCCTTGAGCACCTCCAGGGATGGGGCATCCACAGCTTCTCTGGGCAACCCGTGCCAGGGCCTCACTGCCCTCAGAGTGAAGAATTTCTTCCCAGTATCTAATCAAAATCTACCCTCTTCTAGTTTAAGACTATTCCCTGCTGTCCTATCATTATCTACCTAGTATCTAGCGAAGACTTTTCCATCTTCTTTTACAAGACCCCTCTAAGTACTAAAAGGCCACATTGAGGTCTCCCTGGAGCCTTCTCTTCTCCAGGCTGAACAGCCCCAGCTCCCTCAGCCTTTCTGTATAGGAGAGGTGCTCCAGCCCCTGATCACCTTTGTGGCCCTCCTCTGGACTAGCTCCAACAAGTCCACATGTTTCTTGTGCAGGCAGCACCAAACCTTGACGCAGTACTCCAAGGACGAGTGTACAAATTCAGGTAAAAGGTCTGTTTAGCTTGTAGCCCTGTGAGGTAGTGGTCTGTAGTAGGTGCTTGGGAGAAAAGGTATAAGAAACAATGAAAATACAGCACGGCCCTTCTGCTGTTAAATCTACCTGGCTAGAATCTACCCAGCTATCTACAGTCTGTAACTGAGGAGCTTCTTGAGGAGTCATGGATGTTATTTGTATCACTGTGTTCTTAATAGCTCCGTGGGCATCCCATGGCTTTTTTTTTTGTCTTTCTGAAGCTATTTTGAGATTTTGACTTCCACAATGTCCTATGGCAAGGAGTTCCATGGTTTAGCTATGCATTTTATTTAAAAAGCAAACAAACAAAACCACAAATCCAACCTTTCTTTTGTTTGTACAGCTGCTGCAGCTGTTGGGAATGGATCTGTTCTTATGTTACGGATCATCTCCATGATATGCACGACTTTGTGTGGCACTGTAGTATGTATACCTTGCTACATCTCTGTACCTTTACTTGTTCTACCATATTGTGAGGGATCATAGCAGTATTTAAGATGTGCAGGTAGTATGCAAATAACAAAAGCAATTAATTTGTTGCCTCAGACTTTTCAAATTGTTTCCAGCATTGTTTCTTTTGGACTTCCTGATTTGGCTGATGTTGCACTTGGAGTTGTTGGCTGACTGTCCTCTTTTATCTGTTGGTGGAAACAGCTAATTGAGAGCTCATCTATCTATGCAAGTGAAATTCAGGTATCCCCTCTGCCCCCTTGAGGTGGTGTTCTCGCTTTTGTTAGTGCTGGATTGCTAACAATATTTGGTAAGAAATCGACTGTTGATTAACTTGAATAATTTGGTACCTTCAACAACAACAGAAAGCTCACTATTGATGCCTTTTGTGAAACCACGTGTACAGTGTGTTGAGAAGTGCAAATCCTAAATCAGAACCTCTGGGGACACTCGATAATCCCTTCGTAGGGAAAACCAACTGTTTTTTTTACGGCTGTTGTTTCTTCTTGAGCACTTGGGAATCTTCCCAAGGAGTGCTTTATCACGTATTGCCTTTGCTTAAAAACAAAAATCATCCCTTGGTGAGGTGCCTGCTCAAAGGTCATCCAGGTGGGTGTGTTAATGGGAATACACTGTGCTTGCTGACAGTAGCCTCAAGGAGCACTGATGTACTTTTGAAACATCACTTCTTTCTACAATAGCACTGTCAATTCTTTTCTCTTTTCATATTTATGCGAACCCCTCCAATTCTGGCCTTTATCATAGCTTTTGTTGATTACCAGGCTTAGGCATTTGCTTTACTGGTGTGCAGTTCTCCAGACATCTAGCCTGCTCTCCTTCCTGGATCTTTCCGGGCCTGGTTGGTGTTTGCTGCCTTCCGTTTCCCTGCTACTGAAGCTCTGCCAAGTACAATGTTGCATGCTGTCCTTAAAATTTCAGTTTAGTGTTTGGCTGCTCATTGAACTGACAGGTATCACTTAGTCCTGGAAGTCACAAAGACACTGTGTTTGATCAGTCCTCCTGGCTCTTCTGTGAGTTCTAGCGTGGCGGTGAATTGTATTTGTAGCAATTCCCGGGAGAAATGCTGTATTCAAAGGAAACCAAACAGTCTGCCACTTGAAGATTTAACACAGCGTTACATGAAGAAGGAAGGAATGGCGTCCACGTCCACGTGAACCGTACGTAAGGGTGTTGACTCTCCTGCCTAAGGAAGAGATGAGTGTCTGAGATCTACAGGGCTTCAGTCGTGGGTGGCATAGAGAAGGGGGGGAAGATTTTATTTCCTACTTCTCCTTGCACAGGAGCTAAGGGTTACCTGGGGAAACAGCAAGCAATTGGCAAGGTTGCAGCAAATGAAAGGAAGTGATTCTTCATGCTATAACCAAACTGCGCTAATGATGTCTGTGAGGTTTTTATAGAAGCTGAGGATGCATGGATTACAGAAGTGGCTAGAGAAATAGTAGAAATCCTTTCCACCAGGAGAAGGAGCTCCAACCACTCCATGGTGCTGCAGGAGAAACAGAAGAACTCATGCTGAAGCAACCACACCAGTCACTGAATTGTAGCTGGTAAAAGCCCCACGGTGCTGTGTCCAAGTCTTCATTGAGACGTCCCAAGGTTCAGAGCCTGCAGACCGTTTCCTGGCCCGACAGTTTCCATCCAGATATAGCCCCCTTGCCCTGCCTGGCTGCTGGAGGTGGTGGCAGTGAGATGCCCCCACATGCACGCACACTGTTGACCAGATGATGGCCAAAGCTTGCTTTGTTCAGTGTCTGCTGAGGAAAGCCAGCAACTCCTTCGGGTCAGGGCCCAGGCAGTGTTGGCGAGGTAGGTAGGATGCGGCATAAGCAGCAGGCTGGATTTAGGGCTGTTCTGTGAGGGTTTGAGTGGGAGAGGTGGTGTTTTGGAGAGGACGTTGAAGTTAGGGCATCTATAATAGGTAAGATGAGACTAGAAGAATCCTGGGCCATGGAGATAAGAAAACTCAGGTGAAAAGGAGTAATTGAGATACAGTGCTGAGGCTGTCTGCTCACTGTGATGCCTTTAGCTCTCCTTGCCAGCTGGGGTCCCCAACCCATCAGCCAATGAGTCAGAACCATACAATTCTTGCAACAGCTAATTTCTTGGAAAAGTTTTCTCTGTTTCCTTCAGCTCATGTTCCTAGGCATCACTGTGAATAAGCAGAATCACTGTGGATTTGTTTTTTGTTGTTGCTTGCGATCTTTTGTTAATGTTTGGAAATGTTTGTAAAAACTTCCAAATTCCATAGAATGAAGTTGTTTAAAAAAAACTTATGTCTGAACATCAGCATGATGTTGGCTGATTGGGTTGGGGGAGGTTGTAGCCAAGTCTTCCCTGTTGGAAAATAGCTGAACTGTGACATTTCCCAGTGCCTCAAGTGCATCTTCTTCCCTTGCCAGACGAAATGTTTCCCTCCCACATATTAGCTTGGGTGCTAATCTGGTCCTGCGTTGGGCTGGTTTAGCTCCTGAAACTCAGAGCAGTCTTCCCACTTCTCGCTGGATGAGTGTTCTTCCAGGTCAGCTGGTTGAAGAGGGTTGCTGTGAGTTTAATGCATCGATCCCATGTTAAATGAGCATGAGACCGTGTGGAAGCACTGGGCTAGGAGAGGGCAAGAGCAGTTCCCTGCCTGAAGGCTTGCCCTGACGTGTGGGCTTGCAAACCTGAGGGGGAATGGTTCACCTGGGCCTGTGCTGCTTTTCTTGCCCTGGGGTGTCTGCTCCACCCTTCCCAGGGATGTTCCAGCTGCTGCTGGATGGTCTCAAGCTGCATTCTGCTGCAGCAAATCGGCTTCTGTTTTCCCTGTTCCTTGCCTGAAGATGCTGAGCTCTTCAGCTGCTGCTGAGGCAGCCGGACCAGCCCTGCAGCTGCAGCGGTGACTTCCTCAGGTGGAGCAGAGGGAGGTGAGGATCGTCCCTGAAGAAAGCCCTGTGCCTGCTCTCCCAAAACGTGTTTTGTAAGTGCTGGTTGCTCCTGGATCGTGTTATTGCAGGTGCCTGGAAGAAAGGGAGCGATCCCTAGACTTCTTGCTAACAGTGTTTGTGCTTGCTGAAATCAGAGGTGTAAGCAGTGAATGGAAAAAGGGGGGAAAAAAGCTTCAGAGGAGCTGCAGCTCAGAGTGCACACACAGCTCTGAGCTGGTCAGCGGATTTTAACATGGAAGTGTTACAAAGGGCTTCACTTGGAGCCAACTGGAACTTGAATTCTCATTTTTGGGGGCTAGTCCACTTCTGCTTGATGCTTCGGGGTTACTGTTTTCCTTTTGGCGATCGTAAATGAAAGCTTCAGCAGGCTACAAAGAAATTCAGTAAGCCTCTGTTCTTAGTTTTGGCACTTCCCGCAGTATGTTCAGGAAGCAATTGAGATTTCTGATAAATCCCCTCTGAGCAGAAGGGTATAACGCTCCCTTGTTGTTTATTGTTCTTCTTGAATTTCTAAGTCACCTTTCCTTTCCCTTCCCACTTTTTTCTTCTGAGCGTGCACACTCCGATCACGATGAGTCAAATTCTGCCCTGTGCCAGAAACCTCAAAACACCACTTCCCCTGCAGCCTGCTGCCTCCAGCTACTAGTACACAACTGTACGAGCATTTTCCTGTTTCTTCAGTTACCCTTTTTATAAAGTAGAACCACAAGGCGAGCCACTCCTGCAGGCTGCTAAGCAGTAGGTCACATACGGTGCTTGTTTAAGGTCGGGGGGCTCTTTTTGTCTTGTGCCTCGCTCTAGCCTCTTCTCCATTGGTACTGGACCCGCGCATCATCTGATCGCTTGGCTGAATGCATTTGTTCCAGCTGACACGTGAGCATGTGATGGCGTTTGAGTTGTGGGCTGAGCACGTGGTGCTGTAGTAAAACAGCCAGCAGGCTATTTTAAGAGGATGGGTGATAACCTCACGTAGTACAAGATCTCTTGCAGCGAGATGAGTCCTTTGTAACCACCCCCAGCTCTTACTCTGCCATGCTCTGGGCGTGTCTGTGAGCGCTGATGTTAAAGTCTCAGCAATCTTACTGTGCATCCGTGCTGGGGTTTGATGGCAGTGCTTTAAACTGGTATCTAGCTACTGTCATCCCCGTTCTGCAAATAAAACAGGGTAACACTGCCTGTTTTGGACCCAGAGAAATTGGTTTTGTTTTTTTCACCCCTTTACAAATTCTTCACGATCTAAGCTAAGCATTTTGCTTCACTACTAGCCCTTTTCTTACTCCATACGGCACAGCTTTCGATACTGAGCTGATACTGAAGGAACTAGCTGAGAGTTGTTGGCAAAACTTGTATCTAGACAGAAGGCACCTGAAATCAGTTATGGTAAGCCACCCTTCCTGTGTTTTTTTGGCAAGAGTATGGAGATGTTCAGCTAAGCTGATACGTACTTCTTTATTTTAGAAAGTAAATCCAAGTATTCCAGAATAAGACATCTCACTTCCTAATGTCTGAAGTCTAGTTGCAGGTTTCTTGGATGTACCAACTTCTCCAGTACGTGGTTGATTTTGAGCCTTAAATTCGATGTGTCACTGGCATGCAGCAGCTGGTAAAACCTAGCGCAGAGATTGTCTGACTGGAATATTTATGTTCAAGATCCGCTTTCGGAACCTGTTTAGCGGGGTGAGTGTTCTCTGTTCTTCAGGCCAAACAGGCAGTCTGTTTCTGTAATCTCAAGGTACTCTCACTTGTTGCTGTCAAGTCATTTAGGTTTCTGCAGTGATTACATGTGATCTTTGAGGTCAGTCCTCATCTTCATTACTTTGATACTTTCAGTTAGCATGAGGTGTCGGTCTGGTGTTTGAGTGTGAAGAACCATTTCTTGCATTCTTCTTTCTTTAAAGCTTTTTCCTAGCTTGTTTCTTACTAAATTCTTTAAAAATAAAAGTCCAACAAATTGTAGCTGCATGAAAATGCATGCAGCCATGATACATGGGTTACTAGCTAGCACTGGATTCATTTACTTACATTTCAAGTTGGGACAGAGTTTGCAGATTCCATTGGGGTGACTTTTCTTGCAAGTACGGCATTTACCTGTAAGTCACAGCCAGGAAGGTGCGGGTCGGCATGTGTCTGCTTCACGTCATGATAGGCTTCCTCTAAACTGTAACTCAGGAATGCTTGTGTTCTCCGTGCTGCTCCTTCACGGAGGTGTTGTATGGAGTAGTGTAAATACAGGTGTCCAACAAGGACCTGAAGTAGCAGAAGCCTTGGGAAGAAGGATTAGCTTCCCAAAACTACGATCTGCTACTGTGATGTAAAGAAAGTGCAAGCCACTCTGGCAACCAGCCACTCCAATGGCTTGCATCCATTCACATCTAACAAAGATCATGGAGTTACAGATGTGACCACTCGGTACTGGTGTAGGCATCCCACAGATCTAGAAGACCAAGATCTGCCATCTCCTTTTTTGTGTGTGACTGCAATAGGTAAAAACGAACTCAACCTGTTTGTCTCATACAAAGGCCTTAAAACTTAGCTGACTGGACCAATTTTGTCCTGCTACATTGAACTTTATAAGCTATTCATACAAGAAAAAAATGGTTGCATGAGCTATAAGCAGCTATTCACTTCCAGAATTAAAGGAGCAATCCTTGGGTAGATGTTAGCATTGTTCTCAGAAAAAGCAGGGACTCAAAACTGCCTTTCTCTTCTGCAGCTTATTTGTATTGAGAGAGTCTCCTGGTAGTTCTCTGTGGTTTGTTTGCTTTGGTTTCTAAAATTTGGGCTGGCCTCTTTGTTAGTTGTGGCTCTGTATCCAATCCCATTTGTAGTTTTGGCTTCTAGTCCATGCACAGCCTTCAGGGCTGCATGCGCTTGTCATCTGTGGTGTCTGTAAGAAACCGTATGAGAGCAGGAGCCTTTTTTTCTTTAGCAAAAGGTAGCTGATATGTTACAATTTGTTTGCTGTGTTATCTGCTGATAAGAGACTTCAGCAACACGTACGTTTTTCCATTATAGGGTAAGATGACATTGCTTTTCAAGAAGAAAAATACTTTGACGCTCGAGAAACTTCTTGCTGGTGCCCTGAGGAGCAAGCAGTTCTGTGAGTGCAGGAGCTTTGGCCTCTGGAGCATTATAGAGCTCAGGAGCTCAAGTAGAAGCCATCAGTAAAGTGAGGAAATTAATGTAAATCTGGGCTAACTGAGAACCTGCTCTTGGCCATCAGGAAGTATCATTATTATTATGTACAGCCAGCTTTCATCTAAGTGGGTTGACACTAAGCCCAAGCTCTTCACTTGGCTTCAATTCTAGTTTTTACTCCAAGTTTGTTCAAATACCTTTAGTTCTTTTGTTCTTAGAAATGGGACCACTGGGAGAGAAGGATAAGGTGGAATTTTTGGTTCTTATTTTTAGAAAGAAAAGCTTCTTACAGTTCAGTAGCACAGCCTTTACATCTCTTGCGGGGCTCTTCCCAGACTGTATGACCATTTAACCATGTCAGATGTGTTGGCAGCCTGTGATGACCTGTTCACTTAGTAGCCAGAAAGGCATTTTTATCATGGAGTGCTCACCAGAATGCTGCGGGAAGAGGGACTGAATGATGGTTTGGTAGTTAGTCTTCCTCTTGTGCAAGCAATGATGAAACTTGATAGCAGAGTTCCACATGCATTTTGGCCTGGATATCCACAGCTGTTTCCTGATTTAGGAAAGTAGTTTACATCGTTCTTGCTTTTATTTATATATATATATATATATATATATATATATATATATATATATGTAATGTGTGTGTGTATATATATATGTATATCAGAAAGAAAGGTGAGTTTTACAGGGCTGGATCTTCCTCAAGGAATGTTTCTGAGTTTCCCTGTTGCGATACCTCTCTGCACGAACGCTAGGAGGTGCTTATGCAATTGCTTTGTTTCAGCTTAAGCAAGTCGATGTAATCTGTTGTGCTGGAAATCACCGAGAAATCTCAGCTTTAGTGTCCTGATCAAATTTTATGTTTGGTAACTTCATTTCATCAGCTTTTATTTTTGCCCATAGTTCCAAGAATGTGAGCTTCAAGCCCTTAGTGCTCAATTACTTACTAATAAGTCACCGAATTTATTTATTTATTTATTTATTTATTTCCAGTGGTAAGTGCGTTTATCAATGTCTGGTATTATCTGTCAGGTTGAAAACATACAAAGCAATTTGAAAGTGGGTTAGGATGAAAATGTGGTAGATGTAGTTCTTGTTCTGTTGTGCAGGTAGAAATTTGGAACAAACTCCTTTTTTCTTGAACAAAAATACAAATGCAGGTGTTGCTAACACCTCTCTCAAATTACATGTTGTTTTGCTACTACTAAAAGCCTGTAGCTTAAAATACAAAATTCTGTAATTTCCTTGCTAAAGAAAGTCCTTCCAGAATTCATCTGAGGATGCTAACTTGCTGTGTCACATTCTATAGACAAATTTAGAAAGCCCCACAAATGGTACAGCCCATTTCCAGAAAGGAGCCAGTGTGGATGTTTTTCCACATCATTTTTCTGGGGTTCCTGAAAAGTAAGTCATATATGTTTAACTTGAGGAAAGTTTAGATGCTGACTTTGAAGCAATGGCAAAAATGTTGTTTGAAGTGAGTGCTCTGCATTAGTGCTTTGATGCAGCTGGCTTTGGGGGAGAAATCTTGGAGATGAAAGGCTTTTACATCTTTGGGCACTCTAAGTACTGATTTTTTTTAACCTTTGTCCTCTTCAAATTTGTATTGTAAATGTGTATTGGGATTCACACATGTGCACACATGCACATACTACAAACTTCCATATATGCTTTACTTTTGGATGTGCCTGCTTCAGTACACTATGTATTAGGTCTCTGAAGTATTATTCGTTGTTGAAATGGAAGCTTTTTAGGTGTTCTTCATATAATTAAGTTTTTGGTTTTGAGGAATAGTTTTATGAGCAATGAATTTTGTTCCAGATCTCTGAATTTTTATATATCCTTTTACACATACACACCCAAGAGAGTTTTAATTTCCCTTGCAAACTGTTCCCAGATCACACACATCCTGCACTGCAGATCTTTCTCCCAGTTACTTGTCTTACTCTTGATTTTTGGAACAACCTATTTTTTTTTTAGCTTTTCCTTATGCTGTGCATTATGACTTGGGAAACAGTGTGCTTCATAATTTCCAGAACACTTGTAATCATCTCCTCTCCTCCCCCATCCCCTTTCCTTTCTCCCTGTTGTCATAGCTCCCCGCTCTTCTTATCTTTCCTCTGACTGCCGCAGCTTTCAGATGATAATTCCCTGCTCCGAGCCAGCTGCTGCAGAAGAGCTGAATGAGACCGAGTGCACTCACAGCTGACCTGATGTTGGAAGGAACAAAGACGTTCGTGCTTTGCCTCTGGGTTTACCTATGTGATCTCTTCCCTAGCCTGGCTGTGTTAGGCGTGATCACAGGAAGGTGCAACAGGAATGGCTCTTCTGGCTGCCCCTTGCCAGCTGCTGTAGGGGCAGAAATACACAGGGGGAGGGTGGAGGACCAGAGGATGAAGCAGGAGGCTCCGAATGTTAGCGAAGGAGGTCACCATTTTCTAACAGAGCCGTTGTTTTTTTCCTACCCCTTGTTTCTTCGCGCTCCCGCGGCCAAAAGCACCGCAGTCTGCCCGCCAGGACCAGGTGGGATGACGCATTCTGTGTGGTCATGCTGGCTGCTGCCAAGCTCCGCAGGTGACGCCGAGAGACCCTGTTCATTTCCTTTCATTTCCTCCGGGTGAGCGAGCCAACCTTCTTTTAATCTTTCGCACCGGGGGCCCTAGGCCACCAGGCTGAGCTGGAAAGCGTCCTGCTGGTTTTGTGCATTCAGCCCCGGGGCTGCAGCTTATTTTGGGGCCGGCCGGCGAGGCGAGCGGCGGCAGCCCTATCTGTGCCGCGCAGATATCTGGGCTCTTCACGAGGCAGCTCCTCAGCTGCTGCACTTCACAGTGCAGGGCTTTAAAGGAAGCTGTCATCTATTTCTGTCAGGTGCTTAAGATGTTAATATCTGCTTGGAATACAGTACGTGTGGATATTTGAGGCCCTAGTCTAGCAAGAAAATGTTTATTAAAAAAAAAATCTTCCCATTTTTCTATTAACCAGTACGTTAAGTGTTCTTACCATGACTGTTAGGTAGAGCCTTGCTGGTACTGTGACGGTTTAAGGGTTCCACCTATCTTAAATCTGCTGGTGAACTTCGGTGATGAAAAAGTGCCTGCCTGGCAGCTTGTCTGACCTGCCCCCCGTTTTTCCTGTCCCCAACTTCTTATCAGAGAAATATTATTTTGAAAGTATTTCCACCATAACCAGCTTCTGACTTGGTGGGCTAGAAGGGAAGAAGTGCAGTGCTATAAAGGATACCCGAGGGCTTGGAAGTGGCTAGTTTGAAGAAAAAATAGTGCTTGCTTCAGGCTTTTGGCATGCCTGCATGTGCTCTTCACCAGATGCATTCTTGACCTTATTTTCTTCTTTATCTTTTCTTTCACTTATTCCTGTGTTAATATTTTTGTCATTTCAGAAGGCACTGCTTGTCGCAGGGATGTGAAGGACAGGTATTACTTTATTGGTTTGAATTCATTATTATTAGGTCATAAACACCTTCTGAACAGATTTCCATCCCCAGAGGGTTAGCGCTTCAAGTGCCTTCGGCTGACCCGAGCGTATTGCCATGGCTGTTTTTAATGTGCTGGAGTTGGAATGGAAACATGCAGGAGTCAGCTGTGCTCTGAAATGAGAGTATGGATCTGGTAGCTGAGAAACGTGATGCGGATGAAATGGATCTCCGAGGTGTTTTAGCGTGGTGGTGAAGAAACGTCAGAAATGGAAAAATCAATATAGCTCATATGTAATGAATTTTAAAACTGTCTAATTAATAGCTTTTAAAGCAATTACATATGAGGAATTGCCTCCCAACATGCGTCTTTCTGTAGGGTATTTGCTGCCATCAATACGTGACCGCGTTTAACATTTCATTCATCACCCAGAAGAGGTCATAAGTTTCTGACCAACAAAATTTGCCTCCTGCTGAAGTCCTCAGGGCAGAGAATGCAGATGTAGCTAAGGTGAGCCAGGCTCATACGCTGAGAATTGGGGGTACAGAAGGGGAAGGCAACATCTGAGGGTTGTGGTAGGCAGTCAGCAGGCTGCAGCATCAGTGAGCTGTGACTGAAAGGGCCGGCGTGCTTCCAGTAGTGCTACAGATAACACAAGGCCCCTCTTTATTAGGCAGTTTGGTCTGGTCTGCTTTTAGAGTCTAGGACACTGCTGGGATATTGGCGTGCAAGATGCTGAAACACAGGAGAGAAGAGAATAACACGAGAATCTTGTTAAAGAAGAGGAAAAGAGCCCAATAAAAAGAGGCATAAGAGGATCAGTCTGCTTAGCCTTAGAAGTTCATCAATTCCCAGCTAACTATTTACAACATGCAAGGTGTTGCCAGTATAAGGCTCCTCTCATTGTCCTGTCCTGCCTTTATTTAATAGCTGTGCTTTATGTTAATACTTACAAAAGGCATATCTACATGTGGTCAATTCTCTGGAATTTAAAAACAAAGGACGATACTTATTTTATTTGGAAGTTCGTTGGAGGGATTTGGCTTGTGTGGGTCCTCATTTGCTGTGACATATGCCAATTTTATAGTTGCACCCCTACCCATGTTTTATTGGGGCGTGCTGGGGAAGGTCGGAATTGGATGAACAGGAGGGTGAACTTAGCACAGGTGGAGCCTCTGCAGCGTTTGAGATGTTTGCCTGGAAAGCAGGCTCTATTGGAAGTGTTTTTCCTTGAAGCCTTGTTTAGTGTCTACATATGTCCGTCACATAACGTTTAAATACAGTGTCAGTGTTTTCAAGCTACTATATTTTAAAGTGTTTGCACTTCTAGGTATTAAGGACTGCTGTAAGCATGTGCATGTTTTAGTTCATGCTGTGGGCTATAGCAGCATTAGTAAAGGTAATCTAAAATGCAGACCTTGGTTTTGGTAGTGGTGTGTGATGTAAAAATAACTGCTTGATCCTGGCACCCAAAACTCAGCCTCGATTCTGACAGTTACAGAAGGGATGCGTGGATGGGCTTCTGTCGTCCGGCGATGCTGAACAGAGAAGTTCCCGAATGACACTCTCAGATCCTGCTGTGATGTATGAAAGGGTCGGCCCTCTTAATAGGTCTGCTTGTAGGTACCAGAATGAAAATGGTAAACCACGTGCAAGTCTGACTTTTGTTGAGAACCTGGAATGAAGTCTTTCCTCTAGCAATTCCATACAGGTTCTTCTTAAAACATCTTGAGATGATTTTACTTGGAGAGTTTTTGGATATATTGTGAAACCAGGAAATCTGCACAAAAATAGAAGGGGGATGTTTGTTGTTGTGGGCGTTTTGTCTTTTTTTGGATACAAGATATTTATCAAGTATTTCAACTTGGTTTTGATGTGCAAACATCGCAGTAGCCTCACAAGTTCAGAGCACCTGCAGTTTTTCATCCTTCCTTATCTCTCCATCAGTTTATTCTTAAACATTTGTTATACCAGTGGAGAACTCCTCCGGAGGGTGTCAAGGCCCCCCTCCCATTATTAAAGACTATTAATGGCATCCTGGCTGGGAGAGTGCTGCGGGTGGCTTCCTGTCACGTTGGCTCTGCACAGCACCGCAAGGAAGCAAACGTTTCTCTTATCCTCTCATTGTGTTGCTGTTTCCTGCGAGGCAGCAAACTGGACGCATGTCCTGGATACAGGCTTTTTTATGGCACCCAGCGTGTCGGAGGGCCCAATCGCGTCCTTCTCGGGGTCCCTCATAACCCAGCACAACAGGAAACCAGGCGCGCTCGCGTCCTGTTGTGCTCCACTTAGCCTGGCCTGGGAGAGCTCTTGGCTGAATCAGTTCAGAATGAAGGTGAGCTTAAAATCTATTTAGCATAATTATTATTGTTGTTGTTAGCACTAAGTTTAAGCTATAACTTAAAACGTTTTCTTAAGTATTCCTTTTTAATAGTTCTCCCCACTTTTTAGTACCTTTCTGACCAATTCTGGTGTCCACAGAAGCGCCCGTCTCTCATATTTCCTTTTTCTTATTTAGGATCAGATCCTCTGTTTCATGATTCTGTTCGTTCTTTCAGTTTGCTAGTTTAAAAACTGCCACAGTAAGCATATAGCGAGTAATGAAAATTATATGCTCCTGTCGCTTTCTTCTTCCATAGCAGCTTTCTTTGTCCCAATTAGACCAGTTTAACTGCTGCTCCCCAGTTTGTTCTTCCGTTTACCCAAGGTTTGTAAGTTCTGCTGTCACTTAGGCTATTTACTTATCTTGCTTGTGTGCATTTTAAAATAATCTCATGTGTTTCTGGGAAAAAAAAAATCTTTATGCCTGTGGGTGGTGAGGAGCTGTAACTGTCTGCCCAGAGAAGCTGTGGGTGCCCCATCCCTGGAGGTGTCCAAGGCCAGGCTGGATGGGGCTCTGGGCAGCCTGGGCTGGTGGGAGGTGTCCCTGCCCATGGCAGGAGGAGTGGAACAGGTTGACTTTTAAGGTCCCTTCCAGCCCAAACCTTTATGTGATTCTGAGAGTCTGTTACAGAGCCCACATCGAGGTAATTCCCCGGTCCTTCTACTTAATCCTAACAGCTTCAGATAAATACGAGTACTCCTGAAATTATCTGTAGCCTGGTGAAACTTGATGAAATAATTAGGACTTATTTTACGTGAGCAAAAGCAGCTTGGTGTACAAATAGAGTGAATGCTTTGAGAAACTTTTCTTCCCCCTTTACTGAATAGTACTGACATTCAAATGTTCCCTGAATCTTCTCTGTCTTTGATAGTGGATCACATAACTGGTCACAACTGGTTTGTCGCTCCCTTAGGCGGTTACTTTAGATAAGTTCCATGAAAATTTTCCCTACTCTGTTTTAACCAAGCTCCCCTTCTTGTGGCAGCCTTCCTGTTTCCCCTTCTCTCTCTGGGGACGCAGCCTTTTCCTCTCCTGCCCCTGCAGGCTGCCTTCTGCACTACAGGCATCCCATGTAGCGCCTGCGGGCTGGGTCTTGCCAGGAAAATAACCCACTTCTTGTTGACTCTTTTTTAGATAAAAGCTGTGACGCTGCAGGAAACTGAATCTTTCTGTTTCTTAAATCAGCTGGAACAACTGTAATAGCAGGCTTTTGCTGTCCTCTTTTAATCTTGCACAAGGGAATAGTGCGACTCCTTTCAATCTATGCAGAATCTGCGAGAGCTATTTTCTTGAGATTGCGGATGAGTGTTTCCATTACCTCAGGCAAATATTATGGGTCTCTTCTTTTTTTTTTTCCTCCCCCCCCGAAAATCCAGATGTTCAGTGTCATCACCCAGTGCTTGAAAGCTACTGGTGTATTTTCTGTGAGCTAGCTTGAGGTTTGGATCTGCTCCCCACAGTGAAAAATAAAGTAAAACAACTTCACCTTTCATTCTTCCCCTTCCCAAACATCATTCTTCATCTACCCTATCCGGCAACGTAAAATTCATTAACTCTTAAGAAATGCAGGATGCCTCTGCCTTGTAGAATAAAGAGATGGCAAGTACGTTGTAATATTCTTAAAAGTATTGTATGGACAATCAGGTACAATGGCTTTGAGCTACTTACAGAAAAAGAAGAATGTGCTGAGAGTAATGCAGTGCTTTGAATGCTACCCAGTAACTTGGATGGCCAAAATGTCTGAGGAAAGGTGCAGCTCTCTTGTGATAATGACACTTTATTCAGCTTTCCTGTAGTTTAAATGACACATGATATCTTTAGCTTATGTATTTTTTAATCAAACACAGCTGCTTCTGTATTTTTCTTTCTATTTAAAAACAAGTTTCAAAACTGAAAAAAGGGGGGAAACCCCCCACATTATAACTGATCCATGACAGCACCTGGAAGACTGATCACCTTCATCAGGAAGTAGCTCCTACGGTCATGAGGTTTGCATGATGGTGATAGATACTCTTAGTTTAAAGGCTTGTTTCTAGGACTTAATGTATGCTCTTTTATTTTCAGACTTTTGATGCAAATGATCTGTATCAGGGACAGAACTTCAGCAAAGTTCTCAGCTCGCTAGTTGCATTAAATAAGGTAACTGCAGGTAAGTACAGTTCACTCCGTTTAATTGGCCCTCCTACCTTGTGTTCAACTTGCATCAGTGTATATTTATGCCTGTCCCTGTAGTTAAGATAAAAAGAACCTCTGCAGCATTTTAGAAAAGTTTTTGTTGCAGTCTGTTAAGACTTTAGCAGCAGCCTGGCTGGGTTCTCCAGTCTCTTCTTCAAAGAAAGTTTTGCTGTGGGCCTAAGACTGAACCTTTTAGCTAGCAATAATTCTTAGAAAAAGAACCTTTTGTTTGTTACTGTTTATAAATATGTTTTTTCTTTTATAGTACTCTCCTGGTCTATTACCAAAGGGTTTTTTTGGCCTTTTTTTTCCTTTCATCAGAAAATACCCCTTAGGAGTGACTTCTCCAATTGGATTCTTCGTTGTAGTGAGTGGGCATGGAGTAGTACCATTGACTTCTTTGAAGTTACTTAGGCCAGTTGAAGATACTGCCTCCTATCTTAACTTCAAGTGGAAATGTAGATCGTTTCTGTGCATCTTTAAAGCTGCTACTGCACACTGACCCATAGCAGTATTCAGGGGAGAGGGGCAAGCGTGGCTGTTTGGTCCAGTAGACTAATATCCACATCAAAAAGTCACAGTTGCAGCTGGCCTTAGAAAGGACCCCAGCTGATTCCTTTCATGGGGGGAGGGAGGTGTTGGTGTTGGTATGGAAACCAAAAATCAAAACCACATGCAAACTGTGTTGTTGCCTCATTCCTAGAAGCAAGCAGAGCTGCATAAATCTTCCTGACTAACCGTACTTACAAACAATTTTAATTGGGTGACTGTGTTGAAGGCATTTTTAGACCCTACCTCCCTAGTCTATTATTGGAAGATGGCTTTCAGCTCTAAGTCTGCAGAAACTTGAGGCATATGCAGATTCTTCTGAGATTAATCCTTTTTGTGAAGGAAGGAGTGTGAGTAATGAGCCTGAAGTGTGATGAAAGGCTGTTAAATATATACCCTCCCTCAGGTTCTTTAACTTTGGAGGGGATAGGATCAAGGTTGCTTTTTCTAGACAGATAAGGGGAGAAGAACTAGTGTAGGGAAACTGAGAACTGTGGAGAGGAAGAAAAGGTGTTACAAACACTGGAAATCATTGGATGGAAGTATGAAAGTTCTGTGACAACTACGAAATTATATATTTCCCTAACATGCAAACTCTGTTGCCAGTCAAGATTCTTCAGTTTTTGGCAGCAGAGATGATTTTTTTTTTTTTTTTCCCCCGACAATAATGCCATTGAGAAAATCATTTAACATGTTTATTTGGTATTTTAATGGAAACCTTAGTGGACACATGGAGTCTGGAAGCCGTTTAAGTCAATCAAAGTGTCTAAATAATTTACAAGTATTATTATTTATTGGTAAAAATACTTGCAATTTGTGTGGTTTGATTGTAATATTTTTTCTTCTTTTCAGGTTGTACAGAGGCAGTTTATAACTCAAGCCTCAAAAGATGCTCTTGTGGTGGCATATTAGTTGTGCTGTTGTAAAACAGAAAACTTTGGAAATCAGGCCATACTTAAAGAATTTTTAATGTAGAGTGTTTTATGGTTGCCCAAAAGCTGGAACATGCCACAGTGAATAAACCTCACGCTCTTTGCCTAGGTGAACTGCCCCTAGGTTTAATATTGGTTTTGGTGGTGTGTCTATTCTCCTACTTGACCACAGATAGGAACCGTAACAAAATGGGCATGGAGATGTTTCGGGTTGCTTTTAATCCTTAAGTTCTGTTGGTTACTCATGGTTCTCTTACTACTGCAACTTGAAAGCTTTGGGGAGCACTGGAATTAACCATAATGTTATGATTTACGAATTAAGGCCATGATCTAGTCTCATTTTTCTCGAAGCAGTTTATGAAGAAAGATGAATGAAAAAAGCTTATGAAAAAAAGAAAAAATATACCTGTTCTTTTTGTAATGGACTATAATCAGGAGTGTTTATATTAATGCAATGGCCTTTAAATGCTTTTAAGAAAGCAAGCTCAAAGTGTGAGGTTTTCATGACTTCATTGTGTAGAGATAATATCCATACAAAATATGCAAGTTAGTATAAATAGTTCTAATATTGCACTATTGGGCTAGAGAGTTCATATTTACATATTTCCTGAAGGATAATGCTTTCTGAAGAATAATAATTCTCTTCCTCACTTAGGAAGATGCACGTGAGGAAGGTGTTTGCTCCAACCCTGCAGTGGCTGAGCATCCTTTGCCAACACTTTTCCTCTGTGCTCGTTGCCTGTGTCACTCTTGCCCTTCTCCTGCATCTCAGCTGCTGTTAGATGCCGTGCTGAAGCTGCAAGGCTTTCTGTTATAGGTTAATCGAGTTGTCCCTTCAGATGTGACACGGAACAGCAGATGTACCTTGTCACCAGTCTCATTATGGAGCTGAAACTGCATGTGTCACTTCTTTTACCAAAAATAACTAGGATTGCGTAACCATTGTCTGCTTTAGTCTGAAAGCGACCGAGTAGGAGAATGTTTATCTGTATACCTCTGATACAGGTCAAGCATTGGGAAGCACAGCGCAAACTGCTAGGAAAGAGATTAAGGGGCGTAAAAGCCAGGAGAGGAGGTGGGAGACTTGGGTAGTCCCAAACCTGGATGTCACTAGACAGAGAGCACTACATTGCTGTCAGGGCTTCTCAAAGCTCAGAAGCCTGCTAAATAATATCCTTGTGTGTGGAAAACGTGAGGGAAAAGGGTCAACTTGTCACACTCAGGCAAAGGAGCAATGCTTGTCTGACTTAATGCATCCCATGCGTAAGGGCCCTGGGAGCGTCTCCCCTCTGGGGGGTTTGGCTCTGAGGGCTTGGGGCCTGTTGGGAGCTGGTGCAGCTGGAGCAGCCCCTGTAACACTGGGGACAGGCTCCATATATACCCATATGTCCATAGGTACCCACATGCTGCAGCCCTGGCACCCAGAAACCTCTTTCTATAGAGCTGAGGCCCTGGCCTGCGATCCCTCAGGTGGGCCTTGCTGGGCCTGCGCTGCCCTGCTCCCAGCTGGGGTGGTGGCCTGGGCCCGGCCCTGCTGCCCCCTCACCGTCAGCCCTTTGGGTGACCTTCTCAAGCAGATGTGCTTTTTGTGAGGGGGGCGAGTGAAAGCAGGGAGAAGTTGCGGGGGGTGAGGTATTCTTTGTTCCAAGCGAGCAGTTTTTTTCCTTTCTGCCCTTCTATTCCCCTTTCCCCTCAGAGAAGAAGGAGCTGAGTTGGCAAAAAGGATGGGATGGACGTAGGAAGACAGTGGAAAGAATGTTTTAATTGAGAAGGAGATGGTGGTGGTTGGGGGGAAGAATTAAGAAACAGATGTGGCTGGCTTTACTTCAAGCAAGTTTTATGCATTCAAATTTCTTTGCCACTAGCTAAAGTGTTGGTTAATTACCTTTAAATAGACTGGTAGCGGGTAGGAATGGAGAAATACAATCCTAACCCTCCTCTTCCTAAATAGCTCAAATTGTTTTCCTGTCTGTATGCGGAAGAAACCGACAGTGTCTCTGGATTTCAGTTCATACTATTGCTTCATTTTCTTAAAATCTTGAATTATTGAGCAACCACAGATACTTCAAATCTTCTTTAAGTACGTGAGCGTTTCAGAAATGGACAGAAAGCTATATGTGAATTTCTCAAATTCTGACGTTTGCTTTTTCTTTCCTTCTCCAGACATAGGGCTGGGCAGCGACTCTGTATGTGCACGTCCCTCATCTCATCGGATAAAATCTTTTGATTCTCTGGGATCGCAGTCTTTACACAGTAGAACTTCAAAGCTCTTTCAGGGACAATATCGGAGTCTGGTAAGTTCCAGAATTGAAATATGCTGAGGTGTTTTTTTCTTTTTGACTAAATTTATAAGTAAACAATAGCGTAGCAAACAGTTGTTTACTGTGTTTGCTTTCTTTTACCTCTGTAGTTCAAGACTGTTCTATTTTTGCAGCTTTTTAATGTTCCAAAATACATGCAACGTTTCTGCGAACTTCTAGGTATTTTTGTTGTTATTGTTCACCTCCCTCATTTACCATTCCGTGTTGTCTGCATATGGAGTGTTTTTCCAGCAATTACTCAGCAAGGGTAGTACTTTTCATGTTGGTAGTACTTGTAGTTATTCTTGTTTGCTGCTGGGTTTCAAGGTGAATCTTCAAATAGCTTTCAGGTAACTGGGTGGCATGGGCAGTTGTTTCACAGTGCAGCTGAAATCAGGGTGGAATGTTGCACTGAAAACAATTGTGATGAAAGGTGCTTTTAGCAACTAAAAGGTTTGTAGGAAGGGTTCAGACCCCCGGTCTGAACTGCTTTTTTCCTGTTTAGGGGAGGCATTTTTGAACTGTGTGATGATTGCTATGTGGAACCTTAACACAGTGCTCTGCTTAAACTTTCTTAGGTGTGGTTTTGACGTGTTTTCTCTGGTAGCAGAGCCCATGCAAGTTGTTGCCCTAGGCCACTAATTCCAGCTTCCACTCTTGCTGTTCACCACCCACTCAGTTTTGCTGGTGAAACTGTTGGTGACTAGCTGTTAGCTGGATCACTGAAATAATAAATTTTTAGTGTTTGTATCAATCTAGTGATTTGAGAAGCTTTGTAGACGATTACAAAGGGGTGGAAAAGCGTTAGAGCAAGAAGAAGAGAGCTAGTGACCAACACCAAGAAAATACTTGGTTTGGTTTTGTTGCTGTAGATGATCAGTTTGGAAATGTTCTTACCAATTATTACTCAGTTGATTCTGCTGGAGAGCCTGAGAAAAGAATGGCCTGTAGCTGGTGTCACCATGCAATGTTGTTGCTTATTTTGTGGCTTTTTACTGTTTACTAAGGCAAAATGATTTTTCTTGTTGAGCAATTGTAATAAATGAAAACGCATGGTGTACAAGCAGAGGACTAAGGCAGAGACACTTAACTGAATCTATGCCAATATCATTGTCAGATGTTTTGTGACCTGCAGTATCTTGGGGCTTTCTGTGTGTTTTCAGTGTTTCATTTGCCCTCGTTTTCCTACAGTTTCTCAGCCACTAATAGTCTGATTGTTAAATTGAGATGTGATGCAATAACGTAATTGCTGTGAATATCAACTAAGCTGACATGTAGTATGATTCTAATGACATTACACGGCAGATATTTTAATCACCTCAAGCGTACAGCCAACATGTAAATGAAACTCTGTTACCTGGATAGCTGACTGGGATTGCTTACAGTCCTTTTCTCACTTGAAATTTCTTTTATTTTGGTTATACAGGTAGCAGACCTTACTTGTGCTAAAGACAGGCATGTTCAGTAATCTTGTTCTGTCTGTTACAATGCAGTGGTTTGTATTTGGATTATTGAAAGCAGTTCAAGTGTTTAGCTTTTTTAGCTTTTTTAACATGGCAGTTTGTCCTAATTGTCATTAAATGTTTGATACAGAAATCCAAGAACAAAATGCCCAGTTTGAACACCATTCATTTGAAAGACTTTTTAGAGTAGCTGTTAGCATTTAGTTATTACAGAGCAATAAGCTGCCTTCACATTTTTGACAGGGAACGAGCAGATGTATGGACAGCTGCAAGTCTGATGTGCTTCAGATTTGAACCTGTGCTAACCTTGTGGCAAATGATTTATGAGTATGTCACAAAGTATTCTGAAGTCAATTGCTGAACTGATTCTTAGGTTTTGTGGAAGAGCGATGTTTTCATCCACTGGCAGACTTGCACGTCCCAGTGTGGAACCTTCCAACACGATCCATTATTGGCAGGGAGGAAGCTGCAAGCTCTCTGTTTGCTGTCCAAAATTAGAGGTTTTGAGTTAAACCCAACTCAGTACCACCATCCCCAATCCAGAACGGGTTAGAAAACTCTGACGTGAAGTTGTTATGCCTTTTTAGTTGCCAAGGGCAGTTTCAGTTTATACAGAAAATAGGAATTGTATTTTTTGTTTGTTTGTTGAGAGTAAGAATTAGTCTTGTTTTTTAGCTCTGTTTACCTGCTTCTGATTTGAAGGGGCTGTAATAAGACGATATACACCTGGGAATGGTAGAAATCCATAGATACAAATGTCAGAGGCACCAGAAATGGCAAATCATCCTTGCAAAACCTTAGAATGTAAATCTGTGGGGGTGTGGGGGGGGCACGCACACATACGCTATTTCAATTTTATAGATGTTTGTTTTGTTCATGAAATTATAAATATCTAAAGTTATGCTTTTTTATCCTTACTAGGACATGACAGATAACAGCAACCATCAGTTGGTGGTGAGAGCAAAATTTAATTTTCAACAGACAAATGAAGACGAACTTTCTATTTCAAAAGGCGATATTATTCACGTTACAAGAGTGGAAGAAGGAGGCTGGTGGGAAGGAACTCTGAATGGCAAAACAGGGTGGTTTCCAAGTAATTACGTACGAGAAATAAAATCAAATGGTGAGTTAAGAAGGAGGGTGTATTTATACAACTCTGTTTTGCATAAAGGTGGGTAGTTGAGATTAAGAGCTAATGTTTCTTATTTAAGCTTGATTGCATTTACTGGCCTTCATTCACAGAAATCATTAGGGCTTAGGAACTTGTACTCCTACCCCAGTTCACTATAAAGAGCGCTGTAGGGGTTTTGTGGAAACACTAAGCATGCAGAAAACTCCCACGTTCTTTTGCCTTCTGTCGGTTGCAGTTGGGCTGCTCTGACTTCCTCAGTCTGAATTTCTAGAATGCTAGACGTTGGCTCTGACACTGATATGCTTTGAGTTGGTACTTTGGGCTTAAATAGTGTGGGATTTCCTGCCACCTCTGCCACCTCCGCCCCCAAAAACCCAAATCTATACAGTTCTAGTACTTCGAAGCAAATGATTCCTGCAGGAAATATCCTGAATTACAGCAAAATCTACTCTGTTATATTAGAGACAGCTTTGTAAGGTAAAGTATTTGTGATACCTTTTCCCTTTATTGTTCACATGGCTTCCTCTTTTCTTTGTACAGGTTGCACTCTTACACCAAAGATACCCTGAAAATCACATAGTGAAGGTGCCTTCTGTAGATGTCATCTTCACAACTAAAAATCAGAACTAACCGTTTTTTAATTTATCAGGATGTTGACGTGGGTGATGTGATCTACTGTTTGTCTCTTCCCTGTCTCTGCTTGCTTTCAGAGACTGGGGACAACCCTTTTACTCTTGTAACTACTCAGTGAAGCTCTAAGAAGCTTTACCACTGTGTACCCTGTCACAGCTCCAATCAAAACGCCTCTTTATGGCCATGCTAAAAACATTGGCATGACTCTTTTTTTAGGCAGCCAGACAGATGCTTGGTTGCAAACTCAAGCTGTGAGGTTAAAACTCAGTTTTTAAACTTGTTCTTTCTTCCCCAGTTGCATTATCTTTCTTCCTTCCTTCCTTGTTATGCTGTCTACAGTCTGTTTTCAGAATGCTGGAGTCTTAGATCTCTGTTGTTGTCAACTAGATCCTCTTAGGCATAGTCAGGATATAAAGACTTAGCTTTAATGTTCTTCAGAGGTCTCTCAGATGGGTTATCCTGAAAAACAATTCCCAAAGCATGTTTTTTCTTGTCTGTAGTTTTGTAGCAGTCTTTTGGACAGGCTGATTATCTTTTCCTATTGTTACTCATTTAAAAGAATGCTGCAGAAATCTTGTTTGGATTTCATCAGTTCTGATATTGTCCGACTCCTGACCCTGGAACCAGGGTCAGCAGGAAGGCTCCGCAATGGAAGTAGCTTTTAGCAGTGAATTTATGAGTACCAAAAGCTGCCAGCAACTGAAGTTAAGGTTATTTTAGTTTTTCAAGAATACTTCACTTGGATAAAGTAACTTTCCTAAGCAGGAAAGCCAGAAAGCTGTGAGGCCAAGGTTAGTACCAAGTGCACTTGGATTCTTGCCAGTCCTTGCAGCCCTGTCTGATACCTGATTCCCTGGGGCTGAGATGAACTGCTCCCAGGTTCAACTTCGACTTCTCACCATTAGAAGAGCTTGCTGCTAAGCTTTTCCTCTCCTTGTACTCTGTAGGCATGTTCCCAGTGAGTGCTACAAGGGCTTGCTCCCTCTGGCTTCTGTGAGACTGCTTGCCTTCTTGGAGCACTCTCACATGCTGACTTCCTTTGGGGAAGGGAATGTGTGCTTGGTTCAGATAGTGCCAGCGTCATACAATGTGCCATGGTGGCACATGTATGACGCTCGTTGGGAGTGTTTGTAGAAAAGTTAATGAGCTTTTTGAGCAAAGTATGGTGTTATAGTTTTCTTATGCTGAACGGTGGCTATAAATATTGGGGAAATAAAAATCCTTTCCCATCTCAAATTTATTTTGCTGTTGACTCTGTGTTGCTTTTCTCTGGAATGGATAAAAGAGGATTTGTTACAAACTTTGTGCTTATGATCAAGCTCCCAAATAAGAGAGAAGCTGTAGTAGTAGTTTCTTCTCAGATATATGCCTACACTGTAAGGATCAAAAAAGACGGTACACTTCTCTTTCCATCTTCTGTGAGCATGCTTACAGTTCCCTTTTCAAGCTCTGTAACATCTTGCTTTTCTAAGTGTTCTTTGATTGCTGGTCAAGAAGTATTTTGAAGCGCTTTTTAAAAAATTCTCATGGTGCTGTGATGTTGCACACGACAGGGTAGAAGATTTAGGTATTTGACAGTGTGGCCTTCATGAGTGGTTTTTTTCTTACATAGAGCAGGGAGGGAATGCTAAGGTTTAGGTGGAGTCTTACCTTGTAATGCTGCTTCTGGCTTGCACAGAAGGGAGAAAAGTAGACTGAGTTTTGAGGGTTACCCTGTGAAAAGAACAGCATTTAGCCAGAACGGGAAGCACTTATGTAGCAACTGCCATTAGTTAATCAGTTTAAAAAGTAATAACAAAAAATGACATGGGGACTTTCTGGGTATTAACATTGTAACCCATTTAAATGGCACGATTATGCAGATGCTAATACAGCTTTGAAAAAAGACGTTTGGTTTTGCGAACACTTTTTTCTAATTCTTCAATGAAAGTAATGTTTTATTACTGTCTAGCTTCTCTTCTGTTAGGCTCTCTTGACAGTTCTGTTGGTAGCAGGCCCAGTACAAATCAGGTAATAGTTCCTCTAGTCGGATGGCTTTAAATTAGATAAATCAGGTCATGGGAAAAGGCAGGGTGTAGAGGAAGAGTAAAGTGTATCTGCTGGTCCCATTCTGCGGTGCTCAAGGGAAGGACAAATACACATTCAGCTTTAAAAATAATAATAAAAAAAAAGGAAAAAGAGTGCTGCTTTTCTCCCCACCCATGCGCGCTCAGAGGGATATTTTGTTCTCTTGTCAAGTGCTATTCTACAGGCAAAAATAGACGAGAATAGTACTTGAGCAGGTGCTTGTTTGTTTCGGATTTGCTCATGTGCTGTACGTGTTCTTGCTGTGTTTTCAGCGCTAATGTGACAGGTTTACATTGGGACGAGGAGAAAAGTAGGCAGAAGGGAAGAGCCTTTTGTGTGGGAAAGCTGGGTGTCTGGCTTAGGTCACGCTTGGGAAGCTGCAGCTTTCAGTGCTTGAGGAACAGCACTTATGTGTTGGCACGGGCAAGGTGCCAGGGCTTTGCTAATGCTTCTGCAACCTGTGGATTCCCTGATTTAAGACCTTTCTGTGTTCCCAGCGTTTTGGCTGGGGGTGACACCTGCTTGTAACGTTGACTGAATTATGCTGTGTGTTAGTGCAAGTACTCTGCCGTTCTCTCATGAATGGTGATAAGTGACACTTATCTTGGTTTTTGCTGAGAAAAGCCATTTCTCATGTGCAAGATCAGGATTTTTTCCTCTGTGATGTGCTATGTAATAAGCTAATTGCAACAAGACTGCTCCTTGTGAAGCAAGGCAGTGCTTGGAGGCAGAATACCAGACGTGACAGACAGATGGACTGATTTGCTGTGTCTAATTCTGTGTTTCCACAATAGAAATGGCCTTTGCATTTTAAAAGCTGAGCGCTGATTATGGCTGTTCAGGCAAAATAGTTCTAATGTGTAATGCTTTTTTGTTTTCCCTTTTTAAACCTGAATATGTTCTTGTGTCTCTTCTGGATAACTGATTCAGCTGAACAGCTGGTAACATAAGCAACTGTATATTTCAGCAAAAATCTACTGTCCTCAGCAGCTTTGGACAGAAGCATAATGTAGGGAAATAGATGTGTTTTTACACCCTTTAAGATGACAAAGTAGCTGGAAGAAGAGCCCCTATTTTATGAGCAGCCAACTCCTTCCAGATAGCAAGGGTCAGACATCTGTATTCTGACAGAATTCAGTGACAGGTGTTTACCTTCTTCCTCAAGCATATCAGGCTGTTCGGTCTGTCCTCTCACGCTTTTTGGCATGTGATTAATGTAACTCTAGGTTTGTGTTGGACCTGAAAGTCGCTATAAATCGTAGGATCAGTAGAAGGCTCCCGCAGAGAATGAAAGTAAATCACCAAGTTTATACAAACATCATCATTTCCATCATTCACTACAATGAAACAAGCTGTGATTGTCCCATGACTGTGTAGCATTATATATAATACATATGAGTAGCTGTGTACACAGCGTTAGGTGTTTCTTTTGCATGGAATGTTTAATGGCAGTCAGCTTGGGTTTTTGGGTGGTGAGAGTCCTGTCATTTGGAATTACCCGGCTGTGTAGCAGGGCATGTGCAGAGAGCATCGGTATCCCCACCTGCATAACTGGGGGAGCTGATGGGTTTTGTGCGGTGTCAGCTTATGGCTGACTCTGGGCATTGGGATCTTAACCAAAAGGATACCGTCTCTGAACGTGGTGAGGAGAAGGGTTTTTGTGCATGTTTAGTAGCTTTAAGACCACACTTTACTTTTAGAATTAGCTTCTTTGAGGAGAGTTGCAGTGCAATACAGAGAAAATCCCCTTAAAGATGCCACATGAGGGCTCCTGGGGACTAAGCATTCCCCTTGAGGGCTGCTGGCTACACCCTCTGGTCCAGCCAGCCCATCCAGCGCTCCTAGCTGCGGAGATGCAAGGGTGCACGTCAGGGACTGCAGCTGGGCAGCCTGAAGAAGCACTGAATTACTGTGCCCAGTGCGCAGTCCAGCAAGGGCTGGTACCCCGTGGGCTGTTCTGCTTGTTATGCTGTTTTCCTGGTCGGCTTTACTGAAATGGGAATTTCCCACAGCTGTCCTTTAACGTGGCTGCCTGGGCTTCTGCTGTAAAGGCAGCTATATGAGACTTGCATAATTTATTCTTAAAGGCCTGAGGTATCAGGTAAACTAAAGTTAAATTATTCATGTATGTTTATTAAAACTTGTTTGAAAAAGCAGCTTGCTTTTAAAATAAAGGTGAAACTTTCAGTAGGTGTGTTTTGCAATGCTTTTTTAGGATTACATACAACTGAAAGGCTTATCCAATGTTTGCATATTAGACAAGCCTGCTTATTTAAAACAACCCAAAACACTATGGTGTCCTGATAAATACAGTCTCACAAGCATCTTCGCTTGGTTGTGCACTAGGGCAAGTGTCAGAGATCTAAAAGAGGTACTTTAGGTCTTACCTCTTTTTCTCAGGCATGAAGCTTGACACTTCTGGTTGTCTCCCTTTGTGTTTGCTCCTCTGTGATCACGCTAGAGGAATGGTAGGGATGAGAGGGGAGGATTTAGAAGTGTCTTTTCAGTGCCTTTCCATCCTGGGAGCCAGCACTCAGCTTTCAGGGCTGTTGGATTGATCTTGAAGGCATGTTGCCATGCCAGGAAGAACACGTGTAACTGAGGGGTAGACTCACTAGGGGATTCCCCTAAGGATTGCATTTGTTGTTATGATGGGCACTGCTCTCGAGTACATAACCAAGTTTTTGACTTCATTAACAATAAAAGACAGTTTGTTTTTAAAACGGCTCTGATCTGGTAAGTCACTTTCCTACTTGTTTTGATTCTGTTCCAATGAGGCCAAGTGTCATGTCCCACCTTGGTATGTCTGACGTTTGGGTGATGAGTTGCTTTTACTGAGCTGGTTACATTGATACCAAAGCTTTTGTTTGAAAGTGCATGTGGTATTTAGAAAACACTTCTTTTTAATCACAGTCTGTGATGATGTTTTTTGTTTGTTCTTTTATTAAAACAAAATTTGAAAAGCTAATTCTATTGACTGATTTTTCTGTTTCCAAGAAAAAGAATTGAGAATTTTCTATTTGCCTTCATTGAGGCTACCACGTCATTCCTTGTGAACATATGATCTGTTTTGATTCTTTACCACAAATTTCAAGCACAGTATATGCATTTCTCAGTGAAGCATTATTTTCATTATATCTTACTGTAGCTATTTGAAAGCAGTTAGTTTGACCTCTAGCGTTGAGCTATGAAACTGCACCTAATTCACACAAAAACACCTTTTATTTCAGAAAAGCCAGTCTCCCCCAAATCAGGTACATTGAAGAGTCCACCTAAAGGTTTTGATACGTCTGCAATCAACAAAAGCTATTACAATGTGGTGAGTGATCCTTTTTCTTCCTTGCGTGCTTTTATATACAGTAGAACCTCATTTCACTGAATGCTCTTACTGCTACAAAGAAATGGGCAATCTTACCGACCCTTTGTGCCACAACTAGATAGGGGTTTTTGTGAATTCTCTATAAACAATATCACTGTTAGTTAAATGGAATATCATGCATATGGATTTTTAAGTGTGATACAAAACTGTAGTCTGAAGTGAGTGAGTAATATGAGTTAATGTAACATATTGCGGTCATTTTACTTGCTTGGCTAGCTGCTAACTTCCCTTTTCTCCTCTTACCCCTACACAAATAGGCAGTCAGTTCCGTGATCACCAAGAATTAATGAAATTCTGGTGTATTTAAACAAATAAGAATATTTTCTACTTCTTGTTGTAGAAGACATTGAACATTTTTCAATAAATTTGCTGTCTTTGTATTTATGCTTATGAATCAACTCAATAATGAATTTTGGGAACCTTGTCCTTATGCTGATCGATCGATTTTATAGAAGTTGTGAAGCCAGAATTAGTCTCTAAAATGCATCTGAGGATTCTTTACTCTAGTACCCATACATCTTTAGTAAATGCATGTAAGAAACATATCAAAATTATCTTTAATCCTGTTGTACTCATTTTGAGAAACCTTTGTTTACTAACAGTAGATACTTTTGGAAGCAAAACCAGAAAGATGCTTTTTGTTAACCACTGCTCCCTGCTGGTGTAAAAAGAAAGCACAAGCTTTTCTTTCATTTTTCTTTGGCTCCACTGCCCATTTCTTTTTGTTTTAAGAGTTTGTTTTATTTGTCAGCGTTTAGCATGATCATAAAGCATCATTTTATGCTTTCATCTTTTGTGGTTGTGGCACAAATCACGTGACCCACCTGGAAGAACAGAGCAGTTTTGCATTTTGGGCCCTAGCTGAAAACACTGAAGCAAGCTCCTGCTCCTCCCCACTCACATGGTGCCTCTGCCAACAGCCATAATGCCTTGGTAAATGAAGGGCTGTGATGCTTTGTCTATTGTATTTACCACCTGCTAGTCACAATGAATAATTCCTGTGCAGGCCCGTTCCTTCAAATTGCAGGAAGTAATGCTTGCTGTGTTGCATCCAGCGACAAAATATCAGATAGCTTTTCCTTTTTATTTTTTCACGGTATCTCTTTATAGTCTTTTTTCATAGTAAGCTCTTTTCAGAGTTGCTGTAGTGTGTAGTAGCAAAGATGTCTTTACTGCTGTTTTGATGTTGAAGCCTAACTTTTCCCTTCAAGTAAGCTGAAATGAATGCAGCAAGGAAAGGATTTAGCGGTTTCAATAGGTAGAATGGTGCTCTTACTTACATTTAATATAAATCTATGTTGAAATGTTAGCCAAAATAAATTGGCAGCTCTCTTTAGGTTTAAAAAAAAAGTCAGTGGTAAGTATATCACTCAAGTATTATATGTGGTTTCTGTTGATAGATCCAAATTTTACAAAGAGGAATAATATACATAATGTGATAGTAAAGTAACAGTGGCAGCTTTTAAATTTGGGCTTACTTAAAACTCAAGATGCAGTTCATTTTGTCACTGGCAAACTGGTGGTTGCACTCTTTATTTAATAATTTAAGCCAATTTTGGGGTAACAGCATACTTCAGTGAAAATAAAAGGAAATAAATGTTTGAATTTGCCTAAAACCATAGCTAAGGAGGTTAAATTACAATTTTGAAGTAATATATTTGTTTGCTTTTGTAATTGTTCCCTGAAAAACTTACTGTCGTTATCATGGAGGCTAGAGTTACTTATCCAGTTCTGGAAACAGCGAGCCATAGCTGCATTTAACGTTGTCTGTATTTTTTGTTTTTAAATGATAAATAATGACCTTGGTGACCATCATGCTCTTAGGTCATTTTTCACCATGCTCAGGTACAACTACCTTGGTGTGTTCAACTGATGTAATAAGATTGCCACAGTTCTGAGTGCTAGCTATTTATTAACTGTTGACAGTGCGTCAGGAGGTAGAAGAATGACCCATTCATCATAACATAGATGACCCTCGAGTAGTGTTCTTTCGTCTGCTTGCAGTGAACTAGATAATTATCTTGTTTTCACCTTTTCCACAGTGTAGCAAATGCCCCAAATTTTTAAGCTGATCATGTTGTTATTTTTGTTTAAAGAATGAGGCTTTGCTGTAGCATGTGCTTTGTTTCTGGGAGGTAAGACTTTATTGCTGTTCTTAAAACCTAAATGAGGATAGCTGGTATCTACATTTTCTTAAAAAAATAAGTGCTTGCATTGGCAATATAACTACAAGATAATGATTTTAAGTAATTATTAAATACATAGTGATATTTATATGTAGATTAACATTCAAACAGTTTAAACTGTTCTGTTTTGCTATCTCAGCTGCAACTTGAGCTTCTTATAGCTGATCCTTCTCACAGACGTGGGACTTCCCTGAGCTTGATGTTTTATTATCAGTCTGCACTGATCAAAAACATTGAGCCCAGACTAAGGCAAGATCAGATCAGTTCCTAATAAACCCACAGCAACTGTAGCCAAAAGTTTGTAGCTCGAGTTAAGTCAAAAGCTGTGTTCAAGTCTCTCTTGACAGCCACTCATGTTTTGAGACTGGTACTCTGGGACTCCTTGCTACTTTTAAGTTGTGACTGTATTCCTCCATATGTAAACCTCATGATTATTTATTGCTGTTTTTCTTAGGGAGAGATTTGTGGTGCAGGCAGCAGCTGTGGGTGCGTTGGTCAGCTCGAGGAAAAAGAATCAAAAGGCAGTTCAGAAGAAGCTCAGGAAGGGGTGTAGGGGAGGCTCTGCTCAGCTCCCCTTCTGGGGAGATAACTGCATAGGCTAACGGCATGGTGCATTTAATGAAGCTGAGACTGCTTTCACCACTGTATTTTGTTCTTTACCCCCTTGTAAACATGTTCTGTGTTTGTGGATGCACGTAGCTCCATCTGAAGTTTGTAATACAGACCACCTAGTTGTTTATTTCAGTGTGCTTTATTAGCTGCTCCTTGCACCAGGTGTTGCAGAGAGTACAGGGCACATTTACTTGTTAATCCATTGAGAGTTTAAAACTTGGTGTCCCAAATAAAATTGTTACCTCGGCTTAAAAGGCAACTGCCTGGAGGTCGGGCAGCTGTTCGAAAAGCAGGTAACAAAATGGGCAACTTTCTCCACAGCGTGAGCATTTGGATTTTTCATTTTTCACTTTTCATTTAAGTATTTGATAAGTGACTGAAAACAGAGCATGCCTTTGAGGTCACACTTTTCAAGTTGGATCAAGTGTTTTTATTTACCAAAGCTCACAAAAAATTTTGAGGAGCCTTGGGATATGGAGTGCTTATGTGCTGATTGACATTGCCCTTCTTGGGGACCTGTTTTTAGGAAGGATAATCTCTGACGTGTGTGATCCAGGAAAATTATGCGTTGATCACTGTATTGCTGAATGTGGTGTTTCAGTTGAGCGCCTTACTACTCCCATAAAATGGGAATGTACTACAGGATCGTGCCCAAGTGTAGCTGTGAAATCTGCCTCTTCTCCCTCTGTGGAAGGTGATCAGCTTTGTGTAGGTCACTTACATCCATTTTTGGGTGCTAGCTTTTGCCGTGGAGAGATGACTGGTGTTTTGTGTGACACCACGCTTGAATTTTCCATGCCTTGTGATTGAGAGAGCTTGTGCTCTCTGAGCTCAGTTTTCTGTGCCTGCCATTCATCAGTGGTAGGGATTGTAAAAGCTGCCACTTCAATGCTGCTCTTTTGGTACCCAGCCTTGTCTGTGCAAATGTTGTGGTGGAATTGTGGAAACAAGGTCCTGGAGGTCTCATGGGGTCCTGCAGCAGCCAGAACACGCAGAAAGCAGGAAAGGGAAGAAAGGTGATTATCAGAGCTCGCGGGCGAGATGTGGATATGAGGAATGTAAGGGTGCTCTGGTGCCAAAACTCTGAGTTACAACACTGAGCGCTTACCGCTTCAAAGCGTAGCCCAAGCGTTTTATCCTCATAGCTTCTTCGTGAGGTAGGTAAGTCAAGCTGGAAGGATGCGAGAGGTCACAAAGCTGATGTTTTAGAACTATGTAAGCAAGATTATTCTTCTTAAAAACATTTTCAAAGTAAAAGATTGTTGCATGGAGTGGAACCTGTGCTTGTAAAAAAGGGAAAATAGATTTGTTTTAAGAGGTATTTAGAGCTATGTGCATGTCTAAAGTATTGTGCAATGCTGTGAACTCCTAGAATAATGTAAAGAAGTATCTAGTGCTTTGTGTATAGGCTTTGTAGCATAATCTTATTTAGTTACATTTGTTTTCCTTATTCCAGTAATTTACCAGGTTGCTGCTTCTACTTTTGAAGCTGTCTCACTCTTTTTTCCCCATCCTTTAAGTCTTTTTCCTTCTGCCTTTTACATATTCCAAAGAAAGCCCTCAAATAAAAATCCAAATAAGGAGAGAAAAAAAAAGTTTTAAAACATGAAACAACTTTCATTTCAGCCTTTTCAGACAGCTATTTATAGCAGAGGATGGAAAATACTCTATGTGCAAAAATGGATCTGTACTTCAAGATCCCTAGCAATTTTTCCCCCTGTCTTTGAATGTTTTCTGATACTGTTTAGTGCTTTGTCAATATATTTCATTTTTGTCCTTGGTTTTGTCTCCTTTTCCCACCCAATGGCTATATAATGACTTCTGTCTGGGAGATTTTTGTAGGAAAAGCAATGCTGGAAAAGATTCATCTTGCATTTAGTTTTGAACTTTATGGATCCTAAGTACTTACATGTTTCCATTTCAACAACTGACTTTTTTGTATTATATTTGTGTTAGAAAGCGGGATTTAATTTGTTTTATGATCAGTGCAAATATGGATTTAGTTTTTTTGGTTCCCTCTGGTCTAAATGGTAAAGGTTTTGGGCTTTTTTAATAAATTGTGCACCCATATTGTACTTTATGCTGAAGTTTTCTATTTAACAGCTATAGCTTTCTCTGTGACACTCTTCTGTCATCGTGTTTAGCAGAGAATGGAGACATTTTAATCTTTGGTTCAGATTTCCAACAAAAGAATGAACTCAAAAGTGGTCTCTCTCTTTCTCCAAATGAATAGAACCATTCAAGGAATAAGCAGAATCAATGACACCAATGAAAGGAACAGTGAATTCTTCATTGACATACTGAACTATTTAAAGTTATTTCATCAGGTTTGCATTTAGGAATGAATGGCTTTTTTTATTTCCTAAGAAAGAGTATTGACTAGAACAGTGAATAATGCACTCAATTACAGTCGTTACTCGAAATGCTGCAATGAGATATTACTGTAGGTTTGACAAATATGGCATGTACCAAAATGAAAAGGTTTCTGGTGTGGTTTATGAGCAATAAATTACAAAAAGTTTTCGAAGCTTACTCTGTCCTGTGAACTGCATTTAATTCTGATGATTGCCCTGCTAGATCATTAACTTTTTGAAGACAAAAAATAATTTGTTGCTCGAAGCACAGTAGAATTTGATGTGAATACATTGGAGGATGTCTTAAAGCAGACTGCTTGGAGATGGCTCAGTAAAATGCTTCCTCGTACATAGCTGGGAGTATTCCAGTTGTTTGATTTATATTCAGCCAAAAAGCAAGTGTGTGCTGTATCTTATAAACTTGTAATTTTCTTGTGGTAGTGTACGTTACTACACTCATAGTTGAAGCTTAGGCATCCCCATTTAAAAAGAATACAACGAGGCTAAGAATTTGGCTAAGTAAAGTTGATGGATATTTGGTATTTATAAATCTGACCTTTTCACTATCTGAGTAAGTGAACGCTTAGCCAGCAAGATAAGTTGTTCTCAATTGTAATTGAGACTGGGAAAACAACACTCATTGTTTGTTTCTTTTACAGCTTCTAATGTGTTTTACCATTCTCTGATCTTTGAGTGTTTCGCAGTACACAGGAGGAATTGCTCCTTGCAATTGCACAACGCCTTGCTCTGGAAGAGCACTCTGTATGGCTCTCTACTTTTACAATAAAAATATGCTTTAGCATAAGGCATTACTGTTAGTGCTTTTTTGTTATGTGACTGAAGGATGGCTAGTGTGTGTATGTGTGTTTTTTCCTGGGAGTTTCATAAGTACATAGTATTTAATGCTTTTCTCTTGATACTAAATTTTTTAATACAGGAACCTTCTTTTAAATTTACCCAGTGCTAAGTAATTTTTTGTATGTTTTAAAACTGTTAACAGGTTGAACCTTTTGAAGTATCTCCTAAAAAATACCAATTAGCAATTGTCGTTTATTGTAGGTGCTACAAAATATATTAGAAACAGAAAACGAATACGCTAAGGAGCTACAGACAATGCTTTCAAACTACCTGCGACCGTTACAAGCTAGTGAAAAGTATGTGAGTTTGTTTTGGTGTTTAAAATAAGGCTGAAGATCACTTGGGTACTGGGGAGGGTTTATGTGGTTGAAACTTCAGTTTTAGTGATAATGTATGTTTTCTTGTGTGGGTTGTGAGATCTTTGAGGCAGGGATTCCTGTTTCAGGTTCCTTTTATTCTGTTTTATTCTGACTAAGACAGCCTGATCTTGATCAAAGAAGCTTTTTCTTTTTAAGGTTGTAGATTTTATTAAAGCACAATTAGTCAATAACTGCAAACCTAAACACCTTTTATTTACCTTGGCTCCAGGTTAAACTCAGCAAACACTTCATACTTAATGGGAAACCTGGAAGAAATAAGTTCTTTCCAACAAATGCTTGTACAGTCTTTAGAAGAATGCACCAAGTAAGTACAACGCGTACCAGATACTGAAAAATTCTAACAAGCAAATATTATCACTTTCCTTCTTATGTTTGTTCATGTTTGAGATGAAACTTTGTTCCTCTCGTTTTAACAATAGTTGCCACAGCAAAAAAGTGATGTTCGGATAACCACCACCCGCTTGCACAGAGAGCTATTGGGCCTAGAGTGTACTCGCAAAGGAAGCAATTTTGGAAATAGTTTGGAAACAATTTATGAATATCCATGGATTGCATGCCAGTAGGAAGGTGGTTTAAAAAAAAAGTGGTAGTTTTTATTTTGGAGGCTGGAATTCCTAGATGATTAAGAGAATAAGAGAATGAAGGGATCAAAAACTGTGATGGAACAGTGGAGGCCGGGGGAGTGACTTGGGTGAAGGACTCAGAGAAAGATTTTGCTTAATATTTTTGGTCTTCAACAAACGTGTTGGGAGAAGCATGTAAGATAGGCAGAAAGAACAATATAAATAAAATCAGTCATGATGCCTGTACTGTACGATATTGAAGCAGAGAGAGCAAGAAGGGAAAGAAGAGCAGAGCAGAGGGGGAGAATCACCTCCCTTGACCTGCTGGCCATGCTTCTTTGGATGCAGCCCAGGCTGTGGCTGGCTTTCTGGGCTGCAAGCACACATTGCCAGCTCATGTCCAGCTTCTCATCAACCAACACCTCCAGGCCCTTCTCCTCAGGGCTGCCCTCAATCCACTCCCTGCCCAGCCTGTATTTGTGCTTGGGATTGTCCAGGCCCAGATGCAGGACCTTGCACTTGGCCTAGTTGAACTTCATGAGGTTCGCACAGGCCCACTTCTCAAGCCTGCCCAGATCCCTCTGGATGGCATCCCTTCCCTACACAGATTGGTGTCATCAGTAAACTTGCTGGGGGTGCACTCAATTTCACTGTCCACGTCACTGACAAAGATGTTAAACAGTACTGTTCCCTGTACCAGTCCCGGAAGAACTCCACTCGCTACTGATCTCCACTGAGACGTTGAGCTGTTGACCGCAGCTCTTGCAACCATCCAGCCAATTCCTTACCCACCAAGTCGTCCATCTATCAAGTCCATGTCTCTCCAATTTAAAGACAAAGATATCGTAGGGGACAGTGTCAAATGCATTGCACAAGTCCAGGTAGATGATGTCAGGTTTTTTCCTTGCTTGTGTTCTGCTTTTGTCTGACCACGTGGTGGCCTAATGTGGCCGCTAATCCAAATTTGCTTGTTTTCTGCCACATTAATCATTTGAATTGCTACTGAGGGTTGAGACAAGCTTCAGCCTCTGCAGGGGAGCAAACTACTGGGAGTACTTGGCTGTGAGTAGGAGAGAATGTGTTGGATGGAGGAGAAAACACCTATTTTGGCAGCAGTGATCTTCTAGATGAGCTCTGTTTTGTTTTGACTTTTCCCTCCTCTGTTCCTCTGAGCTGCTCCATGTTAAGAGGAAGCTTTTGTGATGACAAAGTGTGAGCTGTGTCTCCTCTAGACACTAATTTATGTCTGGGTTTGTTGCTGACTTTGGATCTCATGTCCCCCTGCCATCTGGCTTCTCTCCTCCTCTTCTGTCCCTAGACAGCATAGACTGGAGAGAATGGAAAGGACGGTGCAGCAAAGACAACTCTTAGCACTGGAGCAGAGACAATCTTAAAGTGGCCTTTCTTAAACTTAAGACTTGACTAGCCAAGTGGTGTCTGAATCCCTGAGAGTGACAGTATGTCCTTGTACTCAAATGTTGTCATCTTGCCTCTTCTCTTGTCACTTCACTTTCTATTGTTGCATTCTTTGCTTTCTTTCTGTGATTTTAAACTATATTTGCACACCCTTTCCTAATGGCCTTTGTTTCTTTCTTTGTGGGAAGTGAAATATTACTGTGTAGATTAGGAAACACAATGGCTCATGGCAGGTGGGCAAAGGAAGTGATGCCTCAGGATTGCTGAAGGGTTGCTACAAATGTTTTGTATTATTTCCTTTCTGTAAATATGCTGGCATGCCAAGTTATGTTTTCAGTTTAATTTTCATTGTAGCATATCGACTTGAGCATCCAGCTTCCTCCTGTTTTGAATTTAATCCATGATAATTCCCATTATGCAGAAGAACGCCTGCCCTGCTCTCTTGTTTTTTGTCGTTTTGCCATGTTTTTTTGGCTGGCGAACCTGTTCTATAAACTCAGAGCAGCTCCCAGGCTGAAAATAGATTTATCATTTTATTTTATTTTTGGCAGAGAGCTTGCAGTTCCATCATTCAGGCACTTCAAGTTGCAGCATCCGGTGTGGTGTTCTTTTTAACCTGACATGTCACGATGACCACGCGCAGATGTTCTGCCACGTGTAGTGCTGCCAGCCTACGTAGCTTGACAAACTCCTGCTCCTGTGCCTGGGAGCTCGATATTGGTCGAGTTCCGCACCCTACTCGAGTCAGTTTGTCATTTCAGTTCTCTCTTAATAAATCCTCTATGTGTGAAACTTTCTGATGCTTTTTCTCTCCTTGTCTGTGCTGTGTTGCCTTATTTAATCCTCATTTTGTTAAACACTGGTTGATTTCAAAGCACATAAAGCTGTAGTGATTTTTTTTGTATGTGTTCTGAGGGAGGGAGCTGTTAGGATGCTGTTTGGTTTTTGTATGCCTCCTCCTGCCCTGGCTGCGTTCCCAAACCTGAGAGCTCCTCTGGTGCACTGCTGCAGGTTTGTCCTCTTTGAGCTTGTCCAGGTTGGCCTCCGCTGCAGTATAACCGCGGTGCTCCTGCAGGCTGCTCCATCTGTCGTAGTCCTGGGAACGTTTCTTGTCTGGCTGCCTGGGTGCTGGGGATGGCCAGACAGATGCTTTGGGGTTACATCTCCCTTCATAATTTCTTTTTGTCATTTAGCAAACAAAAAAGGTGAAACAAGTCTAACTAGCGCTGAGTGAGAACCTTCTCACTGATCTGCTTCAAAAGAACATTTCTTCACTGATCAACTTTAAGTGCACTTGGTTGTGGTGGATGGAAAAGAGCAGTAAGAGGCAAGGCAGGGAGACACTGCTGGAGTCTTGAGTTACAAAAAAGAGGATTTCTGATTGTAAAACAGAGCAAGAGTGCTCCAGCCTCTTGAAGGCAGAAAGCGATCGGGTGCTCTAGAGCTCTTCCCAGATCTGTGATCCAGTGCCAGCTCTCCGTTCTGCTGTGGCTCACGCAGCGCAGGAGGGTCCGAATGGGCGAGCTCAGTCATCTCTCAGCTGATCTAAGTGATCTCTAGTTTTGAAGTACTCCTCTATAGGTACCTTTGTAGCAGGAGATTGAACAGATGTCTTCTGCTCTAAAAAAAGAATTCTTCTGTTCACCTGGGAGTAGAAGCTGTCAGTCTGTGGCTGTAATTCTCAATAAGGGAAGGCAGGCTGTCTGGTGGACTGTGAATCAATTCAATAGAGCCTCAGTTTGTGAAAATAATAGCTCAGAAAGCTGTGAAGCTTCCTCCTTATTTCAGCAGCTTTGTTAACCGTGAAGCCTTGGGAGATGATGTAATCTAGTGTTGCTTTCGCAAACTGCATCCTTTGAAGTCATCAGCCACAGAGGTCCTGTAACCAATTTTGCTGACCTTCAGTTGTTCTTGAAGTTCTCTGCTACCAGCTTTTTCAAAACATTCCCTGTATTGACTTCTTGCAAATGTAACAAGCTTTACCATTAATGCTCAAGCTCCTTTAAAGAGGTTGCGAGAGGGGCAGAAAATTCTGCAATTCTGTTTTTGTTTTGTTTTGGTGGAAATGGAGAAGAACAGAAAATGCTGCCCAGATGACTGAAAATTTCCAGTTTTTGATCGGCTCTGCAGGCGAATGTATAGGGGCCAGGGACATAGGTGACACTACACAATGCTGTTCTGGTAACCACAGTCAAGTGAGACTTAGGGACAGCTGAATTCAACCTGGCAAGAAGAAAGCACATGTTCAGCATGCAGTACTGACTACGTTGTTATCTACGTTCGCTGACTTTGTTAGTCTGTGTTAGAACTTGCCAGGTTCATCAGAGTTTCCACAGCCTTTACCAGAATGTTGTAAAGGTCAGTAACATGAAAACTAAGGTAGATTTCTTCAGAGTACACAGGATGTAATTAATTATTCTGTAACGTCACCGTTGCTTTGTTGGCTGCCACTGTAGCTTTCGTTAGTCCCGTTATGCTCACTGGTCCTGCTCAGGTTCTGAAAGTAAGTGTGACTGAGGCACAAGGTCACTTCTTTCTTACTGTTCTCAGATGATCTTGTGATGGGAACCCATTCTAAGCCTGAGGAGACAAAGCTGGTAGCTATCAGATACAACTCCACCAAACTGCTGATGTTAGAGAGCTTAGGTATGGTGGTGTCTGTACCGTGCGTACAACAGCAGAGACTTTGCTATCATTCTCTAGTTCTGTAAATGAAACTAAAACATGTCTTTGGCCTTTTTATAGCTGAAGCTATCGCCTCTCTTTAAATATCTCTCTATAAGAATATACAGAGTACATGTGTGTATATATACTTGTGATTCCTTTTTAATTAAGGTATCAAATATGAGAATATTACGGGGATGCCAACTTCAGAATACATTATCAAGCTATGCTCTTTATTGAATTTGAAGGCATCAATTACCAGAGGGTTTATATGATGTGGTGACAGGCATTAAATTGTTGTTTTTCAGGCAGTTAAAGGAGATGCACGTAACTTATTAATTACTCCTGTGAAGTAAGTAGAATACTTTCAAATAACGTGCAAAGTTAACGTAGTTAACTTTGACTACACAAGTCAAAGGGAATGAGTTGCTGCCCCCTCATAAAGTCTGTTAATTATCTTAATTCAGCAAAGAATCTGTAGCATAAAGTTACAGTGCGTGTGTAACATTTGAGAGAGAATAATGTCAATCTTTCATTCTCCTAAAAGAACGGCGGGCTGAGGAGACACAGATGTCTCCTTGATGCAAGCAGCCACAGCTCACTTCTTTTCCCCAGGCGCCACGCTATGAAGAGACAGCTTAAGCATTTGCAGCGATTGTTTATTGGGGCCTCTGGCTATTTAATACCGAGCTATGTGCCCCGAGTACGTCTTTGGTCTGAGACTTCTGCTGTCTCTATTGCTTGAAGAATGTGGTGTTAGCTCACGCTTCCATCTATTAAAGGAGACGAGCTGCTAGACGGGAACTCTGCTAGGATGGTGCTATGAACAGCATTCCCTCTGTGCTGGGGAATGCCCTGTTGTTCCTGAAATGCCTGCAGGAGCGGCATTGTGGCAGAATTGAATCTTTTTTTCAAGAGAAATAATTACAGAGGATGAAATGTGGGCCCTAGCTTTTCATGTAAGGAGCACTGGCACTGTGGTCGGTGCATCTGGCATGGCGTGCCAGCTGGGTATTTCGTTGTTGGTTTTGGGATGCCTGCGGTGATGGTGTTCTCAGATAAGGAAACGTCTTTGCCTTGCCTCTCAGTTTGAACATCTCTGCAGTCAGTTTTGATTTCACAGAGGTTAGGTCTTCCCACACCATACAGAGGGGGTGAACAGTTTAGTAGGGCTTAATGTTTTGCAGTTTGGGGCCTGCTTCGTGGGGGTAAACTTCTGAATTTTAACTACTGTGAATGAAGTGGAGGAGTGGGACAAGACAAGTGTATTTCAGTGGGATCAGTGCGTTCCCTGTTTAGAGGAGCGGCTGTCCTGAGAACCGAAGCAGTTCTTCTGTACTAGAGTTCACTGGAGCATCTGTCACTTTTTAAGAGGGAATGTACTACTGACTGATATTTAGAAATGTTATGAACGTGTTCAGGATGATGAGAAAATCTTTTTTTAACATAAAACCAATGTTTTATCTGAGAGAATTGTTGGAACTAACGTGAGCATGAAAGCACCTGCTTGTGCCAACAGTGTGCATTGGGTATTTACCGAGGACTCGCTTAGCTTCAGAGCAGTGTGAAATACTGGATTCAAGAGTAGTTAAATGGATAACAACAGCAGCAAGAACTCTGCTGTTTGCTTTAGCCTGTTTGTAAGATGAGACAAAGACTTGGCATATTTATGTTAGGAAACGTAATATTTGTACAAGAAACGGAAATGTCTGAAGGAAGTTAAAACATTTTGCCTCCTTGAATATGCTGCACATGGGCTTTAGGTGAAGTATTGTGGGCAAACAATCTAGGAGTGCTGAAAACTTTGCCCTATCTTCTGGGTAAGTTCAGTGTGGATTTTGCAATCAGCAACTGGCTGTATAACCTGCTCTTGAAGAGGCGTAGTCCTTCAAGCGGGGGTCACTCAATAGAAAATAGGGTGTCACCTGATCCATCACCCTTATGTGCTCTTATCAGTCCAATTTATTCCTTTGCACATAGAAAATAATCTAGCATGGATGTTTTGATGAGTAGCTCTAAAAATGATGTGGTGGTAGTAAAAAAGCATGGCTATTCCCCATCAGGTTGTGTGCAACTTGAAGAATAATTCAGATTTATAAAAACTGAGTTTTTCTTCTATGTACGAAGTATGCACCTTAAGGAGATACTAAATAAGTTAATGACAGCTCTCACAATCTTACTCTTAATTTTGCTGTTCATACAGATGCAAAATCAAAATTCAGGCTTTCTGCTGCTTGTACAGGTTCTCAGCTGGTGTCACACAGCCACTGTCAGATATTTATAATCCTGATATTTTCTTAGTGCAATTACATGAGTCTGCTAAAATCTCTTGGAAAACCATGCTGTGTATTCATATTATTTTTCTTTCTGCTTCCATCGTTTATGTGGAAAAAAATGCATACATAGCCTTCAGACAAACGTGGTCAAAACTGAATCTGTTCCTAAGACTGCGTGAAAATAACCTGTTCTTCTAAAAGCTGCTTCACCTGTTGAGTCATCTTTTTGTTTTGTTTTTAGCCAGAGTCACTGAGGCTACTGTTACTTACTTGACAAAAAAAACCCACAACCAACAACAAACCTCTTATGCGCAGAATTGTTTTTTAAAGACCTAAAGTGAAATTTTCCTTCACTGTTTAGCAGATGTGGTTCATTCTGGCATGGAAGATGAATAAAACACAAATTACAGAAATTATTTCTCTATCAGTGGTGGTAAAGCAGCATTTTTGCCCTGGTTGCTAGTGAATATAAATGTGCTTTATGGTCCTTGAAAAGCAAGATGAACGATTGTGTAAAAACTACCTGTAATTGCACTGTAACTGTCTGTTTGTGCTATCAGAACTTAATGCGGTACTTTCATGAATATTTTAAGCATGTTGTCTGTACTGGGGGAGAGAAGAGGGAGAGAATGCTATTGCTTACTCTATCCTGTTTTGACAGTGTTGAAATACTGATTTTGGGACTTGGCATAGTATAGATACATGGATAGTAACCACTAGGTACATTCACTAAAAATCAAGCTCCTAACCAATGTATTACTTCTTGAAAAAGGCTGAGCAAATGAACGTCTTAGGAATATATACCATGTTATACCTACACTGTGACCATATCAGCAGGCCTGACAGTTACAGGGCTGAACCTGTAAAGAAGGAAGAGAATGCTGTTGTTTGCTGGTCAATGACCATAAAAATCTGTTTATTTATATAATTCATGTTATATATATTTTTATATTATGTGTTTATATATTTTTTTAAAAGAAGTTATTCATTAAAAATATACGCTGCCTTGCCAGGCTGTAATTTATTTCCTTGGCTTGTATTACTGTAATTTCATCTTCATTACTCTATTTTTAGGTTGCCTGAAGCTCAGCAGAGGGTTGGAGGATGTTTTCTAAATTTGATGCCGCAAATGAAAAGCTTATACCTTGCATACTGTGCCAATCATCCATCAGCAGTCAATGTTCTCACAGAACACAGGTATGTTTACCTCGTAGATTTTTTTTTTCATTTCTATTTATTTGAAACAAAAACCACAGCACAAAGCTGTTTGATGCAGTCACGACCAGCCTGTCACTTTTGACGGCTTCTTATCAACTGAGATAGCTCTATCATTTATGGAGCACATGCTGGACTTCGGATATGTAAGACAAACTGTAGTTATTGTCATCTTCATTTAAGATTGTCAGGATAAAAAAGTCTGCTGAAGTATGGCACAAGTGTCATGATTACTAGAAGGTTTTTATACAGTTGGCTGATTGTAACTTAGCCCTGTAAAAGCCTGTGCGTTTGGTAGTATGTAGTGGATTCTGTAATGGTACACCCTTAGGTTAATTTTGAGTGATAGAGAGGAGCGTAAGCTTTTCAAATTCACAAAATTGGTATTTCCTGCATATAAGATACAGGACTCTGAGTTAACGTTGCAGAGGTTGCACAGCTTTGGGACTGACCTCGAATTTGTATAGACGATACCCAGCATCACATTGAGGAAAGAGCGTTGAGGCCAGAATCTGATTTTAAATCTGCTTGCATAAAATTTCCCTATAAACTCTCCTGACGAGCACATGTGCAGCAGCTGTTTGCTTGGTGCCGTTTGCCTGCCTGTGGTGCAGGATGGAACCATGATCTTTTCTTCACGGTTAGACACAGGACAAATTTTAGCAGGATATCTGTTTTTTTTTTTTTTCTTTTTCCAGTCATTTTCTTGATGATATAGACCAAAGACAAGATTCTTTGAATATACTTAACTCTCCGTCAACGAAGAGGAGCATAATTGACTTGTTTTCTGTAATGTTAAGTTCTTCCAGCTTGCATTTTATTTTAACAGCAACAGTTTGCAGTGTATTTAGGACTCTTACTCATAATGGAATAAATTTTAAAGTGAAACAAGACCAAAAGAAAAATAAATCAAATTCCTTAGTGTTTTCTTTCAAATTGCCTGCTTCCAGTAGCATTATCTGTAAATGCTAAAATACTGAAGTGATTTAAGCCTACAGATTTGTAATGCTCTTAGGTTTAGATTTTGTTGTTGTTTGTGCTTTTGTGCTCTTTCTGTACAGAGGTCTGGGATTTAATCTGTAGCTGGGAGATGGTAAGTGATAGCAAAGTAAACACCTACGTTTAAGATTTTGAGATATTCGTAAAGAATTACGTGGATTTTCAGAACCCTCGGAAAACAGAAGGAACAAGTGTGTCTGAGAAACGGTGATTAAGAATGTGAGAGGAAAGTGAATTGTTTTTGCAAATTGGGAAGAGAAGTATTTCATCTCTTCTGTGTTGCTTTGGGCATTGTTTGTCCTAAGCAAAAATCAGCTTCTGGTCTGTAAAGTCAGCCTGCTGTCAAGCCCTGGTTGAGTCAATATAAGCATCATAGAGCAATTAAGTAATTCAGATGTGGGAGTAGGTTCAGAGCAATTGCATTGTTCATAAGAGATAGCTCAAGGGGGAGAGACGTTCTGATAAACAGCTTTCTGTTTAATGCTATTGTCTTGTAAGGCATGAGTCAACAGAAGTGAATCCTGGTTTGTTTTTTTTTTTAAATTACCCCTATTTTATTATTCTAAGCCCTTCGGTTTTGCTGAATGCCATTGCTGTAGGTAGCAAGTGGCTCAACTGAGAATTCTACTTCAGGCAGCTGCCTTGAAGAAATGGGAAAATGGCTTTGAGCAATTCTAAGCCTTTTCATCTCAGAATACAAGAAACCTTTTAATTACAGTATTTTAAATGCCGAGAGAAAAAGGCACTTTGGCTTGGAATAAATTGATTGAGGGCATGGGGAAAAAGAAAGCACTCAGAACTGTCTTCTTGGTTAATTAGTTGAAATGGTTTTATTATGTAAAAGCATCTCTCATAAACTTCAATGTAAAAATTACTGTGAGGTTTGAGGATTGTCATGACTGCAATAGGAACGAAACGACCATGTTGCAGTTAATACTAGATCAGTGCTGAAATGAGATTGCTTCAGGGTTCTCAAAGATTGGTTTAGACTTCCAAGAAATTATGATTTGTTGGCTGTTTCTGTCGTACAATTACGTGCTTTAATACCAACAGATACATGGCAGAGAAATAGATGTTTGAATTCTTAGATTTGAGCATCAAGTTTCTAACAGCTGCACTTCTCAGAAGTTTAGAGTGAGGGGACTGGAACAGTCTAGAGTGGTTTGGTTTAGAGCATAAATTCTTACTGTCTACATCAGATTATTTCTTGCCATGAACTTGTCGTAAACTGACCATGTGTCTTAACTGTGCTTCTGAAATGTGTTCTACAAAAAGAACTAGCAGGTAATTTTTAAGTCAGATTCTTACATCATAAAATTAGTAATTTCTGCAGTTTATTAAGTTTGCTTGCTTTTGAAAACTCAGAGGGGATTGGCTATTGTTTTGAAGCATTAACTGTGCTCTTTCTTTAGCCAGTTGGACCGCTGTAATATCAAAATTACTGTAAGCAGTCATCTGGCTTGATGGAATACTACACGCAAAAAGGTTTTATGTCATTTTGTGAAACATCGGGCATGCTCTTTGAACAGTGTTGTAGTACCTGTTAAGAGGTCCTTGCTACCCAGTAAAGAGTCAGTACGTATACTTACAAACTGATGCCAATAACCTATTCAGAATTATTTTGAACTTGTATTGAAGAGCCTTTTTTCAATAGGAGTTTTGTAAAATTGATTTTTAAATAGTGGTACGTGGGATAGGGCTGGAGATTTAAAAGGTGTATCCAGTGGGAATGTGGCTTTTCCCCCTGCTACTCAATGTGACTTTTCCCCTTGCCACTCAGTGTGAATGCCAGCCTGATGTTTCCTCTTTCTGTTCTGTCATTTGCTTCTTGGTCATGTGAAAAAACACCATGGGTAGTCTTATTCAGTTAATACAAAATAAGGCACGTGCACATGTACGCATGTATGGTGTGCACATATATATTCATGTGTGTAGAAACACAAATACACAGGGTGAAAGGTGTTGCTTTTGGTATTACAGCACGAATGAGCTTTTTCATTTTCCGATGTTCAAAGCCACAAACATCTTTCATTTACTGTTAATAGTCAAACCACTAAAGTGAATATCAATAAAGAGACTTGTGTGAGTATGCAGAAATGGGAATAAGACCTTGTACAGCCCATGCAGGAGTTCAGGTTCCACAGCTAACTGTCTTTTGAGGTTGTATTTGCCTCTGACAATAAGAACGACAACAAAAATCTTCTGCTGTGTTATTTCTTTTAAGTTTGGAGCATTGTGAACAATTTGATTCCAGTTGTGTCGCTCTAAGTTTTATCCAGGTGTTAGAGCTGCTTACTCAGCATCATTTCTCCAGTTTTGTACGACTTGAAATTTTCTAGGCTCTTTTTGTTTGAGGAATTTGGTCGGAGCTGTTGCATGTTTTTTCTTTTTCTTTTTTTTTTCTCCAGAACTAAAATTCTTCCAATTGGAAAGACTCAAGGAAAAATGACAGTTACTTAACATACTTAGGTCTGTCACCTCGTCTTGTATTCCTGTCTTAAGCCACTGGCTAGAGCTTAAGAAACGGAGCTCACCAGGTGTATCTGGCTGGTGACTCTTGCTGAGATCAGTGTTTTGTTTGTTTCCATCACTGTCTCTTGGCTCGTTCTCCATGGTCCCTTCTCCGATAGTGGCTGTGGTGTCACTCTATGTGACCCCTATTTTCTTCACTTCATTCCCTAACAGTCACACCTCTTTGGCAGTGTTGTATGAGATTTCAGTCCCGTAGTTCTGCTTGGAGATCTCAGTTCAAGTCCAGGGGTAGATGATCCAATGCCACAATCCTGTATTATTTTTGGAGAGAAATGTGCAGTACTGTCTCAAGGGCACAGTGTTCAGTTGGAGCAGCATTGTTTGCCATTCAAGTTTCTGATCGTAGAAGTATGCTTGCCTTCCAGTAAGAGAATAAACAGGATGAACGACCTAAGGCATGAAAGAAAGAATTTCCTTCCAACCAGTTTAAAAAAACAAAACAAAACCCAACCAGTTGGATACAAAGGACAGAAATGGATAATGGCAGAGGCGTAAGGAGTCCCAGGAACTTGAGATGTTACCACCCCTGGCAGACATCAGAAGCCATAAAGTTCAGTGCAAGGGGAAAGTCAAGCAAAGAGAAAGAAGGGACAGCAGCTAGGACTGGGAATGTATGTAGGCTGTATCCAAAATGACAAGGGAAAAAATATTTGAGTATAGAACTACCTGAAAGGTGGATAACAATGAGGGGGAAGTGGTCTAAAAGTCAGTGGGGTCAGTGGGGTGTTGAAAAATACAGAGTATAGACCCAATGTAAGCAGTATTGAATATGTAATTATTGGGGGGGAGAGAGGCTTTTAAGCTTTTTGACTTTTATTTAAAATAAACACGGCTTTGTTTAAACAAAATGTAAGAAGTGTTTCTAAAAGATAAAACCAATTTGCTCAAAAAGAAGCCAAAAATCAGCAATGTTGGTTGCTTTTATTTTGTAAAACAAGTGTTGAGCCAGTTTTCAGCTGGAAGAATAGCTGGAAGCTATTTGCAAAACTTCACTTGTTCAAATATTACTTTTGCTAGATCCTTCAGCTTCCTTAGATAACATATCCCAAGCATGTTCTACATTTGCATCACTGACCTAGCCGTCTGGATAAAGTTTCTGGAGCTGAAACATTACAATTACTCCGAGTAACTGGAGCGTGGAATACAGATCAGCTTGAGTCAGAAAACCCTTTGTGCCTCCCCCACTTTTGTGCATCCCTGAGCCTGCAAGTGTGCAGGCTGATGTCATACGCGGAGCAGCAGTCCCCGAGCGAGCAGCTCGACTGGGGAGGTTAGCACTAGGAAATTAAAAGCTGCAGCCAAGGGGTTGCTGAGCCAAGTTGTGCCACGACGCTCTCAAAATGCGGTGCCTGTGTGCAGTCCTCAGACCCCTCAGCAATGATAGCTCCTGCTCCATCTATTACAAACAGAGACCTACTTCAGAAGTGTAAGTTGTGATTTCAAACACACATTTTTGTTCCTGAATCTGTTTTTCCTCCAGTTTAAATGACTTTCTTTTTTGCTTTCTGTTACTGTAGGCACATCTGAACTTGTTTTCTTCCCTCTCCCCAGTCTGACTTGCAGTTTTTTTGAGGCAGCTGTGCTAAGAAAGATTTGAATATGTTAATATGGCTTAAAGACACTTTTTGTAGTGACTTCTAAAATAACTTGCTGTGAACTAACTTTAGTTTGAAGAAGAGGGAGAACTCCTCAGCTAGAGCTTTTGTGGGTGAATGAAGCACAGTGCTTTTGTACGCTTCTGCTTTTTAGTCTGTAAAGTGACGCAAGTAGTGAATTGAAATCTCATCTGCTTCTTTCTGAAAAGATACTTACATAGGCAGTTGTGACTGAGTAGATGTTTTAACTGTTCAAAAGGTTTTTTTCTGTTCAAACAAATGATCTATATTTTATTTTTCTATTTTTTAAAAAAAACATCACACAGTTTCACTGTGGGCCAGAGTTTTATTTTAGCATATACTGACTAGGAAAGTGGTAACTTTTTACAAGTGGTTTCAACTTGTAAGCACTGGTTGAAATTGCGACATGAAAGAGCCATTGTCTTTGTCAAAGCAGCTGTGCTCTTAAGCTAACAACAGCGATTCTTTTTTAAGCTGCTATTAGTTAAGAAACAGTTGTGAACTGTTGTCATATTCAAACAGTGTTCTAACCCACCCATATTGTAGTGAAAGTAAACCTTTCCATTACGTTCGTGTTGTATTTGTCCTTTATGAATCCATGAAGGACATTCACTTTGGGCTTTGAGCTGAAGTAATGTCCTTTTTGCCAAACACCTTTTGTTCTCGAAGCTGCGGAGGTAGCAGGCTGGTTTAGCTTGGGCAGTCTGGTAGCAGGGTCCCACCGTGACGCTGCTTGAACAATATTTTTGCTCCTATTGTGTTAAGAGTGTGTGTGCCTGTGTTCATTCTGGAGTTTGAACAAGCTAGCGTGTCGAAACTTGTCAGGGCAACGTATAGAAGCGGATGAAAGAAAACATTGTCCTCCTGGGAATGTTGGGAGGAAAACTACGTAATTCAGTTTTAATTACACCTATTAACGCCGCGCTGCTTAAAGGGCTTCCTGATGATGCCATTGTTAAGCGTGTTTCTCAGGACGTTGGGTGCACTTCAAGAGAGCCGAGGTTTAAACTTGCTCTGTGGGTTCTCCCACTGTGATTAAGTGAAACCGAGGAGATAAACAACAAAGCGCCCCGTGTTGGAGAGCAGCGACTAGGCTAGCGTGGCAACTGCTGTAACCTTGCGTAAGGAGAGAGTGTTTTCAGTTAAAGATGGGAATTGCAGAGTAGACAGAGGAAAAAGTGTTAGTTTCTTTTTTTTTTTTTTTTTTTGTCAGGCTGCAAAGCAGTCGATTCTCTGCAGTGAGCTTTTCCCTGTTTTCTGACACATCTGTTTCACAATGCCGGGCTTGGGAAGAAAAGGAACGGTGGTGATGAAAATCAGCAGCGTGAATGTGGGTGAAATGGATTTGGTAACCACAGTGTTCCTCCTATTGTGGAGGCATTAAATAATCAAATAATTAAAAGAAGAAAACAAATGCATTGTGTTAGGGGATAGCTCGGCAAATGCCATTTATGTAATGCATCTGTATGCACACAGCAGCGTGGAGATGACCAAAGGAATTAGGGACGGGGATTTTTGTGTCTTTGCAATCTAAAGCTGAAAATCAGCATTGCTGAGAACAATGTTGAATTGAATGGCCTGCGGTATTCATGGCTGGCATGTACTGTAAAACATACTGGCATTTCAGGGAAGACAAGTTGTGTGGACGTGTATGGTTTGTGCCGCCTGAAATGGGAAAGGATGGCAGATAACGAGAAAGGAAACAGTTTGTCCAGTTAGGCTGTAGGGGCTGCATATCTGGCTGAAGCAAACAATGCAAAGAATGAATGTTTCCTTCCCGTTAGTTCTTGTAGCACTACCTTGTAGTGTCTGTCACTGAAAAAAGCCATAGGTGAAGGTTCTTGTCAAGCACCATATGTGCCCTGTGGTGCTGACATGCATTTGGGATGCTTACAGGGAGAATTAACAACAAAAAAAGCAGTGGTGTACATGTGATCAATGCCATATACTGAGCGAATTGAACTCTTAAGCCATTGAGTGTTTTGTGTCAGAAGGGCCTTCGCATGTGAGCTTTGCTAAAGCTTTGTGTGGAAGTTGGCTGCTGTGCCATCATTTGTCCGTCCCATCACCCTGCTGGAAACAGCTGCATCCCCATAGTGGATCCCCTCAGTGCATCCCTCCCCTGGCACAACTTGAGGCCATTCACTCTAGTGCTATCGCTTGTTACCTGTGAGAAGAGGCCGACCCCCAGCTCCCCACACCTTCCTTTCAGGTAGTTGCAGAGAGCAATGAGGTCTGCCCTGAGCCTCCTCTTCTCCAGGCTAAACACCCCCAGTTCCCTCAGCCGCTCCTCACAGGACTTGTGCTCCAGGCCCTTCACCAGCACCGTAGCCCATCTCTGGGCAGACTCCAGGGCCTCGATGTCCTTCCTGTAGTGAGGGGCCCAAATTAGTCTAAATCCTGGATGCACAAGTAGCTGGTAACACTGTAAACCAATGCAAGTGTGAGTAGAAAGCCTTAGTTCATGAAGGTGCTGCCAGAATCAGTCATCACGTTGTGAAATTGATATGATTTTTTTATGCAGCCAGAGTAAGGGCTGTTCATAAGAAAGCTTAAGGCAAATAAGTTGTGTGGATCTAGATATTCAGTTGGGTAGCTTTTCTTCTCTAATCAAAACCAAAGCCAGAAAAGTACTCAGGCTTATCTGTGTTGCTTTATAATAATTTTCCACACAATTTACTGTAGGAGGTTTTTCAATGACTTTCAATTTTGGCTAAAAGCTGACTGTGTCATGGGCTGACTTTGGGAGGCGTGCAGTTGCTGATCTAGGCTGATTGAGAGGGGTGGGGAAGGGAGGTCTGCCTCCTGGAGCTGTAGTGTTCTCAGGTGTGCCGAATTCTGTGTCTTCGAGATGCAAAGCAGGTGTTGGGAAACTCCTTCCCATCTGCTTTCTGGACTGTGCTTGGTCTGGAACAAACCTAGTGGCTGGCAGAAGTGTCCTTTTGAAAAACGAGACTGTCAACAACCAGGGAGGTGAAAATACTGTAAGTCATGGCTTTTGGGGACGTACCTCTGCGAATCAGCTGAAAGTAAAGATTTTCAGCATAACTTAACATGGAATTTGTGTGTGACATGAGAATATAATTGCTCAATACATGAACAACGTCATCTACAGAAGTTTAGGCCAGCATAGGCTGAATGCAAAAACGGCTGTGTTGCAAATGAGTTTTTGGACATGGTCCAAGTATGAAAAGCTGTGGATAAGGGATGTAGCAGTTCACAATACTTGGAGCGCGTGGGTTTCTTAAACCAACCTTGTTGCCAAAACAAGTGCGTTGTATAATTATACCCTCCGTGAAACCCTGGCTCCTAGGAGGATAGGCTGCACACCAATTACTTCTGCTGTGGTCTACCATTTGTGTGGCTGCTGGCTAGTTGGTCAGTAGCCCCTGGGATGCGTGATACGAGGTCATTAAGTGCGTAAGCGTGGGAGGAAGAAGGTTCTAAAACATTCTGTGCCTTCGCATTAGTGCTTGCCACCTCAAAACCAGCAATGCCCACCTGCCTGAATGTGGAGCTGCTCTCTAGTTTACTCCTGGGAATTACCTTTTTAAACCACCTCTAAGGTCAGATGTCCTTGTACTAGAATAAAGAGGTAAGTAATAAAACATTGTGCCAAGGCTTTATTCTGGAACTTTTCCTTGAATGGGGTAGCATTTAGGAGCTGTCTCTGATCATCAGTTGCCCAGAGTGGTGGGTGCAATTCCATTTCTGCTCCCTGGATTAATTGTGGACCCTGGATTGACAAATGTCTTTTCTGCATTAAAAAAAATACAGGAGCAAACTGATGTCAGCACTTATGTTGTACTTAATTTTGATTTATTTGGCCTTTTGTTTTACCGGCAGAATTCATTGCAGGTGAAAGCCTGAAGTGAAGAATCTAACGCAATTCTAATTGTCTTGGTAATTTGATTTTAATTTGCTTAAATATCTTGTGTGCACAGTGAGGAGCTAGGAGAATTCATGGAGATGAAAGGTGCCAACAGCCCTGGGATCCTTGTACTGACCACAGGCCTCAGCAAACCTTTTATGCGTCTGGATAAATACCCCACGTTACTCAAAGAACTTGAAAGGCACATGGAGGTATATCTTATCAGCATTTATGTTCCAGCTTAATGATGATTTGACAACAATTATTTTAAAGGTACATGTCAAACATGATGGGACCCAAAATTACCTTTGTTTCCTCTTCCTTCAGCCTCCTAAAATACGGGCTGCAATAGTTTAAAACGGTGCAGTAAACTTCCTGCAAAAGCTAAATGTTTACAGTAAAGCTAGCCAGAGAAGCTAACCTTCACTCCTAGAACAGTCTCGCACAGACTTTGATTCACTTGATGTGGAGTTCATCTCCTGCACACAACACGAGGCTACTTTATCTGGTAGGAGTGCCGCTTCTCATCTTAGGACTTCAAACTGTTGGACACTTCACCTTGACTTCTACCAAACACTGTCCCCAAATGATCTTTCCAATGGGGGAAGGTGTTTGAGGAGCTACTGTTTCTGCGTTTGCATTTTATAGGTTAGATTTGTGGGGTGTCAAGAAGGGAGAGAAATAGAAGGCATATGGGTCTTCATTGTGTCACATGGCTTGTCAGTCAGTGACAACAAGACATACTAATCTGTAAGGAATGTGTTTTTTGTGATAAAGAAAGGTAACATGCCAAATAAAACCCTTTAAAATGAAAACTTTCCTATTAGGATTTCAAGTTGGAAAGCGATTTTCTTTGTCCAATAGTTTCTGTAAAATTTCCTTGGTTCTATTTTAGGCATTAGTAGCAAAGTTGTAAATGGCATTTTAGTTTTACTACAAGAAAGATGACCAGTTTTTGATATAAGAGTAAGAAGGCTGTGAAAAGAGAGTAGATAGATCTAAAAGCTTTTATAGGATTATTTGTATTTAGTAAAGTCTCTAAACACTTTGTTATTTTTACTAGAACTAAATCTTTTATTCTGTGCTTTTCCCCTTGCTTTTAGGATTATCATCCGGATCGTCCAGATATTCAAAAATCCATGACTGCCTTCAAAAATCTTTCTGTAAGAGTGATGAAAAATAGATAATATATATATTTTCCAGTATAGTGTTTTATAATTTCATCTCCCTCCATTGCTTTTAAAATGTGAAGCTTTTTTGTATACTTCTGTATAAGAAAGTTTTGTGAAACTTCTTTTGAGCCCTGGAAATTAATGCAGTTTATGGGCAGAGCTAAGGATTGAAAGCTGTGGGGGAGTTACAGCAAATAGACTATTGACAGAAGAGCCATGCAAGCATTCTGCAATTCTCAGTCTGACCTCTCACTTGTGCTTTATTTTCCTTTCTGTGAGCACAAGCATAACTAGTGATCTAAAGAAGGGTCACAACACTTGAGTATATTTTCTTAAAAAATCTGAGGTGCATTCATTTTAGTGTAATAGTGATACAGTTGAGGGAGAAAAGATGAAAAGGAAAGCATGAGAGAAACTCTGAAGATAGGAACTTTCAGCAATAATCAAGGGGATAAGCCTGACTTGAACAAATGAGCTGTTTGTTTGTTTTTAACTAAAAAAAAGTGCAACTGCAGCAGGCATATGTTTAATGTATTCTAAGTTACAATAAAATTAACATCTTGTGCTTCCTGCTGTAAGTGTATGCTGCTGGTCACCTGGCATTTTTTTACATTTTAAAGCAGAAATTTATTGTTACCTGTGCTCAGAAGAGGTTTGGGGTTTTCCATTCTGTTGAGTAGTACTTCACAAATGAGATGACACTTCTGAAAAACTGAAGTGAGATGAGCGTGAGTACAGCTAGTAGAGCAAGTTGGCAAGAAATGTAATAAAAACATGATTACACACAGTGTTTGCACAGTTGACATGGCTCTTTTTATTGAAGAAGTGTATATTTTGCATCGTTGTACTTAGGACAGCTGTGTTACTGTTTTCTGCTCTAGCCAAGCTGTTTTTCTTAGAAGTACGAAAATATAAAACGTAAAGAGAAGGGAAACTCGAGAAATGGGGTTTCTCAACTATAGTTTTCTCGAACTATAAATTTGCAATTGAAGTCAGTGTATTGAAAAGAAAAATAATATTGAAGATAGCAAAACTAGTTTTATAGGAAATATTGGTGATGGTCATCTAGATGAAAATGCTTCGAATTAGCTACTGTCTTCTGTGTGCTGCAATGAAAACAGTAAATACAACTGTAGTGGTATTTCTACCCTTAACCATGTTGATGGAGTTGATAGAGATGATATTTTTGCCTATATTTGCTAGGCACAATGTCAAGAAGTACGAAAACGGAAAGAACTTGAACTACAAATACTAACAGAAGCAATCCGCTGTTGGGAGGGAGAAGATATTAAAACACTTGGCAATGTAATTTACATGTCCCAGGTCATGATTCAGTGTGCTGGAAGTGAGGTAATGAACTTCTCATCTTTACTGTCAGTCTGTCTTTCCCTATTGTAATTATAATTTTATATACATATATGTATACAGACACCTATGCATAAAATCATGTAGCACAGCATTATATAAATTATGTAGCAAAAATAAACATGCTTTGAGACAGTAATCTAGAGTAGAATCTTTTTCCACTTTTTAAAGGCTTTTATTACTAAATAGGGCAAAAAACACTTGAAGATGGATGGTCTCATCTGTATAACTTACTGAAGTGTGGCCAATATAGCACTTGAAAAATCATCCTATGTTGTTTTTTAGGTCTGTTCTTAAAGTGCATAATTAAACAAGGTTTTCCATACGTAGTTATATTACAGGATCATTTCACAAACAATTATAACATATTTAAATAACAAGAGGCATACTGTAAGGTGCCTGAGGCCCATTTTGCCCTCACTGTTTGGGAACTTTGCTAAGGCAGTACATTTATGAAATACAGGTTTGAAAAATAAAGGGTTTTGGAGAGATGAACTAAGAGGAGGCGTGAAAAAGTCAAAGGTAACATTGCAGATTAGGGGTGATTTTTAAAGAAAAAAACCTACCAGAGATAACATTCTAAAAAGATTTTTAAAGCAAGTGCTAACAGAATAGAAATGTATACAGCTTACTGACATGTTTTTACAGTAGGCTGTTCTCCTGTATAATCAATTATGCTTTGAACTTGTTGGGGGTTTTTGAATTGCAACCTCATTTAATTTCCTCCCTTAGAACAAAGATTTCGATGCATATGAGGAAAGACAAAAATGTTTTGCAAGTAAATACTTTAAAATTCATCACCTGCTAATTTTCTATCAGATATTTTGTTAGGTGTTTAAATAAACTTACTTGAGTAAGATTCAGTAGAACTCACAGTGTATCTTCTGCAGTTGCCTCTTGACTTAAAAAAAAAAAAAGCCACCACAGTTTCTCATTCTGATTAAAATGTCAAATGTAATAGACTTCTAGTAGATCCCACATATATTAAAATATTACTTTTTGACTAGATATCTAACGGTTTAATGTGTGCAAAAGCAAATGTTTCTATTTCTTTTTATATGATATAGACATTTGTAAAGATCTTCTGAAAAAAACGAATAGAAACATTCAAACTTGATAAGGACCTGTATTGTATTGCAAAGAGGTTCGGAATTGAGACAGTGACTTTGAGAATGGATATATTTGTTTTGTCATTAAAATAAAAGCTTTATACGTTAATGCTTCTTTCTTTAAGTGTTTGTCTATACCAGTTGATTGAGTAAATTTTCTCCTCTGTCCATGGAAGTACTTCTCAAAAAAATAAGGACAACCTCATAAGTGAAACCAGAATGTTAGAACAAAGCAATGAATATTTTAATTATGAATATGAGCATTATTACTTTTCTTTCATAATCTTTTTCTAATTCAGAACTTTAATCTGACATTATAGAAAAATCTGATCTCTCCAATTTAAGAGACATGAAGTCTTGACATTACAGTAACAGCATCCGAGTTACATTAACAAATATATCCAATATGTGACTTTTGGTTTTGCTAAAGTCAGTGAAACTGTTCTTATCAAATTAAACACTGTCTGGGTCAAATACTGGCCTTGAAATTCCTTTTTAAAAAATTATAAGGCTCTACTCTCCAGCAAGGGATTATAAGCATGTGTTACTAGAAATTTTGAAATAGAAAACTAAATAATCGTAACTCTTTTTACATTTATGGAGGCTTAATTTTGCTAGAGATGAATGCCTGTGGAATAACTATAGAGTGGTAATGTTGTTGATAGTTTTCAGTAATATATAATATAAAAAGTGGGGAGGGAACTTGTGATGTTGTATTTACTTTTTCATTTTATTTTTTTTAATAAGGAAAAGAATGAAAGGTATCTTCTCCTCTTCCCTAACATATTGCTAATGTTGTCTGCCAGCCCGAGAATGAGTGGGTTTATCTATCAGGTAAAGTAATATACGTACATACGTGTATAAATGCTGGGAGTGTTTTTTTCGCAAATGTTTTGTAGAAAACTTGGGAGGTTTATTAAAATTCTGTGTTTACAAAGAGAAAAGGTAATTTCTGCAGTAAGAGCTGTTTATCTGTGTCTGAAGTCTAGCAGCTTGGACTTGACTTTTTTGCAGCTGATGACTTCTGACGACTTCATCAGCAAGATGTTTTTTTTTCCCACTTCTGTGCTTCTTGGTATTAGCTAATGAGAGGAAGGATTAATAGGTTTTTAGAGCTACATAAGAAAAGGATTTTGTTGTGCCGGCTCATTACTGATCTGACTGCTGCTTCAGTCCTAAAAAATTGCACAGGACTCTAAGTGGTACGAGTTAGGCTGGGTTACCAACTAGTTCTTTAGGTGTGTCTACGAATCAGCAGAGCACTTCTTAAATGAGTCTTCTAGTTTTTCCTGTTTACTGACTCTTGAGTCACAGTGTAGGAGTGATCTCAGGGTTCACCAACGGGATTTCCTCTGGATGAAGCTGAACTGGAAAGCATGCTCCTGAATTACACTTGTTCTGCTTCAGGTACTCATTGGCATTCAGTCCATGGCACCAACCTAGAGCTAGCCCAATGTACTACCACCTAAAACACCTACAGTGTGGCCTTCAGGCCCTTAGCACTGCCAGATATTTCACTTCACAGATCCACTACTCACTGCTGGTAGATGGCCTTTAAGCGCTGTAGCAAGTTTCCTAGCTGAATACTTGCTCTTGCATTCTGACTGTAATTCCAAAGACCACCTAGGGTGCGAAGTTTTAGAGCCAGCGCTTACTCCACGAGTTTCTGAAATTTTTGTAAACATTCTTCAAGTCTGGCCGAGTGATTCTGGTATCACAGTAAAACACCAAAAGCAAAGGAAAATTAAATAAAAGTTCTAAAAGGCGTCCCAAGATCCCACCTGCTTTAAGTACTTTTGTAAATCATTCTTTCAAGCATTCTGTTCCTTTCTCTCAAGTAGTGAGTCATCTGCCACAAAGGAATGCTGAAGGTTTGTATTTCAGGGTTCTTACACAGTTGGCGACATCCAGTCACAAACTGTGTGACTCAAAAATTCATGTTTGGATTCATGATAGTTGGATTTATCAAATACATAATCAAGCTTCTGCTAGCTTTGTGCTGCTCTTAAAAACTTTTAGCTGGTGCTTTATCCTGACATGGATGGAGAAAGATACTAGAAAAGGCAGGTGAGTGCTAGATCCCAAGTGGCACAGCCATCATTCCTGATGACGGAAGGTGCTTCTATTACAAAAGCAACTGAGTGGAAATTTAGTGAGTTCACCAACAATACAAAATTAAGCAATGAATCTGTCAGGCTTGATTCTGCTCTCCTACTTTTAAATTGCATATGCTTTCTTCCTTCTCCCTCCCATCTTATCCCTCAGGTGGACGTCATTGTTCACTAAATAAGCAATTTTCTGTGCACTTGTCTTCAGGGTCTGCTCAGGATGTTCACAGCCCTTTCTTAGTGTTTTCTGTCCAACCCTCTGCTGAATACAAAATTATTGATTTCTTTTCAAGTTCTAACGTGATTTTCCTGACGCTATGAACTTCTCAAATCCTAACGTCTGCATTTTCACAGCAAGGCAAAATTGTTTCATTACTTCTTATTCCTGAGACTGGCTTAGAGCTGTGTCAGGAATACATAGCATGTGCTGTCTGGATCTTTGTTTTGAGGTTCCTGCCCCAGAAGTGGGATATGGGCAGATAGTGATGCAGCTCCCTTAGTCATTCCAAGAGTAACAATGCCCTTGGATGTCCTTTATATGCCTCGTTTCCTGATCGGTGCATGTCTGCAAACAGGGAGAAAGGAGCATTTCCCGATCCTTACAGTTTAGGTGTCAGCTGCAGCTGCTTCAGCTTACAGTACACCCTCCACATATTTCTGAATATTGCAGTTATCAGCAGGCTTCAGGCATTCTGGTTCATAGTGCCTGGTATTTACCACATCCTGTAACGGACTAGTGGGGAGTACATTTATCCATGGTTGTGGATACGAACAGTGTAAACGGTATTTTACAAGATAGCTTCACAATTGTTTCTTGAAAGAAGGGGAATGTAAATTGTTCATGAGTTTGCTTCAATTTTCTATGCTTTGCTGACTTTGTACTTGTCTCCATGTGGCTCAGGTGATCTTTGTTCTCCATCACCAATCTTTTGCCTGGTGTGTCCCTGTATTCCCTTTGCACCTATGTCAGCATTTCGTGCACCTCACTTACAGGGTGGCTGTATGCTTTGTTATTTATGAACCAGAAGAACCTGAAAAGCTGAATTTTAGGCTGCATTGTAAGGCACAATGCTACCGTGTTCCCTTTATTGGAGAAGCTAGTGCAAGGAAACTTTATTTTTGGCATCTTGGGCTTCAGCATGCTTTGTGCATACAGAATACTAAGTGGCTTTAGTTCAGCTTATAAGAAGCCTTTGTCCATCCGGTAGTCATTTAAATAAAATAAAATAAAATCCCCTCCATTGGAGCCAAAATTCCTGAGTACATAGGATTTGCACTTCAGCCAGCATGTGCTGAATAGTGTTTCTGTGCAGAAGAATACAGGATCTGTCTTAAAAGAACTTTAATAAAAGTTGCATTTTTGGTAAAGCCTTTCATCCTGACAATATTGCATCTTATCTGTTCTTCTGTGTTTCTAAATGGACAGAAAGTTATCCTAAGCTGACTTTTTTTTTTTTTTTCCTGGACTGCTTGGTCTTAGAATGAGAATAGGTTATCTTCTGCAAAATTACTGTGTTCTTCTGAAACTTTAGAAACTTTGAAGGTGTTTTTACTGCTTTTGTTCTTTTTCCCCAAATATTTGAGAGTGAGTTTAGTAGTGGTAGGGATATCAGATGCAAGTCTTCAGTATAATTGAAGGGTTTCTCTAATGAAGTCTTCCTTTCTAAATGTACCACAAACCTTGTTTTGAAAGCTAATCAATCAGTTTGCAAATAAATGTGATTTAAGATCAGTCACCATTGCCTCTAATCATGTAACGTGGATGACCCTGAACGTCTCAGTTCCCAGAACTTGAGGCTATGATGAATAACCACTGTTATGTTCATATGGATTCGTAGCTTGCCCAGCTATCAGATAACTCATTAAAGTCACAGGTCTCATTTGTAGAAGTTGGGCATAAAAACTTCCATTGCAAGGTGTCTGTATGGATTTTAAAATATTTTAAACTCATCAGTGTGTGTATGCATGTTTAACAATGTATTTTATGTGCATGAGTTCATTCAGAGTTTGAAATTGCATATTCTTTACTTGGTAATGGTTTTGTGTGTTTTGGATTTAATTTCAGTGGTGTTTCTTTTTCTCAGGGAAAACTGCCAATGACCGGAATGACTATCACAAAGCTAGAAGACAGTGAAAACCATAAAAATGCATTTGAAATATCAGGTATTGTCTGGAAATATTTTTATTTGCTATTTAATGTTTCAATATCAGATGTTCTGTCTAAACATAGGGAAAAACTTTCTCATTCTGAGGGTGACTGAACTCTTATCACAGGTTTGCCAGAGGTTGTGGAATTTCCATGCTTGGAAATATTTAAGAGCTGTCTTGACGTGGTCTTGGGCAACCAGCTCTAGGTGGCCCCGCTTGAGCAGGGGTGTTGGACAAAGGTGACCTCTAGAGGTTCCTTCCAGTCTCCTCAGACATTCTGTGATTATACACATTTGGTAAGGCATCTACTCAGAGCCTCACTTGAAAACAGCTATTTACTGCTAGTGTTAAGCAGTTGACAAACTGCCTTTGTATGGGGTTCATGCCAGGATTTCTGTCTTTTAATTAAGGCAGTAGCCTTGGAAAAGGTCCTTTGTTGGTGAAGCAGTTCAGACTGTTACTCTCTGGAAGAAAGGAAATTTCAGACAGTCCAGAAGAGCTTTAATCAAGAACTTTGCTTTAGAAAGTCAGTCTCTTTACTGAGTGTCTGTTAGTAATTCTGCTAATCGTGGTTGGAGTTGTGCTTTCTTTGGGTATTTTCTGTCTGGTAAGTAGTTTGTTTCAGCATGTGACTTAATTTTGAAGAGCAGTTCCTGAAGTCAGAATCCTAGGAAGACACACTGGGAGAAGGATCTACATGGTGGAGATCTATACCTTCATTTGTTTTCTGGATCCATTCTGCCCTCAAGCAGGTTGCATTTCAATAAAGTAATTTTGAGGCTCTCAGGTGCCAAGTGGTACAGCACTTCAGTGCTGTGAGGTGGAGGGGAAAAAGCTGTTGATGTTGCTTGTTCTTCTGAGATAATAGCTCCGAAGCTCACCTCAGATAAGGAATGTGATGGGTTAAAGTGGAGTTAACTGTAGAAATTAAAGTAATCCCGGGTTAATCATCCTGCTGCTTTCCCAAGTGACTTTTGCCTCAGTTTTTGTATTAGATTCAGACTGACTTTCTACCTTTTCTGAATGGTATTTTACCACTTGTCCAATACTGTAGCTTGCAGACTAAAGAATGATGTTGTAGGCTCTATGTTGGCTTTCCTGGGGAACACAGGGAAGAATAAAGCTACTAGATTGTGCCTCTGGACCTCAGGATGAACCTGTCTTCTACATCTATTTCTTATCAGAAATGTGTTTAATTATCACAAGTGGGGAAAAGGTAGAATTCATTTGCTTTGTGGAGGAACAAATGCACGGGGAAAATGCTATAACATGGGTATATAATCCTGGGTAAATTTTTTTCTTGGTACTTAAGGGTTATAATGTTTTAAGAAATGCATATCTTTATTATCAGGTCAGATGGACTAAGTTGTTCTTTGGTTTCCTACATCTTATTTTTTCTGTCACCTAGGAAATATGATTGAAAGGATACTAGTGTCATGTAACAACCAACAAGACTTACATGAGTGGGTGGATCATCTGCAGAAGCAAACCAAAGTCACAACTGTTGGGAATCCCACCATTAAACCTCACTCTGTGCCATCTCACACAGTAAGAAATAACTTGTGAAGTGAATAAGCAGTGTAGATAGAATTAGGTTATGTGGCAAATATGCTACTTTGTAAAGCATCTTCTTTAACATTTGGTTGTAGTTACTAATGATTATGGGGTCAAAATCTTAGTTTTTAATTGCACGAACAGAATTAATGCTTAGTTCTTGGTGTAACAGTTTAATGGGGTAAAAGAAGATTCATTATAGTTAATTTTTCTATCATGGCCAAGTAATAACATCATCTCTTAACTGTCCTTAGAAGAGTAGGTTTTAACTGGCAATGTGCGTGGGTCTGTGGAAAAATAATTTCCTGAAGTACTTTTTTCAGATTCTGAATTTGAGTTGTTTTATATGAATGGATCTAAATTTATCTATTAGTTGTGAAAGAAGTGGGAGCAGAACTGCTTGTAGCTGTTCTTTCTGTAGTGCATGCTCGATCTACAGTAGACAATAAAAATTTATTTAAGTGCAATTTTTCCAAGCAGTCATTCAGTGCTAAAATTTTGAAAGCACAGCTGTAATAAACAAAAGTGCTAGACAGGTGAGATTATTTCACCAGTCCTTCATGGTACTTTGCCTTTATGATGATAATATCCTTTCTCCCCCTTCCCATGACTGTTATTGTCTTTGACAGCTTCCTTCCCATCCAGTAACGCCTTCCAGCAAGCATTCGGATAGCAAGCCGATACCACTGACTCCTGCATACCACACTCTCCCTCATCCGTCGCATCATGGGACTCCACATACCACGATAAACTGGGGACCTCTGGAACCTCCGAAAACTCCCAAGCCTTGGAGTCTGAGCTGTTTACGGCCTGCACCTCCATTAAGACCTTCAGCAGCACTTTGTTATAAAGAGGTGAGATGCAGCAGCCAAGAAGTATTACTCTATAAAAGGCCTGTGATGATAAGTTTAACTTTTTTTTTTTTTTTTTTTACATACCAGCACTTTAAGATTTTGTGTGCATTTTTATATAAAGATGTGCTAACAGCTAGTGCTGAATCAGTGGTAGTGGACTAGTGAACACTGTTTATTTCAAACAGGCACTTAGTCTTGAAGCTCAGAAAATACAAAAGTTTGTTAGGAGATGATATCATCCCCCCTGCTGTGTTTCCACTTACTTTCATCCTTTGTCTAGTTACTAAACAAGATTTAAAAACAACAAAAAAAACCCACAACCATAACCCCACACAATTAGCAATTCTTAAAAAAATATTTTTTTAAAAAAGGCAATTATTTTGTTATATTGATCATCCAGGCTTACTGCAAAGTAAGTTGCTTGCAAAGCACGCTGAGAAGCATCTAGGATAAGGGATTCTGTGTGGTGCTTCAAAATGCTGTATCAAATCATTCTAAACAGCTCTGGTGGTATAATTGACTCTTGATTCCTCAGAATTTACCACCAGCACTAGGTAACTATTTAGAAAACCATTTAGAAAAGGAGTAACCATTTAGAAAAGAGGTAATCATTTAGAAAAGAAATGAAAACATGTATTAAAAAGAAACTCAAAATATACATAATCTTTTACTACTTTAATGAATCTTATGGTTAATGTCACCATTTAGCAAAAAAAAAAAAAAAAAAAGACAACCAAACAAAAAAACCCACCCCAAACAACAAACCTACCACCAAACAAAAGAAACTTAGATTTTGAGATGCTGTTGTAGTTTTTAATTAACATATGGTATGAAACAAGAATTTGTTCCAAGAGAAATACCGTGGTGGTGGTAGGTTGATTTGGTCTTGCCACTACATTTTGCATGGCTTTATAAATATTAAGAAAATAGTAGATTGATGTTGAAAGTCCATGTTTGTATAAGGAGGATGCTGCGTAGCATGGTGGTATCTTCTGTTTTGGTATCTTTCTGTCATTCTCATTGTGCAAATTTAGTGCAAAGCAGCAGGACCCAAAAAGAGTAACAGAGAATCATGGAATGGCTTAGGTTGGAAGGGACCTTAAAGACCTCTAACACCCTGTCATGAACAAGGACACCCTCTAGATCTGTTTGCCCAAAGTTATGCCTATGATTTTTTTTGTAAGCATATGATGTTAACAGAATAATGTTATTTTGTGGGCATGTGAATTGCAGTTTCAGAAACTGTGGTCTAAATGCTGTGCCTCAATGTAGTGCGGTTGGTTTTGATTGTGGTGGGTGTGTAACTTGCTTTTTCTTTCTAAGTCCCTTAAGCAACAGGGGAAAAAGTGATAGGTAGTCTTCAATTGGAAGGTTAATATTTGGGCTTAGTTGTTATAAGATGTTCTCTTGTTTAGCTGTACTACATTCTCATCTCTTTGTAAGTTAAATCCCTTTCATGCCTTTTGTGTGTGGCACTAAATTCTCCGGAATGGTAAAGTTTCATCTTGATAGTGTTTAGCATATTGATAGTATTCAGTCTGTCTTCATCATCTCTGGTCTGTCCTGCTCATTCATTCTTTTACTTTCTTGTTCTGTACTTTTATAGAGGATGTCTTGTACCCTTAAGGTAAGGGGTAGACCAGTATATTCCTTTCGTTCCTGTTAAATTAGCATTGCTCCTGTAAATTAGCATGACTGCATTATGAGCAGAAATGCTGTATTTGTTGCTCTATTTTTTTGCTGTAGGTCTGTTCTGACAAAGCTCTAAACACTTAAAAATTCTGGCTTTAAAGAATATAGGTATACTACCTTCCAAGCTTCCTTTTTAGGTCATTTTCTTAAACCTGCTTTTAAATAGAGAAGTCAAATGGGTTGCCTCTTCAAAGGTTACGGGGGGGGAGGGGAGAATTATATGTGCCTGCCTGTTTCCTTCGCTCTAGCTCCCAAACAGCCTGCATGGTTTTGCAGCAGCTTCTCTGTGTATTTCTGTTGACAGAATAGATTAAAAATATCCAACTTTGTGTATAGTTGAAGGATGGGTAGAGAAGAAATCAGCCAGTTCAGGCAAATCTGAAGTGCCAAAAAATACTAGTAAACTGAACGTTGGTGCTGTTAGCAGATCTTTAGTTATGAACTCCTGTATGCATCTTGGAAGCTAATATTTGAAATACTGTAGAGAAGCTCTACTTTCTTTTGTATTTTTGCTCTCCCCTCACAGGATCTCAGTAAAAGCCCTAAAACCATGAAAAAGCTGCTTCCCAAACGCAAGCCAGAACGGAAGCCATCAGACGAAGAGTTTGCACTGAGAAAAAGTAAGAAAGACTTGAACAAATGTCTGCATAGTACAAAGGCTGGAAATAACATCCATTTAAATTTTGTGAGAATTAGATGTTCAGTCTAAGCAAGTCATCTGGTTTCCTCTCCTCTGTCAGGGGGATGGCTTATTTTACTCTTTTTCGGTATTTATATTGCAATGGGATTAATTGCTTGCTCGAGTCTTAGTATTGAGTACAGAATGAACCTTATCCAAGGCTAAGTGAGAGACATCCATTCCAGTGGGTGTCCATAGATTTAACAAAAAAATAAGTGTGTGTGGGGAAGACGGAAGTTGCAGGATGATGCACTGAGATTTATTCTGATCAAAATTTCTGCTTTGTGGTCTGTCAGCAGCACTGGCACTACATTTCTTTTTCTAATTAGCAATTGTAGCATGCAACTTTGATGTCAGTATGTTTGGAAACTTGTTTAACTTCTGCCACTTAGATAATATTATGCCTTCTGCAAATAAGTAACTATTTTTGGTACCTTTACTTCTGGTGGCACTCATCCTCTGTTCAGTTATGTTTCTACTCAAGCTAGTCATTTCAGGCTCCTTTGTAGTTGGTGGAGAGGTGCCTTTACAATGTAATTCATATTTTGAAGTGAACGACCAAACTAGGTCAGGTGAGGTAGGCTATTGAAGTGCCTTGTAAATTTGTGTGAATGAACAATTCAATTAGTTGTGCCACTAAAAGATAAGGAGCTTAAAATAGCTTGTTTTGACTGTGTTCACATCTGAAAGCCAGATTCCTTTACAGCAACTTCTGCTTCTCTGTCTGTCCTTTGCTCATGAGCTTCTTAAGTTAGCATCTGTGTGCCATGAGTCTCTCACCAACTTCTGCAGGGTTTGAAAGAAAAAGTGTGTCTTCAGGGCTGGTTCTCTTAAGGTGGAAGTGCTTCAGAGTGTGCTGTGACTTTCCAACAGCAAAGAGTTAAGGTAGTGGACAGACTGATCCTGTCTGTGTGCAGATGGAGGCTTTAGTTCAGGATAAGCTTTATTTTTATGATGCATGAAGAGGGTTCTCATGAGAAAGGATGAAAGACCTGTACCTGCATAGTAGCAGAGACCCTTCTATAAAGACAGCTTTTCAGGATTTCCCTCTTACTTCTTTTCCCTCTTGTTACTGGCATGAGGAAGAAGATCAGACTTAACTTTAAAACAGTAAAAAATAGGTTGTCTGTTGTTGTGCACTGTATTAATTCAATTATAGCCGTGTCCTTAATACACACTACATGGTATTTTAGGCCTACCTCATTGCATTCTGTGTGCATCATGTGTGTAGTTGTTAAGTAGCAAATATGTGGTAGCTTCTATTCAGAATAGTTTTGAGCATGTCTGGAATATAGAAACCAAAATATCTGGAATATAGAAACCAAAGTTACTGAGATTTAAAAACACCAGTGAGAGCTGAAGTAGTAACAAGTACTACATGGACACTAACCGTATTGGATGGTGTATTTATAAATGAGTCATGGCCCTCATATTTGCATGAGTTTCAGGGTATGTTGTTTTTCTTAGTGAAAAAGTTTTATGGTCTACAAAAAGCTTCTTAAATATTTGTAATTGTGATCTGCCTGACACTACTTAAAAACTTTATTCTCTACCATGTCTTCAGAAGAATTACTGTGAACTGACCACATAAGAAGCATCCTTATTTAAATCTAACCAGTCTCTCATAAACTGTTGTAGCTAAGTGCAGTTATGGTTCTCTATAATATGAAAGAAGTCATTTTTTATAGTCCATCCAAGTTAACATTTGGAGAAGACTGTTCTCATCAGTCTCTTGCATAATAGAACCTTTAAAATGACACTTTTTTCACTTTGGGGAAAAGCCAGTAGTAATTTTTTTTACCTAAGGAAATAGTTTAAAAAAGTCAAAACATAATTTTGGAAAAGTTTTATACAGCATTACAGACTTTCTTGACTCTTCTAAATATGCACTTTATACTTCTGTGGTGGTGGTGTGGTTTTTGTTTTTAATTTTTAAGGAGCAGGGAACTGAAATACCACAAGGTGGTTAATAAACACCCAGTATTAACATGTTTTTAATAATTGTTTTCTCTAGTTAGATGTGATGTTTTAAATTATGTTTACATTCTCTGAAACTTGTTGAATGTGTGATGTATCAGTTTTAGGTTGACTGGGAAAGTGGACCTTTGAGCTAAATATAACTTTTTTATTTCTAATGTTAAGCAATTCAAGAAGTTAGATTGTAAATAACATTTCATTATTTGAATATGAGAAACATAAGGACAAAAGAAGCTCTCAACTTGGAAAGTGTTAGTTTTCCAGTTTAGTTTCCATCACTAGAAACCCTTATGATGTAGCCCTACTAGTTCCTTTCACTTCCCTAATATTACTGACTTCCCTAATATTACTTGTTTTCCAATATTGGAAAACAATATTGAATCATAGAATCACAGAACGGTTTGGGTTGGAAGGGACTTTAAAGATCACTCAGTTCCAACCCCGCTGCCATGGGCAGGGATGCCACCCACTAGACCAGGTTGCTCAGGGCCTTGTCCAACCTGGCCTTGAAAACCTCCGGGGATGGGGCATCCACAGCTTCTCTGGACAACCTGTTCCAGTGCCTCACCACCCTCTGAGTGAAGAACTTCCTCCTAATGTCTAGCCTAAATCTACCCCCTCTTAGTTTAAGGCCATTATCCCTTGTCTTATTATCTACCCAAGTAAAGCGTCCCTCTCCATCCTTTTTATAAGACCCCTTTAAGTATTGAAGTGAGGTCTCCCCAGAGCTCTCTCCACACTGAACATCCGCAACTCTCTCAGACTTTCTTCACAGGAGAGGTGCCCCAGCCCTCTCTGATCGTCTTTGTGGCCCTCCCCTGGACTTGTTCTAAAGGGTCCAGGTCTTTCTTGTGCTGACCCCAGACCTGGATACAGGACTCCAAGTGGGGCCTCACAAGGGCAGAGCAGAGGGAGACAATCACCCCTCTCCACCTGCAGGCCTCTCCTCTGTTGATGCAGCCCAGGATGCAGTGGCCTTCTGGGCTGCAGGCACCCACTGCTGGCTCACGTTGAGCCTTTTGTCCACCAGAACCCTGAAATCCCTCCCTGTAGGGCTGCTCTCAATTTCTTCACCCAGTCTGTACTCCTGTTTGGGATTGTCCTGACCCACGTGCAGAACCTTGCACTTGGACTTGTTGAATCTCGTTAGGTTCATGTGGGCTCACTTCTCCAGCCTGTCCAGGTCCCTTTGAATGGCATTTCTTCCTTCTTTGCATCAACTGCACCACTCAGCTGGTGTCATCTTCCCTCCTTACTGGGAGTCATCTGTTAATAAAGTGTTGTATCAGATCTGGGAAGCTGGAGATTGAGTAGCTGTGATGTGTAGTAGATGTGTGTAGATGAAGCAATGATTACGGCACATTTACTGAGAAGCGATGTGAGCCCTTTTGGGATGGGGGGGCTTATAGCTGTACTTCAGTGTATTTGAAAACACTTTTTTTTTCACTCCAGATTAAATTAACACCCATTTTGTATGCATGAGAGTTTTCAATAAAAGGGATATTTGGTAGTTTTAAGCCAAAGGGTGTTTCTTGCAGAAATACATTATTGATTCTGGCATTTACTGTTCATCTCCCTACCCCCATGCCCCCACCTTGTGTCAGTGATGAGGATCTTCAGTTCTGTTGTAGTTCTCCTTCGGCCTTTTCCAGTTCGTGGAGCTTCTCCAGATTCCCAAGGATTTGTGGGCTGTGTTGAAAACTGCTATGTTAAATTAGCTTTATATCAGGCAGATGAAACTAAATAAGGCATTTCAGCTGAGTGCCCTTACAATACTGATTACAGAAACGAAATACTTGTTTTGCTACAGTAATAATAGAGTGCTGCGTTCTAACCACAACAAAATTAAATTATTTTTCCTGCCTTGAAAGAGAAATAACCTGCACTTGGGAATATCTGCATCTCTTAAACTGTGGGGTAGGTATGCCTAGTCAAGATGATTTCTTCAACAGTTAGCTTGTCAGTCAATCCTGCCAAATCTTTTGACATAATAATATATAGCTTTGTGGTGGTGAAAATAAATCACAAAAAATAAACCTGGATGCATTGGCTCACAGGTAGTGCTATATCTTGATGTTGAAGGCAGTTCAGATTCATGCAGCAGAGAACCTGCAAGACTAGTTTTTTTTCTTTTGGAATGAGGAATGCAGGAAAATGGTTTTAAAACAAAAAAAATCGTCTTGACTTGCCCATAAAATCCTGGTTCCATCAAAACTACCAGTACTTCTAGGTTAGTTTGACTGAAATTTCGCTCTTTGTTTCAGGTGAACAATTTGACAACATTTTTTTTTTTTTTTTCAGGAATGTGTTTGCTGTGGACCTATATTAAAAAAAATGCAATGTTAAGTTTGGGTGGTTAGATTTATTTATTTTCTGTAGTAATGCTGTTAACTTCTTAATGTCTGGGAATTTCAATGTACTCCACTTTTCATAGATACGGTTAAGTGGTAGTGGCACATTACTGCACACTGGGCTGAAATTGTGCCAGTGTATTTTTTTTGTTTAATTTTCAGTAGAATGCTGTTTACCTTTCAGGGTAAATCTGATTCATTTGCAAAAGCCAAAAGCTGTCAAGATTTCTTCTCTTTGAATTATATTTGGTTCCTTCATTTCTTTGATAATATGAAAGAATAACTGCAGTGCACTACTTTCCAGTTTAACAGCTGTTTGGTTTGAAATCAGAGAGATGTCCTATGCAAATTTACATACTCAGAAAATTTCTCAGATGTATGGGTAATTTCTGTGACCTGTATTTTGTCATTTGTTGTTTTTAAACATCTTGTAATAGTATTTTCATTTTTTAAAGTTCTTGTTACTTTTGGTCATTGAAGCCTGATTTTTTGAAATGATTAAGAGAATTTTAAAAGGTTGATTAGGCTGAACTTTGGTCCCAACTGAAATATGTAGTATTCAGCTTTGAACAAACAGGATTTACAAAGGCTTGTCTGTATTAAGAAACATATATCCATGTTTACAATTTTATTTTTCCCCTTGATTCTAGGTACAGCTGCTTTAGAAGAAGATGCTCAAATTCTTAAAGTCATTGAAGCATATTGCACAAGTGCCAAAACACGTCAAACGCTAAATTCAAGTAAGTTAGAAAATACTGAAATGACTAACTAAACCACAAATTAGATGGTTTGCAAGGAAGAGAAGTATAGTGTCAATGGTCTCAGAACTTTGCAAATTGTAAGCTGGACCTGAAAGTAGTAGTAATCTGGTTTTGGCTTAATAAGTATTGGAAGCCAAGGTCCGTGGTTAGAGATTATAGTTCTTTAAGTGTTTATTTAAAACAAAGTCAAAGTGAATAGTTGTCATTGTTTAAAATTGCATAAAACCTTCACCAGTGAATAAGGGGTTTTGAGGCATCTGTCAACAGTTGTTTGGTATGTTTTTTGATAAATTTCAAGAAGCTGGTAAGTAGTCAGGAGGAATGAAGAATAAGTCATAATTTTTGGAGGAGTATATTTTTGTCTTGATCTGTTCAACAAAGACTTATGGTACAGAAAAGTAACATAGACCTGTGAAGATTTATTTTATTGCCACCAGATGTTTTTAGTATTAATTGCAAATTTTAATCCCATCTCATAATTTCAGGAGAAACTGTTCTCAGAGCTGTGTGTTGCTTAAAGCCATTTGTAGCTTCTCAGATCAATATCTAGTTTATTGAAAAACTGTAAAGTGCCTCTGGGGTCCTACTTCATTTAATCCAAATCAAGGTTGCCATGTGGAGTTCCTCTGTGTTGTAAGTAAAACACTGCACAAAGCAGGGGAGTCTACCACCATGTGTTCCACTTACACAAGGAAGGAGGAAATGCTGTTGGGTTTTTTCCAATTTGCACAGTTTTTGCACTGTTGATTAAGGATTTAATTTAGATACCCTTGGAACACAGTATAATGGAACATAACTAATGGAAAATTTGGCTGGTTTTGCTGTTGTCAGGAATTAGAGTGGACATCATAGACTCCTTGTCCACTAAATTGATTAAATTTGCAGTAGTAAACACTGTTACTGCTACCACACATCTCTGTGCCTGTTTTGCTTCCAAGCAATAGCACTTTGAGACTTCTCAGTTTTCAGTATAAAATATACTTGCAAACATAGTTTATGGCTTTTCCTAATAATGTTCACTTACTACTATCACCTTGAAAAATTACAGCTATTGTGTATTCATATGTACTTTAAAATTGGAATATGACCTCGTATTAGACTTCTAAAATGTTTTAAATAATAGCAACAACCTCAATTTCAACTTTTTGTTCTTGACAAACTGTAGGTCTCCAAGGTGATAAAATTGCCAGTTTTGTAAATCAGCTGCTATTACGTCATTTTTGATTAATATTGACCTATTTTCTAGTGCTACAGTCATTACAGTAGTGTGCTTAATTGGATAAAAGAAAGTGAATGTGTTCAAAATTCTGAAGCTATACTGTTGTTCCAACCAAAATTAAATGAGATGATTGCTGTTAAATGTATTGACTGTGATCTGTTGGTTATATCCAAGGATAATGTGACAAGAAATGGTTGAGGAAACATTTGCACCTGCACAGTATTGTGTGTGCAGACACATAATGGATATGATTTTTTTTTGCTTTTTTGCGTAGTTTTTCCTTTCTATGTATATTTAAGAAATATACATAGTGCAGTAGGTATCATTGCATACATCAGAAGTCAGCAGCTTTTATTTGCTCCTAATTGCAGCAAAAACAATGATTTTTTTTTGAATAAGCACCTGGCTGCTTTGTTTGGAAAGAAAAGTGCTGTCATCTAAGACATCAGATTTCAGAAGATCCCTTTGTAGATTAGGATTGGTAAAGAGGGGAAAAATGATGCTGCATTGCTTCTGTGGAAGCAGCAGTCAGTATAGAACAGAAAGAATTTCCCGTCGTCAGTGAAATATGCCACTTCTTTACTTTTACTTCACTTTTACTTCTCTGTTAACATTCTGCCCAGCCCTCACAGCACTGTGGCATTTCTTCTAGCTGCACCTTAATCCAAAGCCCCAGGGGTGCTACTTTTGGCAATGTCCATTCAGCATAGCTGTGGCACCACTGCACACTGGAAAGCATTAGAGGTAGCAGAGCACCTTTTTTTTTTTTTTTAAGTTGCTGGGGTGGGGAAGATGTAGGAATTAGTTTGAGACATGGAAATAAAAGAACAGTTTCAATATATTCTGCTGCTTACTTTACATTTCTGCTCCAAATGTGGGATTAAATATTTTGCAGTGTCATGCAGATTGTGGCTCATAATGTGGCCACTTACATGGTTTTAGTCCTCAGATGTTGCCAGGCTTAAAAAAACAGCATACACACACAAAAGCAAAGGCGGGGGGACAGAAAGTGTTCTTAGTTACATTTGTCTGCTACCGTAGACATCTTCAAGTATTTAACTGGGAAGACCATTTCAGATAGAGGCCTGTAGGAAGAGGTGTGCGAAGGACACGGTGGATCAGTCGATGTTGCTGTTAGCCTGTTTGCCCAGTTTTTGTCTCAGTCCAGCTTCAACTTGGTTAACAAAATAACAAGGCTACAGGCACAGAAAGGCTTTAGTTTGTCAGCCCCTTTGAGGGGGTACAGGATGGTGCCGCTGATTTAGAAAGTCAGCAGCCCTGCTCTGCATGAGAACCTTTGCTTTTTCCCCCTGCATTTTCCTCTTTGTAGTGTTGACACAAGCACTTATGTGGCTGTGTTGTGAGCTGGTGGGGAAATTAGTTAACTGCTTGAAAAATAAACTTGCAGGGTTAGTTTTCATCTGAAACAGTTCCCTGACCTGGTTCACCAAGCAGCTGTACAAATGACTGTGTCATTGCAAGGGAGGGAAAGGATGGAGGTATGTATTTGTGATGGGGAAGTGGCTGTTGTTTTGCCAGTCAGCACTGGACCGTGCTGGTGTACTGTGTTTATTGCTCTGTCCCTAATCAGATTGCCTCCAGACCCCAACTGTCTCCATACTTGAAAAGAACCAAACTCCTCCTTCCAAAAAATCTACCCTCAAACGAGATTTTGGTTTCTCAAAATTTTCAACTGAGGCTGCTTAGAAGCTTAAAAAAGACTTGCCAAAAATTGTATTGTAACAGTTCAAAAACTATTGCGATGAGCTTAATTTATACCTAAAATTTATACCTGAACCCCAAACAAATTAAAATTAAAAAAAAAAAAAGCTTTGGTGCCTTTTTAACAATATTTTCTCTTTTCCTTCTCTTCCCATCACCTTTTGCTTTTATTTCATGTGTTTGGTTGTGGCTATTCCTTACGTTCTCCTCCTCATCCCACCTCTGCCTATCCACATCCACCATTTCATTTCACCTATACATCCTTAGCATGGCAAGGCACTGACCTGATGCATAATCACGTCTTGGCTGATGATGACCAATCAAGTCTAGACTCCTTGGGTCGTCGCAGTAGTCTTTCTCGTTTGGAGCCTTCAGACCTCTCAGAAGACTCTGACTATGACAGTATATGGACAGCCCATAGTTACAGAATGGGGTCTACATCTCGTAAGAGCTGTTGCTCATATATCTCTCACCAGAACTAATGCACTTCTGAGCTTTTTCTTAACAAATGCTTGTTGTATCACAGCCTGCTTTTCTTAGATGTTTTCTTGCTGTTCCTTGTCTCTTTAATGTGATATTTTAACAACTTCTGAGGGAGCTTCTGAAACTTCAGTTATACCTGGTGGAAGGCTCTATTGCCAATTCAATGCACATACAAATAAGTCGTTCTAAAAAGTGTATATCCTATCAAGGATGATATTTCTTGAGGGTTTTTTAAGTGACAGATACTAATTTGTAGCTCTGAATGGTCTTTTCTTTTGACTTGGTCAGTGTAGCAACAGGTCCTTTCTTCTTTTTTTTTCTTTTTGGATACAGCACGTTTTTGTATTTTGTACTGAAACCATACTGGTTTGTGAGCTGAGTGCCAGCAATATGGAAATACTTCAGTGGTAGTTGTTGAATTTTCTACATATTAACAAAATACAAAGCTGATAGAGTACGAAAAATACGGTTTAAAAGTAAACAGTACAAGAGCTGTAAAAATCATTCAGATATTCACGTATCTGGCCCGTTTGTTTGGAGAAGCGTTTGCTAATCCATTTTTTTTTTCTGTTTTTATACTGCTGTCTTTTCCTCATTGCTTAGACGTCTATATGAAGGATCGCACTGCTCTCCCTCGCCCCCAGTCTGGCACTTCTCATGAAAACCCGGCAGTCCATGCTCATTACATGCAGTGTTTTGATAATGTCATATTACCTATGGTCATACTGGCACTTTACTGTATGCAGTAGTGTGGCAGCAAAGAGGGTTTAGATGTTTACTTGCCTGTTAAAATACACAGCTGTCAAGTGACCATTCTTCTTGAAAAGACGAGCTGAAAATGGTTCCCCAGATGAAAGCTCAAGTGTTCAACATCTGAAACTCTAGGTACAACTGCAATCAAATTGGCTTGTATGAAGTTCTTAAAAACAGAATGCTTGCCTTTTTTTTTGTTACTGTTTGGAGCATGTCTGTTACAGATTGTATTGTCTTGTAACTTCTCTCACGAGCAGGTTTGTTTTCAGCAACAGCTCTTCACTTACAGTTGTGTTGGCATTTCAGAGAACTGTGACACCTTATACACAGCTGGTGGTCTTGAACCTGCATCTGGGGCATGACGGGGGTGAAGTGTGTGTTCTGTCTTGTGGGTAATGCAATTGGGATTGAAACAACATGTTTTCAAATTTTCGTTAGCATTAGGGAAAAGTGTATGATCGAAGGACAGAAATAGTTCTCATTTTCACCAGGATCCCTGGATGCAATTCCTTTATCCTTTTCCAAGTGTTATCCAGTGTTCAGATATTAGCCTAGGAATAAATTCAGAGTAATCATGATGCAATTAACTGCTGCCTGGGAACTTGATGACACTGTTTTAAAGTTTCCAGGTAATTAATATCTTCCTGCAGGTTACGTGATCAGAAAGTTAGTAATTGTTAGATATGAATGATTCCAGAAGGTGATCAGCATGGAGAAGCTATTTCAAAACAGCTTGATTTGCATTTCATCTTGCATTGTTTGGTCACCTGCTTAATTCTTTGTTGTTGTTTGTATTAAAAAAATTGACTAACAAAAGCAGCAATGCTTACTAAAAAGAATTTTCAGGGGTGTACCTTACTGGAAGTCATACAAGTTCCTGGTCATTAAGTTAGTATATATTTCAAACTTTTTCCTAAGTGGAGGAATATTGCTTAGAGAAATGATACAAGTTTGTGTGCTCCATGCCATTCCACAGTGCATCTGTAAGCCACTTCACTTCCCCTTTTCCTTTTGAGTTTTTGTTTTACATACATGGAAAGTATGGATTTTTTTTTCCCTGTTGAGCTGTGGTGTTCTAGTTAAGTAACGTTTCCTGCATTGGATAAATGATAATTCTTTTATGTCTGTTTCATGTTACAGTGTAAATATGAGTTTGAAATACAGTTGCTGCACTTGAATTTCCTAATCACACAGAATGTTTTGTTGTCAAGATCCGAAGATTTTATTGACTTTCTATGCACCAAAGCTTTGACAGTTTACCACCATTAATTATTGTAGCATTTAAGTCATTAACTTGGAACATAATTACGCTCTTTCATATTAACGTTGTTACGCATTTAAATCATTCAGTGTCCTCAGTGTTACAGGCCACGCGCTATTGTGAACCGATCAGGCTACACCATGCTACTACACCATGCTTAAAGAAATGCAATGTGGAAATGGTGGTATTCAGTCCAAAGGTTCAGTGTTTCTATTTTTGTGGAACTTCAGTCATGGTAATAATAGTACCTTCTGTTTATGCAATTCTGTAAAATATACGTGTACAGTTACTGATATACTGGAAGGATGGAGAATCTGAGTTAGAAGGTAGGTTCAAGCCATTGTCAGCCCCTCCTCACACGGCTTACACAGTGTTCCCATAAGTTAGTATTTGCCATAAATCGAAGCCAACCAACACGAATTGGGTGTTTTTGCATAATCCTGCCAAAACACAGTAATGTGTACATAGTGACGTACAGCATAGAAAAAAAAAATTATATATGGTGCACTTCATTTGTGAATGGGAGAAGCCATCTTCAGTAGGTGACTGCCTTTTGGAAATACAAAATGGATGTATATCTGAATGTTGCATTGTACTGTACAGTATGCATATTGTTTGTGGTTGCATATATCAATTAAGTGTTTTGTTTTATATAAAAAAGGACATCTGTTATGTACAGTTGAAATAAATTTTGCATTTGCTAGACTGTGACTTTAATATTTAATTATTACACAGGGGGAAAGGACAGCATAACTTGTAACTTAACGTATTGCTCCCTATTCTCCCCATGCCTCCTTTTTCTCCCTCCCCTCTCCTTAGAGGAATCAAATGCTGAAGTGAAAAAGCTTTTTTGACATAAATGTATAATCTTTGTTTAATGTAATTGACAACTGCAGGAAATTCCGTGTAACGGGAAGTATGTATCCTCTTTATTTTTAAATGAAATGGCAAAAATGAGTGAAGTGGCAAAACTTCTGAAGAGTTAAAATGTTTGTTTTTGTTGCCTCCTCCCCTCCCTCCCAATTGATTTTTTTTTTTAATTGGTGTATTTTCAATAAAAGCACAGTTGGATTTTTTTGAACAATTTAAAACATACTACTGCAGGTCTTATTACCACAGATAAAGTTTATAAATTTGATATTTATTTCTAAAACCTTAAATGTTTTCATGATATAATATTGCAACGTTTTTCTCTTTAAAGCAAGTCTTATTGTGTTCCTACTTAAGATATTTATGTCTGAGTGATTAAAATAATAACCTAATACTAAAATATCGGTAATGGAACAAAAATATAATCTAATTCTCTTAAATGTAATATTTTTTGCTATGACTTCAGCAACTCTTAATTTTTGTCCTACAGCCCTCTGGTTTCTTTTTTATTGCTTAGTGAAATGTAGGAAATCTTGAGGGATGATCTGCCGCTTCAGATGATGTATCTGTCTTTCAAAGTCTTCATTCTGTTCTTAAGTGACTCAGGTTTGCACATGGAACTGTATGTTTGTCTCAGTCTATTTTTATTTGAATCATCAAAACATTTTGCTGTAAACTGGCTAGATCTGTCAGCTGAGTCATGTGGGGTTCTTTCCTATTTGTGTACCGCTACTAGTGAAAAAGAAATAAATAAGCTTCATGCCAAACCTTTTTTTGCTACTCCCAAGAGCAAAAAATGGTGTATTTTATACAGTGTGCTTAAGTTTGGCCTGGTGTTTGGTTTCAATTTTCTTGCTATCTGCACAAGATTTTAAAGGACTCCCTTTTGACTTTTGACAGATCTATAGCATGAAGGATTTCTTTTTTACAATACTCCAGTCTCAACATACACAGAGTTTGGGAGCACCATTTTTAGAGTTTGTCACACTAGGACTTCATCAAAGAGTCACTGAGAAAGAGAAGGTTAACTTGGAAGGTCTGCTCATCCACTTTAGCATCTTGAATCTAACTAATACAATGAAGAACTGAGTGTTTTAAATAACAAGTAATACTTATTTTTTTCATCAGTTGCTTCCACAGGAAAATGACATGTCTTTTGTATATAACAGTGGCTAACTTACCTTAAAAAAACAATTTGTATTGCACATATTTGTCTTTCAGTGGCAAGTCAGACTTCTGCCTTTGAAAGTCCAGGAAGTAATTCGGAAGTTTCCTAGCTTGTGAAGAGCCTATTAAAGTTGGTAGAAAAAGGGCTGTATAGTTACAAATACCATTTCTCCTTATTTTTTTTTTTTTTTTTTTTTTTTACATTTATTGTGCCTTTATAGTGAAGAAAACTCCAGTTCTTACAAGCTATGCAGAAGAAACGTTGCTGATGGCCTGAAATTATGCCATGCATTTTTTGGTGAAGTTAACCGCCATCACTATGGGTCTAATTTCAGTACCTTAAATTAGGAACCTCACAGTTGCAGGAAGAAGGCAAACTTTCAGAGAACATCACTAAAAGTACCTTGGTTGAGCTTGGTCCTCAAAATGGCCAGCTGGAGGAAGGACCCCAGTTCTTGTCTGACTCTGAGGAGAGTGGGCTTTTAAATGAGACCCTGAAGTTGGCAGCTTGAAGTAGTTAAGCAGATACCCACCTCCATTTTACTGTTGGCTTAATGGGTTCCTAGACAGACAAGGTCTCTGAACACAGGCAAAAATTTGATGCTCACTTCAAGTGAAAAGGTATCAGAATTTCATCCCCCTCCTTCTCCTTCCCTCCTGCCTGCTACGCTAAGGTCTGTGCACAGCTTCCAGGCTCTCTTCACGTGTCTGCTAAAAGATTGAGACTGAAGGACCGGACTGACTGCCAGCACAGCTCCGGTTGAAGCCAGACGTGTGGCAGGAACCAGTGTGGTACCATATGAACCTTCTTTTTTTTTTTTTTTTTTTTTTTTTTTAAAAAAGATGCCACGCTCCCTTTGCAGGAGAGTAAATCACGAGTTGTGGTTACCCAATTATGCCTGTGACCAGACATGCTGAGAACCCCTTTGGCCTTCAGTCTGCGCTCTAGCTTCTTTTTGTTGGGTGTTGAGACTGACTTCCAGGGCTAGGAGAGACGTTTTTGCCAGTTTCAGCAAATTGTTAATTGCTTTATAGGTTTAGCAAACAGCCTCAATTTAGTGTTGGTAAAAAGCATTGAGACTTTGTTCTCCACTCCTAGGGCTGTGAAATACTAATACTGAACAGATAACTTTACTTGTTGATGGTATTTAATTGATAGAAACTTAGTTGAACCATGTCCACAATGGTTTCGAGTTTTGCCTTTGTCTTATCTATTCTACAGACCCCTAATGGGGGTATCTCGGTCTTCCAGGACCCCAGGTTTGAGTTTCCCCATTGGAAAGTTATGGCGACTTCCTCAATTTTTATGCTCCACATCCTTTCCTTTCTCATTTCCTTCCCCCAACAGCATCCTCCAAGAAGTAAAACAAACCAAACCTGTGTTGTAGCACTTGGGATGGTTGGCTTTTTTTCTTCTTTCCCCTCCATCATTATTTTTCAACTACTACTTTTGGTTGGTTTGTCTTGCGGTGTTTTAGGGGCAGAGTTTTTGGAGGTCAGCTTGAACGTTCTCTTTTTGCCTCTTTGACTTGTGGTGCCACTGCCCAGTTTCACTACAAGTCAAACAGTTAATACCACTCAGCACAAAACTTGCAAATTTGAGATTGACAAAGGGCAGATACGGCAACCTGAAGCAACTCTCAAGTCTTCTGCATGAAAATGGAATACTGCTTGAGGAGGGGCCTAGGATTAAGTAACTTGCAACAACTTCTCGAGCTGTCCTTTGAGTTTAGCTCTCTGCACAGGCTCCGCGGTGCTGATATGCGGCCCTCTCCATGCCCTAAAGCTGTAGCTTGGAAACCTCTTTGGAGAGAGACGGTCACACGGAGTGTAGTCACAGAGACACTGGGGGAGGCAAAGGGCGTAGCTGAGGCAATATTGCTGGGCGCTAGTCATGAGGCGACACTGCTTGAAGTTCATTCTAGATGTGTACCTACCAGAAAATGCATCTTTAAACAAAACAAATAAAACAAAAAAGGTAATGCAGCTACTGTGCATGTATTCATTAGATGGCAGGATCCTCCTTTGTTGCAGGATATGTGAACCTTTAAGTTAGCAACTGCTTGTGAGGTTTAAAAAGACACCTTCCATTCGTGTCAGAGCAGTGAAGGTGAGGCTAGGACCTGCGATGTCCTGAATCCCACAGCAGTTGATATTCTGTGGCACAGAAAGGCCAATGCAGTTCACAGCAGCAGTTTACATCATGTAAGTGTGTATGTGTACTGTGTGGTGGTCTCCTTGTGTGTATAATGTTGGTGAACGTTTTGTTTTTATGAAGCTGTATATGCTGTGTCTCGGTAGCATTGTTTCCTGTGCTGTGCTGCACGTGCGTCAGGATATGCTAGTGTGGGCATCTGTTTCACATGGGTGTGTGTATATAACCTTACAGTTAGGACATACTGTTTTGTTTTTTTTAAAGCTGTCTTCTCCATGCTATTTCTGCATTTGGCAAGGACCCACGTTACTCTGACCAGGCAAAGACAGTTGGATGCATCTCTGTCCAGAGCTAAATATAACGCGTTGCTCCACCTTTGGTTGAAGGGGGATGTGGGTGAGAAACATGTGGCACTTCCCTCTCTTTGGTTGGAGTCTCCCTGAGCACACGTTAGGCTGAAGTGGTCAGAATTGGTACAGAGACCCAAAATTTAGTGATCTGGTAGCAGCTGGTACCAACTAACTTCCTAAAATAGCATTTAGCTCAATGTTATGTTATGTTTTGGGCAAATAAAGCCCATCAGTAACCAATTAACTGAAATAAGCAGAAGGCAACTTTTTTTTACAACTAAAGATTGATAGTGCAAGCAAGGAAACGTCCGTGAGCCCCATTTGCTGAGCTTGGTTTGTAGGGTTGCTCCTTCCCAGCAAAATGGTGTGGGGGGTATTTTTTTGGAAAGGCTTTGTTCACTTGGCAAGATCAAGAACTTATGGCTTTCAAGGACGAGATTCTGTTCTCAAATATGCAGTTATCTTTATTCCACAAGATGTGACTGTCATGTACTGATATGTTTGATCTTTGCTGTTACCTTAAGGAAACTTTTCTTTGTTAAAGAATGTTTTCCATTGCTAAAACCAGTTAAATGAGCTTAACAAGTACTGCAAAACTGTGTTCCCTACAAGCTTATTGTTCAGAACTCAAGACTGCAGCCCTTAAGGAAGTTAGGATTTTTCAGTGAACTCAATTTGTGTGTTTAGATCGTATAAACATTTTATATACTTATTATTATGAATAGTAAAAGAGAAGCACTGCTAACACCACTGTTCAGCAGGGGCTATCTCCTGACACATGTAATCCTGCAGTACCTATCAACTTGTTCAAACTGTGCTAGAATAAAGGCATTCCTTGTTAGTGAAAACTCATCACAGCACGTTAGGCAGACGTACCTTGCTTGTTAGTACTCGTATCTTGGTTAAAATAGATGGGAATTTTAATGCCTTATCTGCTGTGTTTGAATTCTGAACAAATGCTTAGGTAGCAATTTACAGCCCTCTTAAAAATGCTTGTAATGTATTGCAGCCTAACTAAGTAATGTCTCTGGAATGCATGCTTTACGTATGTACGAATGGACGAGCATCTCTGAGCAGCAGGTTTTCTATTTAGAGCTACACTACTAGAATTCGTGTGAATTATCTTGATGGTAAAAATTGTAATTGTAGAAAATGTTCTGAAGATGTTAGAATGTTTTGAGTTTTTTGTTAAACCATTAATGTTTCAAATACAAACTATTTTACTTATTATAGGACTAGAAGACGGTCTTAAAGCGTATGTGCATGTGTGTTTATGCAGACACACAACTGTGGTGTTTATGGTGTTCTGGGGAAAGGGTTTTTAACTTTCTTCTGTTGCTGTATCATTTTATATAGCTATTCTGCTCCTCACTGATAGAATAATTGGTTTAGGGTGGCATTATGTCTTGGATTTGTATTGTGTGAGATCAGAATCTGTCCTTGAGGCTTAAATTGCTACTTCTTGAATGCCTCTTTCTTTCTCTGACTCAGCTATGGTAGATTTGTATAGATTTTACTGATAGTTGACCAGTGCACTGTTCATTGAACTGGGTAGCATCCCCATCAATAACACAGAAGTTGTCATCACCAGGATAGAAATCTCAGACAATACTTATTTTTGTTACAAGGCTGTGGATTCAAGTGTGAAAAAAAGGTGTCAGTAATCTGTGTATGTAGAGGGAAGGGGAGAAACTGAAAATGATGTACCTTGGTCATGCAGGTGTATCATGCAATGAATGAAATAACCTTTAAAATTTCCCTGACACTGTCTACCAGTTTCTCATTTTGTAATTTATTTTTACAACAGGTTCCCGCAAAGAATCAGCCCCTCAAGTCCTGCTTCCAGAAGAAGAAAAAATTATTGTAGAAGAAACTAAAAGTAATGGTCAGACTGTTATAGAAGAGAAGTAAGAGAACATTTAATGAATGATGGATTAAAACAGTAAACTTTGCACTTTTCTTCCTCCTTCCATCTCCTTTTGTAGTAGTGTGTGTATGGTACATTACTAGTAAGGGACAGAGTTGTCTGGAGTGTGCTGCCAGTCCTTTAAGTGCAGTTGGCCCTTATTTAAATGCTTGTTGCCTGGCTTCTGTGTATGGTACTCAGTTTATTTCTTCTGTACCAAGAAGAAGTACACTTCACCTGTAAATAGTCTTTACTTATAAGTAGCCCTATAGCACTAAATTGTTGTAGGGTTTCACTATAAAATTGGCGTTGTCTCTTTAGTTTGTGTGTGGTGTAATTCTATTTTCTTTTGTTAAGGTGTATGTCAGAAATGAAAAATGATTCTGTTACAGAAAGCAATAACATAGGAACCTGTTTAGGTCCGTATGTGTTTGAGAGCTGTATCCTGTCACAGAAGCTGGTAGCACATCCTTGCTACTTCCTTGCTGCCAGAAAGGATTAATGAATGCAAATCAGGATAAGAGATAATTTTTCATGCAAATTTGAAACTAACTCCTTAACTGTTTTGTAATGCTTTTCATTGAACAGTTGTTTAATAATATATTTAGATGTTTTCCTGAAAACCGTTGTGACAGTTCATCTTTTTCTCATTTTAGAAGCCTTGTTGACACAGTATATGCGTTAAAGGATGAAGTTCAGGAGTTAAGACAGGTTGGTAACTTGCTACTTTAGAGCAACTTGGAGAATGGAAAGATGGCATGTTATAAAAAAAAAAAATACAGCTTGTAAATTGATTCAGTTTGACAGGAATTAACTTGTATCTGGGGCTAGATTAGAAAAGATTCAGTTTTAAAAGTAAAACAGCAATTTGACAAAAATACCTTCTTTTGCAGTTGTCATCAAAAGGTTGGAGCATCAACCTATGAGAAAAGCATGACGTACACCCTCTCTGAGGGGACTTAATAAATTCTGTCTTGTTTATTTTTGGGTGTTACAAGTTTTTAAACATGTAAAGTATTAAATAAATCCAGTTTTGGTGTATCACCAGCAAAGTAAGCATATAAAGACTGTGAAATAGCATTCTTGGAATGGATAATTGTAGTAGTATAAATGTCTGGATTTACTTAGGTCTTTATTTACAGTCTTCCAGTAACCTGAACACCTCCTTCAAATCAGTTTCTAAAACCTCTCCTTTCTGGAGATGGAGTTCTTTTCACTAACTATTGTGCTCTTTTTAATGAGGGATAACTCTAGCTTAGGTTGCTTGTTTTTCTCATCGGAAATTGCACTAGATCACACCTGACTTGCTGGTACGGTAGTTCTAGCTTATGTTTTAAATACCAAATGAGTAGTTTTAATTTTTTTTTTCTTGACAGGACAGAGCCTGTTTAAACCATATTTGTGCTACATATTCATTGATTAATGTGTAGGCAAAATAGATGAATTATCCTTGTTCTCCAATGTGTAAATTTGCCAGCTGATCTTAATTGACCTATTGTTCAAGGTCATCTTTGACTCATAAAATCTCCTGTGTTAAAGTAAAAAGCATTTGTATTCAAACTACTTCGGTTTTGGGGCCGTAAATGTGAATCTGAATTCTTTGCCCACCTATAACCGTGCCCAGTATTTCTAAGGATGTCATGCCTATTCCTTGAAATAGGACAGTTGATATATTAAATACTTAATTTTTGCTTTTTTCAGCATATGTTGAAACATATATATCTTAGGTTTGATGTGACTTTGGCAGTATTCTTAGAAACACAATTCACTTAATACAGCCAGAAATAACCCACTAATTCTTCTGTGGCATGGCTGCTTCTGTACAAAGGGTAAAAGTGCTGCCTCACTGAGGCCCTACAGATCTCTTTGTGACTCTAAACAAAATGTCACCTTCTCTTGAAGTTCAGACAACAGCTCACTTCCCTTGAGCCTCTCCAAATACGCTCTTCGTAATCCGGCATCTTCTAAAGCCAAGACCTTTTACAGCCTGGCTTCATTTTCTTGTATATTGGGAATCTTAGAAGCATTTATTGGCCTGCTGCTTTTTTGCTTCTGACTGGAGAAGTGGCAAAAATAATCTCTGGGCTGGGAATGTCCCAGATGACCCAGGAGCTCATGGATAAAAGCTGTCTGGGAGTATATGGTGCACTAGCTGGTGTAAATCCCAGACTGGCTGTTGGTAAGGGTTGGCCACAAAGTGAGATTCCTCCTGTAGCAGCTACCATCAGTCATTCATCACTGTTGTCCAGCACTTTAACAGTACAGTCCTGAATTGGCAATAAATAAGTGAAAAGGAAATTGTCTGTACCTACAAGAAAAGATTGAAATTTCTGAGTTTCTCTTGCGGAGAGAATGGAGTTGAGGAGTCCCATTCTGTTTCTAGACATTTTGGTAAATGACAGCTGATGGGAGTCCAGTGGGACCCCTGGACTGCAGACCTGTTTTGAGTGAAACACCCCTAGACTCTTTTTGGGAGCCTTGTCTCATCTTCTGGTTGCTTCCCCACTGTTGGGGCCATCACCATGGCCTCTACTGGAATAAGGAATGTAAGCATTTCTGTGGTTTGGTCAGTAGCATCCTTTTACAGTCCTGTTGTTCGTGGTGTTTCAATATTATCTGGTGTAAAACACTGAGATCCGACTGAGTGCACAGGGCTGGTGATTCTTGCAATTCAGACTCCTCTTAGATGGTCTGGCGTAAAGCTTAGCTACAAAACACTTCTCAGGGAACACAGTGGTTTTCAAGGTATTCCTTTCAAACTGTTTGCTTTCCCAATGAACCAAGTTAATTTGCATTAAGTTTTCAGATGCTTTTCTAAGGTTGTGAAAGTATTTATATTCCCAGGAGGCTCTTAAAGGGATACTAACTCTCCTATTTCTGCTCAGTTTCCCTTCTCCATTAACAACAGACACTACTGTTCATTGATCAGCTTTGAGCAGAAGAATTCAAGATTATTGGCCATCTGTTACTAGCAGTAGCATTAAGAAGGACCCCTAAGTAAAAATACAAAATAGCTCAGTCTCCATTTGGTGGTTTTTGTTTTATTGTGTGAAGTAATTGTGTGCCTTGTGAAATTTTAATAGAAGGCGGTGCTTTTGAGCAGCCAATAACAGGCTTACTGAGAAGAGCCTTCAGAATTTGTAACTGAAAGTATATGCCTGGTCAGAAAAGATCTGTCTTTAGAACAAAATAATAAAAAATCCCACACTAACAGTTTTGTCTCTGTTAAACAGGATAACAAAAAGATGAAGAAGTCATTAGAAGAAGAACAAAGAGCTCGCAAGGACTTGGAGAAGCTTGTTAGAAAAGTACTAAAGAACATGAACGATCCATCTTGGGATGAAACCAATTTATAACCATTTTTTTCTTTTTTTTTTTTTTCTTTCTATGGAAAGACCAGTTGTAAAACTGAGCTGGGAAGCCTTCTGACATTAGTCAGTGTTGCATCAAGAGCACTACAAAACAGGATTTAACTGGATCTAGTGATTTCTTGCTCTGAACATATAGAAACAGCCAAGCCATTTACTGAAGCAATCTGTACTTTAAGTGTGGAGACTCTGGATCCTGAACTCTACTAAACTTAATTTGTTTGCATCTAAATTACCTCATTTTGCAGAAGGTGCAGCACCTGACTAAAAGTCCATGTTTTTCAGTGGCTTTTTAATTAAATATATATTTTTCTTGTAAATATCTGTAATTTTGAATGCATATGTGGTTGGTATATCAGGGCTGATGCGTTATTTTTTTTTTCTCTTGTTCTTACAATGCTCACAAGTGTTAGAAATGATGGCAGTACTGTCTTACCTAAGAAGGGTCAGCGTTCTGTGTGGATAATTACGGATTTGCTCCAAATTACCCGCTCATCACACATGCAAATTTTGAACGTTGTTTTTCCTATTGACCAGTGTATTTAAATCCTTTACAGTTATTTATGTCTGCACATACGTTTTAAACCAGTTTACAGTTGTTTAAAAACAGTATTAAAGTACAGAAAATTGTTTGACGGTAGAAACAATTTTTAACAGTACTAATGCCCATGACTTACATTCATGTACACTTATTTGGCAGACTAACCTATTGCGCTTTGGCCACCAGAAGACTGATGTACTTGCCTGCTTTTCATGACTGTGATTTTTAGGTGTTTATGTACTACATTTTCTATTGTTGTGCTTAAACATACAGCTGGCTGATGATTTAATGGATCATGCAGTTTGTTAAAGCAAAAAAAAATCAATCTAATCCAGAATTTTGTGAATAAATTGTTGCTATTTATTTTTTATGGTCACAACAATTAAATTCTAGCTAACTCTTTTTTTTTTTTTTTTTTTTTTTTGCATAAGATGCATGGGCTAGGCCAAATTCATTCAGAGCTTTGTTTTTATACCACTATGTAAGACTTTGTTTGGAATTCCCAGACTGTGGAAGCAGAGTCATTCCTTTCCCGTCCTGTTTTCTCAGCGTACTGCTGGTTTCTGTACTACTAGGATTTAAATGGAAACAAATCTGGAAATAAGAATTTTTTCCTCATGCTGTAATTCATAATTTGCATCACTGGCAAATTTGGAAAACATGCATCATGAAAGTGATTGAAAACTTTTATTCCCTAGTCTGAAAGGTTCAATTACTGCAATCCTTTCCTGTATTTAAAATAGGAGATGCTACGTTACTGCAAATGCTGAGCTTCGGTTGGAGCACTTGAAACACTAAGCCCATTCAAGCTCATTTATAAGAGTCCCTTGATTTCATCAAACGTTGGATCAAACTATAGGAGGTGCAATTTTCTGAGGGGTTTTTCTTCACTTGACAGTCAGAAGTGTAGGTACAGCGGCAGACCCAGGTCACGCCTTTGCCCTTCTTGATTTTCTAGTGTCCTTTTAACTCTTTTTAAATATAATGTTTGGAACTAAGCAAATGTTTATATAAACTTTAATGAGTTGGCGCAAGAATGATGAGGGTGGTAAGAATTGTTGTGCACATTTGAATCTAATGAAGAATATTTTTAAAGCTGTTCTTAGCTGAGAAATGTGGATAGCTTTTTTTTAATAGGAAAGAACATAAACGATTACATTACAGACTTGAGAAGCAATTCTGTGAGAATAGGTACTTAATCTGAATAGACAATTAATTGTCTGATTTTACAAGCTGAATATATTTGTAGGTATTTTAATTTGTGTTCCTACAATTTAAAAATGTCTTCCTTTAATTTTAAAGGAGCAGACTGGGTTAAGAAAAGTCTAGAATGTCTACCGTATCTAGCTACATAGGCTCACAGAACTTTAAGTTGGTGACAATTCTTGATACCAAAATCTTTTCCTTTTGTTTGCAGTTGCACAAAAATGTTGACTGACATCTGTAAATCTTCATATTAAAAAAAAAAATGTTCTTGCTAAAAGCTAAGTGATACTAAGCCGTGCAAATTCATGGCACATTGGCTAAATTTAGAATTGAGAATACCAATATAATTAAAGTTTCTCTAACACTTACTTCCTGACACTAAGGCTATTCTTAGAGTGAATTTTAACTGTCGATTGAGCACATGTAAAAGGACATTCCAGAGGAAGAAGTATAAAAGAAAAACGTGAATCTTAGCAGTATTTAGCAAATTTTAACTCAGGAACAACTTCCATCATAACATGGCTTTGTTTTACATTATATTGTAAAGAGTAGCATTGCTGTGTAAATTTGCTGACACTTGGTACCTGTGATTATAATCATTTCTGACAGTACCCCTACACCAATATCTAATGAACATGCCTTAACACTGGGATCAAGCAGTTGTTAAATATGACCAGGACTTAGGGACTGATTTTATTTGAGGTGGATTTGGATGATGATTTTTTTACAAAAAAAAAAAAAAAAAAAGGAAAAAAATCAAACATTATATGTAGCTCTTGTCCTTAGCTCTAGTGCAGAGAGCAAGATTCAGGCTTTTGGGAACCAAGGAATATCTGAACTTTTTTCTTTTACAATTTGTTATACTGTATATAGAGTGTAAATTTCACCATGGACCTTCTGAATTGTTGGAAACTTTATATAAGCATGGATAAATGGGGCACTGTTTATTTAACCTATTAAAGGGTTATTTCTTTGCTCTCATCATTTAGGGATGAGGAGATGAAGCCATTTCTTATCCTGTAGATGTGAAGCACTTTCAGTTCTAAACTGTTCAAAATGTAGCATAACATTTCTCTGTACTTATTGATGTGTGCGTGTTTGTCTCACCATGTCATGTCATCTTAAATATTAAACAACTGACTGCCTTTGTATAAATTTTTCTTAATGCTGATCATTTAGGGAATTTAGGGTGTCTGTTTACGGTATCTGTGGAGAAGTCAAGTTTAGTTTAGACATCACAATATCCTGATATCGACTACTAAAGTGTTTATGCTACATTACTGTAATTAAACCATGATTTTTCCCCTACCTAACGAAGTGTTATATTTCATCTAATATGTGGGTTATGACATTAAGAAGGAATACTTGTTGATTTCTGTTTTTTTCCTTTTCATATAAATAACCTCTGCTATTTAATAGCTGGAATACTATCTTGGCAGGGCCTTTTTGTGGTCCTTTATAATAACAAATCGATGCCTATGAAACAGATCAAGGGATGTTTAGAGGGGTGCAAAATAGGATTTTAACTGTCTTGCACATAGGAATTTTTGCTTTCTTTGGCAACCTGACCTAGGGCAATGTAGGATACGGGAGATCAAAGACAGTAGCTAGTGAAAGGGAGAAAAGTAAGAAATGGTAGAAAATCAAATCACCGCATAAATAAAATACTTATTTACGTGTACGATCACTCAGAATAGATTAGAAATTTCTGCTAAGTGTACATCATGGGGATGATACTTGGTTGGTGCCACATGAAATAGGTGGGGCTGGTGTGATGGTAGGAACATCACCTTTATTGCTTTATGCACGGTGATGGGATGGGTAATGGAAAGTGTAGGGAGCCGTTTGCTTGAAAAGATGGTGTCGGTCTTTTGACAAGACATTTGAAGGAGTTGATAAATGAGCTTAGATTGAAATAAAATATCTATTCCAGCTCGGTTTATCAAGTAGGTATACTAGAAAAGAACAGAGGACTTGATTTGTAGTACTGTATAGCTTTAGTCGTAAGAAATTATTTTCCAACTCTTCTCTTGGTTCTTCATTGTGAAGACTGTTTTGACCTAAAGACTTTTTTGACCCTGGCTGGTTTTTAGATCCCCACCATCCACTCTTTGTTAGTAGAAGGAGGGGGGAAGAATAAGATGGAAAACCTTGTGGATTGAGAGAGACAGGAACGTCACTTACCAGTTACCATCATGGGCAAAACACATTTGACTTGGGGGGAAAAGCAATTTATTGCCCACTGAAAATAGAGGTGGGTGGTGAGGGAGCAATGAAAAACTGAACACCTTCCCCCAGCCTACCCCTTCTTCCCAGAGTCAACTTCACTCCCTCATGCTTGACTCTTCTGCCTTACCCCTACCCTCTCCAAGAGACACAGGGTGGGGAGTGGGGGTTGTGGTCAGCCCATAGCAGTTCCTCTCGCTCCTTCCTCCTTGTGCTTTTCCCTGCTCCAGCGTGGGTCCTCCCATGGCCTGCCAGGAGCCTGCTGCTGCCCGGGCCCTTCATGAGCTGCAGTCTCCTTCAGGGCACAACCTCCTGCTTCAACGTGAGGCCCTCGGGCTGCAGTGTGCATATCTGCTATGATGTGGCGGGGGGCAGCCTGCTTCACTGTGGTGGTCGGCACGGCCTGATGAATGATCAGCCTGACACTGGAGCAGCTCCTCCCCTTCCTCTTCTGGTCTGCATCTTTGCAGGGCTCTTTCCACGCACTTCTCCGTACTGCTGTGCTCTTCAGGTCCTGTATGTAATACACTGAAACTACCAGCAGCTTAGGTAGGTAGATGCTTGCAATGGCAGATGTGTGAGAGATGAGTGATGCTGGTCTATTGGGAACGGAAAATCTCTTCTATCTCATCTCATCCTGTCAGTCCACTGCCTTCCGCTTCCTCGCTCACCCCTTACCTGCCCGTTGTTTTTTCAGTCACCTACAGGATTTCCCTCTAAATCACAACGTGAGTTGTGTTCTGACAGCTGAGACTTGTGTGCGTTTCCTAGGTGCATAGAGAAATGGTAAAAGTTGATGGTAAACGTCAACTGCAATCTATTTTGTAACTATTGCCAAGTAGTTGTCACGTGCCTGCCCCAAAGCACTGGGCATGTTTTCCAAGGGCGTGGTGTGACTTGACAGCCAGAGGAAAATGTGGTCAGCGGAAAGTCTTCAGCGTTTGAGAGGGTGTGGGGACTGATAGATCAGGGCTCTCAGTGGTGGGGGGGAGAGCTACAGAAGGGCTTTGAAACTCAGAATGGGAGGGAAAGGCATCGACCCTGCTGGCCTGTTCTTCCTTCAGGCAGCGCTGAACGCGGACCCGAGGGCTGCAGTATTACCGGCTGCACTGGTAGAAGCAGCAGGTCAAGGATGTGGCAGGTTAAAGATACCCTGCTGCTGGCACAGCACAAAGAGCTGTTTCTGCTCACACACTGATGGATTTTTGAGGAAAGTAAAAAGATCTTGAGATGCTTTTCACCACAGATGTCTGCAGACACCACTGAAGGTTAGCCATCCTGAGCTGCTGCTGCTCATCCAAGGAATCTTTAATTTACTTTCTGTGAGATCTGCTATGCCTGCTAGGCTTAGAAATTTAGATGCAAAGCCTGGTGTTACCTGTTTGCTTTGGACTTCTTGGCTTGCTCTGACAGGGCAAGGAATGGGAAAGGAGGAATCATGAGACAATTATTAATTATGGGGGAGAGAGGGCTAAAATCATCAGGAGAGATGCTGGTGAAATGTGTGCGTATCTGGATGTACACGCTGCTGCTGCTGAAGGATCACAGAATTGAAGAGTCTGCACTTTGGAGAAACGCTGAGATGAAGTTTGAGATGAATGTGCTCTGTAAGGCGTGCCTCACATTCTGGAAAAGGGATGCAGGCTTGCTGTATTTCACCTTGTGTGCTCTCTGCTTAAGCTTTCTCTTTGCTGGGCACGAACCAAGTATCGTCTTGGAAGGGGAGCTGTGCCTTGGAACCAAGTCAGCCTTCAGAGCTTGTCATTAATTCAAGTGGCTGCCTGCGAGCCCAAATCTAATCGTTGTGTTAGAAGAAAACGAGAGCTACCGTTGAACGAGTTACTGTGAACAATTAAAATTTTGTTCCTATTCAAATGGTGAAACTCTTGGCAGTCCAAAGATGGCCCGGATGGTCACGTTAGTTCCTTGATGTGTGTTCTGATTTCTTCCCCTTCCTCTCTTGAACGTCCACAGGACGTCTCTCTGCGTGGCGGAGCTTACGTGGGTGCTTCACCCCAGGAACAGCCTTGAGCGGCTGAGGGTCGGACGCGTCCCCCACCTGCCTGGCCGCGTGGGCGGGAGCATCTGCCGGCTTTCCAGCTCACGCTGCAGAGCTAACAAGGCCGGGCAGGTAAGTCCCTGTGCACATCCCTGTGTGTGTAAGGAGGGACTCTGACCATGAGGATGACGTTTTAAAGGCAGTGGGGGCTGGTCCCATGAGAAATCTTTCACCTGTTGGCTACATGCCAATGCCAGGAACTGGATGCGCCATCCGTGGTGCCCAGGTTATGATGTTATATGTAGTCCTGGAGAGATTCCCCAGACTTTTTTTTTTAAGCTAATATATTGCTCAGTTTTTGTTAGATATCCCTTGCCTGTCAATCAGACTATGACAGCCCTGTTTTCATTATAGACAGGAGATGAGCAATAGAGAAAGAGCATGTTTTAACAGTGTTTTCCCAGCAGGGGACTGTGTTAGCTTTTGCTTTGTCAGAACCTGCTCATCGTTTCCCTGAATTTGTTAATACTGTCCTTCTGCCTGCTTTTGGAGCTGACTGGAGTTAGCCTTTTTAATATTTTGGAGCTGCTTTTCAAGCCCCAGGAAATATAGTCTATTAATATTTTATCCTGTTGGACAACAATTATCAGTCACAGGGCCTGAAGGTGTTCTTGTAGCATTTGACCTAGCTGTGACTACGGGATTTGTATGCTGTTATCACTTCCCTATGGCACACGTGATTTATCATAGCAACCGTACGTTCATTATCACAAGGCTCCTCTCAACACGGTGCAGCGTGGAATTGACCTGAGATCAGGTTTCACTGAGTGGAAAAACTAAGCAAGGGATTTGGCTGTGACCACTGGCTCGTTTAATTTCAGGCCTTATTCTAGGGCTGGCAGAGGAACTGAGAAACATCCGCTGCTAGAGCACAGGTCTTATCCCTTCCCACAGGAACTCTGCTGCAATGCCTACTCCATCCACTGTGTCCTGTTATTGCCATCTTTGTCAGGTGATATTTCTGCTGGGACTTGGAGACACTGAACTATTTTGCCTGTGCTAGGAAGCGTCTCCTATGAAGACAGGCTGAGCGAGTTGGGGATGTTCAGGCTGGAGAAGAGAAAGCTCCGGGGAGACCTTACAGCAGCCTTCCAGTGCCTAAGAGGCTATGGGAAAGCTGGGGAGGGACTCCTTGTCAGGGAGTGGAGGGATAGGACAGGGGGAATGGCTTTATACTGAAAGAATTAAACTGAAAGACTTAGACTAGATACTCTTAAGAAATTCTTCACTCTGAGGGCAGTGAGGCCCTGGCACAGGCTGCCCAGAGAAGCTGTGGATGCCCCATCCCTGGAGGTGCTCAAGGCCAGGCTGGATGGGGCTTTGGGCAGCCTGGTGTGGTGGGAGGTGTCCCTGCCCATGGCAGGGGGTTGGAGCTGGGTGGGTTTTAAGTTCCCTTCCATCCCAAACCTTTCTGTGATTCTGTGATCCGAAGATTCAATACTGTTTTCCAATAGTACAGCTGGAGTAATATTAGTGAGGAGAAATGAACTACTAAGGCTGCAACCTAAAACAAACTTTACTTTGCTGTCATTATGAATAAAAAGGCATGTCCTTTAGGTTTTCCAGAGAGCCAAGATGTTTCAAATTTTTAAAAGGGAGTGGCAACTTTCCATTCCTTATTTTCAATTCCTTGTCTACATCTTATAAAGATTTCTGTGGAAGGATTTTTCATTTCTCCCATTGTATCCTTTATGCTACCTCAGTCCTGCTGCATGCAGTTTCTTGACTTCAGAGATGGATGGATTTTGTTGTGAGAGTACACGTGCTTCTTGTCCACTACATTGTTAACAGCAGAACTGATTCTGAGCAAGGCTGCTCCTAAATGGACTAGCTGGTCAGCCTGGTGGTCTGTTACCTCCATCCCTTCAGTACAGCCCTTAGCCTTACTGACCTTAAACTATTTGCTGGAAATAAAACCAGGTACTTACTGCCACTACTGACAGATGATATTTTCACACCTAAGTGTCCTCAAGCCTCTAAAAGGATTCATTGTATGTTTTCTATTTGTAAAGAGCCCTGTTCCTCAGCTGGGCAAGGATGTGCTATAAGTGACCCCCTGAAAATATTTTTTCCTGGTTACAGAAAGCAAGTGAGATCTGAGTTTTTATTGTTAATCCTCACTGTGTAGCCTTGTTTTCTGATCATTTCTTCTGATGCTGTTTCCTGGGTTTGTTTGAACAAGGCGATTTGGTAATTTATTCAGGTACTTCTCTTCCTAGGGCTGAAATATCCTTGTGTGCTTGAAATAGCAAGGGAACATGTTTTGTTTTGTTTTGTTTTTCTTAATCTTTGAGGTCTGATCCCCTCAGTTTATCTGACTTGGCTCTAAGGCCAGAAGATTAAAAGCCTTGGCAGCTTCTACACTGAAACTGTCCAGCTGGGTGAGGGATTGTATTGCAGTGTGCTATGAAATAGCTATGGTGCAACCTCCTTCTGCAGCTGGAGCCTGACAGCAGAGCTTCCAGCTGCATCAGCAGGCCTGTGAAGGGATCTGCCCATCCATACCATCTGCCGAAGGGTCGGACAGAGTTTAGCCATAACAACAGAGAGGCATCCAGCAATGATGCAACGCGAATTGCAAGCAAAGGCTGCCGTCCACGGAAGTGGAAAGGATTCCCCAACTCCCACTGGTGTTGGTGAGGGACCTCCTCTGTGTGGAGGGGCTAGAGGAAAGGCAATAAAATGGGCCTTATCCAAAACAGAGTTCTCTGACGTGGGCTGTTGCATCTCACTCTCCTTTACTTTGTCGGACTTTGTGCAAGAATCTTGCTTCTCAGAAACAGCTGTTTGGAGGCAGCTGGGACACCAAGAACATGTCCCACCTTGCACCTTGCCTGCTGGAAAGTAGGGAGGGTTGGCGGTGAGCTTTGCCTGAAGATGCTGCAAGTGTTGAACACTCTTCAGTTTGAAGTAGTTGTCTCTGTGTGCGCAGACAACACATCTTGGTGCTGAAAGTAATTTTTCCTGCTTGTGGAAAAGAAGACAGGTGGCTATATAGCAAGCAGATTTACATGTTGTTACTCTGGGGGAGTAACAAAGAAATGGATTCAAGAATCTCAGCTTGTTGTCATTTAACAGAATTGATTTCTGGTTGAATGGAGAACTTCGATTTTTAGGGCTTGATGTATAGAAATATTGCCATGCCTTGTTTTGGGCTGTAAAACACATTTATAAATGATCAAATTTATGAGTACAACACACTCGAGTATCTGCTGTGGATAGCTGCACAAATCAATACTGCATAATTTGCGTGCTGCAGACTGTGAAACAAGAAAGCTGTCCTGTAAGGACGTCGGAAGCACACCACACCGTTGTAGAAAATATATGGAAAATATAGTGGAAATTCAGTCTGAAACAGTCCCCTGAAATGGTTTATTTTCTTGGTGTCTGCCTGTTACTCTGAATACAACGGAGCGTCTCAGCATAAAAATTTGTATTCCGGTTATTTTCTTTTCTGTCAGTTTGTGGTCTGTTGGAATTCTTTCAGAAGCACCTTTAAAACAATTCAGATTAACTGGGTTTTATGAGGAAGCAAATTGAAATAACACTTCAATGCAAGAAGTGACTACTGGGGAAGCATTCGATTGAAAGGAAAAGCATGCTGTTCTCCAGCTATCCCAAAAGGCTTCCTGCTCATTAAGAGTGTCACATTTTATCAGCATTCACCACGGGATACTTACGGTGATCAGTTAAGCCTTCTGCAAGGCTGAGGATGCTCAGAAGCATCTGTGTAACGTAAGAAGCACTGCTGTAAGGCAGGAGGAATAGTTGCATGGGTGTGCCAGGCTGGATTCATCTGCACAGGCAGGCTTGGCCTGAGATGCTATTTTGAGCATGTGCCAGAAGGATTCTTCTTGGCAATCCAAAAAAATCAAAGTCAGGTTCAACAGGCCAGTTGGACCACAGCGTAGCGATGGTCATCCTTTGTGTTCAGCTCCAGATCAAAAGAATGGCCATCAGCTGGTTTGCACGCAGGTAAGTGAGGTGGCCTCATGCAACAGTGCACTGTGGGGAGAAATGGTGAAGGAAGCTGGGAGCTACGGCACAGAACTGAGCTCTGTGGAGAGACAAATACAGTAATAATGCACTGTTCTCTTTATCCTGATAGGCCAAGTACTGGCATGATCCTTCAGCACAGCAGCACGTCCTGTGTGCTGTGTATGCTGTGAAGAGCAGGAGTGTGAAAATTTGCCTGGGAAGTGGCAGACAAGGAGCTTGGAGATGCTCAGAGCCTGGGCTACTGGAAGAAGTTTGAGGCAAAGGGGAGAACAGGGCTAAAAATACTGCACAACCCACAGGCACGATCCCAACTGAGCTTGGAAATTTCGTAGTGGGGTTTTGTCCACAGAGCGCTGAGCTCCTCGTTCTGCTGTTCTCCACTGTTTCTCCTCTGAGTTATGCCTTCCATGTTGTCTGGCAGTGACTGCGACTCCATCCAGAACGCTGGGTGACCTGACCCAGCTCTGAAGCAAAAAGGTGGGGAAGCAGGTCCTGAGCAGCTGGAAAAGCCTCTGCTGAATGCTTTGGTTTTCTCTCTTGCATGTGACTTAGATCCCTCCTCTGCTTTTTTGCCTTTGTTTCCAAGTGGCTTTCCAGAAACTCGAGTTCTTAGTGTTGCTGGCAGAAAGCCAGCAGGGTGCCCCCTGTGAAGAAGCATTTACTGTTAGTGTGTTTCCTTACAACTTGTTTTCTTCCAGTCAGGTATGTGGGGTAGCCTTCTAAATCAGGCAATGACATGGAGGCTAAACACTCCTTTAGTGTTCAAATGAGGACATCCTCAAGCTGCCCACAGGGAAGCTTTCCAGGTAGGGTTAGAAAGCAGTGAAGGTTACTTTGCGCATACACCCATTTTACAGGTGGTGACTGTGCACATCGTGATATATTAAAGTACTCTGTGAGCCATTACTGGCTTTCTAGGCAAAACCATGCTGGTGTGAGGCTGCTCTGCCTGTTGCCTCAGCTGTTGAAGTGTTTAGAAGAGGTCCATGATCGGTCATAGTGAGGTGGCGTTTGTACTTGGCTTGACTTAAGGAGGATCCTTAGTCAAGGAGCTCTTCAGGTCTATCCAGCATTGGCTTATTTGGAATTCAAGAACCTTTGTCTAACGTGGTTGAAGTTCACAGGAGGTTCAAAAATTGTTCAGGCTGGGAGGGAATATGGGGAGCAGATGAGCTGGGCAAGTGATTTTGTGGTTCCCGGTACCTCAGGAAAGTGAAGTAGAAACAGTGTGTGCAGACCTGGAATGAAACAGGTAATTGCTCATCACTCTTGAGACAACTGCAAGCAATATGACTGATCTGGGCCACATCAGACACAGTTGTTTTATGGGGCTGAAGGCAACTGTATGTGTGCAAAAGATGCCATTTTTATTGCCATGTCATATGTTATTGAAAATGCCATTTTCATTGGCATTTCATTTTGAAGCATCACTTTTCCCCCGGGAGTGTTGATACAGGATTTGTGCAGTGCTTATCATAGTGGTGATGAGCAGGGTGCTGTTGATCTGGGACATCAGCAGGCAGAACTGACTCCTAAAAGGCACACTACTCGGGACGTGGTGCCTGCGTGTCCATGTCTGCTGTCCACCATGGATGAAACCTGCTGGAGGCTGTGCTTGTGAGCAGCTGTAAGGTCATGTGGATGTTTGCAGTTTAGCTAAAAATCCCTTTATAAAGCTGATAATGCTTTGCTTGTTTAATTGCCAAATTGTACTTTACAAACAGCTGCCCAGCAATTTTGGAAATGTACTGTTGGGCTTTTGTCCCCCTGCCCCTTCTTGTGTTGCTGTCCCTCCCCACGATAACTGAACCTAATTAGGTACAGCTAGCTGGTGAAGTAGTACCATGGATATTTGACATTTATATATATATGTATTACATACTTATATAGATATTAAAAAAATAGTTGAGGAATGCTGATAGAGGGAAACTCACCGAGTTACAGATACCCTCTGCACCTTGAGCGAAGCAGATGAGAGCAAAATTGAACTTGCTCACCAAAACCCATCTCCATCAGTTTATCGTGGACACAAACCCTGTTATCTCTTCAGTGCTTTGTCTCTCCTGCTCATGGCACAATGTCTGTCACTGTTCCCAAACCCTTTCTCCTTTTGATGCCCACGTTACTGGCTCTTGACTGCACAGAGCTCATGCTCTGTGCTAGCTGGTCTGCTCCTGGGCAGTCTTTTTTCTTCAGCTTTAATGGCTCTGCAAAGTCCATTCCTCAGGCAGCCCTGATCAGATCTGACCTTCTTGGACTTGGCTTTTTTCACCTTTCCCTGAAAGCACTCTGCTCTGAACCAAGCTCTCCCTCCTGCTGCCTGCCCAGATGCTGTCCTGGAGCATGGCCGCAGCCCAGTGAGCTCGGGGATTGCTTGGATGTGCTGCTCCAGGGGGTGGAAGAAAGGCTTGTATTTTAAATGAGGTTGGCTATGTGGATCTGAAACCAACATGGCTGTGCACATATCAATATTAAGCTGAGATTGAAAACAAAACTTGGATGAAGAAGAAAAAAAAAAAAAAAACAAACACTTGGCTGACAGAGATCTTCCTCAGCCCCTGGCCTGTGTGGGATTCATCTCTGGAAGTGCTGCCTGTACAGGTGAAAATTGCAAAAAGGGCACACTTGAGGGACAAAACCTGTTAGGATGAACAGAGCAATTTGCTGCAGCTGAGACTGTCAAGCAGGTAAACATTCACTTCTCCTCTGCCAGAATTAGGCTGGCAAGGCTGAGGGGAATGTATGAGAATGTAATGGGAACACGGTGACTGACAGCCCCATCAACCGTATTTTCTGCCAAGCTTTGGGGGATGACTCAGGGTAAGTTATTTCAGAATATTCACTTTGAAGTGGTGATAGATGGGGCAAGTTATCATTGTATAAACTGTCACGAGGAAAACAAAGCACTTCAGGTGAAAATATTTGCTTTGGATTTACGTACTTAGAGTATGAAAAGCAGATCATGTACTTGCATTATGTGGGGTCACAGGGGAGTAAACAAACTGTCTTCAGGGCTAGAAAAAAACATGCTTGATTAGAGATAATTCTGCAATGTTAACAAGCAAAGTACTGTAGCGTTCCACCACAAAATTGTATATATTATAAATGAGTCGTGTCACTGCTTTGTACTGGGTAAATGAATAAACGAGGTTCAGGAGTGTCACAGCACAGTTCAGTACTGTACTTGTCAGAAAAATATACAATGGGTAAAGAGTTCTGGCAAAAGCTGAGTGCTTCCAAAACCTGGTGCAATTTACTAGATTTTGAAACAAGATGTACAAATAAGGCTCACAGGACTCCTCACTAAGCTCTAATTTATCTCAGTTATTTCAGGCTTTGTGTTTTAACAAAGTTGTGTGGTTTGATGGATAGTCATATACAATGCATTTTCTAGTACAGGCAAATTTGCAGAAAAATAACAGTAGATCCAGAGGAGCTTGCCATAAATGATTAAATGTCTTATATCTGGAACGAGCACAATCCTGATAAAAGCTGTGTGTAACCATGATGTAGGAGTACTGGCTGGGGGAGCCAGAGGTCTGTTAGCCCCCTCTCATCTCATTTGTGTTTATCATGATGTTGCGCTGTTCGTATTCAAATCGGAAAGGGAAACCCAGGTTTGCCTGAGGGCACCGGGCCTGGATGAACTCCAAACTGGTCTTGGATACCCATGTCGTTCAGTGTGTAATCTACCTCTGGGTCTGTGAACACCTGCAGTTAAGCAGGGAAGTTCACCAGCCATTGCAGAAATTAATGCCTTTCACTACGGCACGTGTCAGAGCAGTGGCAGGTAGGAGGAGCAGTGGGAAGAGAAGCGATAAAAAAAAGGCATAAATTCAGGGTAGCTTACACAGAGAAAGTAAAGTAAAGCAATGTCTCAAGAAACTTTCATTTAAATCCCAAGGAACGCTTGCAGGGTTTTCTGTAATGGCAGTGAAGGGAAACTCCCAGTGGTGCCTTCCAGTGAAATGGCACTAAGAAGCTGAACTCCTGGCAGCCTCCCTTCCACATTCTTCCCCCATATCTGGTAAAATCCCAAGTGCCAGGTGAGGGAGCATCTCTAACATGGCTTGCTGACGAAATTCTGCTTTTTATTGTGGCTTCCTATGGCTTTTTACCCCTTTGGAAAAGAGCAAAGCCTGCAGTGTGCCACGGAACTTTCACGTCGTGGCTTCAATTTAATTTAATTTATTTTTTATTACTTTCTTTTCAGCCGGGTGCGATGTGCCGGGGACTGCAGGGCCGCTATCGGCGGTGGCGGAGCTCCTCCTGCTGGCTCCTCGGCAGCCCCAGCTGCAGCTTGCTCCCGCTGGCATCTCGGTGTGCACCTCTTGGCTGTCGTTTTTCCCTTTTCCCCTCTTTTTCTTTTCTTTTTTCATTTTTTTTTTCCTTTTTCTGTAGGCTCTTATTCTTTCATCTTTCTTTTTCAAAGTAAATTATAGGAAACTACTGAGGCAGGGGAAAACCGTATGTTCATATGAGACATAGGAGACGGAGCCTCGAGAGCCGGGATGTGTGGCTGGGTGTTGCAGTGCTCCCATCCATGCCCGGATTCAGCACAGCGGGGTGTGTATGGGATATATTTCAGGTGGGAAGGTGCTGTGTCTAAGCAGATCCTGGCTCCAGGGCATTGGCAGATGAATACATCTATGTGGTGGTACTTGAGTAGTTACCCGGGGATGCTAGCTAGGTACCCACAGCGGGCTTTTTTCTTAATCTCACTGAATGCAATAGGAATCAAGGAAAAGAAGGATTTAAACAGGTTTTTGCCTAAACCCTTACAGTCAGTCCTTTCTCTCTTTTTCTTCTTTTCCCTCTGTTTGCTTCCAGCTACTTCATAGATTTGCAGACGCTGAGCTTGCCAGACCCAGCCTCCTGAATGTCCATGGTCAGATGTCAGTGGAAACTTCTTTTTTTTTTCCTTCCTCAGCTCTTGGCAGGTTTGTGGCTTTGTGTGCTGGCTTCTGCCACAACAGCTGTCGTTTTCCCCAAAACGTGGACCGTAAGCACTTCCTGCATGTAGCATCAATCCAGGACAGCCACAGAGCAACAACTGGAGTTGGAAACTGTGGGAAGTTTTATTGAGAGTTGGCACTGGGACTTGAAGCAACCTTCCAATGATAGAAGTGAGGGACAGAAAACCTGAATCTGTATTAAAAACTCTCCAGTTTTTTTTTTTTTTTTCTGCTCAAGGGGGTTTAATTTTCTGAATAGTGTTGGACCTACAGAAAATTTCCCCACTGGCATTGAGGAAAACTGCAGTTGTAGAATTAGAGGATCATAGAGTCACTTAGGTTGCAAAAGACCTATAAGATCATCAGCCGTATCTTCGATGTCCTTCTTGTAGTACAACACTCGAGGTGTGGCCTCACCAGAGCCGAGTACAGGGGGACGATCACCTCCCTGCTCCTGCTGGCTGCACTATTCCTGATACAAGCCAGGATGCTGCTGGCTTATATTCAGATGGCTATCAAAGATAGCCAATGATGCAGGATGATCTTTTCTGGGAAGGCAGGGTAGTTGTTTGTTTATTTTATTTTGTTGTTGTTCTTCTTGTTTTTGGATTACCTTATCATCTCAGCCGGAACACTGGTGGTAGGGATTATCTAAAGCAGTATGGATTTGGTATGGACTAGCTACATGATAAACACCTTTCAGTCTGGAGGGGACTTTGGGATGTCTCCAGTCCGACCTCCTGCTGTGAGCAGGGTCAGCTCTGGGTTCTGATCGGATTGCTCAGGGCTTTGTCCAGCTGGGTCTTGAAAATCCCTGAGGATGGAGAACTAACCAGAGAACCCAGTGGCCTTGACCTGCTGCTGAAGGCACTTCACTCAAAACAGCTGGATTCAAGGTAGGCTGGGCAGGTCTCCAAGGCTGCAGTGCAGCTGGTGCAGGTCCTGGCTCGTAGACCGCTGTGCAGTCAGCTGCTGGCACGTTTCATGTGCCCCATGCTGAGCAGCACCGTGTGCGCCAGTGGCGCCATCGCCCTGTGTACTGCAGCGTACAAGTGCTCCGAGAAAGTGGTGCATGACAGTGCCTGCGCTTCTGTAATATATGCACCTTTTTTTACACGCTGTGTGAGATGGGGTTAATGGGAGCAGTTGACAAAGAGCCCTTCTGAAGCTCTTTGAGAATCGCTGTGCCACTGACTGCTGAGGTGGGGTTTCCCTTTCTTTGCAGCCAGTGAGGGGAGGCAGGTATGCAGCTCGTGCCCGTGGCTCTGCACCACAGACACTTCCCAAGGAGCAGCTGCCTAAGGGCTTCTGCTGAGAAACAGGCTCTTTTAATTTTGACTTATTAATGTTTATGCTCCGTTAATATTAGCTCTGCATCTGGAAGCATCCTACTGTGAGTTCAGCATCTTCTTTTCTGCCACAGGCAGCATGCGTTTTTTGAGCTACTTCTCCATGTGCCTGCATATAGCTTTCCATTTTTATTTTATTTTTTCTAGTTGCAATCATTTTGCACTCCCATTTCCACTTTACTTTATAAAAAGCCTTCCTGATGAAAATGTTGAACTTACTTATTGTAAGTATATTGAAAATGGTCAGTCACAGAATTGGTACTTTTCTTTAATCTTCTGTAGTACATATTCATTATCTTTCTTCATTCCTGTCAAACTGGGAGTAACAATTTCTATTCCATTACACAGACTTGAAATCCTAAAGTCCTCTGATGTGGATAATTTAAACTTATAATACATTTAAATATGAAATAATTATATGTTACAAATTGAATCTCAAAATTTCTATTGTATTCGATCTGTCCTAGACTCTTCAGGCTAGCATCAGCAAAAGTCTTCCAGTGAAGTGTGTTATGATTTGAAATCTGTGTTCCCATGAATAGTCAATTCTACCTTTATTTTGTTTGCTTCCAACTTTAATTTATTCTAGATATGCATTACAGATTTCACTTTCAGTGATTATGAAGATAATGCAACTGCGTTCAATGGAATTAAATGGAAAGCTAACGATAAATTCACTGCTTGATTTTTTTTTTTCTTTCTCTTTTGTAGCTTGTGAACTTCATCCTTACAAAATACATCAAGAAATGCCAGGATGGGTGCACATAACCATGGACTGCACTTTCTATGAGCAAACCTGTCATCCAAAACCTGTGCTACATAATTATTTAAAAATATAAGGTAGCGTTGCTCAGATCTGAGATGTTGCTCCTAATTTTGGAGTTAACATCTGTTTGTGGGCTGTTTGTGGTGCTCCTGTCTCAGGCAGGAAGCCGTGGGCCTGTGCCTCCTGCCACAGACTCTGTGGGCATTTGGAGTTCACTAATGCCCTCGTGCCCCTGTGCCCTCCCCTGCTGACTGGCATCTCGTTGTTGATACTAAATGAACCAAGAGAGCTGTCTCTAACCAGGTGGTTAATGTGGGAGGAGGATTGCAGGAATAATACCTGGACTCCAATTAAAATTTACATGAAAGCTTATTATAAACATGTTCAGGAGAGGCTATGTATGTTAATCTTTGAGAAAGCAGCTTATTTGGAGACGGCTAAAGACTGACTGGTGTTTCAGCTCTCTCCAGTACTCAAGCAAGTGTTCATAAGTTGACTTACACTTGCATTTCAGAGTATTTTTTTTTTCAGCTTCCTTCACAGAGCCACAGGACAAGAAGGAGGAGACGTCTGAAAATAGTGTCTTTAAGAATAATGGTGCAGAAATAAATGTACTCAGAAAAATTATGGAGGAGGTCTGTATAAATGTTGGGTGAGCACTTTCTTTCATAGAGGAGAGAGAAATCTGTGAAAGTGCTTTTAGAGAGAAGTGAGATGGAGAATTTTCCTTTGGCTTTTTTTTTTCTGCATGGGTTATACTGTATAATTTAGATCTGTATTGATGTATTTCTGTGATATTTGGAATGCTATCCTCTTAAAAACGTTATATGTGAAAACACATGGTGTTCATATAAAAGGGTCTGATAGACTGAACGGGAGAAAACTAAACCAGATCATTGTGAAAGTTTGGATTAATAATAACAAATAATAATAAAATGTTGTAAAGCTGTATATAGGGAAAGGATTAAAAAAATGAAGATAGAATGTGTGGGGGAGTGGGAAGGTAATGGGAAAAAATGAAATTCAAAAAGGGAAATTACTGACCTACACCTCTACAGCCTGAAGAGCTACGCAAGTCAGGAACTCATCATCATCATCAAAGCAGTTGCTTTGGCAGGGAGGTTGGACCCAATAATCTCTTGAGGTCCCTTTCACCCCCTACAATTCTGTGATTCTGTGATCTTTGCTCAACATACTTTATTTCTGGATGGAGAAAAAATCATAGAATAACTCATAGAATCATTGAATGGTTTTGGTTGGAAGGGACCTTAAAGATCTCCCAGTTCCAGGCCATGGGCCTGGACACCTCCCACCAGACCAGATTGCTCAAAGCCCATCCAGCCTGGCCTTGAACATCCCCATGTAGGGTATCCACAACTTTTCTGGGGAACCTGTGCCAGTGCCTCACCACCCTCAGCAGTGAAGAATTTCTTAAGAATATCTAGTGTAAGTCCACCCTCTTTCAGTTTAAAGCCATTCCCCCTTGTCCTATAACTACACTACCTCCCCAGCTTTCCTGTAGCCCCCCTTAGGTACTGGAAGGCTTCTGTAAGATCTCCCCAGTGCTTTCTCTTCTCCAGGCTAAACAACTCTAGATCCCTCAGCATGTCTTCATAGGAGAGGTGCTCCAGCCCTCTGATCATCTCTGTGGCCCTCCTCTGGACTTGCTCTAATAGGTCCATGTCCTTGCCCTGGGGGTCCCAGAGCTGAACACAATGCTCCAGGAGGGGCCTCATGAGAGTGGAGCACAGGGGGAAAAACACCACTCTTAACCTGTTGGCCACACTGCTTTTAATGCAGCCCTGCATATGGCTGGCTTTCTGGGCTGTGAGTGCACATTGCTGGCTGACATTGAGCTTCTCATCAGCCAGCACCCCCAGGTCCTTCTCCTCAGGGCTGCTCTCAGTCTGTTCTCCATCCAGTCTGTTGTATTAGGTTTATATAGCAAGATTTTGGTAGTGGTGGGGCTGCAGGGGTGACCTCTGTGAGAAGAATCCAGCAGCTGCCCCATGTCAGACCAGAGCCAGCTCCAGCCAGCTCCAAAGGGACCTGCTGCTGGCCAGAGTTGAGCCAGGGAGCGATGCTGGGTGGGCCTCTGGGACAGCAGATTGAAGAAAGGGGGAATAAAAATAAAAGCTGCTGCACAACAGCAGCTGGGAGAGAGGAGTGAGAAGCAGCCCTGCAGCCCCCCAGGTCAGTGCAAGCCGGAGGGCAGGAGGTGCTCCGGGCACACAGCAGCAGTCCTCCTGCAGGCAGAGGCCTGTAGTGGAGCAGGCTGTCCCCCTGCAGCCCACGGGTCCCACATGGAGCAGATTTCCACGCTACAGCCTGTGGAGAGGACCAGGGGTCTGGGGGGAGCTGCCGCCCGTGGGGGACCCGTGCTGGAGCAGTTTGCTCCTGGGGGATGGATGGACCCCGTGGTACGGAGCCGTGTGGGAGCAGTTCTTGAAGAGCTGCTGCCTGTGGGCAGCCCCCGCAGGCTCAGCTGGGGAAGGACGGCATCCATGGGAGGGAGCCCACGGGGAGCAGGGGCAGAGAGTGACCATGACAGAGCGGCGGGGACAAAGTGTTAGGGATTGACCGCAGCCCCCATTCCTCAGCGCTGCTCAGTGTGAGGAGGTAGGAGAGGATGGATGGGGGAAGGTGTTTTTAGTTTGTTTTGTTGTTGTTTCTCACTGCTGTAGCTAGTTAGCAATAGGTAATACATTTCCCTAATCTCCCTGTGCTGAGTCTGTTTTTCTGGAGACAATAGTTGTTGAGTGCTCTCCCTGTCCTCATCCTGAGCCCTTTAGGTTATATTTTAGATTATATTTTCTCCTGTTTTAACCTGAGGAGAGGGAGTGAGAGAGCAGTTGTGGTGGAGTTTAACTGTTTAGCTTGGGATCCAAAGCATCTGACATACAGTTTGGGGTATTCCAGGATCAGCAGACAGTGAACTGCGTGGTCATGTCTCCTCCTTCAGATTACAGCATTATACGCTTCCCTGCCCCAGCTTGCCCCTCATATTTCTTTCACTTTTCCTTTGTGAAACGCATGTATGTGTGCGTGTGCTTCAGTGGTCTTTTCTGTGAACTGGGTTTTGTTGTGTAAAAATCACTTCTCTGCATTTCCCCATTTACTTTTATTTGCTTACTTTCAACCTAGCAGTTTCATGGTGGTGCAGAGATGTGTGTCGTATTGCTTCTGCTGGCATGAGACACCTTTTACTCAGAATCAGTATGAGGCTTTGCCGAGAGAAATAATGTGCTGAGAAGTAGGTACTGTTTCTCAAAATTTTATTTGCCACAAAGTGCTGCTTAATCTGGGCTGCTCAGACTTTCCAATCCAGATCAAATGGGCTAATAATTTTGGCCAAAACAGGCAAAACCACACAAAATTTTGTGATGCTTGATCCAAACGACCCTATAATCAAACATCAGTGTTTCCCGTTGGGTTTGTAGATAAGTGCAGGTGCTGTCCATGCAGGGAGGTTGCTGTGGTCCTTTTCCAGTGTGATAACCCAACAACTAGGGAGTTTTCCAGTCAGCAGGGACACAGGACTCAAAGATTACAGACTCACTGGCATCAGGTTGAGGAAAGCAGGGATAGGAATGCCATGGTAGCTTCCCTTGGCTGTGGAGGTAGATGTAGATGTGGGACATCAAAATGCTTCTTATTCTATTTAAATACTAGTGCAAAGATATCTGGGCACTTTGTGATAAATGATACGTGTTTTAAAGTGCTGTTGTGACTTTGTCTGTGCTCCAGCAGTTAGGGCTTCAGCCTTTTAAAAGTAGTTTTTTAAAAAATGTCATGCTAGCTAAGACAACAATAATATTGCTACTAATAATGATACATTTAGGGGTTTTCCCGTTTGGCTTCCTAACTTTAACATATACTTTTCATGATTTTTTCCTCAATAAGGAAGGCTAAAAGGTATGTCTTTGTGGAAGGTTTGAAAGGTAGAATTATCACGCAGATTGCAAAAATGAAAACCCTTGCCAAAGCTGTCAGCATGATGTCTCTGTATTTCTGTTTCTGTGTACATTTCAAAGGAATCAGTCATTTTAAAATTTTCTGTTTACGGTAACTCCATTGATCGAATCAAAGATAGAGAGCAGGCTCTTCCTTCAAGGAAAACTAAAAGGAAGTCTCAGCTATGGGTCTAAACAATCCATATCTATTCCAACCCTGTGAGAGTGTCTCTAATTTTTGAAAAGGTGGCACATGTTGGTAGATGTAAGCTGTTCCTGCAATACCTAATACTCATTATGTCTCTATGCACAGTCTCTTGCATGTAGTCTGTAGGTTGCTGCTGTCAGTATTTGGAGGAAGAGGAAAAAAATAATGCTGAGGAGTTGTTGATGACTTAGTGCAATGGTTTTTCAGCCTACATGAAGGTGTTTGCCAGGTTGATAACGCTTCTCCTGATGGCCTTCATCCTGTTTATGTACAGCAGGTGAGTGCTTTTACTCTGTAAAGGCAATTTAATTCTATTGGCTTTGACAAAATTGAATTAATGTCTTCCATAACTTGATTTTGAGTTTGGGGGCTTTCACAGATAATGAACTTCCTACATTTTTTCTTCCACTTTCTCTCTCTCTCTCTCTTTCCCTCTTTATCTCTCCCTCTCTCTTTCTTTCTTTCTTTTTTTTTTTTTTTTTTCTCTTTTTCTTTTTCCTCAGGAACATCTGTGCTGCTTCCTTATTGAATACAAAATAAATTGTATACAAAATAAAATTATACTAGATACCCACATCTAAGCAACTGAACCAAGCCCTAGCTCTACGTTGATTGTAATGGTAGCTTAGGCACCTAGCTCATGTCAGCACCTACATTTAGGTGTTTGAATCTCAAACTGAATCCCCTCTAACTTTCTTTTTGTAGTGCCTATCTCTTACCAGTTCCCTGTTAACTTAGCAGCAAGGCAAGCCACAGCGTTTCTCGCATGCAATTTATAATAGGCTAAAAACGTTCATGTTTACATAAGCTATGAGTTAGGCTATAAAGTTATGTAGAGTAAAGGCCATCCGATACGTTTGCAAGACCACAAGAGGTGGGCTTAAAATTCCCAGCTCTTGATGCCAGACTTTCATGGTAGAAGGTGTAGCTGATGCCCTACCATTTCCTCCCATGTGGATGTGGAAGCTATTTCTCTGTCTGTCTCTGGCCTTTAGCTGTCAAGAGTTGGGTGCAATCACCCTTCAGACGAGGTATTGCCTGAAGACAGCCATCCTAGCCTACTTTGTTCAACGCATATGCTAAAGTGTTAGAAGTAAAGGGTAGTGAGGGGGCTTTTACTCATCTAACAACGCTGTCTTTTGTTTTATTTATTTATTTATTATTTTTGCAGAAAGTCAAAAAATAGTGCAGGAAGAATCAAAAGAAGAAATGGATAGCCAGTGATGATATAATCCTGTGTCTCCCTGTAGCATAAACCTATACGTCAGCATTTTGAATTCCCTACCACATCGACTGCTGTCTGCAGGGCTCCTAAAATAATTCCTAATGCTGGCATGATCTATTAAAAATATTCTGATTTTCCTTATTCTGTTCATATGTTATTCAGTTCCTTATTCATATTCATCTTTATTAACCTACTTTAGCACTCCCAGATGCAGAATTTTTTCAATTATTATTGGTTATGTCAATGCAGAGTGAGAGGGATAGTTATTTCAGCAAAGATTTTGGAGTGTCCTTGAAAGGGGGAAAAGTTGTGAACTTGGTTATAATGTTTTCTGTTAGTATTAAAGCTGCTTAGGGGTGTGGGCTGTAGGACTGTGAAAAGAGCAGGTTTTCTGCTGTTTGGTTGTGACTCAGTGGTGACTGAAGTTATTCTTTCTGTGATGCAATTTAGACCAAATACTCACAACAATATTGGGTTTATCTACACTGTGATTTTGCTGCACTGTACTGCTCTTGTGGTCTTTGTCTTCTATAGGCAATACTTACCTCTTTTTTTTCCCTGTGCCCTAGGCTTTTACTATTGTTAGAAGCCTCCCTCTGCTCCACAGGTTACCAACAAACTGTTTCTAATCATTTAATTAACATAATCAATTTAAACTCCCATGTCTTCTGCTTATTCTGTTCCCAGCCTCAAGTGTACTTCTTTGTCAGACCTGAAGAAGGGTTTGCATGTGTAGAAGTTCTTCTGTTTCTTTTTGAAATACATCAGATGGTGTTTAAAAAGGAAAAAAAATACTGTTTTTCCTCACAAATCTTACCTGGATGAAATTCCAAAAACATAGAGGAAAAAGGAGGATAACCCATATTTGATAATATCTCTAATGCCTTCAGGTCAGACACGATTTTGGTATGGTAACTCTTTTCTGGAAGAACATCTGCTCTGTTTAAATAGTCTCTTTTTGTCTACCAAGATGATGATTTTATGGTACTGGATACATCCCAGGCTTATTAAGGAGAAAAGTCTCACAGAGAGCTTAGGCCAGAAAATAATATTTTTGAAGAGGGATTTTGTAGTTCCTTACAATGTAGTTCTGGAGTATGCTTTTTGTTTGTTTGTTTGTTTGTTTGTTTTGTTTTGTTTTGTTTGGTTGGTTGGTTTTGGTGCCTTCTCTTACTCTGCATCCTGCATTGGCTCTCCTTCTTTTTGTCTCTTGAAGGTTCCTCCTGCCTCCTTGTTTTTATGATTTCACTTTTCATGTGAGATGCCTCTTCATGCCTTATGATCCCTTGTCTGTAAATCTGCTGATTTCCTGTTGCTGTAAAGCTGGAATTAACCTTACTCTGTATCCCTAATGTTCCTATTCTTCCTTTACTACCTTTGTGGTTTAGTCCAGGATGCTATTCTGATCTGTATATATATATATTTGTGCAGTCTTTAAGGGAAAAAAGACTCACCTCTTAAGTGAGGTTCAGAAATCCCAAAGTGGTCCAGAGGGATTTACCCTCCCCTCACCCAGGGCATCATATATTTCTTTGCATTTGGAAGTTGGGCTATGAATGACCTGAAACGATAGTTCAGGAGGGTAACTTTAAGTTTTCCTTCCTAAAATCCTTACCATGTTTCAAAGAATATAAAAAATCAATTTCATGACTTTTGACTTGCTTTAAAAAGCTGGAATTCATCTATCCTGTCATCTTCCACCCAAAGTATTAACCTGTCATGAGAGAGTTTATGGAATGAGAGAATCATAGAATAGTTTGGGTTGGAAAGGACCTTAAAGATCACCCAATTCCAACCCCCTGCCACAGACAAAGACACCTCCCACCAGGTCCAAAGATCCATTCAGCCTGGCCTTGAACACCTCCAGGGATGGGGCATCCACAGCTTCTCTGGGCAGTCTGTGCCAGTGCCTCAGCACATGCATAGTGAAGAATTTCTTCCCAATATCTAGTCTAAGTCCACCCCCTTTTAGTTTAAAGCCATTCCCCTTGTCCTGTCACTACACTCTCTGACAGAGCCCCTCCCCAGCTTTCCTGCAGCCCCCTTTAGATACTGGAAGGCCACTGTAAGGTCTCCCCGGAGCTTTCTCTTCTCCAGCCTGAACATCCCCAACTCCCTCAGCCTGTCTTCATAGGAGAGGTGCTCCAGTCCTTTGATCATCCTCATGGAATGAGAAAGGTGGCTGTAGTTTTAAAACACCAATTTTGTATTTGAAAGTCACGCTACATGTCCTGTGATGGGTGCTTTGAGATTCCTGCCCTTAACTACTATGTGGTGATGATCACCAGCCTAGGTAGGCTGAAAACATTTGCAGTGTTAGTTTGTAAGTCTAGTTTCAGAAAATTTTTAAAACTGTTGCAATTAGTTGAACTTTGTTATTATTTATTTATTTATTATTTTATTTTCTGGTTGCTCTGGGAAAGGCAAGAGACAGTGAGCAGGGAAGGCAGAGGTTCCTATTTGCCATTCCCGTGCTTGCTGGGCTGTTTTTCTGAATGACTCAGTAAAGTAGAGATGATGAAGTAGTTTCTAAGAAAAAAAAATAACCTATTGTACACTAATGTATTTTTCATGGAAAATCCCTTCTGAGTCATCATAAATGTTCTGTAATATTTACTAGAGGACCTATTTGCCACCCATAAATAGGTTCTTTTATACTTCAGAACCCAGCATCTTTCCGGCTTGGAATTAAACTCAAAGTGTTTCTTTATCAGACCATTTGTTGTTGCAGTAGCTGGTTGATTACAGATGTACATCATTTTTTTTTGTCTGGTCTTTTTAGAGGCCAATCACTATGGTAACCACATTACAGAAAATTGCTCGGTCTCCTTAAAATACCCTTCAGAAAAAGGTCATTCATTATTAACATTTTCTGACTAAACTCAAAATGTTAACAACATCAAGAATATTGTCACCGTTTCTGTACTTGCCTGGTTTCTTTCTTCACAGCATACCTTTCATTTAACTATCAAAACAGGACAAAATATTGACTCTCCAAAACAATTGTAAAGTGGCAAACTTTGGAATGTTTTGAAATACGGAGATTCATTCATGTTCCTGAGATTTGACTGTAAGCGTACACAGCTTGGTCTCCTTGTTTCCATTTCTCTGATTCTGAGGAATATCCAGGCTGAAGTTACTCTGTGCACCTCTGCACACTAGTGCACCATTGAAAAGAAAGGACAGACAGCAGTCTGTTGCTGAATTAAGAAATAGCTGTTCTAGTTAGCCATTTAAAAGCCTGGAAATGGCTGGTTAAAGGTTTCTGCTCTCAGGGTAAAATGCAAGGGATGTTAGATGGGAAAAAATCGGGTCTGATTATAATAATAGGGCCCTAGCCTGTGAAGAGAGAATACACAAAGTTGTTCTCTTTCTGGCTTGTGCCACTTGTGCTCTGCTTGATTGGACATGTTGTTCCTTTGCCATTTTACATTATCTATGTTGCCGGCAGAGGATTCTCACATTTGTATAGTTTTCTTGTTTTGCAGACAGCTATTTCCATCCAGCTTTTATCCAAACACAGTAAACAATTAAAAAAAAAAAAAACCCTTTTCTTGGAGTTCCATCATTTAGGAATTGACAAACAAGTAAAAAAGGCTGCCAAAAGAAAGCACTAGTTGGAGGAAGTTAATTCACATTGATGTGTGCATGCCACTGATAGCAAGTTATGCCTATGACATTCTGACATTGCCTCTCAAAAAAGAGAAAGAGTGGAGTGGAGTGAAAGACTAAGAGGATGTTCATTTAATTGGAAAGCCTACTGAGATCTGAGGCAGCTGAGGCAAAGGATGCACCCTTTTTCTGCACAATGGCATTGGTTGAAGGTTGTATATAAGGTGGCCTTATTAAAGTGACAAGGCAATTTAATTCTTTTGTGCACAATGATTCTACTTCATTGATTTACAATGGGAAGGATATAATTTTGCTAGTGTTGGCAAAAAGCTCAAATGTCAGGCTTTTCAAATTGCCATACTTGCCTTGTTCAGGATGAATAATGAATAAGTCACCTTTTGTCTACAGTTAAATATTCTTGAATAAATACAAAGAACATAAAAGACATAAATGATTGCCTGATTTATATTTAAAATAAAGATCAACATTGTGATAAATGGTTGAAAATGCTTCGTGTGAAGTAATATGACTATGCTGATAATTACATTATCAATTAAGGGGCAGCCCAGGTGTGGAGTGTTACAGAAGGGATGGCAGAGAGAAACCCCTCGTGTGGAACGTGCCAAACTTCACTGCCTGGGAAGCACGTGTGTGGATTGAAGAGACCCTTAGCTATGTAGGGGATCTCATGTTTAAAATTCAACCCTTTAATATACCAAAGCATTCATTCTCTCAGGAAGCTGTTGCTTTGTCACAAATAGGATGAGTTGGTCTCACCTCTGGAAACTGATCTTGCTCCATTCATTCCTGTTAGTTTGGGTGGGCAGAGAAGGCTGCTCAGCATTTCTCAGGATCTGCCTTTATTCGGAGAGGAACAGATCTTAAAGACCAATGTTCAGAACTGGCAATATTGTCAAGGCCTGAGTAAAAGAACTGCAACAACTTGGAAGTAGACAAGACACAAAAATTTACTGAACACTCCTCAACATCTGATTCCGAAGGCATAAGCAACAGGTCTTGTTTCCACATGCACAAGCACAATGCCTCCAGTTTGGCTAAAATAATGGCATTAAAACTGTGCCTACTTGTGATCTGTTGTTCTTCCTCTTGGAGAAAGCTTTGCTTGTCTTTATTAAATGTATTGATGTCTTAGGTTGTTAAAAAAGGTGATGGATTAGCTGCTTAGATACTTCTGTTAGATGAAGTGTGTGCTTTGAACTTGAAGTAGGGCAGCAGGCAGCTGGCTGGCATGAGGGAGTGCCATGGTGAAGATCTTGGGATGTCTAATGTGGAAATACAAGACAGAGCAAGATGGAGTATGTGCTACCTACGCCTGGGTCCTATGACAGCTTCCATTGACTAACACTAGTAGTAGACTGTAGCTCTCTAAATGAACAGTCAAGGTGTGGGGGTTGCAGGAGGGTTTTTTATGCTTTGCTGGCAGCAAAGATAAGGTGAGATTCCTCTCCTCGGTTTTGGGCAGGGGCATCATGTGCTCTTCTGTTTATTCTCTTCTGTGACATCTTTAATCTCTCCTTGTAACACTCTTTTCTCCTTCCCTGCCCAGGCTCTCCTCATCTCATTTTCTCATTCTCCCACACACTTCTGTTTTCAATAGGTCCAAACAATCTCCTTTTGGTTCCTTGTCCCAGGTCCATAATCTGCAGAACTAGCCTTGTTTTCCACGAGTACATGCGTGCTCTATTTTTTCCCAATCTCATTTCTCACTCCATGGGGTGTGTTTCAAATTGAGAAGGAGTTATTTCACCCTCTTTTCTTCCCATTTCTTTCAAAAGCTCAACAAAAAACCAGCAGCCTAAAGAAGAGCACTCTTGCCTTATCTATTAGGAGTGTGTTGCTTGCTTACCTCCACATCGGACGATGGTAATGGCCAGTTATGTTGCTCAGGAGCAGAAATTAGCTTTTTCCAGTCTTTCTTGTATCATTAGGCCAAATGTTGAGAGAGATTAGTTTTTCCTTTGTTGCTAAGAGTTCTTCTTGTGGGTGTCTCCCTATCCTCTCTAAAACAGGTTTGCCACTAATTAACTGTATCCTGGGAAATGTGTGTGTTGGCAGCTGGCATGTAAAGCTTCAGGTACATCCAGTGTTGCCTGCTTTTTCTGTAGAAGAATTTCTGGCTGATGATTCATGGAGTACCTATTTCTGATGTGGCTTTTAATTCTTAGAATCGAGTAGTTTCAAAGTTATATTAAATGTTACACTAATGTCTCTTTTGCATATGGTCATCATTACAAAATAAAATTTTATATTTTATGATGTTATTTGAAAATCCATGTACATTAATAGTGACTTATTCTGATGCTGCAAATTTTCTTCTGTTCTTTGTTTTTGTTCACATGCCATTGAACAAGGTGATATTAAAATATTGTATTATAAGGGAAAAAGTGCATTAGAAGATGAACATGGCACTCTGCTTCTAGAGATTCTGTATAGTTTTAAGCTTCATATGGCTTAAAAATTTCCATTAGGCAAAAATGCATTCAGTGTGTGCTTCCACTTACCCATGGTGTATGGAACATTGTAGTCTATACTGCACGTTTTCTCTCAAGTTACTTCTATGGATCTAATTTAGTTGCTGTAAAAGTTGCTGTACTTCAGGGTCTGTGGAAAGAAACTTATGACTTTGAGTCCTGTGACAACAGCATAGTCACTGTAGGTTTACTTACAAAATCAGACTGTTGTATTGAATGAGTGTGGTGAGCTACAAGGAGAAATAAAGGTAGATAGGAGAATGCAGTGTATAGTGCTATTCTTTTTGGATCCTGTGCAGAGTCCTTGCTGAGCCCCATTTTCAGATCTCTACCAAATTTGTTATGTTAGTAACAAAACTTATGATGAAGCAAGATATTTCTTAGATGCAACTGTGCTAATATCCAAATGATATAGGACATTCAATTTGCTCAGAGCAGATCCAAGCAACTTGTTGAGTGAAGGCTACCTAAGCCTATTTTCAAAGGATCTGTCTACCAGTTGTTCTTCTCATTCTCGTTGTTCCTTTGTTCCTTCCTTTAGGGCAAGTGCTTTTTTTTCTTCTTTTTTCTTTTCTTTTTTTTTCCCTCCCCTCTTTTTTTTTTCTTTTTTTTTTTTTTTTTTCCTTTGTCTGACTTGCATCTTTATCAGACAGTACTCTATCTGCAGCAGTGGCTATGCCATCCATTCTCCTGGTAAGACTGCATGGGACAGCTTCTGCTCAGATCTTACCTGCTCATTTTTAGTTTCAGGGTCCATTCAAGACTTTGGGTTCTTCCTGAACAAAGAACGGAGTTTATGATCAGCCTTCCTCAATGATATTTTTCAGGGGGGTCTAGCTTCACAATATGACCATCAAATACAGGAGTGAGCTTTGCTATTATTAAAAATATCAGACTTTTTATAGAAAACCTGCAAGAGGCTGAAAAGAAGTGTCCTTGTTTACACATCTGCTAGTTATGATTAATACCCTCCTTCTCCCCCTGGAATCTGGTTTTCATTATTTTTCTGTTTGTTGGGCCACTTACTGTCATGAAAAGCAAATATAATGTGTTTTCAGTGGCATAACTGGTACTGTAATCAATCAACAGAACAAACCTAGTTTGAATGCTGCCCATCTACATGGGGAGGGCAGAGTACTGAGACATGCGACTGCCATTCCCGAGAGGACCAAATGGGCATTGAATTTTCACTTTCACCCAAAAGAAGACTTACAGAGAGCAAAATATCCATTAACAAAACAAATCAGTACACAATGGCCATTTCTAGTGCAAGAGCTAGCTGATAGAAAAGAAGTATAACAGAAATTCTTTGTTAACTTCAGGTATTTGTCCTGTAACCAGAAAATATTGAAAGAATGGAATATTTAATGGATTCACATAGTTCACAGTGCATCTCAGGACTTCCTTGCTAGTTTCACTTTTACAAGGACATGCAGAGAAAAATTAAGGGCCCAAACCTGTGCAAACGAGTTTCCCCATTGTATCAGTTTCTGCTTACTTCTCACAGCTCCAATCTCCTAAATCTCCTGCCATGAGAAATGTCATACAAGCTTTTTATTTTTATTTTTTTGCAAGCATTTATTATGGTGGTATATTTTTAAAACTTAAGACTATGGAAACTGGAAATACAAAGATGAATACTACCTTTTACTAACTCATGTAATTCCAGCATCTCTTTTTATTTTGACATTAAAATAAGTCTCCTGAGAAGAAACTTAATGTTATACTATTCAGATGACATTTTTAGGAAGGATTTATAAAGCATTGTTCAGGTACCAGGCTCTCCTAACCCCCTTTGTGTGAGCACTGTGTGAGAAAGCACTGGAGTAGCAACTATCAAGTAGAGCAATTCTTCTTCATCCTTCTTTAAAAAAATAACCGTGCCAACTTCAGGACTTATGTGAACTGCATTTTACAGGTTATTCAATTACTCTGATCTGTCAGCATAGTTTAGGTATAATTTGAAGTCTGGGAAGAGATCAGTGATTGCAGTTCAGAAACTGCTTCGTATGTGTAAGGGCATTTCATTAAACCTGAAAACCTCAGGTTAAAAATAAAAATTGTTGAATTATATATATATATATATATATTTGTTCTAGACAGAAGTAGGTTGTTTTCTTTGTGTTTAAGGACAGGTCAAACTTAATCGGTGTGTGATGAGTTCTACACAAAAATACTTCTCAGCAATTGGTCTATTTATTTTTACTATTATTTTTTAGAGCAGGAGAGATCTGAAATGTGCAAGTATTTCAGAATAAGCGTGTCCCTAGGAAGAAACCCCTGAAACACCATTGCAGAATGTGGTTTTAGTCAGTGTGAGATGGTATTGTTTGTGCTTATAAAAATGAACCAGCACAGAATATCTGGGAGGTGAGTTATTTCCAAATCTTGTCCCCTCATTGTCTTGCACGCTTTGCTTTTGGGCTTCATGTGGAGATGGGCAGAAATACAGGTAGAAGAAGAAGAGGAGCAATGGGTCTTTGCAGAGACTTTCAGCACCTGGTTTGCTACTGAACTCATGGCAAAGGAGGAGTAGATGGAAAACCTGCCAACCTCTTTAGCCTGCTGGCTGTAAGAAAGAGAATGACTGTGGCTCTTGGCTGCTTTTTGTTTTAAACACCAGATGACCTGCACATGTACTCTGGAAAAGGGGCTTAGCTTACACCCCTACAGACCTTGTGAACTGCCAGCACCAGCAGCCTTTTATAGTGCTCCGAGACACCTGGAAGAAGAGAGCTCAAGTTCTGGATCCACCTTTTAAATGAGCTAGAGAATTTTGTACGTTGAGAAAAGTCATTTTAGAGTGCTGTTCAAAGGTTGCCCTTGGCTTACATGATACTGTACACTAATCTGCCTGTTGACTCACTGACATACAAGACCAACACTTTTTAAAAAATGTTATTTGCCTTTAGGAACTGCAGGCAAGAATTAAACAGCAAAGACCTTCCTTGCTAGTCTCTCAAAGACCTTTGGGAGTAAATATACCATACGCATGAAGGAAAACAAAGAACAATATCTCCTCCTTTGCCTGAGAGTCATTTGTAAACTCCAGTCCCAGGTGTAATTTTCCATGCTTTTCTTTTTAAACCTTGAAATACAGATTAAAAAAATGACAGTTCTTCCCTTTGATTCTTCAAGGACTAGTGTGAAATCTTGACTATAAATTAATTGCAGCTTTTCCTCCCAGTTTGGACTGTTAAGACAAACTGTGATTCTGTTTTCTGAGACTGGTTGCTAGAGTAGACAGACCATCAATAGATGAGACTAAAAGATGATCACTTAGCAATAAATTCTCTCCCCTCTTTTTCACTGCTTTCCTTGGCTTCTTCCTTTTGTTGGATTTAAATGTTTGTGATTTTCACCTCTTTATCCATCATAGCACTCCATTGACTGAATAATACACTTTTATTTAGCTGCCCTCTTTCTGTGAAATAAATGCCAGTAATAATCAGTCAATCATTCAATCCATATGAATGTGGAATTTAGATGTGGCTGTTTGAATCAGGTTTATAATATACCATTTCTTGGTACAGCATGTTCTTTGATAGTATTCTTTTAAAATGACTGTTTCCAACTGCACTTGAAAGCACCTATGAAAGAAATTGTTTGTGACGCTATACTTAGTTTAAATCTCCTTCTCTTTTCTCCAGCATTTTTGTCTGTATTTCATTTCTATGCAAATTATATCTTTGCGAGTTAGTAAAATTTTACAAACCAGTTGAAATTCAGCTATGGAATGAATTAGTGGAGAAAATTTGGAAAATATGCTCTTGAAAGGAAAACTGAGGAAAACATTTAAATCTAATTGTGTATATTCAAAGAGAATTTCAGAGCAACTCTTAGGCAAATATTACATAAATGTATACCTATATTAAATGATTAATTTACCACAGGTAATATACTTGAAGGCTCAGGGACTATTTTCCCATTAGCCCGTGCATGTAGTACTTCTCAGCTGAAATAGAGCCTAGGTATACAAATGCACTAACTCCCTCGTGGGGAATTGCAGAGGAGGAATTGTGACTCTAATGCTTGTAAACAGCTAGGCAGCAATAGCAGTAACTACCAGCGCCCCAGTACTTTGTTTCCATTAAAGCAAGAGTGACTGAGTTTAACATCTCGGGGAGAGGACCCTCTGACCAAGACTAATTTCTCATCCTCCCCAGTATAAGGTGTCCACTGCCCCTAAATTTATTAACAGCAGCTGACAGATGTACTGTGAGCACTCTGAATGACTACCAGATTCTCAGCAATTGATCTCCAAAATGGGAGGCTTGATGGCTGCGCGTTTGTCAGTCGAGTAATTGCTGTGATTTTTGCCTCCACGAGATACCTGCTTCCTCTCACGAGACAAAGGCAGGCTTTGTGAAGGTTCAACCCTCATTTCATCATTTCCTAGGAAGGTTGTGGGACCAAATGCAGATGTTAGGAGGCTAATAGGCCTTCAGTACTTTCCAAGCCTCTGAGAGAGAGGAGCTGAAGCCCCGTCCAAAGGTTTTGCTGGCATCCAGGAGGTACTGTAGCAAATCTCAATGTGTGTTTTTTTTTTTTTTTTTTTTTTTTTTTTTTTTTTTTTTTT
>CM021731.1:145931115-145987965 GCA_011075105.1 Heteronetta atricapilla
TGTTTTTTTTTTTTTTTTTTTTTTTTTTTTTTTTTTTCTTTTTTTCCTTAGAGCTAATCCCACTTGTGCTTCCTAAGATACATGTTTGGAGGGTCAGGCTAGGGCAGAGGACAACTGGTGCCAGTTGTCTACCCCTCCCCATATCTCCTGAGTTCTTCAGCACATGGTCACCAAGTTCAGGTTTTCGCTGTGCCTTTTGTACCTTTTAGAAGCTGACAGTGATTGTGGTCTCTTGGGACATCCTGTCCCACTTGTGTGAGTCATTAGGATTTAATCCCTTTTAGCTCCTTTATCTGTGTGTCTGAACATTCCAATCCTGTCCATCATCTTTCTGTAACTATCTCCTAATGCAAACCGTTCTTTAAGTTCACGTGCTTTCTCCACTGGGAGATGTCCTGGGATACTGTGTCCCTGGTGCTAGGAATCTTCTAACCTAGGTGCTACCAACATCTCCCATTCTTACAGCCCTGCTTCTGAGTTTCCTTCTGGTGCTTCCATGCCTAGACATGCCCATTCAATCTCCATTCAAACCAATCTTAGTATTTCTACTGCAGTCTCTTAGTATTTCTACTGCAGTCTCTCTTATTTACTTATTTATTTATTCCATGGATAGTTTTAGTCATTTTGGTTTTTTTGCACCCAGTAGAATGTGTTCTTACTGCTCAAAGACAGGCAGTGATGGCTTTGCTTCTGTGGAGTAAATACACCCAAGCTACCAGCAATATTTTCTAAACTACTCGTGTAACTAAGGGAGGGATCCAACATGGCATGTAGGGACACATAAACTGAAATGCAGGGAGATTAAAGCGTTCAAGTCTGATATTGCAACCCAGGCTACCTCTTTCTAGCTGCCAGCTCAGCCTGGAGGTATATCTGGTTGGTGCCTCCCAGCTTGAATCCTGAGTTCCTCATGAAGTTCCCTACCTTGAAAAGACGGGCAATTAGCTGGCGTCTAATATCACTGAAAGTTTATCAGCTACTGTATGTGCCCTTGAAGGACCTGAACTTCAAGGATCCATCCTGTACAAGGCATACTGGGAGAACTCAGCTCTGTTGGAATTCCCACAGCAATAAATTTGTGAGGGGCCGGGTGGGTTGCTGTGTGGCAGCACCCAGCTCAGCCTGCGTTCTCCAAAGGGAACTAAGGACCAGCAAGGCATCCGGGCTCACCCTTCAGGGGCTGGGTACCCCTACACCAAGCATTCTCATGAAGCAGTAGTGACAGATGCAATGCCCTCACTTTAAAAATAAATAAATAAATAAAATCCACACCTGTGTCTCTGCTCTGCAGGAAAGCCTGCCTGATTATGAATTATTCTCGACTGTAGGAATGCTTATATTGAGTAAAAATGACACAAAGCTTACACATTCCTCTTATTTCAGCAGACACAATAGTGCTTGCCAGCTATTGTTCTAATGTGGTACTTTATATATGTATTTTAAATGGATGACAAAGGAAATGTAATCTTTAATTTGAATTTCCATCACGGCTATCTTACATGAGCTAGTTATAAGGATTCTGAAATGCAGAATAAAGGGCTGAATTTGTGTGCGTGTGCACATCATTTTTTCCTGTAACAATTCCTGGCATTACAGATAGGAAAAAAATGTTCCTTTTACCGTACTGAATACATACAGTTGTACATACAGAATACTAGTCAGGTGGTAAATCCTACACGTAGTGTCTTGTAAGTGTCACATCCTGCACGGTTCTGATGAAATTTTATAGAATGAGGTGATAATTTTCAGTGTCCTCAAACAACTGAGGGGGCTCACTGATTGGCTGCAATTCAACAAAATTATGCTCATTACAGAAGAGTAAAAGCTTAATTTTTCAGACTCAACGGTACTCAGAATTTAAAAAAAAGTTTTGTGAGTTAAGTTGGAAAAAGTAATAAAAAATTATTCTCTATTTTAAGAGTGCTTTAAAACCTAATTTTAGTATTGGAAATACTTTTTTTTCAGCTTCAGGTAGTGTGTTTGGGTTTAGTGATGTAAAAATGTAGCAGGGAAGGGGAAAATGCTGCTCTTTTAACTTGCTTTTCTTGCAGGACAGAAACCTCTCCTGGATTTTGCAATGGAAACCTCTACTGAAGTGTTTTTCCAAGGGAACCAAATTTCTTCAAGGATGAGGGAAACCTTGAAACTGTACCTCTTATTCTTGGCAAGAGCTATCAATATAAGGTTTTTACCTAGAAGCAGCTCATTTATTCCTCTTGCACAGAGTTTGAATAACTCCACTTTGAAGAACTTGGTGTTTCAAAATCATAATATCACTAGCTTGGCGGTCTTACTGTGGTAACGTGCTTGGTGCCAGTGACTGTATATTCAGCTGTAGCCAAGAGTGAATCATCTGTTCCAAGTGTGTCTTATACTTTCCACCTTTCATGTTCTTCTGTTACCGTTCTGCATAGAAAATCCTTTGTTTGATCTAGACTGAGCTAGACCTCCCATACTTGTAGGTTGTACACTGCAAGGCAATTTCTGTTTCACAGCTCATCTCTCCTGGCTGATGCTCTGCATTCTTTGCCCAGCAGCACAGTAAAGCAAAAGCAGTTTGGCTTGATGTTTTTCTGCAACCAGAGGCAAAGCATGGAACCAGGCCAGGAGCTGTTTTAGCTATCAGTGTTAGCATGAATGAATGAGTAGCCCTGAAAGGGTCATTCTGCAGGCCGCTGTGGACCAGAAAACGCTTTGTGGGGGTCAACCAGTGTGCACAGCTCTAGCATGGTGTGTTATGCTAGGTGTTTTGAAGAGCTCTCATTTTCATATTTGGACAAAAACATTCTTTGTTTCCAACCTAGTAATGTGTGTGACAGTCAGTCTGCTGCAAATTTGTGACACTTAGCCTGTATTGCCCTGCCTGGGCAGGGGTACATGGCAGAAAAAGATGTACATTGGGCATGTAAGTTCGGCTGACTGAGATGAGGTAGGTAGAGCCATTTTGGGCCCTAACTTTGGAGGACAGTGCTATCCTGTTTGACACTTCATGCTTGCATGAGGGAAAAATCCAGAAGGAATTGATAATATGTACTGTTAGAGGAAAACATATGGTGCTGTCTCCAAGAGCCCAAGAGAGACAAGCCTGCTGCCTCTGCATGTCCCTGGGTCCAATCAAGAGTGAGTCTGGAAACATATTCCCAGCAGGGAATAGGGACACACATGGATACACTATGTATGTGTGTATATATACACAGCCGGCCCCACAGATCAACTCAGACAGACACGCAGAGCACTTGCCCAAATGCAGGCAGAACCAACAGCCTCATCCTGCGCCCCTCTATGGCTGAGCAGGATGGAGGTCCACTAGGCAGACTGGATCTAGGTAGTGTGCAAGATGGAGCCCTTCAGCAGCTGGGCTGACACATTCAGTCTGCCCTGCAGCTAAACCCTGGGTTCCAGTCTCCCCAGTTGCTGGCACCTGGATGCCCCCAAGGCCCCAGCTCCCCTCCAGTTGCTGGCACAGACCACCTCTTGCATGCATGTGCACACTCACACCCCTGACAAGGACTCCCCAGAACTGGTCTCCCAGTAGCCAAACCCATGATCTCATGCTTACAGACAGACATAAATGGGGTCTTGTTCCTAGACACTCCCCAGACCCCCTGGTCGCTCTGTCAGCTGGTGGGACTCCCCTGGTCCCATCGATACCCAGCTCCCCCCATGGTCCCACCCCTAGAGGTGCACACATATGCACAGTGCCCCAACAACTTCACCTGCTCATGGGCATCATTGTTCCCACACTCACCTGTGCACCTGCACTTGCTGCAGCTATGGCCACCATGGACACAGGGCCCCCTGTGACCCCAGGCCCCACTCTGCATGCTGCATGCAGACCTCTGTCACACACATGTGCAATGGAGACCCCTCACCCAGGAGAGGGTTAGAAGGGAAGTTGATAAGAAGACAGGACTGTCCTGGTCAGGTGAAGGACATGACCAGATAAACGTACTAACCAGCAACCTATTTACATGCATCTGGCCCCTACTATCTGCTTATCCCTCTGTTTTCCCACATTTGCTCTTCCACAGATTACCTAGGTACTTCCCTTCTCTACCTTTGGTTTATTCCCAGACATTCCATGGTAAGTCCTGGGGAATGCCAAAATGTTCTTCCCCTGCATCCCGTAATGCGTCCCTCCTCTGGGCTGCAACTCCCCTTAGTCTGAAGAAGACTGATCTGTGATCAAGGATAATGTTCACGAGGATTCATTGGGATGGGTTATGTACCTGAACACTGGGGCTGGTGGCTCTGCTGGGGCAGCTCTGGGAAAGGCTTGAACACCCAGGGTGTTTGTTCCTTGGGGTCCTGAATTTGGGTCCCCTACCTGCTGTTTTCTCTCTGTTCTCCTTTGTGGGTGTTCAGATGAGCTTTCATCACATAACTTAACATATACCATTTTTCTGTACAGCAGAGAATAAGTGAGAGGCTACACACACACACACATATATATAATAAAACTTCCTGCATTACAGAAAGGGAAGTTGCAGCCTCAAGTCTATGTAGTTGTCTACTCTGTTCTGTATCAGCTGTCTTTGAGATCTCTTCATGAGACTATTGCATAGGTTAGGTACTATAAGTCATGCTGTGTCGGCAAGATTAAAGAGATTTTTCCTAATAATATAATCACAAAGAGTGTTGACCCTGGTATATGTGTATATGCTGGAATCTCTGAAAGGAAATTAAAGCTTTAGCTGTACATGTAGAATTTCTGTAGTGCCCACAGAATAAGACTAATGGGCAGTCCAGGTTTGCCTGGGGAATCCTTTTCTGTGGTATCTTACTGGAGACAGCTTTGTAAAAGTGAAAAATTCATTTATGTCTTCTTAAAGCTGTGTCTTGCTGATACCATACCATAATTCCACCAGAACACTTGAGGTCTACAGCTGGCAGCATACAGGGTGACTAAGTGATTGTTTCAGGTGTGTTGGGGATGGGCATAATATGGACGACAAGAATGACGGCAGCACGGTTAGCTCAGGTGAATTTGTTCCCAGAACAAGACCAAAACCTGTGCACATTCTGCCTATGGAGGCTTGATTAGAGTCTCTCTCTTCATAATAGTTGAAAGACATTCAGAACAGAAGTAAGGGCACGATGGAGGAAACTAACAGTGTGGGAAATTAAGCATTGTTATAATTTATCAAAGGAAGCAATGTTCTTCACTGCACAAATTTCAACTCAAGATAAATTCAGGCATGCATTCCAGTTCAAGAAAAGCTTTTGAGCTTGTAATAGCACACACAGGGAAAATCTTATACTATGCATAATGCACAAGGTTATGTTAGATGATTATTTTTGCCCTTCAAGTCTGTGAGTTTTGTGTAATTCCTGGCTGCAAGAAAAAGGAGCCATGTTTATGTGTACTAGAGGTATAGGGTATCCAAGGATAGCAGACGTGCAACTGGGAGGATTAAGATGGGAAATGGGAAGACTCTTTTCTGTAATGGTTATTGGATGGTAAAACAGCAGTTGGTCTTTTCTGTACTAGGATATATAGACATATTAAAAATGAACCTTTCTACATTCACAAAGGTAAAAACATACAAGTTGCATGAAGAGGAAGCTAATGCTACGTTGCAAATCAAGTGAATACAGGAAGATAAAAAAAAATAGAAAGTAAGTATATAGACCAGGAAGTAATTTCGGGTAGTAGAAAATGGTAGAAAGAAAGAAGAGATTGTGCTTGCAAAAAGTGAAGTATCTCTGATACAGTGTGGGACTTGTTTGTGCAGAGTTCCATTCACTGGGGAGAACTGAATCAAGTTTCCTTCCTGCCTTCCTTTCCTTCAATTCCTTCCTTCCTTCCTTCCTTCCTCCCTCCCTCCCTTCCTTCCTTCCTTCCTTCCTTCCTTCCTTCCTTCCTTCCTTCCTTCCTTCCTTCCTTCCTTCCTATCTTTTTCTTTCTTTCTTTCTTTCTGTCTTTCTTTCTGTCTTTCTGTCTTTCTGTCTTTCTGTCTTTTAGCATTGAAGATTCACATGCCTGGTGCATCACAGATGCCTACCCAAGTGCCTTTCTCTATGAGAAAAATTGTATCTTTCATCAAGGTAATGTATTTTTTTTAAACTGTCAGAATCATTCCGATGAAATGCATGAAGAAATCAATAGTAGAATTGTATTAGAGGAAAACCACAGCTTTGCCCACAGTTAAAGGTTTCAAGTTCAATAATGTTGGACTTTAAAGAGAAGGAAAGAAATCTCCTTCTTTTTTACTGTAATGCACTTAATGCACCATACAGAGAAGAATAGAAGTGCTGTCCAATAGACCCTTTGTGTTTTTCCTCAACCTTTGCTATCAGCTTCCTTTTACATTTCTTTTTAATTCTCCTTGTTCATTTTCAAAAAAGACCCCCCCCACACACGCACACTGCAAATGAAGCTAACTCCTTCCAGTAGCACTGCAGCAGATATAACTATATTCTGTCACAAACAATAGCAGTGATGTTTAGAGAACTACCTTTATTTTGAAATATCAGTAGAAAAGGTATTCTTGGTTCTGTTCTTCCTGAGATAATGCAAAGAAAGATGAAAGTGTGCTAATGCCATGGCTTTTTTTTTTTTTTCTGAAATGTACTTCTGCTCAGTATGTTAACACACAGTGAGAAGAACAGCCAGGTAAGCAAGATGTAACTTCCTGCCTTGTCTCACAAATCAGACTAGTTACTGAGAATTATTTTCTTCAGGGATCCTTTTCGTTCAGAAATGCAGGATTGGCCTGAAACAGCTGCAGTTGTTTGGAGCTATTCCTAACTACATATGCCTAGCTACTTTCATATCTTCTATGTTGTCTTCAGTACTAGTCTCTTTTGGTGTCCCTAAGTTGTCTTCTTCATTCTAAATCTCCTTCAGGCAAAAATTTCTTATAACCTTCCTTTGAACTGACCTTTTTTCTTGCTGTCTTAGGATATTCCTTCCACCAACAGCTAGTCTATCCTTATATTCTTTTTACATTTTTTTTTTTTTTTTTCTGCCAGCTAACTCTCAGAGAGAGTTTTGCTTTCTGATTTTAAATAGCATTTCTAATAAATAGTATTTGTTTTTCTATATTGAATACTTACTTTCTGGTTAAGGATGAAGGATTTTGGCCAAGGAGCAGACAATTGCCTGTATCCTTACAGAGATCTAAACTGGGTTTATGTTCATACCATCTGACCATATCTATGTTAACAAAAAAACAAAGCGGGCTGTGCTCTTTTCGCTGTCTCATGCTAACTGGTTACCTTCTGGTTACCTTCTACCAGTAACAAATTGTAATACAGTTGTCACCTGAAAATCAGAGTATCTGGGACAACTTACAAAAACATGAATGTGATTAGGGTTGTGTTGTCCTGATTAATGAAATCCTCCACCACCAATCACACCAGCTGACAGCACAGCCTTGTCTTCTCCTGCTTCCATGTCTATTTGTGTCTGCTTTGAGCTGCTTGTGTCCTGTTCCAGAGAATGGTTTCTGTTTGCTGGCTGCCTGACATAATGGCCTCCAAGTCCTCCAGTAGTTTTCCCACCTCCTCAGGTAATGCAAACAGCAATGATGAGGTACTCCTATGCTGCTTTTTTTTTTTTTTTTTTTTTTTTTTTTTTTTTTTTTTTTTTTTTTTTCCCAAAGATCTCTCTGAATGTCCCACCTCTCAATGAAGGCAGGGCAACAAAACATGCTGATGAACACTTATTCACATCCTTGCCTGCACAGTGCTTATAGCCAGTCTGGACCAACTTTTTATTGGTTCTTCTCTCTCCTGCATAGACTTGGGTAGAGGAATGGTTTCTGTTCATGATTCCCAAACCACTGATGCATTTCTCTGGTGAGTCAGGGAGCACAACTGCTGGCTGGCTGCAGGGCTGCTGGAAGCTCTGCTATGGAGGGGATAAAAAATTTTAGAGGATGATTGTTTTTTGGGTAAGCCTAAGGCCTTTCTTAGGGGGCAGACAAACAACAACAAAACCCACAATCACTACCACCAAAAAAACAACAATGAAAAAAAATGGGAACAATGAAAAAGTCAATAGAGTAATTAATCTAAATTAAATTAATCCTAGCAGAAGTGGAGGTAGTATAAAAAGAGTAAATGAAGTTGTAGTTTTAATTTCTGTAATTCCTATCCTTTCCCTTTCACTTTTTGGTGACATCTGTGGTCTCTTGTATCTAACTCTCTTCTCTAAGGCTTTCTTTGCCTCGAGTGCTGAAGTGCAAGGTGACCTGTGATCTCAGAGAGCAGAAAGATGACTTGCAGATCTTTGACATGAACTTGTAAGGAAATGATATAGCAGCAGGCCCATCTTTAAAATGTTGGGGATTGCCTGGTACTGGCTGCCTCAGTTTACGTGCATTGGCCGAGTAGTGAACTTACTAGTCAACTTCTGATGTGTCATGCACATAAGCATTTTTGTTGTGAGGTAAGAGGGGCTTTCACACCCCAGGTTTGGGACCAGAAATGCATATTCCATCTTTCCGCTGTTTTAGGTCTCTCCACTTTCCTCAGCCATTTAACAGAGAGCAGGTGAAGGTAAAAGGAGCATCAGGACCTGCTGGGAAAGTCAAAGAACAGCCTTTACTTGAATGGGAGAATGGGATGAGAAAAAGTGTAAGCCTGCTGCTGAAGTTAGACCTGAAGAGGTGAGAAACACTAGAAGGGTCTGTGGCAAAAGCTTGTGGAAAGATGAAATGAGAGGAGGAAAAGGCCTGGTGCAGTGTAGTGTCTGCTAGAAACCTTCTGATGGTATTGCTGTGGGATTTTCTGTGCAGTTAAGGACATCCCTATTGTATTTTGTAGAGGGTTTGGGAAGGATGACTTTACTGATCTCATGGAAAGGTTAGTGAGGAAGACCTGCTAGAAGCAAGTCTGTCCTCTTTAAGCAGCTGTTGTATTTAAATGGTGACTTGGCAGCCTCTCTAACTTGCCCTGTGCAAGCTCTCACAAAATGGGGCTGTTTCCTGGGGCTATTTCCCTGCTTATTTTTTTCCTAACAAGGCATAAAGCTGTCTTATAGTTTAGTGATATGTCAGGCATTGCCAAATTTCTGAAGTATGAACTTCACAGCAGGTGGTAGTGGGCTGTTTGCCACTGGCTTGCATGGTACCTTGTGTAATTGGGCTATTCATACCTGTGCTGAATGCTACCTGTCCTGAACGAAGCCAGTAAACAAGCAGGAGAAGGGGCAGGGTGCTGCCCTTGTTAGGAGGGTCCATCCCCCCGACAGCTCAGACTTTCAGGGTTTTAAAACCATATTAAAATAACATCTATTTGTAAGACTTCCCTAGTCTGACTGATCCTCTATGTTAAAAAAAAAGTAAGATTAGAGACAAAAGATATTTTCAGAAAGCATCTGCTGTAAACAGAAATGTGCACGTGCACGTGACTGCATATAATAGATACACAAAAACATACAGAGACAAATTATGGGAGAACTGCAAAACTGGCTAGATTTTGTCTGTGGATATATATGGAGACCACTTTCAGCCTGCATGTGTACACATACACAAATTTAAATACTTATGCAACGATATGCGATCTCTTTTGATGTTCAGTATTTTTCTGATTTTCAGTAGCTTTTTCATACAGAAATAGTGCCAAGAATATAGGAGTTTGTGGTTACATTGTGTCCCTGGCTAGTGGCATAGATGCTCCCAGTGCCTTGATGTTCCAGCAAGCCTCGTGAACAGAAGCTGGAACGGCTGTACCTGAGCAGATTTTTTTCACTAGTTACAGTATAATTCCCCAATACTGCTTTTCAGCATGTAAGCAGTTGTAGCCTTCCCCTCTCTACTCCAGAATACCTATGTGAGCATACAGCATTCTCAGTGTTTTATGGGTATTAAAGTGCCACAGGATCAGAACTTTGCGGTTTGAAAACTATTTAAGCGACTTTTCATGGTCTATGCCATTCCTCTTTTTTAAACAAACAAACAAACAAAAAACCCCAACTTGGTCTGGACACAATTTTTTCCTCTATTTCCCACATCAGTTTGACACAGTTAGGTCGTGTCTCGGGGGAATGCATAGCCATTTCCACCAACTCTTCAGAGAAGCTTCAAATACCCATTTGAAAATGTAAAATGGAAGAATGAAAACACTTGAGGTATGAGTAGAATGAGACCCTCTGTAAAAAGTTCAGCTGTATACTGGAATTTTAAAATACTTCTTTGTAGATAGCTATTCCAAGTTGACAGTGGTCTGTGTGTGCACTGAATTTTGTAGGTAGCTACCTGACTTTGTGCAATAGCTCTGACAAAATCATCTGATAACATTTCAGTCACAATATGGTTCTTTTGATGTACACACTCTTTCTTTCAGTTTCTCTGATGCCAAAGCAGAGCTTTTTGGGCACGTTTTGCTTTCATAAGCTCTCTAGATATTTACCAAAATTTGCAAGAACGGGTTCATTTTTCTTTTATGAGTTCTTTTTCACAAAGGACTTTAATAGTCCCATTATCCCAGTAGAGAAAGTGTGACTCACTGAAGTGAGCATCAAGAACCAACCCCCTTGGAATTTTAATGGGTCTGAGCCTAGGTATGAACCTCAGGAGCAACATTTTCCTTTAGCATGATGCTTCAACATGAGCTGCATCCATCCTGAAAAGAGAACCAGAAAGGAAATCCAGAGTATTCTGCAATTCTTGGTTTGGGCTCTGGTGTATTTTTAAGTGGCCAGTGCCCGAAGATAGACTTCTTGTCCATGAAATCTGCATGAGGTTGCCTTATTGTGACTCTCTGCTCAGGCCTGGTAATATTAAAAATGCACAATGAATTAAAAGATAGAAATATAGCACGAAATGAGAATTGTTGTTTTATTTGTAAAAGTAATCCAGGTCTCAAAGTTCCTGAGATAATCAAACACACTGGCAATGCCCTGAGTTGGACTTGCAATAACAACTGCTGCTTTTTTTCTTCTTCTGCTTTTCAAAAGTTGGCATCAAATTATTGAAAGATAAAAATGAATTACTTCATTTTTTACTGTAGCTGCATAAAGACACTGAAATTGTCTCATAATCAGTAGTCTTAAATGAGCTGCATTTGAGTAATTCTGATGTGCTGTATGCGAATTTTTGGGAGACTTCTTAATTTAGTGACTGAGCCAGTTGAAATCATAGTGGTACAGAGGCTGCATTCATAATACAGCATCCAGGTGTCTTTGGCAGAGTCCATCTGCTGCCAGTGCCTTCCACTCTTCTATCACACGTGTTCTATAAACCACTAAAAAAAATCAATAATTTTTAAATCTTTTTGTCTGATACAGCAAAACTGGTTTGTTCACTTTATAGTCTGACAGCTTAATTTTTATTTCTTAAAGAAAAAAATTCAAATTCTAAAGCTGATCTTGAGTTACACAATTGTTAAAAAGCCTCAGAAATTAGCAAGCAGCTTTTAGAAATGTTTAACTTAAAAACAGCCAGGGAGGGTTTTTTATTTTTATTTTTTCCTTTTACATTTGTTTAAAAAAATTATATTCCCTCCAAATGAGACCTTTGTGCCAAGTTTTATTCTGGAGCACAGCTTTACAGCTGAGCTAAAACCCCCTATAATAGGAGAAAAGTGACAGACCCTTAACTATAGTAGCATGAACAGCACTGCTATAATTCCTGGGTGAACTTTGTCCCTGGATGTGTGTTTTTGGAGTGTGCCGGGGTGACATTCAGCCTCTACATTCATTTTTATGATAATTCAGAGTAAATTGTGGTGCAATAAACTCTTCAAGCCTGTCTTTCTTGTGAAAGCCATGAATCAATCAGCTGCAGGCTTTTTTGGGTCTTTTCAATGTATAGTGATCATTTAGATTTGACATGCATTGTGAGACCTTGGCTTAGCTCCTCTCTATGGTCTGTCATTAATTCCAGCCTTTACTGTTCTGAAGTACAGTGAAGGATGACTGAGAAATCATTGCCCCTCTTCAGCTCTGTTATTGCACAAAATAGCAGCGCAATAATTTTTTGTCAATGTTTTACTCTAAAAGCTTTCTACATCAGTTTTGAAAAGGAAGCAATAAAGCCCATTCAATGGTATGAATAAAAATCCTTTGAGGTTTAGGCGCAGGGCTGCTTTTCTTCAGCTGGTAATCAAATTGGAGCTAAAATGAAATTGAGTTTTCTTATGAAAATAGCCTTTGTTGCTGGGAAGGCTGGTAATTCATAAACAATAACCTGCTCTTTTGTGTGGATAATAATATATTCATGTTCTTTCAATAGGGTAAAAGCCAGACCTAGTGCATTATGGTACAGTAAAAATAGCAGAAGGAGCTTGCTGGAATAATCTTGAAGAAGAAATGTAGCATTCGGTGACTTAAGCTTTCAGCTCCCATCTGAAATTGTACTTTGCTTTTATTTGTGAGCTGGGTTTTAGTTGTTGATTTGTTGCTGCTATACAATATTTGGTTAATTGTGGAAGATCTCAAGCTGTGCTCATCACTGCTCCTGCGAAGGCTGCTGCCAGCTGCTAGAAGCAGAGCCTGCTGCTACAGGATGTACACTATTCACAGGAGCAGCCTCTCAGCGCTGATTATCACTGAAGAGGTCCCCGCTCTCCATCACTGTGCGCCCCGCACGCAACCGGACTGCCGAGCACGGGAGGTAGGCTCTCTCTCCCCTCTCCTCAGGGTAAGGTGAAAGGCGTGCAGCGGCGAGCGCGGTGGGCGAACTTGGCTGGGAACCGACCACGTTTGCTCTGCCGTTGGCTGGGGAAGCGGCCCCCCAGCCCCGCGGAGGACGGCGTGTGCTCAGCCACGCAGGAGCTGAGCGGGGCTCGGGGAGGATGCGCGGGGCAGAGAGTGTCGGGGTTCCCAACTCTGCTGCTGGGCAACCTTGGAAACGTCGCCTCGTCCGGGGGCTTTTTGCCTAATTCGCCGGGTGCTCCTTTGTGGGGTTGATCCAGCGCTACATTTTAGGGTGTTCCTTGTTGTCACCTCTGTGTGTTGCCGCTCAATGCTAAGGGGTGGGGGACACCTCCGGATGCCTTGTGTGGGCGAAGGCAAGAGGCTAGTGGAAAACTCTGGGAGCGTGTCCTGTCTGTAGGGATGCTTTTCTCTGCCTCAGCTTGTGGGGAGCAGAGGGTAAAGTTCAGTCTGAGTTCCTGAAATTACCTCCCCCCAGCTCTGTATCAGGTTATGCTTTTACGTTGGTGATGGCTTTGATAGTTTTGATCTTCTGAGGTGTGATAAAAATAAAAACAAAAAATACTGCATTCAGACACAGGCAGGCAGAAATGCTTATTCTGGAGTCTGTTTACATACACGATGCCTCCTCAGCCTTGCCAACTGTATGCACCGAGGTGGAAGCTTGCTTCGGGATTTAGTTTAATTTTGATGAGTCTCCATGCCTTAGTGACTCGAGTAATATTAAAAACACTCAGAGTGCCCAGGGAGATGCAGCATGAGAGGTGATAGCAGGTCAGGGCTGTGCCATTACTTGGGGATTTCAGCCGGGCAGGAAGACTGGAGGACAGACGGTCTCTTGGTGTAAATCAGAAGAAGCTTTACCCAGGGCTTTCTTGCAGAGAAAGTCTTTGTAATCCAGACTACAGACTCTGAAACTCCACTCTTTTTATCTGCAGTGAAGAATGGATTAATACCATGTGTACTGCTCTCCCTGTAAACTTTCACGAGGGTTCAGAAAAGTTTAAAAACACAAAACAAAAGACACCCTAGGCAGATATAAACGAGAATGTAGCATGCAAAGATTTACAATGGGTATTTTCTAAGTAACACTGAAGTTAAATCTTACCATATGCAAGGCTGTCTTGAGGTAGTTGCATAGGTTTTTATTCATTTTTAGCAGTGAAATTATATGCTTAGGAAAAGGAACTTTTAAAGGCACAGTGGTAACTGACAGTCACAGCAATCTAAGTCATTATCCAATTAGTACACACAAGTGTGTTTTTATTATTCACTTAACATACCTCTGTGTTTGGCTTTCAGAAATACGATGTTTTATTTCTCAAAGTGTTTTAACATTGGTGTGTGTTTTACCGCTGTAATCAGAGGTAATGTTTTTGCACGTTACATTTGTTAATGTCTTTGTTGCTGATTGGATTAGCTCTGTTTAGAAAAAAAAAAAATAAATGAAAAATTGTTTTTGTGGGTAAATGCTAGTTAGACAAAATGTAGCTTGTACTGAATTTCAGTTTTCTTCCCAACTGGAAAATGTGCTTTATATTGCATCCAAAGATGAATTGAGATAAATAATGTTGCTTTTGTTTAAAAGAATGATAATACAATGAAATTTTCAAGTGCATTTGAATGAAATGTGTTTAGCATATAATAGAGCATTTGTTGTTGCTTGCTAATGTGAGAACAGAGAGTCTATACAATTGAACCATCCTTTTTGTTTTGTTGAAAAATAAACTATCTAGCAATGTGTTGCTGGCATTTGTTTCCTTGGGATACTAGTGAACTGACAGATGTGGTGGTGATTTTAGCTTTTTTATAGCATGCTTTGCAGAGTTGTGCTATGTTGTGTTGTCAGAGTTCTCTAGGAGCAAACATTTTGGTTGTAGTTGGACAGTGCTGTTATCCTAGCACCAAATAGGTCAAATAAGTGTAACAAGTTTTCCAAAGAATCCCTATCATCCACAGCTTTAAAAAGGAGTCTGGCTTTTCTTGCTGTATTTGAGTAAGATTTAGTGAACATGTTTGAAGTGGGGTATGTTTCCTAATGTTTCTTATTCTGGCTTCACCTTTGTCATGGAAATGCATGCTTTGTTCTGGGATTCATGCAGAAAGGAGGCTTCACTTAGGTATACAGTGCTCTTATGAAGCTCTGGAATGTGCATAAACCTCAATGAAAGTAAACTCAGTCTTTAAATTTCACTAATATTAACTATTTCTTTTACTAAAAACACCAGGGTGGGACAGTTGTATACCAGAGTATTAGCCTTCTGTGAGAGATCTGCTGTTGTATCTCATGCTCAAGTACTATTTTGTTATTTGACAGTATTATGAATTATGAATAATTAGCCAGCAGTGAACAAGTCTTAGACTTCCAAACTAACTTCTGTTACACTATAACACAAGTATAGATCATGTATACAAATGTAAACTTTATGTTCCACTGTAACTTACAAAGGTAGGTATTTTCAATTGCAGTTAATATTTCTAAGTTCACAAAGGAACCTGTTTTAGGTCTATGCAGTCATAAATCTTATGGTACTTATTGTAACACACAAATTAATATTGTCCACTGTTGACAAAGTTGGTTGAATGATGCACTGTAAGTTTGACTTGAAATGTTAAGTATCTGCTGATGCTAGAGCACAAATTCTTTGCTGAATATGGATTTCTCAACAGAAGTAAGGCAAACAAGTTAATTGTAATTATTTTGCAATAAAAATTAACTTCTAACCTTTGCAGAAGATAAGGTAACTAAAAGCCCTCAACCTTCTGGTCAAAAAAATAACGATGTATTCAGATTTAACATATTGTACCTAATGAATGCATCTTACAACTGGAAGAAAAGCTGGCCTTTATGAAAAGATGATAAACAAGGTGAATTAAGAATGAGATTAGTGTAAATGGGAGAACTTTTAAATGAATTTTTACATATCTTCTTTCTCTGTATTAAGTGTATTTACATTTTTCAGTCTTGCTCTTTGAGTAGTTTGTGGTCACCTTGGCTGGGTTTGCATCTTGTTTTTTATTTTATTTTATTGTAGAAACCAGTATTCAGCAAAGACGTATGTGAGTAAATTATTAGTGTTAGAATTCTGGGATTAGAATAGATCTGACGGCTCATGACTATGTAAAAATACTTGTGAGGAAAAGTATATCCTAGGATCCTTATCAAAAGTAATGATAAAGGTCACAAACTGCCGCCCATACCATGTGGATGAGTATTTGCAGAGTGCTGCTTCACATATCTTCCTGTTTTTACTCTTCTAATTCTTATGTTTGCTTAAACTTTGTAGATTTTAGTTAAGTACTGTACTATTTTATTTAAATTGCACAGAAAAAGTTGAGGGCTTCACAAAGCTTCAGTAGTTTCATGTCTGTCCCCACTACAACCCTTGAAATCTAACAGCTTGTTTATGGGTGACTTCTTAGTTTCTACTGAAATACAACATTAGTGGATTTCAATTTTTTATTGCCTTCTCAGCTTTCAATACACCCTGCCTTATCAGTGTACTTGAATCCACATGGCACATACAAGATGAAATACTTCAAGCATTTTTATTAAGATATCCAGGAAGGACTCTGTAAACAAGGCTGTGCTTCCCAATGCTTGAGCTTTGAATCCTCAGCTCTTACAAACACACTCTTACTTTCTCAGTCTGAAACGTGGCCAGACAAAAGAGCAGATCTCTAATATGTTTGGTGCCTTCTTAATGTAGATATTTGAATATCAGTATTTTGCTTTGAAATATGAATTGTCTACTTTGTGAAGAGGGCTAGTCTCTCAAGTTTTCTCAGTGCTTGTGATGCCATAAAGGAAGCATTATTTTACAGCACAATTCATCTCACTCTACCAAGATTTTTCTTAAAGACCATTGAAATGACTTCTTTCTCCTTTGAGGCTCTTGAGTACAATACAAACGAGTCAATAAAAGTAGAATCTTTAGCTGGCACTCTGGATATTGAAGGAGCTTCAGAAGTTGAAATAAAGTGGTGGTTTTGCTTTGGTAGCCTCCCTTTATGGGTTCAAAATGGGCTGAAAATTAGTGTGGAAAAATGAGCTAAACAGTGAGCTGAAGCAAAACACCTCATGTTGCTGTTACGAATGGAAAATCAAGATTCTACTTCTCCACTGTCTGTTACTTTGCACTTTCTTTGGTGATTTCAGAAAGTAGGTTAAAAATGGAGGCTGACATGGCAGCAGCACTGGAGCCCAAAGGCCAAGGCATACTCCGGGTTAGATTATAAAACTGGGGTGGTGGTGAAGGAAATGGTGGCTGGATACAGCAAGCTGCTGGGGCTCAGGGCAAACCCACTACACCAAAAAAGTGCCTGCTACAACCATAGGGAGTTTTAAAATCATGTTGCATAGCTGTGAAGAATCAGGCTCACATGTTTAAAGAAGTAAATTCTGTATTAAATAGTCTCTCAAAATATGTCTGGCATTGACTCTGATGCCACCAGCGAGATGGTGCAAAATCAGACCAATAGTTATCAGGTACATTGAGTAGGTAATGCATGGAGGGAAAGAAAGAGAAATTGGCAGCACTTTGGAATCTGGAGAAGACTCCCACACAGCATGAAACAGTTTTTTAACTAGACTTACTTGTGCCTTTCTGATAGACAGTTGCTTTTTTTTTTTTTTTTTTTTTTTTTTTTCTTCCATGGATTTTTTTCTTCACTGATTTTCTTGCTGCAAAATAATTTCATCTTCTCTTAATTTTAGTTTATCACTACTAAAAGCACTGGTCTGATTTCCCCAGAGCATTATATCACTTACAAATCTCTGTAACTAATGTGAAATCAGATCTACGCCAGTGAGAAAGTGATGGGAAACACTGGGGAATCAAGTCTATTCTCTTAGAGAAAAATGATAGGTTTGTAAAAGTTTTTCAGATCACTTTTCCTATTGTCAAATGTTAAAGCATCAGATTTGAAAAACTTTTGTATTCCTCCGTAGGCTAGCCACGTTTGTTAGCATTAAGGATGTCTATAAAAAATTAAATTCTCACCACCATACTGAAGAAAATGAAATAGCAGCCATCGCAGAATAACTTGAGCAAGAAACAACCAGTGCATTCACTACACAGTAGCGTAGCAAAAAGAAAACTTTTAAGGTCAATCATTCAGTGTTACAGATAATCATCATCATGGTCCAGGCTTGACAACACATTGTATTAAATATTAATCCTCAGAAACTTGCATAGCCCCTTTCTGTGCACTGCTTACACTATAGCAAGACTACAGTTTATAATCCTACCAATCAGCAAGGATTATACAGAGTTACAAAAATGTAATTTCAGTCTCCCTGGGAGAAATAACATCCAGCTGCAAAACATTTATAAAGTATGTCAAAAACTTCATACTGTATAGCAGCTAGTAAAAACAGGGCTTAATTTATGTGTTTGAGAACTCATCCACAATGTCTGTTTGGAGTTGGACTTAATCTTTCATCACACCATTTTGGTGAAGTTTTAACCATATTGGAAACAAAAATGTTACTTTTCCACCATACTGGAAATGTGACATGTGGCTTTAATCGAGAATTTCTAAAAAAATTAATACAATCATGCCAACAAGTGTTAAAGGATAAACTGGCATTTGACTTTACAATTGATTTGTTAGGCTGCATTGCTAATACATGAAATCGATAATGGACTATTGATTAACAATTTATTTCATAAACTGACATAACAGTACAGAAATCATTATAATCATTTCTTTGTAGGAAGATTGAAAGTTCATAAGAAGACTCACTGTGAAGTTTTTAAAAACAATTCAATAATTTTATTTGGTGTCCAAACTAGGACAGTAATTTGAATGAGGCTTTGCAACCCTTTATCCCAAATAAAACATAGCAGCACTTAAAATCAGCTAATACTCTGGTTAGTCTAATAGAATAGGAATGTGAGAATTGTGTTAATCATATATAAAGGTGTGTACCAGACACTTTGACATACTGGGCCAGCATCATTGTCCATCTGAAGTCTGAGTGCAGATGTCCTGGATTGACTGGATATAAGAAATGGTGCAGTTGATTAGGATTGCAAATCTGGAGAGAACCTCACTGTTTAAGGTCAAATTCTGGAGACCAATTTTTGTGTGCTTGTTTGCTTGTAATTCTTTGTTACATTTTGCTGAAGATTCTGCCTTAATATTTCAACACCAACCTAATCTAGAACAGACCAATGTTTCTGTGATACTACGTAGAAGAAAGACCCAACTTTGTAAGTGTCCAAATTTTTATTCTTCTGAAAAACTGTCCTGGGGAGTCAACTTTTTGATGTCAACCTGCTCCAGAGTAATGCCAGTGCATCACCTTATAGAAATTCTGTCTAGTTGTGTATTTGTAGTGAGACTTGTATGAGTAGGAGAAAAAGGGGCATTGATCCTCTCTCAGTATGCTTCTCAGCACTGAATGCACAACTTAGAAAGATGAACTTTGCAGTTATTTTTAAAGCTAAAAACAAAGTATTTAATTTGGTAAGGGAGCTTACTATTTGGAAAACTGAATTCACATTGTTCCTAGGGATCAGGCTTTTGTGTGTATAAAGTCTGTCTTGGATGACTGCTCAGCAAAAGGAAAAATATTGTTCAAAGAACCAAAGAGCCTTTAAGCTGCAAGTGTCTGTGGTTTCAAAATAATGGTCTATCTGAAAATGGGGGTCTAGTTACATGCAGAGAACCTGGACCAAAGGACACATATGATGATGAAAGGCTGCTGGCAGTTTAATTCATGAGCCACTGTAGAAATTGGCAATGCTATATGCTCTGTGAACTTTTAACAAACTTCTTGGCATATTCTTGGAGAACATGTCCTTTCCATGAGCATTACACATGGCTCTGTCAGTGCGTTGTGTTTCTAAAGGCTCTCTTTATCTGTTGGGGTCAAACATGCTCAAGCAGAGTACTCTTTCTGATGTTATTCCTCGTATGAACAATGTGTGGTAGTTCAGTCTTGGGCAGATAGCAAGTGACACGTCATCACAAAGCTGTTTTGACTTGGACCTGGCAGTGAAAGGGACAAGGAAATTCCAAAATACCTCTGAATAGCATGTGAAGGACTGTTTGGGCTTTATAACACAGGGAGTAAATATGTCTACTGTTTGTGAAAGATTGACTGTATTCATTTGCTGTGTAACTGGGAGAAGGTGCTAGCTGCTGTACAGAACTGACTGAAAATTAAATCCTTGCATTAGTGGATTTATAGCTGAAGAGAGTATTGGGCTTGTTTGGAAGGATGGATCTAATTGTATCTTTTGTCTTGTAAAAATATGTGTGAATATAAAGCCTATGAGCTCTTTTTTTTTTTTTTTTTTTTTTTTTTTTTTTTCCAGCCTGAGAAAGTCACCAGTGACTATTTTTCTGGGTAATGTTGACAAACAGAAATGCTTTGAGGCTAACTGTTCATAAGGGATAGCCCATAGCACAATCAGATGCAGTAATAATTTACAGCTGCTCTCATTCCAGACTGGATATGACTTACAAACCTAAAGATAGAAAGATATTTTTTCAGTTACTAAGCTCTAGTGCCAGTCACATGCTCTACTGATTCTGTTATCTGTAAAGTACACTTTTATTTTGAATGTCCAGGAGACATTACCCTGCCCATGATTTTCACTCTGGGAGAGGGAGAAATATCTGCTAGCTCTAAACAATAATGCTTTTCTCAGTAGATGAGAGGCTAATGTCCAAGGGTCTATTGAAGCTGATTGTCAAAAGCAGCAACAAAGGCTTGCCAGCTATTTTGGTGTCTCATGAATGCTGACCTTGTGTGGCAGTGACATTGCATCATCTTTTGTGTTAGGGCTGGGTACAGGAGGCTGACAGGCTGAACTGGAATTAGCATTCCCTAGCAAGGTGATGCACATAGGTTGTGCAGAACATTACAGATTGCTGCCCTCCTCACTAGCACCCTCCCCATATGGCAGCTGTCTTGTGGCACATAGGGGGAAAATACTGCTCATTTAGTTTGTGCTGGATCCTTAAATGAAGAGGAAAAAATGCTATCAGGGCTTACTTAATTTTAATTTTGAGGACAAAGAGAGGAAAGCATTAAGTATTTCTCTTTTCCTGAGTGATTTCCATTCTGGGGAAAGGAAAAGCCAGCAAGCATACAGAACTTTGTCAAGAAGGAAGCAATTGCTTCTCTAAATCATGACAATCTCCTCCCTTTCCCTTGTTGTCTCTCCTGTTTCTGGCTTTACTCTATTTGATGGCCAGGAAGTTTTGGGCTCCTTTAAGGTCCACAGAGCTGAGCTTCTTTTGATTTTCTAGTTTCTTGCTTTTTGCAAATCTCCACATTGTTTCTCCTTTAAATCCTTCTACATCTTTCTAGACCCTTAGGCTGTTGACAACCCTGTATCACTCTGAACTCATGCTGTGTCATCTCTAATCTGTTAGGAGGATGCTGTGATTTTGGGCTTTGCAGTCACACTGGCAGAGCATCTTTAGCTTCTTTGATGTATTTGTGGGCATAAGTTTCTTGAGTGTCTTCAGCTGTTCACTGACAGCAAGAATAGAGCTTCTCCATATTACTGACTCATACTCTGATGGAGGATGGAGCTTGGCAAAAGTCAGTTACTAAGTTGTACAGGGTCATGAATCTGTGAGGCACAAGGTTCAGGCTGTTCAGCTTACTGATCTGATACAAAGACCTTTGTTTCAGTGCAGTTACAAGCTAAGCACATCTTGTTTGGGCTCATATTGAGATGCTATTAAAGCAGAAGCATAACTGAATATGTCAGGTAAGTACTAAGCATGTTTCAGCTGATGTGTCTGCTAGATCTGCTGCCACACAGGGCTTTGAAGGAAGTTGAGATAAGAAAGATGATATATCAAGTCAACTAATACTCCTTTGAAAGAACAAAGCAACTCGAATGGGTTATCCAGAGAAAAATTAGCAGAGAAATCATTTGTTATGTGATAAGATGTCTATCAGAAATTGATCTCTTGGGGAAAAAAACTAAATCACTAGTTCCACAATACTTTCCATTAAGCATACTTTCAACAAAAGATGTGTCTAAGCATCAGAAGCATCTTTAAATTTCTGTTAAACTGCCCAGCAGGCATGCCACATGGTCCATAGAAGCAATGAGATTTTTTTCCTCATCTGCCTATTTTAACTTTTTAGTAACAAGTTCATATTATTCCCTAGATGCTGTGAAGAATTTAATATGGATGAACTCAGTGTCAAGGCAGCAACTTGCTGGTAGTGTCGGTAAGAATGTTGTGCTGATGAGTACAGGAGGAATTCTGAATGAGGCCATGGATACCGGCGGGTTCCAGCTCCTATATCCATGCATGTGACATGCTCCGGGTATAGGCATGGTGTCCAATATCCTGTTGCTCGCCAAAGAGCCTTCATGCTCATTCCTGGTTGCTGGTAGGCACATCTTTCCTGTAACTGGGTTACTATGTTTCCATATGGTTTGTGAAACATCTATGCATTCTTGCTCTGTAACTAACATGAAGAATGTGCTGGGAGCTGAGAAACTAAGATACTATTCTCAGATAGACAATATTGAATCTCTGCAGTTGTTTCTCAGGTGGTAGTCTTGCCTTTTATCTTAACTGAAGTACGTAAATGAAGTATTGTAAACCAAAGCCTCATATCCGTGGAGATGTTTCATGTTATGCCGGTAACTACTTTTAGTTTCAATGAGGAGTAAAACCTGTTTATCTCCCTTCATTGATTAGCGTGCATTTGTCAATAAAAACAATTTTCTCCAGTGAATCTCACATTGTTCTGTGAGGAAGGAAACCTGATGCTTACAGGTAAAGGAGATGAACACAAGTATCTTGCTGCTTGCTCTTAATTGAGACTGTATGCTCTGGTGACCCTCTACTTTTGGAGGTAAACAGATTTGGGCAAATGGCCCATCAGCTTCATTCTGAAGATACTTCCTAAGGGTGTAATGACTCATTGTTTTCCTTTGGACACTGAAGCTAAGCAGTAGTGTATGTTTTCAAAAGAATTAGTCTGATGGGGCTAACTTTTCAATAATTTCTCTGAAATACACATAATGAAATCCAGCAACAGTTACAAAATATTGCCTGTGGTTTTGTAAATGGAAGTGTAGGCCTGCTGCTGAATGGCATAGATACCCTCTTGCAAAAGATAAAGAGAAGGCAGAGTTGTCTTCTTTGCTTCAGCCTTTACTGCTAAGGTCATCTCCGAGAAATCCCTGACCCTGGAGACAAGAAAGAAAATCTGGAGAAAGGAAAACTTTCCCTTGGTCAAGAAGGATTGGCTTGGAGATTATTTAGGTAAACCTGACACCCACAAATCCATGGCCCTGATGGGATGCACGCATGAGTGCTGAGGGAGCTGGCCAATCTTACTGCTAGGCCACTCTCCATCATTTCTGAAAGGTCATGGAGAACAGGAGAGGTGCCTGAGGCCTGGAAGAAAGCCAGTGTTGCTCCAGTCTTCAAAAAGGCCAAGAAGGATTTAGGAAACTACAGGTCAGTCAGCCTCAGCTCCATCCCTGGAAAGGTGATGGAACAGCTCATCCTGGAGGTCATCTCCAAGCATGTGGAGGAAAAGAAGGTGATCAAGAATAGTCAGCATGGACTCACCAAGGGGAAATCATGCTTAACCAATCTAATAACCTTATATGATGGGATGAGTAGATGGATAGATGAGGGGAGAACAGTGGATGTTATCTACTTTGACTTCAGAAAGGCTTTTGACAATTTCTCCCATAACATCCTCATAGACAAGCTCAGGAAGTTCAGGATAGATGAGTGGACAGTGAGGTGGATTGAGAACTGCTTGGATGGCAGAGATCAGAGGGCTGTGCTTAGTGACACTGAGTCTATTTGGAGGCCTGTAGAAAGCGGTGTCCCCCAGGGGTCAGTACTGGGTCCAGTCTTATTCAATTTATTCATCAGTGACCTAGATGTTGGAACAGAATGCACCCTCAGCAAGTTTGCTGATAACACAAAACTGTGAGGAGTGACTGATGCAGCAGAGGGCTGTGCTGCCGTTCAGAGTGACCTGGACAGGCTGAAGAACTGGGCAGAGAAGAACCTCATCAAGTTCAACAAAGGCAAGTGCAGGGTCCTTCACCTAGGAAGGAATAACCCCATCCACCAGTACAGGTTAGAGGGTGACCTGGTGGATAGCAGCTCAGTGGAGAAGGACCTGGGAGTCCTGGTGGACAGCAGGTTAACCATGAGCCTGCAATGTGCCCTTGTGGCCAAGAAGGATAGTAGGGTGCATTAGGAAGAGTGTTGTCAGCAGGTCGAAGGAGGTGATCTTTCCTCTCTCCTCAGCCGAGGCAAGGCCACACCTGGAGTACTGTGTCCAGTTCTGGCTCCCCAGTACAAGAAGAACATGGAGCTACTGGACTGAGTCCAGTGGAAGACTATTAAGCTGATTAGGGGACTGGAGTATCTGTCATATGAGGAGAGACTGAGAGAGCTGGGCCTGGCTAGCTTGGAGAAGACCAAGAAGGAATCTTATAAATGCGTATAAGTATCTGAACAAACGGTGTCAAGAGAATGGGGCCAGACTCTTTTCAGTGGTGCCCAGTGCCAGGACAAGAGGCAATGGGCTCAAACCCAAAACACAGGAAGTTACACCTGAATATGAAGGAAAACTTCTTTACTGTGTGGGTGACTGAGCACTGGAACAGGCTGCCCAGAGAGGCTGTGGATTGTCCTTCTTTGGAGATATTCAAAACCTACCTGGACATGACAGAATCGTAGAATCTTTAAGGTTGGAAAAAGCCTTCAAGATCAACTGGTCCAACCATCCCCCTACTACCAATGTCACCCACTACTCCACCACCTCCCTGGACAACCTGTTCTAATGCCTGACTGCTCTTTCTGAGAAGAAATGTCTCATTTCCAACCTAAACCTGGTGCAACTTGAGGCCATTCCCTCTAGTCCTATCAATAGTTACCTGCTGAGAAGAGGCTGACCCCCAGCTCCCCACACCTTCCTTTCAGGTAGTTGTAGAAAACAATTAGATCTCCCCTGAGTCTCCTCTTCCCCAGACTAAACAACTGTGGTGGTTTTACTCGGGTGGGCAGTTGAGCTCCACCACAACCACTCTCTCACTCCCCCTCCTCAAAGAGGAGCAGGGAGAAAATACGATGAAAGGGGCTCAAGGGTTGAGATAAGGACGAGGAGATTGCACTGTAATTATTGTGACGGGCAAAACAGACTCAGCATAGGGAGACAGTAAGATTTATTGCCTATTATTAACAAGCTAGAGAAGTGAGAAACAAAGGAAAGAAACTAAAAGCACCTCCCCCCCCCCCCCCATCCACCCTCTTCTACCTCCTCCGCCTGAGTGGTGCAGGAGAACGGGGGAATGGGGGTTATGGTCAGTCTATAGTGCTTTTTCTCTGCCGCTCCTTCTCAGTCACTCTCATCCCCTGTGCTGTGGGGTCCCTCCCACAGGATGTAGTCCTTGCTGAACTGATCTGGTGTGGGCTGCCCACAGGCAGCAGCTCTTCAAGAACTGCTCCAGATATGGGTCCGTAACATGGGGTCCATCACTTGGGGGCATGCTGCTCCCAAGGGTCCCCCATGGGCAGCGGCTCCTGCCAGGTCACCTGCTCCTGCGTGGTCTCCTCTCCACGGGCTACAGGTCTGACCTGGAATCTGCTCCGGCAGGGGTCTTCCACAGGCTGTGGCCTCCGTTGGTGCAGGTCCACCTGTTCCACCGTGGTTTCCTCCACAGGCTGCAGCGTGGAAACCTGCTCCATCATAGTACTCCATGGGCTGCAGGGGGACAGCCTGCTTCACCATGGGCCTCACCACAGGCCGCAGGGGACTTCTGCTCTGGTGCCTGGAGCCCCTCTCCCCCTCCTTCTTCACTGACCTTGGCGCCTGCAAGGCTATTCCTCACTCCTCTCACTCTCCCAGCTGCTGCGTGGTGCAGCATTTTTTTTTTTCCTTGTCTTAAATATGCTCTCACAGAGGTGCAAAACAACATCACTTATTGGCTCAGCTCTGGTCAGCAGTGGGGCCCTTACCAAACATGGGACAGCTTCTAGATCCTTCTCACAGAAGCCACCCCAGTGGCCCCCTGATACCAAAACCTTGCCACGTAAACCCACTACAACACCCCCAGCTCCCTCAGCTGCTCCTCATAGGACTTGTGTTCCAGGCCCTTCACCAGCTTCATAGCCCTTCTCTGGACACATTTCAAGGCCTTGATGTCCTCCTTGTAGTTAGGGGCCCAAAACTGAACATAGTACTCGAGGTGTGGCCTCACCAGAGCAGAGTACAAGGGGATGTTCACCTCCCTGGTCCTGCTGGCCATGCTATTTCTGATACAAGCCAGGATGCCATTGGCCTTCTTGGCCGACTGGGCACACTTCTGGCTCATGTTCAGGTGAGTGTCAACAAACACCCCCTGATCCATTTATTCTTCATAGCTTTCCAGCCACAGCACATGACCCTGTACAACGTGCTCTAGGTGACCCTGCTTGGCAGGGAGGCTGGGCTAAATGATCTCCAGTGATCACTCTGTGACACTGTGTGTACAGCTAACAGTAGGAATATTCCTGAAATCTGCCTATTTTCATAAAATCAACGTAAGATTTAAAAAACAAACAAACACAAACACCATGATCCAACAATTTAATAGATATTCTGATTAGTGATAGCCAATTTAGTAAAAATACTGGCAATTGTAATACGTTACTGCAAAGATACTACTTGGGGAAGTATGGGTATCCCACAATCTGTTGTAATTATTAAAGATGATACATAAAGAATAAAAGATGATATGTAAAGAATATACATATTATCTGACAGATGACACTACACAATTTGAGGAATATATGAAGCTCTTTACTCAGTGTCTAAGTTTCTTTTAATCCATCTTTATAAACTCCTCCATTTGATTACAGCATGAGATGCATTTCCGAACTGATAACAACATAGAATTTATTTATTTATTTATTTTATACTGGAGTGTTTTAGCAGATATGATGTTTTGATGATGGTGTTTGGTCATTTCAAGAGCGTTGGAAAATGCAATATGAACATTTGCTGGACATGGGTACTTGACATTTTTATCCCAACAGTTTGAATACTCCTGCAGTATGTTGTTACTTTGCTGCTCTAAATTTGTTAGAAAACTTGTGTTTATGATAGTAGGCAGGTTTTAAAAGTTTCTTGCAAACAGAACATTTTCTTGCAGATTATCTTTTCTTTTAAGTATGGTTTTATTCTGATTTTGATAAGAAAGAAAAATTACTGTTCATAACATCTGCTCTCTACCTTTGCACTGTAGCTCATTTATTTTTCATTCGGACTTAGATGAATAGCAGCTCTTAAGATTAAGAAAATAACTTCTGAAAACCATGCATTTACACAGTCAGTATTAAATTTAAAATGGGAATGACTCAATTGTTTGTCTTAATTATTTTTCATTATCAAAGGGAATGAATTAATTAGATGCATTAGACTTCAGTTCTGCAAATACTTTGCTTGGTTTTCAGCCCATGAGCAGTCCTGATGAGTGATGGCTTCACATTGTTCAGCATGGATATCTCTTTGCAAGCCTGAGGCCTAAGTGCCTACTCTAGTGTCTCAGCTGAAGGTGACAGAATGTTTGCTTGCTGGGAACTGCTGAAATGAAGCTTTCTTTTCCACCATCATTTTAAAAAATTTCTGCAAATGCAGTTGCAAAGATTAATGAGTCATCCATGTTTTTCCCCCCAGGTACAAGTCACTCTTTTATAAGAAAGTTTTCTATCAGTCATTCTTATGAGGAAATCTCATTGCCGTTACCTGGTAGCACAGGAGTAATCTGAATGCTGCACAAAGCAGAGTTCACCTAGAAGCAAAATAATTGTTTCCAGATTTGGAAGATTTTTCAAAACTTAGCACTGTGGACAAAATCCCATGAGCCTTCACCCCTTGCTGGGACTAATACATTGGGAAGTTCCTTGCAGGTAAAATTCTTAAGAAAATACAGCAAGAAATCTCCCCAAAGACTCTTCAGGAACAAATGACAATTTCCAGGCATTCACAATCAGTGGGTGCTCTGTACTCCTGTCACAGGTCTAATCTTAAAAGTTATGACTCAGACTGATGGATATAAATTATCATAAATATTTCACAGATTTCAGATATTGTGGATGTTAACTGAAATATTTAGAAAGAACATCACAAAAATTATAGTCATAATCATGACTGCTTTTGTTTTATGGGTTATGACTGCATTCATATGTTCCTCCTTCTGTGTTTAATAGAGCAAGCTTGAGAGTTGATGAATATGGAGTTTTGCATCCAGTACAGACTTTCTGCACAATTCTATGAATTAAAATTTCAATAAAACTTACATCAAAATTCATTATAACCATTACCATTGTGCTCCAGAGGCCATGCAGTTACTTGCTGATGTGCATAGGAGACAGAGGTCTGCATGTCCCATCTCCAGCTGCTTCTACTGACACAGATACTGTTTTTGTCTGTGATTGCAGAAGAGGTTTTAGGGCTCATGTAGGGCCACTGGGTGGTTTTAGTAAGAAAAGAAGCTTGAAACTGGTATGCAGTGATGAAGGAGGAAGTTTAATGGAGCATATTTTGTTGTAAAGCTGTTTCCCTGGTTTTCATCTCCATTTACTGCTCCCTTTAGCTTTCCACAGCTTTTTATTTTCTTGTAAGATTGCTTCACCTGTTCCACACTGAAGGCTCTACTATATTACCTGGTCTGTTCTTCCATGATGGGTGAAACTCTCCATGCCTGAGTTTTCAAACTGAACTCCTTAAAGGCATCTAGGATTTCACTGTACTTTTTTTTCTGCTTCGTTCTCTGCTTTCCTGCTAGACTTGTCAGAGGTTGAGTTATTGACTAGGATTTGGTCTTGGAGGATATTGATTGTGCAGGATTGGATTGTATGGAAAGAGAGGAAAAATAACAAGCAAGCAGTTGTTCTGTTTCTGAGGCATCAAAGACAAGTAAAGATGAGGGGGCTATGCTGAGATCCCATATTTGTTCCCAGAACTGGAAGAGCTGCATCAAGTTATTCATAAATCATAAAGTTATTACAGCCCAGCAAAATAAGAATAAAGTCCAGTGTGACGGAAAGCTATAGATGAAAACCAGTAGAAAGGCAACTTGGCACTGTAATGCTTAAACCTTTATGGCTTACTTCTGTCCCAGGCCCAGCTTCACAGTGGAACAATGCAATTTGCTGTGATTATTTAGAACTTCAGAGGTTGGTGGGGTCCTGTCTCACTTTCATTTCTGATGCTGTCTGTGTATTTCTAAGAGGAACTTATTTAGCAATGCAAAACTAAGGTTGTTCCTAGATAAGATACCACAGGTATCTTGCTGCTGCTGAAATGCTGTGATTTGTATCAGAAAAAATACCTCATGCAGTGCTATGTTGAGCCTCTTCTTGTATGACAGAAGCTCCAAGCCCTTCATGGTATTTGTGGCATTTTTCTGGACTCAGTCCACTAAGTGCATGTCTTTATTTAACACCACTGGACCCAGCACTCCACAAAAGTCTCATCAATGTGAAGAGGAAAGAGTTATCCTGACCCACTTGTCCATTACCTGCCAGTGTTTGAAATATTTTCATTGCTTCAGTGAAGTAAAGCTTAAAAAGCTCACGTATTCTGGGGCTGCTCCAGGTGCATACAGCACTACACATGACCATGCAGCAGGAATTTCAGTAGGAAGATGAATACCACAGAGCAGTCATCTTACGTGGCAGAGGCCATATTGAATGGCAACTGAAGGATGGCCAAAATAATCAGCAGTTTGGGTGCTTATTAATGTAAGGTGGAAATATTGTAATAAATAGATAGTGAGATTGCAGTGGTTAGTGCAATAAAAGTAAAAAGCTAGTTATCTTTCTGTGTTGATACACAGTCAAGCATGTATGCAGGACATGCCAACATGTAGCAGCTCCATTTTCTGTGTTATCCCAGACTGTCCTGCATGGCAGAGAAGGCATTGATTTTGATTTTGATTTTGCTTTGCTGATTTTATACCAGTGAATCTTCCAGGAAATTAATGGAATTACATGGGTGTGAATCACAGTGTAACAGATTGCTGATCTGGACCTGCACACATTGTCCAAGACTTACTGCTGTCATCCATGAGGACTGAGGGGCTATAATCAGTCTCCTTTCATTCCTAAATTAAATTTAAGCACACGTAATGACATGTAAGGTTATCTTCATCAGAAGAACATTAAAGTCAATTTTAGATACACCAGAACATACATAGAAGTCCAGCTGCAGTAAGAAAGCCAGAAACCTGAGAATGATCAAGAATGATCTCCACGCAGACGCATACTAGGACCATTCTACTGTGAAACAGTAGAGCGAGGTGGGGGTTGGTCTGTTCTCCCACGTGCCTGGTGACAAGACGAGGGGGAGTGGGCTTAAGTTGCGCCAGGGGAGTTTTAGGTTGGATCTTAGGAAGAACTTCTTTACCGAAAGGGTTGTTAGACATTGGAACGGGCTGCCCAGGGAAGTGGTGGAGTCACCATCCCTGGAGGTCTTTAAAAGACGTTTAGATGTAGAGCTTAGGGATATGGTTTAGTGGGGACTGTTAGTGTTAGGTCAGAGGTTGGACTTGATGATTGATCTTGAGGTCTCTTCCAACCTAGAAATTCTGTGTGATTCTGTGTGATTCTGTGTGAAACTGGTTCTGTGCTTATAGGTGAAATAGGTCTTGGCTCTTGTACTGGGTCTGGCTGGGATGGAGTGAACTTTCCCTGCAGCAGCCCATACAGTGCTGCACTGTGCACTTGTAGCTAGAACAGCAGTGGTGTCACACCAGTGTTGTGTCTATGGCTGAGCAGTGCTGGCACCGCATCAGGACGCCCTCTAACCAACCCCAGAGTAACTGCTGGCTTCCTGGTAACCTGTAGCAGATGATGCCCACCTGGGGAAGCACAGAGAGGAGTCATGCATGTGGTTTGGGCCAAGGCATAGTAATTCTGGTTGGCTTTTCACAGGCCAATAGAAAGACTAGTTGCAGTTTGGAGATCCATTGGGAAAGTTGCTATAGGGATGAGTGGTCAAGAAAACCCTACATTACAAGTGAGCTGCACCTGAGGGAAAAACATGATCAAATAGGAAAATTAAACGGGGGTGGATGAGAGCATAAAATAACAATGAATTTTAGGGAAAAAAAAAAAAAAAAAAAAGTTTTGCCAATTTGATGTCAGAAGGGTGTGGAAGGCCTTAAGGAGGGATTTGTCAAAGACAGAGATTTTGTGCACTGTCAGGAAAAAAATACCTTCAAAATCAGGGCAGTTTGAAAAAGGAGAAACCCACTTCAGAAAGAAGCAAGAAAACTGTGTTGGCATTGCTTTTACTGGTGGGTAAAGGCAAGGATTGGATTGGTACTCTATATGGTGGTAGACTTTAAAAGTGAAGACATATTATATTAAAGACTGTGAAGCATCGACATTGCATGTGTTAGGGCTGTATCGGTTCACCAGCAAGATCATGAGAGACCTCAGAGAACCACTGTGACACAGTTAAGGATTGCTCCCATGTGAAAAAAAGTAAGAGAAAGGAGCTTAGCACCTCCTCTGAGCAGAGTGCTTGGGAAATGCATGAGTAGCAATGCAGACTCATTGACTTCAATGACACTACTTTTGCTTAAAGTTACATAGGGACACAAGTGCCTGGCTGAATTGAGAGCCCAAGGGTAGGGATTAGGACTTGTGTTTACTTGGCTTTCTGCCTGAGCAAAATTTGTTCTGCCACACTGATCCCGAAACACAACTTCTGCTTATATTATTTGCAGAGTGCTGTGGGGAAATGAAAGCTGGTAAGGCGTAATTTTATTTGTGTGCTTTGAAATTTTATGTTATTATGTATTTCTTGTTGCAATGTAATGAAGCTTAGATTAATAAAATGAAAATAACATGAATGAGATATTCCTGCTGAATACACATTGACTATAGAACGTTTTCACATTATTTCACAAACATATATATGACAGCCTATTTTACTGTGTTTTGAGAAGAAACGAGATTCAATGGAACTTTAATCATTCACATTTTCTTACCAATTATGACAGAGTTCACACATAAGCCGTCTTTGAATACCACTTTTAAACTAATCAGTAATAGAATAAATTCCTTTGTAATGATGTATAAGTATTTTTAGGCTGTTGCCAGCCTATAACGGTGTGTTTATAAAAGCAGTAGCACTTACTGGAGAGAAATAACTTATTAAAATAGAGCTTATATTTTATAGCCAACCCTCCTTTTTTTCATCGTGGGTACTGGGCAGAGAAGAAGAACATCACAGCTTTGATGTGTGTTCAGGTTGGTAGATAAAATTTGTTCAGATGTGCCTCTGTTACTTGAACCTTTTAATTTAGCAAAGACTGAATAGTTTGCTCTAGGTAATATCAGTACTTTGTAGGACTTGGCAAATATACCTTGAGCATTCAGGAGACTGGTGGGTTTGGAAACTATGGTATTATGTAATCACTGCTTGGTCCCCAAGAATGCAGAAATCATGTGTGGTCAAAATGATTAGATGAGCATAATCCTATCACAACTGGTTGTCCCTTACACCCATGCAAAGGTATCATAACTTCTTTCACACTACTGGTGCAGTATATTAGAGAACCCGTTTCTCAGTGCCCAGTTACAGAGGAAGCAGATTAGCAGGAGGAACATGAATATCTGTGCGGCACATGGGCTACACCTGCATCACAGCCTTTGTGTAGTCTATTCTCTTTCCTCATCTGCCCCCCAAAATGCTCATGGAGTTGCCAGATGGGAGAGCATTTCACTGTGGGAGAGGGGCAGACAAAGGCTGGGATGAAATTTTCCTTGCTCCTTGCTTGCAGCCAGCCCACTCTCTCAGGACATGCACCTTGTGCCCAGCCAAGTAATTGTGTTTCAGGATGGGAAGTGGTCTTAGCAGGCCCACGTATGAAAGGTGTTTCTGAAGAGATCATGTTAATGATTATCCCTGCCATCCTGGTGAAACTTCTGCCCATGGGATGGTGAAACAGGTATCAGATCTGCAAAGGTGTTTTGTAAAAGCATTCTCCCTTGTCGCTTGTCCAGCTACTGCCTGTGGGATTTATGACTTCAGAAGCATTATGACAAATGATTCATTGATTCAGCAAATTTAATTTCAGGGTGCCAAAAGACTGCCATTTACATCAATGTCTGGTTTTGTCTGGTACCTCTTGTTACCAGAGGTGAAAAAAAAAGCAAGCATCAGTATCATTTAATATTTTATCATATTAATATTTATTAATTTTATCATATTAATATTTTTATCAATATTTTATCAGTATCATTTAATATTTTATTAAATGATACATCAGTCTTCATGGAAAGCAGTTGTCACTGAAATTCACAGCATGGACATTGTGATGGTATATGGTAATGTTTCCTGCCCAAGCTACTGAGAATACTTGTACTGAAGTAAAGCATTTAGGAGTGCTTTTTTCTGCTCTGGTTCCAAGAATCCAGAAAACATTAGATGAACAAAGAAATTGTTCATTCCCTTTGTCATCAATTAAAATTACTTTACTTTTATTCAGTTTGTCTATAGTCTTTCATTTGATCTTTCATGTCAGATGGAGCTGTAGCTACTGGAAATAGATCTTCCAACAGATTGTCCAAAAAGGAAACTATGTTATGAAGCATATTACTTAAAATAGAACACCGTATACTCTAATAGAAATACAAATATATTATTTATAATACAAAAATCATACTGTAGTACTATAATTTAATATTTCCTGATTTCCAGAGTTTTAGTAGTAGGACAAACACTCTTCTGATGAATATACTCATATATCTTTTCCGTAATCCCTCCAAAAGTATAAAAGCAAGTACACTTGTAGACATTGACTCCAAGAACTCATACTGATCAGACTCATACTGATCCCTCTATTTGTGGTCCTTCATCTATTAGTTGATTGTACCTTGTGGTAGAGAATACTTTTGGTAATGAAATTACCAAGGGTGTATTCCCTTCTTGAACCCCAAATAACTTTGATTTTAATTATATGAACTCAAGGAGGACTCAGTTATTTGTTCAGAATAATTAAACAACATCAAATAATTTTAGATTTTAATCTTGTTTCTAAAAGAACTGATTTGATGTTAACTGTTAATACAGCCCCACAGAATATAATTTAGCTAATCAGCTATACCAGTCTGTACATTTCTCATGTTGCTTTGGTATATGGCAGTAAAAAACATATGTGGGAGATCTTGCCAAGTGTTGTGGTTTAACCCGGCCGGCAGCTAAACACCACACAGCCGTTCGCTCACCCTCCCCCCTCCCTCTCTGGGATGGGGGAGAGAAACGGGAAAGTGAAGCCTGTGGGTTGAGATAAAGACAGTTTATTTAAGAGAGAAAATAATAATAATAATAATAATAATATGTACAAACAAGTGATGCACAATGCAATTGCTCACCACCCGCTGACCGATGCCCAGCCCAACCCCGAGCAGCCGGCCCCCCACCCTGGCTAGCCACCCCTATATATTGTTCAGCATGACGTCAGATGGTATGGAATACCCCTTTGGCCAGTTTGGGTCAGCTGTCCTGGGTCTGTCCCCTCCCAGCTCTTGCTGCCCCCCCAGCCTGCCCGCTGGCAGGACAGAGCGAGGAGCTGAAAAGTCCTTGGCTTAGTGTAAGCACTGCTCTGCAGCAATTAAAACACCAGCATGTTATCAGCACTCTTCTCATCCTAATCCAAACATAGCACTCTACCAGCTACTAGGAGGAAAAATAACTCTGTCCTAACTGAAACCAGGACACCAAGCCATTTAAACCTTAAATGGAAACTGCTTATCTGAACTGCCTGTGTGTGTGTAAAAATGCTATAGCTTTAATCTATACCAGTTTGTACTTTACTAATGATTTATGGCCGAGAGGAAACTATTAATCCTAAAAAGAATTGCCAGAAATTAGGCCATTTGCCTTTAAAGTCAAATTTTACCTTTCAATGGACCACCAGAAAAAGATGCATATCTAAACAATTTCTTATCCATATTACCAGAATAAAATTCTTTTCACTTGGGTACAAAGCATATGTTTTGACATGGCAGCAGAAAAAAATATATGGAGCCGTACTGAGAACTTTGACACCACTGTCACTTCCTGTGAATATATATTTCTGGGTATAGATGCTCTTTTTTTTGTTTATTTTCTGCATGCAGAAGATGAGGCAGGATGGGTTTCCTTTTGCTACCTGTTACATGGGAGAGGAAATTAACTTGAGTGCACCATACTCTCTATTCCACAGTTACTTAAAAGGGGAAATACATTAACAGAACTGTGACACTGAGGTGAAGCAGAACCAGAAATGTTCCTTTGCTTCCTTGCACAGCTCTCAAAAGCAGTGTCAGTCACTACAGGGAGCTACAGAAGACCAAAGCAAAACCACAAGAAAGTGTTTTGTACTACAGGTTTGGTGGGAGCTTTTTGTTCCTCTTCCTTTGGCTTTTGAGTCCCTCTGGACTCTGGAGTGAGGTCAGTGGTTTTTGGTGGTGTTTCAAGATGCAGATTAATGTTCTTCTCTTTATCTGCGTGTATTTTGCAGCAAATACTGTCTGATGCATGAGCATCAAAGTGTTGAATTAAATGCCTGTTTTGGGAAAGGCCTGCTGATTTAAATGCTGCCTAGCAGCCAGCTGGGGACCAGAATAAATACAATACATTTATTTTATGACAAAAAAGTGGGAATATTTGCAGTGATGTAATGATAGATTACTGGTAATTGGGTTCAGCATTGTTTTGGTACCTAATCACAGGTGGAGGTCATCTCACCCTACTTTAGACATTTACCTCTGAGCTAATCACCCAGAATGTCTTACAACTCTTGCAGAGAAACAGGCAGGTCAAGAAAGTGGTGCATACCACCCATTAGTTTGGGGATAAAATGAATTATTTTCTAGAAACACCTGCCTTTCTCCACTGGCTGTTAAAAGGTGCTAAGGGGATTACCTGAAGAGTGTCAGTCTAATTGCCTAAGTTAGGGCACCCTAATTTTATACAGTAGCAGTACTCTCCAAATTGATTAAAATGATTAAGGGACTCCCTTCCCTGTCCTTTCACATGGTGCCCTAGTAGCTGGCTGCCAAATCTTACTGGTTTTCGTGCTCTCTTTCTCTAGACTTAATGTTAGTGCCTTCATACACGCAGAACAGCTTCCACAAGGAAGATTAGCAATGCTACTGGCCCCCCAAGGCCCACCTACCATCACTGCGGCACCTTCAGGAGGTCAGGGTGAGTCCTGATGTTGAATTAGTATTGTGTCCTAAAAATGCTCTGAAAAAAAAGGTCATTAATTATTATGCACTGTGGTTATTTCATCATTAAGCAAAGCATGCCTGTGTGTTACCTGCAGAGGAACCACCTGTAACGTTTACAATTCCAAAGTCACTTTATGCTTAAATTCTTGTTGAAGTTGTAAAGGTAGAATTGTAAGTCCTAAGGTGCTTGTAGTTCAGAAAACCTGTTTCCTTTTCCCCATGGACTGTATTTTGAGAAAAAGTCCAGCATATCTGACTCTGCTCTGTTTTCTACCTTTATGTCACTGTAGAACTTTATATCCCTGTGTCTTCCAGGTGCTCTTTTTCTTAATTTTTATATTAAAATTACACCAAGTTGAATTAATTCAAATTGGATACGTAGGGAAGCATATACAAATTTTGTTAGGGCAGACTTTTTTTTTTTTTTCTCCTTTGAAACTTGTGTAGTATTCAGTCATTTCTCACTGTTTACAATAGTACATGGTATGAATTTTTGTTTTTGCTCAAAATGCTAAAGTATTAAAAATACTCTACTGGAAATGCTTTTGGACAAATGCTTGTTTTCTTTTGTACAGCTGGTTAAAGCCATATGCTGTGCTACATCTGAAATATGTCTGTTTCACAGACTGCCCAAGTACAAGTCATCTGCTTTAAAACTCTCGGGGCTTAGCTTTGACACTTTCATTCCAATCTCCATCAAATACTGTGGATGCTTATCTCACTGATCAAATAAAAAGCTCTAAGAAAAAAAAAATGTGATTTTGCTTTTAAAAGCCTCATTCTTTGTTGGTTTTCCTGAAAAGGGAGGTAGATATGGAGATAGCTGCAGGAGTTTGTCAAAACTGTTATTCTCTTCCTCTGTTTTTTTTTTTTTTTTTTTTTTTTGGTGCGGGAGGGGAGTAATGATTTTTTTAGTCTTTCATTGAAATGATATTTCCCAACTCATACAGGAAAAAGATATTTTTTTTTTGTTAGCATGTATTAAAATAAACTGAAAAAAGAAAGCAGTACAATTAAGCAGCTGGAAAATCTTGAAAATATGAAACTGCAGACTCAGATTTTGTGACTTTAACTAGTAATATAAAAACTCTAATATCTGGTTTCCAGGTAGCACATTACCTTCCCTCTTTCTCTGAAAATCCAGCTTTTCCAAGACTACCCTAAAAAACAGGAACTATAGGTGTTTATCTAGGGAGAACTTCTATTGACTTTGCCTAAAAGCATGACCCCAAGAAGAGGGGATGCCCATTTAAATTTCTTCCTGTAGTGTGCTATAACATCCCTCCATTTCCACAACTATTCCCTATAGTGACACTAGAACATAGTGAACTGAAAACACTGCCACAATGGGTACCAGGAATAAATCTCAGACAGCAGAGATAACATGCCACATCAATAAAAGTCACAAAGTCAAAGCTAGTTGCATTTTAATATGTGAAGAAAAGCAATACTTCTTGTCTTTATATTTATTTATTTATTTATTTACGATAAAGTATGCTACTGTTAGAGCTAAAACCATAAAGGGCTTTCTTGGCACAAAAGAACCTGTTACACGATAGACATCTTTGACATGTGCCGTTGTGTAGTTTATGCTATTGGCAATATTTAAAGAAATCAACTTCACCACTCTATGTTACAGAGAACTTGGGACTACAGTGTGCACTTCTGTGCTGGAGCAGATAATAGTGGTACTATGAATGGTTGATAGAGGAAACAAGATAGGACTTTATTGGTGAGAATAAGTCTTTGTAGCTGTAACATTATCAATATACTCCCAGCTTTTACTGTTCCTGAGGACAAGGTGGTTGCTAAGCAATCAAAGAATTGGATGAGCAGATTCAGAACTTAACTGTACTTGAAGAGAGAAGTTCATAATTCAAGCTCTATGGATGCTACGAAGAAAGGATAAGCAGATAACTGAAGCCAGCACCGAACCATCCAATGTTGTAACTGGTAGAAATCTAAAGTACCTGTTGAATGTCTGAGTTCCCTGGTGGCACATCCTTTCCAAGTAATGATGATATGCTCCACAAACATCTGGTTGTGGTCAGTTGCACAAGGTGTGGTATTTGAGCTGGTCTTAGACCATGTCGGCCAGTATTCCTCTATCTTACTGATGTTGTAGATTTATCTATTACATGTCATCTGTTAGTTCTCTGAGTTTTCACCAGAAGACACAGACTCCTCCAAAGATCAGTTCTACCAAGTGGAAGAAAGATGAGTAGATGATTCATTAATTCATTAATTTGTAAAGACCATTTGGTGTGGTCCTTACAAAGCACCCTTTGACCATGCACCTCACCACAGTACATGTTTATGGCCCCACACAACAAACTTCAAGAAACAAGGTAAACCGTTAAAGCAGTGCCAGTTTGTGTGTCTGTGGTGGTTTTACTCAGCTGGGTACCTGAACTCCATCACAACCACTCTCACTCCTTCTCCTCAAAGAAAAAGAGGGAGGAAATATGATGGAAAGGGCTCAAGTGTTGAGATAAGGGTAGGGAGATCACTCAACAATTATCGTCACAGGAAAAACAGACTCAGCATAAAGAGACTAATGTAATTTATTACCAATTACAAACAAGCTAGCGCAGTGAGAAACTAAAAACAAAGTAAAAACATCTCTCCATCGCATCCACCCTCTTCCACCTCTTCCCCTCAGGTGGCACAGGGGATCAGGGAATGGGGGTTGTGGTCAGTCTACAGCACTTGGTCTCCTCCTCTCATTCACGGTCCCTCCCTGCCCCTGCTCCCTGTGGGGTCCCTCCCACGGGATGCTGTCCTTCCCAAACTGAGCCTGTGAGGGGTGCCCACAGCACCAGATCTTCAAGACCTGCTCCCACATGGCTCCGTACCACGGGGTCCATCCCCCAGGAGCAAACTGCTCCAGCACGGGTCCCCCAGGGGTGGCAGCTCCCCCCAGACCCCTGCTCCTGTGTGGGCTCCTCTCCACGGGCTGCAGCTCCGGCCTGGGGCCTGCTCCTTTGGGGACTCTCCATGGGCCGCAGCCTCCTCCAGGCCACATCCACCTGCTCCACCGGGGGCTCCTCCACGGGCTGCAGCGTGGAGATCTGCTCCGTGTGGGACCCATGGGCTGCAGGGGGACAGCCTGCTCCACCAGGGGCCTCTCCACAGGCCGCAGGGGAACTGCTGCTGCGTGCCCGGAGCACCTCCTGCCCTCCTCCTGCAATGACCTTGGGGTCTTCAGGGCTGGTTCTCACTCTTCTCTCTCCCAGCTGCTGTTGCATAGCAGTTTTCTTTCCCTTTCTTAACTCTGCTCTCCTGCAGGCCTACCTAGCATCACTCGCTGCTTGGCCCTGGCCAGTGGTGGGTCCCCGCTGGAGCTGGCTCTGATCTGACATAGGGAAGCTGCTGGGCTTTGCTCACAGAGGCTACCCCTGCATACCCCCTACTGCCAAAACCTTGCCATGTAAACCCAATATAATATAATTTGTTACAACAATAATATGTAATACACTTGGCATTTGGAAACACATGAGTAGCTATGGTTGGAAAAAATGCTTCTGAATCATGATCTGGCCCAGCAGCATGAATTAAGACACAAGATAGGGGAAAAAAAATATTTCCCACCAGCAAAGCAAATGAACAGTTCTGTTTTTCTCATTTGTTCATTGTAACAAAAGAAAAACTAAATCCTAGTTGATGTAAAGATGAGCTCAAAGAAGATCCAAGTTTACTTGAAGAAAATTTGGAGTATACTAACACAAAAAAAAAAAAATTAAGCACAAAATAGGTTTCATGTAGAAGATCCTGGAGCACACGTGAAGCAGTTAGAATACGGTGGCCCAGTCAGGATTTCTAGAAAACACTGGCTAAAACTTAATGGCTATACACAAAAGAATAAAAAAGTCATGGTCATGATGGGCAGAGACAGAGTGACAAAAAAGATGAAAATTCATTGAAAAACTCAGACAATGAGAACTCTGACTTCTGTCATACAGAAGGGAACACACAGTTCAGGCTGTCTCATTTTAAAGGAGTATATAAAAAGACAGCATAAGCAAGTGAAGATAACGTCAGAAATGCCAAAGGAACAAAATGAGATATAACTATCAAGAGACATCAGAAATACACCAGTAGTGACAGAGAGACACCAAGAAAAGAATTGGTCTACTACACAGTAGAAAGAGAAAGCTATTGATCAGCAGTGCTGAAGTGTCAGAAGTGTTATATAGCATTTTTGTTTATCCTTACTGAAGGTGTCAGCTCTGATCAGACAGAACCAAGCAGCAGGAACCCAGAGCTCTTAGTCTGGTTAAACACAGCATGTCCTTGCAGGCACAATAGTGGCATTCAGTGCCACTCACAAAAATCTAAATGATGTAATAATGAAACTCCGTGCTGCAGAAAATTGACTTCTAGCATTCAACATGCGCAGTGAGATGTTTATAGGATCTTACGTGTCCTTTATTTGTCAGTATTTTAAGTTAAGAAATACTTTAGAAGGCCTCAAGAAGCAGCCTTTGTTTTGGTTTTCATGCATTGGAAAGATAATGAGGACCTGAAATTAAAGTTCAGATATGTTTACCTGAATGTGCCATATAATTGCCATACAGCCTATTGTGCACCTAGTTGGACTGCATAATATTTTAGTGCTGACAATTTTTAAAATCTATTTGATATGCAAAATATTGTACTAAGCTGAGGTACTCAGGGGTCTCTCTGTTGTAGAACAGGAAAAAATCTCTATAGCAATTTAATTCCATCAGCTTTCCCAATCACTTCAAGCAATTAGTTCTGAAGACTTTTGCTGAAATTTACATAAAACACATCCTTCCCTCTAATCCATTTTACAAGTGGTAGATTATTTCTTGTATTGTGCTGCCAAAGGTGAGGAGCAGAAGGGAAGAATATGCTTGGGCTGCAGCAAGTGATGAGAATGGCTCTGAGAACAGCGAGCTCCCTGTTACCTTCATTGCTCTCAGTAGATTTACATGCTGGTGTAATGGGGATGAGAGATTAGCTGATCCCTGTTAATGAAAGGAGGGCATCCATAGAGACAATATGTTAAAAATGGAAGGTAGTTACATTTTATAGGTCTGGAATTGGTAGACAAGGAGAAAACAATTGTCAGAAAAGGGAGGTAGACCAAGCAGTGTTTGAATGGGCAAAGTAGTTAAAGGAATTAGGATAGAGATAGTTTGTATGCACTTAACTTCTGTGACTATATTTAATGTGAATGCAGGGTATGCACTCTGTAGTACTGCTCACAGCCTGGGTTCTCATTGCTATTTAGTGCTGTGCAAAGTCTATCCTGAATGGTCAGACCTCAGGATCCAAAACCAGGGCTCTACCTGAACTTTTTTTTTTTTTCAAGACGCATTAGAGAGGACTTCCTATAATTAGAGTGTGAGCAGGAGCTATTATGACTCCATAGATACTACTGTCCATGTGTCATAGATAAAAGCATTTATTTCGTTTCATACTGGAGTGAGGAGTCAAAGGAATGCCACTGTGTAATAGACTAGATTGCCTCTTTGAGCTGCAAAATGTCTAAGAAAGTTAGTGCTATGGTGAGAAGAATTGGTTAGGTTGAAAGTTCTCTTATGTGCATCTTTATTGAATAGATTTGCTTTTATTTTGAACCCTTATGCTGATTATTTATGTTGTATATATATATAGTACATTTTTCTTATGATGTGTTAGTGCATTTAGAGTAGCTATAATTGTTTTAAAAATAAATTAATAACCTCTGGTATTCCCAAGTCTATTAACCCAGTTAAATGTATTAATATAAAACAGCATAACTGTTTTCAGTTGCTTTCTTCTTACTTAATTAGGACCAGAAAAAATTTATAACAAGTTTACAACTTTCTAACAGTTTGGGAAATATAGGGTCATTCTCAGCATCACCTGAGTTTAGGTTTGATCTTCTTTCAGTTTTCACTGTTTTGCTTTTTGGACTATTGCCCCAACGTTGCAGTATCTCTGCATACCTGAAAGTGAGACTTATAGTAACAAGGGACAAAGAGAAAGGGGAAACACAAGCATAATCTGAATGGGAGATACAGGAACTGTACATGCTGTGTTGCATGACGTGGGCTGGGATATGAAGTTTGGAATGTATGTGAAGTCATCTGGGTAGTGGCAGAGCTTAAAAGATTTCCTTTACTCTACCCAGTAGTTTCATATTTGACAGCTACTGTTGCAAAAGCACTTACCTTCTTCACACTGGAGTGAATTCACAATTAGGTCCAACAGAAGGGTAATCCTATGATTCAACCTAGTCATTGGAAGTCTTGGGTTCACCTTTCTGTTCTTCCCCAGCATCCAAAGTGATTTTTTTAGAATTTCTTAATGTCAGATTCCCAGAAGATATTAAGACCAAATTCCCTGGACTTCAGCTTAATTGGCATTTAAAAGATGCCCTTAGCTCTTCTGTTGTAGTTCTTAAAAAATGGGGATAGTCTACTTCCATTCATGGGCATGTGAATGATAGTGATGCTTTTCGGTATTACAGAAAATATAAACAATGGAGATAAGTTAAAATTGTGCTTTCAAACATAGCTAAAACCTAATTACCCTTCTGTTTAACTACTTGTATTCCATTGAAATGCTTTGGTGTGACTCATTATATTTTATGGAATTCTTAATATGTTTCTGGAGAAACATGACACACAAGCATTGTGGAAAGTTCTGACTCATATTCCATTTTCCTGAATCACCTAGAGTAATCTGAAGGAATTCAGTGCCCTGTGTCATGCACATGCCTGATTATGTGGTAGCCTACGCTTGCTTCTCTGATACTTAAATACCTGTGTTTCTGCAGCCTCTGTATGTTTTGATATGTCATTGTGGGCATTCAGGGAGTGACATGAACAAAAATGGTAATTATACACCTCTGCTGAGCTAGCAGTTTTATAATTTCATACTTAGAGAAGTATTAAGTGTTCCCGTGCAACATAATGCAAATTACATTTGACATATTTGCCTGTTTTTAGTTTCTGATTCATTTCACCAGTACAACATTTTAAAAACAAGGAAAAAGCATATGACAACATAGTTATGCATAGATACAGAAAAACTTAAAATACCTTGAGTTAAAAATAGACTGAATTAATTATAAGCCCTTTAAAATTCTTTGCTGTCTGTATTTTAAGGTTGAATAATGAACAAGTAATGGAGTGGGAGGCTTGGAGTGTGGGGGGGGAGGCAGTGGAAACAGATATAGTATCACTGTTGCTACTGTGTTTCTGGATGCTTTGTCCCTGCATAAGTGAAAAAGAAAGTTTTAAAAATATTTCAAACAAATCATAAGTTGGAAGTGAAGTAGAATGTCTTTTTGAACTATGGATTCCCCCTCCCCCCCACCTTTATTTTTTATTTAATTTTGCTAAAGAAATTAACTAAAATATCTGTCTCTGTTACTGTCTAATGCAACTTTTCCACACAGGCCCTGCTTCCTGTTAAAGTGGTAGGATTTCTCATTCATGTCATGAGCTACACTGGTATCTTGAACTACTTGAAATAGTCTAAATTTTTAGAATAAGTAATTGTCAGCTAGAAGATACGGGATGTCAGAACCCATTTGGAGAAAAAATATAAGTATTTACATAGAGAAATTTAAAGCTTCCAGACTGGGATTTGAGATAGCAAGAACAGATTATCTATTTCTGTTTTAACGTCATCATATGACCTGAGTTTTCTTAGTGTCTCCAGGTATTACGGTTTAGGTGAAAATAACAATTTGGAATTTGCAATAGCAATAGAACAGGTGTAAGCAAAGCAATTACCACTTTATATCCAGTGATTTTGGGGCAGCAAGAGAAGGATATTTTCAATAAGAAAACTTTTCATTCAAATCCAGAAAATGTGGGCTGAAAAATCCTATACTGTGCTTGACAGTATAGTAGTTCAAGGACATCCTGCTTTCATTTTTTTTTTTTTTTTTTTTTTTTTTTTTTCCCCATAGGCTAATTTCCCAATTAAGACATTATATTCTGATACATCATGGATTTTTCTTCTCTAGACCAGAGTCATAAATCATGGAAGATTGTCATGTATTTTGAAAGATGCAGTTAACAGTGGGACACTATAACCACACAGCTACTTTCACTAGACAGTGAATAATCCACACAAATATTAATATTTCTGATTTCTACAAAAATATGGGATGGACAAATATACTGGTAATATTGTAACTGAAGCTCAGGGAAACTGAGTTTTCCGTACACTTATATAATTAAAATCTAAGATATTGGGGCTACGCCAGGGAAAATTAAGTCCACTGAGGTAAAATCAAGAAATAAGCTTTTGCAAAAAGATTTCTAAGGTTTTTGTTTTTTACTAACAGTCTTAATTGCAAACTGAACAGTTTTCTGTGTTTTTTCCAAAGAAGTATATGAGAAATTGTATCAGGGAAGAAGAGGGGTTGAACTGGCCAAGACTGTTTTAGCAGAGCTTCACCCAAGAGCTGGCTTCAGAAGTAAAAGGAGTTAAATCTTGCAAAAGAGTTTTCCATCTACCATGTTACTACTTGACTGAGCAGTCTGCTTTTCCTGAAAAGCCTTAGAGGTACTGTGCACTGGACTTAGTCATTTGAGTCTTCAGTTTTACCTCTATGGGTGTAACATCCTTTTTTTAATTTATAAAACAGCACTAGCAATCTGACTGTTCTCAGCCTTGTTTGAGGCTGATGTTACAATCAGACCTTTGCAAAGTTGTGGGCTGGGCTAATCCAATGATTTCTGTCTGTGTTTTGGGGTCTTCAGGATGGTGCCTTCAGAATTTTACCTGTGTGAGGAAATCAGAGAAACTTTGAAACCTGTGCTATGATAATATAAGTCTCAGTCTTTCTGATGTGTAACAGTGTGTAATTTTAAGGTTTGAAATACTGCTTGAACACTTATACTTTTTTTTTTTTTTTCTTTTCCTTTTGGTTTTACTCAGTGTTTGGCAAAAAGTTTACTCTTCTATAGAACATATATTCAGCATGTGTACTAGAGGTGGAAGAGGGTTAAAAGAACCTTGAACTTCAGACAAAGGTGGTCTTTCATTCTGGGTGCCTTATTACAACACTCTTCCTACTCCAAGGCAATTTTTTATTCTCTCCTAGGACCCCTGAACTAGAAATGGTCTAGCCTTTCTTCATTCCTTACCACACCTGCCTCCCACGTCCTCACTGATCCAGGTTTTTGATGTTGTAGCTTGCTTGGAGATGTCCCATTGCTGAATGCACACCATGATATAGCAACACCCAATCAATTACAAAACATTCAGTCACTGCAAGTACCCTATGTCCAGGCAAGAGGATTTGTGGGAGTCAAGAATAATTGGGCATATATCCATATTTTCAAGCCTCAGGGCTTGAAAGTGAGAGGTGGAAATCTTACCAGCAATGTTGATACAGAGAATTAACAAAATGGAAAGACCAAGAAGATAATGATATAGAAGAGCCATGTGCTATTCTTTAACTAGAATTGTATACAGTGTTGTTTCAGAGCATTAAGGAAAATGGTGAATTCAAACTGGAATTGGCACGGCAGGGGGCTGTGGAGTTGGCTAAGAAACTGGGGAGCCTTTTTTTTGAAATGCAAATTTTTAATGCATGCAAAATGAATTTTGAGAGAAATGATTGATTTCAATATGCTCCCAAAGAAATAAATAATGGCAGGGCCACTCAGGGGAAGGGTAGGCTGAGGGAGGTGGAAGAAAGAGTGATTTAACCTAGATTGAGGCTTAGAAAGTTGTCATCTATCCTTTTACTTGAGCTGGAGGTGAGAGAATTACCACAGAGCTGCTTGAATAAATATCTTTCAATTGAATTTGCTCCACTTATCTTCAGATGACTTGATTAACATCTGTTCTAACAATTCAGGCAAAAACAGTTCTTAAGTGGACAGGTAGTAATCCAGTTTTGATCATAACAGTTACCTGAGGATTATATCAGATTATAAATATATATATATATAACTAGAAATATTTGGGGACTATAAAATATACAGACTGCCATGGGTATTTGGATACTTCTGAGAGAGTAAAAGAATATTTATTTCTAGAGAGTGTTTACTTCATGGAGACTACTTCTTTCAAGTGGGTATAAAAATTATATAGTGACAGGGAATGATTATGAGAAAAAATGCTGTATAAAAGTGACTGACAGACACAAAACATTTATATAATAATGTTGCATCAAAGAACAGGGATACAACATGTATCCTGACATTTTTTACACATCAGGGGCTGGGAAGGATGGTACTCCTTAACTCCATTTGATGAGAAAGATTTTTTAGGTCTTCAGCTCTGAGTTATCTTGAAACAGAGCAACCTTAAATCACAAAGCCAAACTGAAAACTTTGAGAACTATTATCTTTCAGTGAGTTACTGGCAATACACAGAACAAGAACCTCAGCCTTATAGTTATAACCTATACATTGCTTTTTATGCTGAAGTCCAAATGCTAAGTATCTCTGTTTCTCAAAAATTACAGTCCAGAAGAGTGGGGAGGAAAGTACTTTAAGTATGTAAGAAAGATTCAGAAGGAATATGTATGCCATAAACTGTAATGCCCTGTCCTGCGAGTCTCTATGTTCCATTTGCAAATATGTACTACGTATTCATTCCTTATAGCACCTCAGGTTTTGATTTCACTGTTTGTAAATTGGGTATAATAATACTGTTCTACTTTGAAGGGATGTTATTTAATGTGAATACTTTAAATCTTATCAAAAATATCTAAATAGTTTACAGTATAGATCATAGTTATATCTGAGTTTCTTAATGGGTATGAGTTTTGTATCCACAACTCTCAATCTAAAAAGGTCTCACTGCCACACACAAGAGCAAAGGCAAAGTCTTTACCCCCCCCCCCCCCAAAAAAAAAAAGTGCGCTCACATTCATATATCAAAAAAGACAAAGCTTGTTTCAGAGTTACAGAATCACAGAATAGTCTAGGTTAGAAGAGACCTCTACGATCACCGAGTGCAACCTCTGACCTAAAAGTTGCACCTTGCTAAACAAGAGATCATTTATTATTATTTTATATACAGTTCTTATTTCTGGAAATAGGCGTATGTCAGAGGGACTGAAGGCTTTATCATGGAGCAGGGTAGTTCATGTCGCTAATTTGTTTGTGTACAGTTCTCTGTTCTTGGTGCTCTCTTCTTAGCAGCTACCTTATCCCTTTTCTTTCTCAAGAGTAAGATAAACTGGCATATTGAATAGAGATGGCTGAGTAAAATGTACTGCCAATGTTGTGACAAGTTTTACAAGTATTTGTCAAACACAATAGCTAGTAAAATACTATTTGGAAAATATATTATTTAATAGCTACATATGGCATACCAAGGGATTAATACATTCAAAACTTTTTTTTTTTTTTTTTAATCTTTAGTGCTCATTCAGCAGGTTTTTTTTTGTTTGTTTGTTTGTTTTAATTCTTAAAAAGAATATTAGATTGTCTGTACTTAAACTTCTAATCCTTAAACTCCTACTTAGGTGTGACAGGAATGCACACTTCCAAGATGACAGCTTAGATATACACAGCCTGAAGAGACTCGGGAATCTTCCTGCTTTCTGGTTAAACAAATTGCGACTGTTATTGACCCTTTGTCTCATTTAGTTATTTTTAGCTTTTTTTTTTTTTTTTTTTTTTTTTTGTGGATAGTGGTATTGTGTAGCCACTTTCTTATCTGAAATGGGGCAGGACATGCCTTATAATGTCAAATTTAAAATATTGACATACTGTCCTTCCTCAGTAAAACTGTACTTAGTGCTTGATAATATTATAATGTTAATATTGTAATGTTAATTTTAAATGTTACTTGGATTATGCCTAAATGTGAACCGTGTTGAAAACTTTTTCAGCATGGTCATGTTTCTTGCTGGGTATGTCTGGGAGTAGAACTTTATATGTCTGAGGATGCTCACATCTGTGCTGACATCTCCAGAGTGGCTAGAGAGGGTATCTGCAGATGTTAGAGTTTAGGTAACAAAGTGAAAGAGACACTGTGGTCCATTTAGGAGTTGAGTTTTGTCTTCTAAGTCAACTTTTAGTTATGTTTTTAAAGATGTATTTGTGGTACACTGGGACTCTGATCTGATTTGCACTGTATTGGATGATCAAGCAGCTAACGTGTCTTCTGCAGCAGGTTACGTGATTTCTTCTCCTATCTATATGGGCTGCTATGAGGAAAATTAATTCCATCCCAGGCAGACCCAGTACACCTTCACCTGTAGAGCTCCATTGCAGTGCTCTGTATAAAATAGACTCTGTATTTGATTCAAACTGTTCATTCTGAAGGGTATAAAAACAGATATTGAATTTTGAATCAAAATAAAATAAAATAGTGGCTGAATATTAGGTTCTGAGGATGGAAATTTTTATTTGCAAATTAATTAATAATCAATAGATTTTTGCAATTATAGAAGTGTGTGTTTGAAACCACTCTTCAGTCTTGGTTACAGCTAATTCCAAATAAAATTGCCCCACACTTCCTGACTATCACAACTCAGATAATTTTGGTTCTTTTGAAACAAAATGACTCTTTGCAATTGCAGTTGGTTCTTAATTGTAGGAGCCAAAACCTCAGAATGCCAAGGAATTGAAACTGTCTGATAGGGTTTGGTGTTGATTTAGTGTCAGCATGAATAACTGAAATACTTCTCATCTAATAAACTCAAGCCTATTCACTTTGGATTGTATTTTTGTTATTATTGCTTTTATTATTATTATTACGCCTCATATATTATTGCAATCCTGACATTAGCAAAAACTATTAATACCATACAGGAGACTGGCTGATAGCACTCCCATCTCTTTTCCTTTACAGTGTAAGCCAATATTTTCCTTGAAATTCATTAGTTTTTTCTTTGTAGTACAAGAAAGTAGATAAATTATGCATGCTTCTTCCCTGAGACTGAAGGCAAAGTGCATTATCAGAAAGGGCATAAGCAAGCTCATCTAACTTCTGGCTCCTCAGAGAAGTGCCCATGTGAAGGCAGAAGTCATCCTAAGCAGTCTCTGTAGTAAAAGAAAAGAGGAGAAAGGGCTCCTCAGGGCGAGATTTATTCCACCAACAGATTAGATGATTGTGTTCCCCAGACAGGCAGTCTCCTAGAGGCTTATGATGAAGTGGAGAAAGAAGAAGGCCTCATGAATAGAGACTGAACTCAGACCCACCTTAGTGGACTCTGATACCTTTGCTGAGTCTGATTCCCCTGTTTTATTCCAAATACGTTACATGGTGATGAACACATTAGAAAAGTGCTTGTTATGTGTGTATATAGTATCTGTGTCTGCATCCAAATGTATGTATATGTTTGCCTATATATGGCTAAAAATAGCTGTTAGGCATTTATTTGTGATCTGAAAGGTTATCATTACAGCACATTGATTAAGTAAACTTCCAGAAACCGAAACATTAGTGAGACATTGGTTAGTTTTCCCTTTCATCAGATGTGAGCTATGTCCACAGCTTATCAGCTGCACATATCCATGGTGCATCAGCTGACGGATGCTGGGGGAAGAAGGATCACTTCATTGTATTTTTGTGCTCTTTACTCCATGTGCTCCTCGATTACGTGCACATTAGCTTATCAGCCATCCATGGATGAGCCTGTCCTTGTATTTACAACAGATCTTTATTTAGATATTACAGCTGGGGGCAGGATATATTTTTTTTTTTGTGACAAATTTTGAGAAAAAGTCTCAAATTCTCAGTATTCAGGTATTCAGTGGATGCTTTTGTCTTAAATACCATTGAAAGAAATCTTTCTAACATAACATAATGTAACATAACATAACATAACATAAACAACATAACATATTCTGTTTTTATTAGTAGTAATCAAGATTAACTTAATAGTGTCTTTGAAATAGGTACATTTTTGACTATCATTTAAACTGAACATTACATAGTTGTGAAATTACAAGACTGTAGATGTTTTGTGAAATGATTTATTTTTGAAAAGATTCATTTACAGCTTTAGCAAAAATGGCTTTTTTTCCCCCAAAATGTCTTTACTAGAAAATAGATCTACTATGTTGTTTGCAAATGCATTCTGCAAGAAAACATACAAAATAGAAAGCAGAAGTGTTAGTGGGTTTTGAGTAAGGAATGCATTTGGCAAGCACTTCTGAGAATAAAGCGCTCATTGATTAGAAATTTGTGAAGGTCGCCGCCATCTAGTGATGAGATGTTGAAGATGTTGCTTAGAATTAAACGGAACCAAAATACTGTGTCCTTTCCGGCTGTCTCTCTACTCACTCAGCATCCTAGATGCATAGATGCATCCTGAACAAGTTTTTTTTTTTTTTTTTTTTTTTATTTTTTGTTATGTTATTTGGCATATAAATCAACTTAGAACAGCAGAGATTTAGAGAGATCCAAGGTATTTGTTCATGTGGACTGCTTTTTCATTACAATCCTAGAATGAAGTATTTGAGTTCAGGTTTAAGTGAAAATGGCGATCCAGAAACTTAACTATGAAAAAACAACAAACAAAACAAAACCAAAAAGCAACTTCTCCCCGGCCCCGGCCCTGGCGGGCCCTCAAAATCCACAACTGTCAGGGCAACAAAGGTTACTCACAGACAAAAAACAGATCATATAAGTCCTGCTGTGGACTGTTCCCCTGAAGCCCATGGCCAATGTCATTTTAGTTTAAGAAATATACATGTAGCTATATGCTCCAACTACTTGTTCACAGCTTAGCAATTTGAGCCCTCTATATTGCTTGGCATGTGAGTAGTCCTCAGTGCTTTAATCCAGATTCAAAATGTCTACAAAACTGCTCGGCATTATCTGAGCACAACGGAAGTACAGAGTGCAACTGGTTCAGGAAACTTATATCAAGATTTGAATGCTTTAGAAAGTCTCAGAATCTGGTCTGCAGATACAAAGTGTGCATCTGGTCAGTGTCTACAAAGGCACTATTTGCATGTTATCTATTATTTTTAACAGACACGCTTCCTTGGGTCCCACCTGTATCTGATTGATTTCTTCCTAATACCTTTATTGTGTAAAGAATGAAAGGTGTAACGGAGAAGGAAATGAAGCAGTGGATGATACCAGACTTTTGACTAACAGCTATTGCATTACAGGTGTTGTTCAAATAGTATCTACTTCATGTAGTAATTCAAAGAAACTTCAAATAAAACTTAAAATGTTGACAAACTCAGACAGTTGTCAAGCAAGATGAAACTTTATTTAAAGGACAAGAAGCAAACCCCTCAATTTTATGTACATTTGAAACCTTGTGTGCATTTGAAGCATTAGATCCCAAATACCAACCCTGGCTTTGCTATTCATTCCTGCTGAACTTCAGACACCCCCCACTGAGAGCCACAGCTTCTATCCCCCCCCTCCCCCCCACCATGTGCCCAAGGCGACAAGCTGGCTTGACCTGTGATCTGGTAGCTAGTACCTGCGGACTAGTGCCAAGGAGCCCAGGAGAGGCCGCATGGATGTAGTTCTGCCACATATCCCAGCCTGGTATGTGCTCTTCTCCTGGCTCCTAGTGTGTATGTTGAATCCTGGAGAAATTACAGACCCCTAAACAAATGCCTAGCAGGGGAATATGTGGTGAGAAGGCCAAGTTATTGCTACAAGATTTTGCTTTCCAAGTTCAGACAGAGGCCCACTGCTTAGTTGCTGTGAAACAACTTAATTGACAGAGGTGAAGGTATTGCCTTTGCAAAATTAATCCATCATTTTATAGTTCAGAGGAAGGTTGTGATGCTTATTCCAGTGTGCATACATGCAGGATTACAATAACCAAACCTCTGGCCCAAAAAGTGCATGTTACTGTTGCTAGGTCACTGCATTAGAAAAAGGGGCAGGTCATGCCTTTGAAATTTGCTTCCTTTCAAAAGTTGATTGTCATCTACTAGCTCAAATCCGATGACCTTTCTGGGGAAGGAACATAATCAATAGTGTCATCAGGATATTTAATATAATTCATTATCAGAGCGCACATCCCTTCAACAGTAGGGACATGAAGGAAGAGAGCATCATCATAACAATGACCTTGACCAATCTGCTATTCTGATTTCCCTGAAACAATTTGTGCCAGCAGCATGTGTTACAGCAATCAAATGCAATCTTTTTTTTTTTTTTTTTTAATTAATTAATTAATTAATTAATTAATTTTTAACCACTACTCTAAGTTTATTATAGCTGACTTGCAGTTTAAAAAAGCCTGTTGCCCAATCATCTAGTTTGAATATTATGCCAGGGACAAAGCTAAGTGGTTTCAAGAGGCTTGAGTACAATGAAGGGAATAAATCTTTTGGAGCTGCTTTTATGGAAAGAGATTACCATGTTTGTTTTCTGCTGGAGGTCATTTAAAGAGATTGTCTTTTTACTAGTTTAAAAATATTGATATTTTTACCTATAAATATTATTACTGATAATTTACCAATATTTTTGTAGTGAAAAAATAGTCTACTTTTTGGAGTGACAAAAGGAACCAGTCCATCCACCTAGAGGACTGGTATTGCCCTCCTTAGAATAATAACTGAAATCTGGTAAATTTAACAAATATCAGATTACAACCGAGGAAACTGTTGGAGCTGAGGGCTGGTGAATCATACTTCTGACCTTGGCTGACCAAAGTAAAAGGCCATCAATTTCCTGATATGCATGTAAAGGCATAAGGGCATTTTAACTCTAGCTACTGCCTAGCTGGTAATCCCTATCTATATTCTGTCAGTACTCAGTATTTCCAGTACTGATGGGTATGATGGAAGAGAGAGAATACTGCAATGTTCGCAGGCAGTATCAAGTGGGCAGGGGTGCTCAGAAGGATTGGGTAGGAATGCAAAATTATTTCAATGAATTAGAAGAATTCTCTGGTGTGTGGCTGGGGAGCTAGGGGCAGGCAGGGGGGGAGGTGATGAAAAGAAACCACAAAAAAGATAATGCTTCATGACACCATATACAGGATACCAGAAGAAGGCAGGGATAAAACATGGTAGAAAAAAAAACAAAAACAAGCAAACAAACAAAAACTCTCACCACATTTGAAAACAACAGGCTAGATAAGGACTAGAAGTAGGTTGAAAAAGGACTGAGATAATACTGAGACAATACTGTATAACAGTATAGAGATCTAGTGGAAAGAAAAAGTAATGGGAATTATTTGCAAACTGTGAAGTAATACATTTACTCTACTTGGCACCAGAAAGGCTTCTGTAGTAATGCTTAGTTTCATATTAGGGAGGCATCACAGCTTAAGAAGTTCAGTGAAAAGCTGAGACTACTACTAATAGAAAAAAAATTGTTATGACTTGCATCCAACTACTTAGCCTCCTGGCTATTGTGAATTGAACTAGGTGCCTACTGTATGGAGACTCTAGGACCTGGTTTATTTTGTCTTGGATTTCTTTGTCAAGAGCTGTGCACCTAAGTTCAATATAGCCCTCAACTTCTCATCTTTAGAAAATACTTAAAAAAATCTGCAAATTCTTTAAGTCTGTGACCTAAATGTGTGCTGTTATTTTGGACTCTGTCTATTTGCAAATTGGCATCAAATATTTGGCAAATTAAACACCCTTGGAACCCACAGGAGGGTACTGAAGGAGGTGGCAGAATTGCTTGCCAAGACACTTTCCATTGTTTACCAGCAGTCCTAGCTATCAGGGCTGGTCCCCATTGAATAGTGGCTAGCAAATGAAGGGCCAGAAGGAGGATCTGAGAAACTACAGGTCCATCAGTCTGACTTGGTGCCAGGAAAGCTCATGGAGCATATTATCCTGAGTGTTTGCATGCAACAGTTACAGGGCAATCGGGTGATCAGGCCCAGTCAGCATGGGTTTATCAAAAGCAGGTCCTGCTTGACAAACCTGATCTCCTTCTACGACAAGGTGATACACACAGTGGATGAGAGAAAGGCTGTGGATATGGTTTACCTAGACTTCAGTAAGGCTTTTGACACTGCTTCCCATGGCATTCTCCTGAAGAAGCTGGCTGCTCAATGCTTGGCAAGTGTATGCTTTGTTGGGTTAAAAATTGGCTGGGTAGCCTGGCCCAAAGAGTCATAGTGAACGGAGTTAAATCCAGCTGGAGGACGATCACTAGTGGAGTCCCCCATGGCTCAGTACTGGGGACAGTTCTCTCCAATATCTTTGTCAATAATCTGGACAAGGGTGCAGATTATTGCAGTAAGTTTGCAGATGACACCAAGTTAGGCATGAATGTTGATCTGCTCGAAGGTAGGAGGGCTTTGCAGAGGGATCTGGATGGACTGAGGCCAATGTATGAAGTTCAACAAGGTTAGGAGCTGGGTCCTGCACTTGGGGCAACCCCATGCAATGCAATAGGCTATGGGAAAGGGGCTGCAAAGTTGCTGATTAGAAAGGGACCTGGGGTTATCAGTCAATAGCCATCTGAATATGAGCCAACAGTATGCTCAGGTGGCCAAGAAGGCCAACAGCATCCTGGCTTGTATCAGGAATAATGTGGCCAGCAGGACTAGGGAAAAGTAATTATCTTCTCTGTAGAATAAAATCCACCTGTAATTGGCTCTGGTGAGGCCACACCAGTACTGTGTTCAGTTTTTGGCCCGTCACTACAATAAAGATATCAAGGTGTTGAAGCATGTCCAGAGAAGGGCAACAAAGCCAGTAAAGGGTCTGAAGAACAAGGCTTATGAAGAGTGGCTGAGGGAACTGAAGTTGTGTAGCCTGGAGAAGAGGAAGCTTGGGGGAGACCTTATCATGCCCTACAATTACCTCAAAGGAGGCTATAGCAAGGTGGGGATTGGTCTTGTTCCAGGCACCAAGTGATAAGATGAGAGGAAATGGCCTTAAGTTTTGCTAGGGGAAGTTTAGGTTGGATATTAGGAAAAATTTCTTCACTGAAAGGGTTGTGAAGTATTGGAACAGGCTGCCCAGGGAAACAGTTGAGTCACCATCCCTGGAGGTCTTCAAAAAACATATAGATGTAGTGATATGCTTTAATGGTGGGCTTGGCAGTGCTAGGTTAAAGGTTGGACCCGATGATCTTAGAGGTCTATTCCTACATAAATGCTTCTATGATTTGTCACTGGTTGGGCTTCCCTGAGCTCTGTGACTTTCAGTGGTCTTGAGCCAGGTTCAGGGGTCTTCTTTGTGACTAAAACTTGTATTAAACATCACCTTTCAGTCAGCAGTCCCCTGTGGTGTGGAATTAGTTCAGGTTCTTTGGAATTACAGGGAGAATATATAGGGTTTTCTTATCCAGAGCTGTGGTACTTCAGGAATTTCTAGTTGATGCTGATTCACCCTTAAAGAGCAAGACAACTGAACCAAGTTGGAGTTATAATAGTTTTGGTATTTTGTATATCTGGTGCAGATAAATCTCAAACAGTAATAATTAGTGAAAATACATGCCTTAAAACATGTGGAATAAAGATCAGGTTGTACACTACTGCTGGCATATATTTCTACAAAAGATCTCAGGCACTGCATACATGAGGTTTAGGAGGTATTTGCTATGTAGTTTACATTCCTGGCCTTTTTTTTTTTTTTTTTTTTTTTTTTTCTTTTGTGTGTGTGTGTGTTTTGAGTTTTGTTTTCTGATTTCCTTATGGCAGAGACTGTAAGCAAAGTTCATATTTTTATGTACTCACCATCACTGTCATTATATTTTGGCACTTTTGGCTGGATTCATTTTAAGTAGTGTAGAGCCAAATATTTGTGCCATCATCTATTTCCTTTTCAGATGGCAAGAGGTTTTAATGGGTTTTCAGGGTGAAATGTGCCAGAACCTAACACTTAACAGATTGTCTTTCATGTGCAAAACGTTTAATCATTTAATTAAGCAATAAGATGTTAAGCCATTAATGTGTGTCTTGGGTGTGCTGTGAGACACAAGGCCAAAGGCAAAATGACTTCAGTCACCTCAGCAGTGCTTTTATGCCTTGGTAATGTGCATCCTGGAGTGGCCAGTTGCAGTTATAATTTGGACTCTCTGAATTTGAAAGGTGTTTCTTTTATGTTTTATTGACTACATTTCTCTTTGGTAAAAATGAGTTATTGAGTCTGTTGAGAAGCCTGCATGCTAACTCTCTGCTGACCCTGGCTCTTTCGTGAGCTATTAAAATACATCCAAACTATCTTTTCCTCAGCCTTGTGTAATTATAGATGATGAAAAAATGTCAGACTGAAAAATTTCTGGTGAAAGCAGGGTCACAGTTTTGGGCCTTGTTTTTCTCATTTTATGTTATTTCTGATAATAATATACATAAAATGCTATTAAATATATAGCAGTATGTGCTATTAATAAAAACAAACTATCATTATATATTAGTAAAATAATGTTACTCATTTTTGTGCCTTTCAAAGAGCACAGTGGGTGTTTGAGTAGGTCTCACAACAAGTTTAAGAGGCAGGTAGTAATGTAAACTGTGGTATGCAGAAATTAAGGTTGTATTTACCCTGGTGAACATACTTTAAGGAATGATTGTCAGCCTCTCTGCTTAGCACTGCAGAATGTTTTTTGCAACTGTCTTCTAGAGAGGATAGGTGCATCTGTAATTGCAAGAAATATACATTGCATACAGTACATACACCTCCTCTATGTCCAACATGTCCTTTATAAAGCTCAGTATATTCTTTGTGCTCCATGTATCTCTTTGACACAACTACAGATAAACACTGTAAAAATTAAGTCAAATTAAAAATAATAAATGGATGATCAGTATAATTAAGAGAATAATTAATGTTTATAATATTAAAACTTTTATTTTATTGGGAGGAGTACCACAGTGGGTTCAGCCATTCCCAGCCATCTGTTCTGATGCCCTATAAAGGCTTCTTCCATTCACATACTTCTTAAATTAATGCACCATCATATGAAACTACTGTTGCTCCTAAGCTGTTGAAAATAAGCATATGTCTTTGGGTAGGAGGCATGAGAGTGAGAAAGAGGAGATCTTTTTTATGCCAGTTTTTGTCATTCTGCTTCATTTATCCACTCTTATAAGGTTTTCTGTCTTTTTATTTCTTTCTTCCTCTTTCTTTCCTTCCTTCCTTCCTTCCTTCCTTCCTTCCTTCCTTCCTTCC
>CM021731.1:145987975-146049356 GCA_011075105.1 Heteronetta atricapilla
TTCCTTCCTTCCTTCCTTCCTTCCTTCCTTCCTTCCTTCCTTCCTTCCATCCCCCACATAGTACAGTGGGATACTGTACTGTAGCCTTTATGCAATTTATATCTATTACTTTTTTTTTTTGTCCCCAAAGATATATTCTCTTTCTTTCTTAATTAATTATATCTTTAAAGATAGATTGTTCATGGACTCTCTTTTCCCTTTTCTAGAATATTGTTATTATTCCAAGTTATGTTTTCTATACATCACTCATTACCTCCCTGCACTCTCTCCATTTGGCTCACATCTTTCTTGAAGTACCATGCCCAAAACTAGACATCACACTCTTGCTGTTGCCTTCCCAGTGCTGAGCAGAGCTGAAGTCCCTGCAAGGCAAGACAGAGCAGCTCAAAGTACTTCAATCTATATCAACTGCCAGGAGTGTCAATAGGTCACTCCAGCAGTCAAGACTCACTGAGATGCAGGAGAGTCCTTGTCACGTTCCCTCTTTCTCCCCACTCTTAGCAGTGCACCTGCTGCAGCAGAGAAAAGTATGCTATACTCCTTCATCTCTAACTATGGATTATTCTCAACACACTAGTAAGTCAGAGTCAAGGCTGTAGTGATTATCTAAGGATGACTCATTGTTGCCTTCTTTGAAAAGTAGAAGTACACCAGCTCTGTAGTTCCTGAGTTTCCAACTGTACTTTGTATGTTTGTTTACCTCTTTGTGTGTTGTCTAATATTTCTGAAAAGCAATACATGTTTGGCACACTGGTGTATGTGGATAACTGCAATAAAGTAACTTCCTGAGAATGCCTATGAAAAAAAAAAGTCCTAAACTTCCCCAGAGAAGAGTCTTCTCCAATAGTTCAGAGAAGTAAGGGGTCTAAACTTTTTATTTTCCAGACTAGATATCTTCACACAATTCAGGAAAATAATGTGTCCTTAAGCTTAACTGTGTTATAGTCCACTCCTCGGTTCATTTCTTTAATTAAAATTATATAGTAATTTTTCTTTTTCCTTTGTATTTGCATGTAATGGTTCTAGTTTTGAGTGGAGCTGCTGAATGCACCAGGAAGGATAACCTCCAAATTCCACTGATTTTCAGCAGTTTTATAGACTGTACATCAGGTTCAGTTAAAACACTCAGAAGTCTGGAGGTGAATTCGAATATCTATGATGTTCAAAACTAAGAACTGTCTAAATGTCACAGATTAATGATTAAATAACTGCAGCTGTTCCAAAAGTTCCTCTAAGGAACCTAAGGTAGAAATGCTCATAAAAGCTGCAGAATAGTGACAGTATTTCTAACAGGATGCAAATCCAGAACTAAGAAATCCATGTGTCAAAAATGTTCACTGTTCTCAACTTCACCATGGAAGGTCAATTGGTCCAATTAATGAATCAGGACAAGAAAAGATGCAATGGACCTAGTCCATGTTTGTCAGGTACATGTATGTCAGGTACATTACATTCTTAATGACTGTAAATGGCTATCAAAGGTTTTTTTTTTTTTTTTTTTCCTTTTTCTGATTTCAGTAAATGTATAGATTTAATGATGTCAGAGATAAAATGTATGTAATTTAGAGTCTGTCTCAGCAATCCTTTTAATTCCATTAGTTGTGATGCATAAAACTCAGCAACTTTTGTTGAGGTTTCCTGTGCAACATTAGAATCATTCCGATGGGACATTTAAACTGTAAAAAAGTAGGCTGGAAGTCAGAAATGGAAGCTGACTAGTAGCTGTTCCTTCAGGTCTCCTTCAAAGTATTTAGTCTTTTGTTTCTGTTTAGAATTTGAAAGTTTCCATAAAAGTTTTGAACTCCCAAAAGCTTTCTATGTTTGATATATAAAATATCTAGTTTGTGTACAATTTATATTTCCAATGAAGACACTGAGTATTTTTCAAGATGTTATTGTCTTTACATTGAAAGATTTTTCTCTTTGTTGATCTTCCCCTTGATGAGAGACAACCTGTTAGCTGACAGAGTATGGAGTACAGGTCCATGTTCAGATCTCTGTTTTGTTGAGGATGCATTATAAGGACAGCACAAACATTGTAAATAGAATATTTTTACTAGCTTTTCTTCAGAGTTCTCTATGATATGGAATTTAACCAAGGTAGCTTAGTACTATTCAAACAGATGATTTTTTTCCTTCTCGTCTTACTATGATCTCTCGTAGTAGTATAGCTGTCTACTCTGATCGAGACTGAATACTGACATCTGCTAGCTGTCAACAACTACAAAGTGTGTTTCGTTGGATTTGTTGTAGAGGTTTCTCAGAGGTGAGCTTTCTCTTAGTGCCACCAGATGTCGCTAAAATCCCTACGTAAAATAAATGTGCTGCCCGGTAACAGGCATGATGCAGGGAGTGAGCTACAGAAAGTTGATACCTAAGTTAGTATAGATACAAAAGACACATTTTAGACCAATTCTACAACTAGTCTCAGAAAAGACATTGAATAACGAAGTTTTGGTGTTTTTGAAGCCTTTCTTCTTTTCTGAAAAAGGGTACCAGACTGGCTCATTCCTAAATGCCAGCTGTATGGTGGTAACAGCTGAAAAAGAGTCTGGGTGAGCTCACTTCCAGTTTCTCTAGCAAGTTATGGCCATACAAATCTAGAATTTGCCTGTAAGCTTTGCTGAGGTGATGAGTGTTAAAATTGCTTTCACTTAAAAAAAGAAAAAAGAAAAGAAAAGAAAAAAGAAAAGAAAAAAAAGAAAAAAAAGAAGAGAAAAGAAAAGAAAAGAAAAGAAAAAGGAAAAGGAGCATATTTAGCAGATTTTAAAGAAAGTAATAATAATTTTGGTTAGTATGATTCTGATCAATCTGTGCTCAGGCAATAGCTACACAACTGAATGTGTGACAGAGGGACAAAGGGAACAGAACCACAAAGGTCTTGAATCCAAGGCACTTCATACCTCTAAACACATGTCCTTTGTCAAAACGTTCCATTTTCCACTGCCCTTCTACTTGGCCATGAGCATCAAAATGCATTTTTAAAGGAATGTTCTTTTGCTTTCTCTGCTTTTGTTCTCAAAGAAGAAGGTCACAGACATAAAGACCTCCAGTCCTCTGGCTGTTCATCTCCTGAATTCCTTTAATTGCTTATTTCTTCTTCTGGAATCACATTCAGTATCCTTAACCTCCAGTTTATGGCTTTCTATTTATTCTTTAGAGCTTATTTCTCAGGCAGGTCTTCATCCCACCTGATCCCTTCATCATGTTTTTATCACCAGTTCTTAACACTCGGGGCATTGGGATCAGTTTGGAATTCTAGATTGAAAACTTCCCCTAATCTGTTTAATTTTGGGGTTCTTCTGATATGAACTTAGGCACAGAGCTGGTGTTAAGGACAGAAAAATTTACTTTAGCAGAGAGAGATGCTTCTGTGTTAAGGTTTTGTGTTTAATTTCAGTTTCTGCTCATGTTTTTTATGTCATCTTTCTCTCTTAAGAAAAAATGTTGAAGCAACATGACACAGAATGCAAATCAGCAGCAGTGAACTCTAAAAATGTGTTATAGCTAAAAGCAGCACTAGGCTCAACATTTTTAGTTGCTATAGTATGCTTTTATTCTACAAATTCCTATCAAGAGCTAATATTTAAAAGCGTAAATGAGAGAAAAAATAGATTACATTTACTATATGTCTTTTTAATATGCAAAACTGGATGTGAACAGAGACAAAGATTTATAATTAGATAAATGATTCATTCTTGATGCATTAGGATATGACTTATGCTTAAATAATTCCAGCTGGAATGATGTCCCTCTCAGCTATGTAGAAAGCCAGAAAAAATGCTGTGGATGAAATTTTTATAATTCTAATTTTGAGCTGATATAAACCAGCATCCCAAATGGCATGCCACTGAACTTTTCCCCCAGAAACAGGTTTTCACTTTATCTTTTTTCTTTTTTTTTTTTTTTTTTAGTTTTTGTTTTAATAGGGGCATTTACTTAATATAAAAAGTTAATTTAAGAAAAAAAGAAACAAAGGGGAAAAATATTTACTTGGGGTTTGATGCTTTCATGTTGTGCTGTTTTAGTGCTCCTTTTTTTTTTTTTTTTTTTTTTTTTTTTTTTTTTTGTCCATGCCCACCTCGATCTGTACAAAGGCATCTCTGTTCCCAGACACAAAATAACGCCTAATAACACCAGTGCTGGAGGACATCTGAGGGTGTCCTGCAGCACCCATGTGTCATGGGAACTGCGGTGCCTGGGAGAAGCCTATGGAGCTTCAGCTGGAGTTGGTGAATTTCTGTCATGCTCTTGAGGGATGGCTCTTCATACAATTTTACATATAAAAGGGTGCAGGCAGCTTGCTGACTGTATAAACAGCCCTGTATTGGGTATTTTGTGATCTCTGAATGCTTAAGTAGGCTGTTTGAACATTATTTTAACATGGTTTTTGTTTTTCTCCTTAATGGAGTATTATACACTCCTGCAGCTATTGTGCCTTTAGTTCCACTGTGCTCTGGTGTACTGTGGATGTTTACTTGTCTTTGTTTGAAATAAGATATAATTAAATTGGGCAACATGCACTGTCAAACAGCAGTACTCAGTGGTTTGCAGTCCTTGCAAAATGTGCCAAAACCCATTACTATGCTAGAAACTGGTCTGATACCTACTCCTTTTGCCTGCATTTCATTGCACAACCAAGAACTGCTTTCTGACCCTTGTGTGGGGGTAGATTCCTAGGGCCAGGGCAGGCTGAGAGGCATAGTCTATGTAGTCACTCTTGTGCACTGCAGGCAGAAGAGATTAAAAAGGGTTTCTGTGGGGGAAATCCACCTTATTCAAAAAAGCCAAAATGTTTCACAGGGCAGGCTGGTTCTAGCAAAGCTGTTTACAAGTGACAGGGGTGTGAAAAGCTCCTGTAGACCTGAGGGTTTCATGGTTCAAAGCTCTTCCTGTGGTGCAGAGTACAGGATTCCTTGCCAGACTTGCTTTGAATAGATTTTGAAATGTCCACCCTTCTTTGAGGGATAGGGAACATTTGGGGCTCTTTGGCTTGCTTCATATGGCATTAAGCCTTGTTTCCTTATGCAGCAGCCAAACTGTTAATATGGCACACTGTTGAAGGAAATGGCTCGTTTCTTAATCCAGGGTGGATAAAGTTCATGTTAGCTATGTAGCTGGATTTGTTAGGTTTCAGCTCAAGATGGCAACACAAGCTCAAGACAACAAGGAGGGCTGAGGCTGAAACTGTGTCATTGGTTTGTAGTCCTGACTCAAGAAAGTGCTTATTGCAATATAGGCTTGAAGCAGTGCTGGTCTCTGGAGGATCTCATCCTCTCCAAGCCTCATCACTTCAGTGACTCTCTGTAGCAGGGGGTGCCCATGATATGTAAACAAAAGAACTGCCTAGGACAGTCATTCAGTCCTGCTAGATATGGTTGGATTTATTCTGTGTTTAAGACTTTGGTCTCAGAAAGAATGTCTGTATTTTCCCCACAATGCTTCCTACTCAGTGACACCACTGTGAAGGATATCTTCATATGATACATTGGGGAAAGCCGTAATGAGCCAAGAGCTATTTTTATGTTTATTTCTCTATCTTTCTGAAGAGATCTCATAGAAAATCTATCATCAGCTGCCCTCATAATAGGGCATCATACAGGCATTTTTGTAAATGTTTTATTATAATAAATCATCAGTGGAAAATAAACAGTGGTACATTGTTCATCTGTATTTTCTATCATCTGGAGCTCTAAAAGCATTAGATAAACATTTATTAAATCTAGTTATGCTCATATGAGAAAGACATACTTACAAGTCAGGTCCCACAGATAGAAAATAGAAGTAGTAGGGCACAAAATAGCCTTTCATCTCCTACACTGTGTTAAAATAAGAATTAACACCACCAGCTAGTTCAAAACCTTGAGATACCTTAAACTCTGTTTATATTGTTTGTATTCTCCTTCCATCATGTCCTCAAATAAGACAACAGAACCTCAAACGTATTTTTAGATTTTAAATAGAAGCATGAGATACTAAAAATGCACATTTTCCCCCTTAAGTATTCAATGAAATAAGCTCTGTGGGACAGAGACAAGTTGTTTGTGAAGTTATTGCATCTTGATCTGCAGCAACTGCTGTAGTGAGACATGGTATATCATAGTTGCTGTAGATGTTAGTGATGCAGATAAGGCCAGGCAAGTGATGATATAAGTATCTGTAAATAAAAACAGGCTAGTAGAGTTGGTATCACTGTAAACACAAACAATACACAAAGTTCAGCTGAGCAAATATCTGTCATACAATGCAGCTGACACAGGAATAGACTTAGGCAACAGGATTAAAAAGGTAATCAAGTTGTTAAATGTACAATAGTTAATTCCTGTGATATCTAAATTTGGTTTAACCTATGAGCAGCAGTTAATTTTAGAAAAAGTTCCATAACAGTACAAAGCATTTAGAGTAACATTCACCAAAATAACCATTTACTAGTATATAAAAATAAACAAAAGTGTTATTAATTTTCTTGTTGCTTCCCCATGTCAATATTTAACATGTCCTATTGTTTCAACATCTGGACCATTAAACAGATAAAGACAATAGCAACATGAAAAATGGCCAGCCAAGCTACCCACAAAGTTGGGGTATTATGAAACACTAATTACAACTATGATGACTACATTTTGGTATTTAATCAAGCCTTTGGAGGTTAAAAATAATAATAATAATAAAAATAAAATACAAACCAAAGCAACCTTCCCAAAAACTCACCCCAAATCCTGCATGACTACATATGCCTAGTGGAATTTGTGTGTGCAGATCTTTTCTCATTAATGTCATCTTTTGGGGCATAACACACATATATGTTTATTTAGTGTACTAAAATAGACATTTCATGTAGTGGTCACATGAGGTCAGATTATTTTTGCTGCAGTTTGGAAGGGTTGTGGAGTAAACAGGGCAGCAATAAACAGTGGAATGGCAAACAATCCATGTGCATTTTCTCCACAGGACAGAGTAAATGGTTTCAGGATGTAAATGTCCTTCTGATAACCTGGCTGCTTTGGTCCACTCCATCTCTCTTTTTACTTCAGGGTCTCTGAAAGCTGGACTGGCTGTTTGTCCTTATGGCTTGCTTTCTGACTTCACAGCACTTTATATCAGGCTTTTCTTTCATTTATATGCATTACATATGTATGAAAAGATGGAGTGTGTTAGTCAAATTTCCTGAACAAAATATTGCAAGTGCTTTTAATTCTCTCAGTGCTGAAGGTGTCCTCACAATACTAAGTTTGCAAGGGTGCAAACTTAATAATAGCAAAAAGTTGTATCCTTTTTGCCTGTTCAGACTTGCTTTAGTGCTTCAGGTATAGCATTTTAACCTTTATTGTAATATATGTAAATTTTCTGAGTATTTATTTTCTCAGGTTGTGCATTACAATTTGGTGATTACATTTTTACACTTTTTTTTTTTTTTTTTTTTTTTTTTTATATAGACCAATTCTCAGTAACAATGGGCAGAAATAGTTTTATGTAATTCTCAGGATGGAAAAATACTTTGAAGGCTTTAGAATCTTCATTCATTCAGCTATGGAGGGATTTACATTCCTTAATGTAAATGGATTCATTACAGGGTTAAAGGCTGATCCTTGAACTCTGGCTTCATATTCATAGCAGGAAGTCCCTTCTAAATGGTATCAGGTATGGTGTATTTAATAATGCTGTCTCTAGTTGTTCTTTTCCCACATTTTTAATTTTATTTTTCATTGCATTATATTAGAATGCCACATCATGACGACAAAGTAAGTATAAAGACTAATTTTATAATACATACAAAACCTTGTAGCTTCTATATATTGGGTTTTCTAAAATGTGAAAGACTGGACGGGTTTCAAGAGGGATTCTAAATCATATACCCACAAATTGTTTCTTGTGTAGATGTTTACACATGTATAAAAATGAACTCACACAGAAGTTTACTAAATCTGAATGTCTGTCACTTATGCTCTGCACAAGTATAAAAGACTAACCACTCATGTTTGAGTGCACTGATTTCATGGTATTGTGACCATTCTCCTTGGTGAAATAATATAGGTGATATATAAAATGCTTATCTACACAGGGAAGACTGTATGTGGCAAGAAAGACCAAGAGTTTTCAGTGAATTATCTGCTCTGAGGGCCATATATCAGTACTCCACTTTCAGTGCTAGAGCCTCTGTGGGAAGAGCAATATAGACAAACCAGAGAAAGACTTGAAAAAAAGTGAACCTTCACAGTCAGGCAGTCTTTCCAGGATGGCTTTGGCACTTGTCAGACCTGTCAGACTTTATTCTCCCTACCTATGTGGTATTCACATCTCATTTTAAGCTCTGCCTGCTTGGGCTGGTGTTGGTGCCGCTGTACAAAGTATGTCTGGTTTGCACTGCTGGGGCTGTACACAGGCACCTCGTAGCCTGAGTGCTGTAGCGAAGGTGTTTTGGTCTCTGGCTGGAAGCGCAGTTCATTCAAGCCTGTTTTGACAAAGCAAAATGTGTTTGTTGTGAATAGCACTTACATAGCAAATTGTAATTACAGAGCAGTTAGGTTAATAGTGGAGCCAGTGTAACAGACTCTCTTGATTTCATTTGATCCAGCAACCCAACCTACCCATTGATCAAAACAGATGAGAACATTCCCTAACCTTTCCCTTTTATCTTTCTGGGACTTGGCATATTCTGCTGTCTTTTCTTGTCTAAAAACAATAAAAAACAGTTTAATTTAAAAGTTTTTTCTTTTTTTTTCTTTCTTTTTTTTTTTAATTTTCTTTTTTTTTTTTCTCTCTTTCTTTTTCCCTTCCTGTCAATAGTGGTGTTATCTATGGCAAAGTCTCATTTTCCATCTGTTTCTGAGTTGAGAAAAACAGATTATTCCCTCAGTTTCTTGCACTTTCAATATGTACATTAGGTTAATACGTAAATGAAGTATTAAATTGGCTCTTATTCTTCTGTAATTTATATTTTGCTGTCTTTTCAGAGCTTTAGTTTTGGTTTTCCATGAACCTTTGAGAATTCAGTTCTGGCTTTATAGACTATTTTTGAAATATAGTTAAAATATTTTCTAAGATGCCACAGGCATGCCTCACTGCAGAAACAACTCTTGTGCTTGCAGTGTGCCCTTGCCACATGGTGCTGTCTTAGCTTAGAAGCATGGAGGGCTGAGGACTGCCTTCTCTCCTCATAAGTGGGACTCCCTGCTGTGAGGACTTGCTCTGGCAGTGGGGATGACTGACTGTCACTGGGAAAGGTGAGGCACTCTTAAAGATCAGTGGTTAGCTGCTGGTGAATGCATTGCACTATTTGATGGTGGGTGGGTGGGTAGGTGGCATCATTTCACAACAAAATGAAAGAGTGTTAGTTGGCTGAAGGAGAGACCTGAAGCAGTTACTTTTATCAGAGACAGGGAGCTTTGTCTAGTCACTGGTGGAATTTGGGAACTAGTTCTGAGAGCCTCAACCTGTGTATTTAGGCACTGGAAGCACTGTATTATAGTGTATTGAGCAGTGTGTATACCTGACATGAGCATGCCCTGCAGTATTGTGGGGTCAATGTCCAATGATCACCCCAGTGGGAATACTACCTGTAAGGGCTGAGAGTCATCCCAATCTTTGAACATACATTTGGGAATGTTCCTTACTAGGCAACCAGGCTATGACAGCTCATGTTGCAAAAAGTAGCCATGTGCCCTCAGAGCTGAACATGTAAGTCGTTAAAAAGTAGAGCTCAAATCTTTCAGAGGTTGCTGCTCTTAAAAATCAGGTGCTACAGTCCATTCTGTAGGTCTAACAGCCACAACAGACTGATTGATGTACATGCATATATTTTCATGCCATTTTGAATGGATGTTGAGATGGCTGCATCTGTGTTGACTCTTTTTGTTGTACTGAAAATCAAAAAATTAAAAGTGATTTACCTTTTGAATCATTTGTTTAACAAATATTTGCTCCAAGAGTGAAATGAGCAGGCATTGTGTTTGCTTGCTTCTTTTGTTAATGGGCCTCCTTTACACATATGACAATATATGGCTAATGAAATAGAAACTGGAACATAGGCAGCTGAAAAAATTGTCCTCCTCACCATGTGCCTGGGCCTTAAATGTCTGCAAACACTTAGACATGGTGAATATGCTCCCTGCATATTAGCTTTTCAGGAATGTCAGTACAAGTTAATACTTCTGTCAATAACACTGAGCAAACCATTAGTGAAAAGATAATGTTCTACTGGTATTCTCTTTTTGAAATGGAGGAGCAGTATTTTGGGACACAAAACATAGAAGACGTAATTGTGAAGTAGTTGGACAGAAATATAACCCTCAAAATCATAGCATTACAGATTCTTGTTTGGCCAAACACAAATTTAGGTGAACCTGATGGCCAAAAGCTAGTATAAGAAGATAATGACATTTCTGTAGAAAGACTTGATAGTCTTGCTTGTGAGAATTCTCTTGCCTGGAAATTTTTCAGAAAGAGAGAGGAAAAAATGGAAAATAAAAATTATGACTTATATGGGAAAGGAGACTTCAAGAAATAGGTGGGCCTCAAGTCTGTAAGCTTACCTGCTGCAGTCTGAAGAATCAGGAAAACCAGGTTAGGAGATTTAATGAAAGGACCAGTGAAGCAAAGGTAATTTGCACCTGGCTAGCACTACCACGAGGACCTGTCAGAACATACTCAATTAAGTGCTCCCTGTGAAAATTTTGGTAGACTTGTGAGATTTTTCTTCTTCTTATTATTATTACATTTTTCAATTAAAAGTCTTTATAAATACTGTAGTGGTGCTTTTCAGGATTGTCTTGGTAAATCTTGTACTGATGAGTCTGATGTATTATTAAATTAGGGGTGTTTATTTTTAATAAAAGGCAATCAAAGAGGTGGAGGGGCTGAGTTTCTGAGTTTCAGCTTCTGATAGAGGCTGAGTTTCACTGTGAAATATCCATTGTAGCATCCTACAATAAATTCACGCCATTTACTTAACATTCTTAGTTTTTCATTCAAGTTTGATATTCACATAATGTGCTTTCCCTGTAACTTTTTCTTGTGATGAATCTATTAGCATAACCCTTTCCTTCAGTAGATGTGACCTTATATCAATATTTAATATGATAGAAATGTTCAATACATTTTCCAAAGGATATTGCAAAGAGTCAGAAGAGGGCTACAGGAAAGCTGAAGGAAGTGCGGAAGCAGTGTTCCTGGAAGAGGGCTAAGCCTGCCTCCTGTAACAGAGAACTTATTCTAGGTAGTGAATATGTGGCCTGGCAAATGGACTTGTTCCTGGCTTTATTCTGAATTGTTGAGAGGCTGTGCTCATCTTCTGAACCCCTACTAGATCACAAAAGCTCTGCCTCTTTCTCATCTGTATAGGATGCTTCTTCATTCGTACAGAGCCAACATGCTCTTTCAATGATGTGTTAATATATGGAGAGAGATGTGCCACTCTGCCTGATAGAGAAAACACACAGCTGGTGCTTTTTCTTCCAGGTTTGCTCCTAGTATCTGCTCTCTCTGATTTTTTCATCAGCCACTGTTTTCAAGCTTTTGTTCAGCCGTAGAGAGCACTATCTGCCCTTGAAGTCTAAACTTTTAATTCTACATTCCCTCCTCCTTCCTTCATTAAGTCAGTTTACACTGGACAAGAAAATAAGGAGGCTTATTTTCTATAACTTTGAACTTCTGTAGCTGCTATTGGACATTTGAATGTTTGGGTACTCAGCACCCCTGAAAATCCTATTTCAGGTGTTAAAATATTTTTTTGCTGCTTTGTTGCCGAGCTGCTTCAAGCTGTGCATAAGCAGATAAACTAGGTGCATATTTTCCAGTGACACAAGGAATTAGTAGATTTAAATGCAGATCATTCCCAGAGCTGAGGAAGTAAAATTCAAATGTTTTATATTTGCTATGGTAAGTACATATACGAGCTTTGAAAAATTGTAAATGTAAGACATAGATAAGTAAAACAAATCTTTTAAGGAAGCAGCCCTAGCATTTGATGAAACACATAAAACAGATTCTTGCATAAAATTGGGACTTTAATGCTAGTAAATACACTGGTTTACTGGAAATCGACTCTTGATTTGATCATTGTGTGGGTGACCTGCTGCCTGGAGCTTTGGTCTGCTTACACCATTTCTCCTGGTGCCAAGACTCAAAGGCAGCCCATTGCTTTCTAATCATCCTTGCTGCGATGTCAGTGCCATGCTAACCGATGATCATAAACCACCATGCAGCTATTAATGCGGCTGTGGAGTAGCTAGTGAGTAAGTCATGTTATCTCCATTTTACAGATGAGATGGGCAAGGAAGGTAAAAATATGCTAAATGGCATACTGAAGGCCACAGAGAAAGTTTTTTGCTTCAGCCAGCTGTTCCTTTGGCTCCAGCCCCAAATATTCATGATGAGGCTGTCTGCTGCATATGCCAGCTACACATGAATGGAAAATGTGGGGTGAAGCATGGGGAATCTCATGCTGGCTTGCAATAATAGTTATGCTTCTAAACACACTAGCCCATTGTTTTGTAGCTGAAGGAGCCTTCATGTAGCAAAACAGCTGATGCATTTTAGTTGGTTAGAGCCTCCACCCTCTTCCTTTACACTTTTCCAGAGCTAGGGATGGGTAAATCTCAGCAGTGGTTGCCTGCACCCTGCTTCAAATTGCTCAATATCAACATGTGGCAAGGTGGCTAGGATTAAATTCCTGCCCCTCATTTTCTGAATTGGTTTCCTTAGGGCCCTGAAACAGCAGGAGGAAGAACATAAAGTGTGACTTCAAGATAGTAAGCTCAGTCTTTTGACATGAGGAATATTTTATTTTTTTCAGTGAGATTCCATTCAGCTTGTTTGAACATTTTCTTCCCCTTTGCGATTCCTTATTATGGTTATTTTTAAATATTCTTTGATCATGCTGCCTTAGCGTTGTTTATCTCACAGAGTGTTGCCTTTTGTCTCACAAGAGCAGGTTCACTCCCTCCCTGCTTTGACACATGCTGCTGAACATGGCTGTGTTCTTGCTGTGCAGCGGATCTATTCATGGTTTTATGAGTGGAAAGGGCTGTTTGCCGTGTGGAGCCCAGCAGGGCTAATAGCATATTTTTTCCCTGAGCTATTATCCCATTGGATTACCACCTGCCTTTTTACTATTTTGCAGACTATTTACATGGTCAGCTGATAAGTGATAGGTAAGCTTACTACTAATTGAGTTCCTTATTTAGTAGTGTAATTTGGGATGGACAGACCACACATAAGGCACCAGGAATAATTCTCTAGGAGTATGTAGGCTTTGACTCAGGTTAGTTATCAGGCTGAACTCCTTCTACTTCAGAGAAAATATTCCCCTCCAGGAAGAAGCTCTGTACTTTATGGCAGAAGGTTTGGGAAAGATGATACAAACTTTAAAGGGGAAGGTACTGTTGTTCACTGCTCCTCTGTGTTAAAACACTGTTTCCTGTAGTAGAAAGCTATAATTTTCAGTCTTGACACATACAACCAAAATCATTTTACATACATATATATATTTCAAAGATTACAGTTAGCTTTATTTGGTCCCCATTGCTTCCACAGAAAAATTTGGAGTAGGGGAGATATGGTGATAGGCTTCCAAAAAAGGTCAGCCAATATCCATCCACCATCATCAGAGGCAAAAGTAAGTATCTTCTGTCAAAAGCCCATCTAGCCCTAATCTCTTAACTACCAAGTAGGAAATTTAGTCCACTCCCTGAAAGTATGATCAACAATGCTTAGATGGGTAACACTGTAGGATAAAAGGTGTTTCTTTTTCCTTAGTACAATTACTTACCTGAGAGTTGGAAAGCTTCACATATTTCTACATCACTTTTTTATTTTATTTTATTTTTTATTTTTATATATTGGTACTGCATTTTCAGGACATCCATTCAGAACAAAAGCTGTCCTAATCTTTGTGTTCAAAGCTGAAACTTGAAGAGATCCAGGGTTACTCCCAGCTCTCTCACAGGTATTTCATCAGTCAGGATAATAATGCAGAATAGTTCTCTAGATCTTATGGTAAACATTGTGAATGCAGGGCATTTGTTGTAGGACTGTGATCAGCCCTTGTTTGACCCAAGACCTATCTACTGGCCTTACTAAGAAAAGTCTGTTTTCTCAATTAGCCGTCTGCCTAAATCTGTTTTTTGGCAAGCAAAGAGAGGACATTTTATCTGAAAATTGAAGATTGTGGAAAGAAAAGAGGAAAAGATATAGAAAGCAAAAAGAAAAAGGAGGGAAGGAGGGAAGGAAGGAAGGAAGGAAAGAAGGAAAGAGAAAGAAAGAAAGAAAAAAGAAAAAAGAAAAAAAGAAAGAAAGAAAGAAAGAAAGAAAGAAAGAAAGAAAGAAAGAAAAAAAGAAAGGAAGAAAGGAGGAAAGGAGGAAAGGAAAGAGAGAAAATTATGATGGTAGAAGTACATAATTAGTCAGATTCCACTTCATTTCATTTCATTTCTCTTTCCCATCAGAAACTGCTCTGACAATGTACCTACAAAATTAAAGAAGATGGGGAAGAAACTCAACACCTTCTTCAGCTTGAAAGTTGTTACCATGTGGTTGAGCAACATATCACTTCTAGATACCATTTTCATTTTACTGGCATCAGTAGCATTTGAAATCTAATTAACATGAAATAGATATGACAGGAAAATGAGAACCAATATTGAGTTGCCACATGTAAGCTCTGTTTTAAATGGACACATTCTTTCCAGCTTCTGCCATGTGCAACTACTTTGGCCATCATCACAGAAGAGAATGGCATAAAACACTGATTCTGTTGACATCAGTAGGGGTTTTGCCATGAGCTCTAATGGCAGAAGGTTTCCTTTCCCAGTCTCAGATTTCCTTTCCCTCCAGTGTGTCGTGTTCGGCATCATATTCTAATCTGTGTCATATTCTAATGAGATGTTGTTCTCTGAGGTTGCTCACCATGAATCTTGATGTTGTACTTCCCACTCCTTGGAAATAAAATGAATTTTGCACCACCTGTTTCCATGTTTCCCCCCCCACAGATATATCAAAAGTCAGGAAAACATGTTCCTGTGAATTTTAATCCTGTCTTTCCTTGGTTGGCCTTTTGCGTCACTGAGAACTGTGCACAAGTTATAATGTTTCTCTTTTATGCCTTTGGTGTAATAAGCAGTAAGAGGTACAGCACTGTAGTTAATTACGGAGTTACCAGCCCTTGCAGTGAATGGGGTAACCTACAACTCCAAGTCTGAGGCTCTCTCCAGACTCAGGTAGACATCTCCAGATGTCCTTTATTTGGGTAAAGTTTTAAAGATTGTCTTTGCAATCCAACCTCTTGCTTAGAAATAAAAATAAAAATAAATAAAAGGTGCAAAAAGCCTACCCAACCATCATAAATAAAAAATATATATGGTGAGGGAAATAAAGTGGAAGTTTTAACAAAAAAATGAGATTTCTGCTTGAAATACACACTTTGTGAAAGTCTGATTTGTGAGCTAAAAGTTTGAATGAAATAAAGATAGAACTATATAATGGCCTAATACAGTATCTCTGAGACTGAGAGAGAAAAGAAAAAAAGTGCTGTTGCATTATTATAAATTGAAGAAAAAATATGAGGAGAAATAGAACACAAATGGCTACTGTAGAGCAACTCCAACTATCGGTTGCAATGAACATGCTGGACAGTTTTCTGCCCTTATCTTTTAATTGTTCTTTCAACCTTTGCATACTTTTCTTTTTGCTTTCTGAGAAACAATGCAGAACATTTGTTTTCATGATTTTGAAGGGTACTATTATTCACTTATTCTTATAAAAAGGTGTCAGTATTCTGCACAATGAGGGTTTTCTCTCTTGCAGAAGAATTCTAGTATTGCTGTGGTTCCTACCTTATCACTTTTACTTCAAAAACTGGAGCCTGTAAATCCTCACATTTTTCTTTAGTGCCCCCACTAAAATACAGATAGCACTGAAAGTAATTGACACTGGAGAGGTAATGCTTTCATTAATATTCCAATAAATCTTATATCCTTTTTTTTTTTTTTTTTTGATTTCTGTGTGTACAGTCTTTCTATGTTCTGTTTCTGGGGCTCCCTCTTAAAAATTGCACCCCATTTTGGGTCTTGCTGAGATTGAAAGTTCTGTGGTGATCAACAGGAAGTTTCTTTCAGCTGTCATTTGGGACCAAGATATGACAGAGAAATACATACAGTTCTATCTTGTATGCAAATAAATATTTAACAGCAGCTCAAAAAACACATAAAATATTTTGCCACCTGAGCCTTTCTTCTTTGGCTCAGATTTTTTCTATTCACTACCACAGCTGCTTTGTGCCTTACCATCTCCTACCCTCCCTGTAGATATTCTGAATTAATGATGGCAAAAGAGTTTAAAGCAAATTCATCCTGCTTGAAGTTACCTTAATACTAATGCTCCGCACACTTGTTTCTCTTAAGATAGTGCTAACTGAAGACTACAACATTTTCATGCTTAGCGAGAGAGGGAAAATTCAAATTTCTAGTCAATTTTCTCTTGTATTTTTAAGAGTAATTGCATCATTATTCTCTGCCCCTTGAAATGTGACCACTTTTTCAATATGATGTCAGATCTAGGAACCAATTTCAGCTTGCTTGCTTTAATAATGGAACTGGGGCTCTGAACAATTCTCAGCATAGACATTATTATTATTATTATTATTTACTAGTGAGCTCTTATATGTTGCAGAACTTCTGCTCCTGAGGGAGAACATTTTAACTGTGCCCAACCCTGAAGATGCAGCAGTTAGCAGGAGGTGGTTAGTCTACAGAGAAAGGCCACACTGACAAATTTTGGCAATGGCTAGCTTTGATCCTGGTACCAACTCATAGAATTGAGTAAAGGCTTTTCATATGTCCTGATCTTCTAGCTAGAAAAAGGAGTAGAAATATTTGTTAGACTTTTCATTTAAAGACTTTTAGAAAGGCATAATTCAAGGACATTTTCTCTGGTTAATGAAATATTTTGAAATGGAAATGCTCAGCCCTCTGGGATAGCTTATCTGTTTTGAAATGAGCTGTTAAGCTTCCTATAAAGGCCTAGAAAAAAATAAAATTTTGATTCTCTAAAACCCTCCTGCTACATAAAGCACAAGAGGTAGCAGATGTATTGAGATGCAAAAATAATAAAATTTGGTTTTAAAAATGATAATCTGATAAAAGTAAATACAGTGTTTTGATCATAATGTACATTTGTAATTTCAGGCCAAGGACAGTCTGTCTAGTATTCCACTGGAGTATTTTGAGGAAGAATTTGAAGAAGATCATTGAGGTTGCTTTGTGGGCATTCACAGAGTGGTCATCCTAAATATAAGGATCACAATAGAGAAAAAGCATATAAGATTTTTTGAAATTATTATTATTATTTTTTTTAATTTTACATGTCATGTAATGGCGTGATACCGAAGATAAGCTTGCTTCTTGCTATCAAACAAAAAATAGTGGATATAGTAGAGGAAGCTATAGGCTTCATAACAAGTGGTAGATTGAGGGAAGACAGAAGCTGAGGAACAGCAGAGGGTTTCACTCATCAGAGTGTCCTGAACGGAGGGAAGGGTTGGGGGATGGTGGTTAGTAAGATCAGGAAAAGGGTAGTCATGACAGAGGGAACATCAGAATCAGGAAAAAGGAAGACTTTGTTGTATTGTTGGCCACCAAACTATTGGTATTACTGGAATAAATACATTTTCTAGAAAGAACAGGCAGGAGGCAAAAAAGCCTGTACAAGTTGAGGGGGACAAGTGAACATGCCATCTGCAAGGAAATATTTTTGGGGGAGGTGGAATGGAGGATCATTTGTGGACCTCTGAGTACTGTCTGGTTAAAGATCCCCCCAAAGCTTTATTGAGTAGACATGAGTCAACATATTGAAATATACATAGCAATTATATAAATCAACGCAAAGGTACTTCATGTAGATTTTAGCAGACTTTTTCCTTTTAATCTGGGTGTTGTCCTCTTAGTCTAGGTTCTCTGCCCCTGTTGTGGCAGAAGTGACTGCACTGTGGCATCCTATTTGTGTACTTTGGCTAGCCATTACCCTGTAATATCTGTTGCCCACACAAAGACTGAAAAGGATTATAGCTGTGTAATGCCATGTAGTCAGACAGAAGCAGGCAAATTAAAATATGTATTACATGTTAGGTTATCTCCCTCATTTACCAGTATTTATCACCCACTGTTTATCTAACATTGCTGTGATAGAAATTTCCAAGAGTGTTTTGAAAGACAAAGGTGTCTCTCTTTTACAATTACAGAATGAAAAGAGCCTCACTTGCCAGGATTTATAAGTATTTCATACTGATCTGCTCTATTCTTGGCAGTAGCATGTGGATTCCAACCCCCCCCCCCCCCCCTTTTTTTTTTTTTTTTTCAGATTGCAAACTTTTTGAAAAGCCATTTCCTTTTGAGTTGTTTAATATGGTGCCCAGAACAATAGTGGTCTCATTTGTGACTAAAGCTTCTTGGTGCTCTGATGTTATCTTTAAAGAACAACATTGAGAATTTTTTACGTTAAAGTGACTAAAGTTTCACTTGCATAAATCTAAAAAAGAAGTCATATTCTGTATGACATGAGTGCTGGATGTATCTCTTAATCCTTGGCTCTATGTGCTTGTCATCTTCTAATCCCTTCTTCAAATAGTACATTAGTTTAATATCAGCTAGTTACTGGCCCAGCACAATTTTTGATTTTTTTTTTTTTTTTTTTTTTTTTTTCCAAAGAGAAGATTTTTTAATACAGCAAAGGAAATTGTGCAGAACAAAAGGGGGCACTTAGTTGCATTAATGCAGTCTCCATCTTTGCCACCAGAGTGGTGGCTCCAACTATGCTGAAACACTCATGAGCCATAAGAAAAAGAAAAGGAAAAATCGCATCAGTGACAGCTGTACAGGGATGATTTTTCACTCATTGGAGAGACTGTCATAACTCACAGTCCTAAGAGAGTGTCTGTTTCTCACTGTCACTGGTGAGATAAGCTATATTTAATGCTGCAACATCAAAGCTGCCAATTTTACATTTGCATTTAGTGGTACAGTTACAAATTAAATACAGCATCTACCTGGTTTTGGTTCATAGAGGGTAAATGGATATAATTACAGTAGAGGGGGAAAAGGGCTTACTTAAACAAAGTTTCAAAGTGCAGGATTTGACATTTTAGGAACATTAAGCAGATACAGATTTTAGTAATGTGAATTTATATATTATCAGTGACACTACATTAGAAAAACATTCACAAGCATATTGAGGTCAGACTTCTTATTCTGCAAATTACTATAGAGTATCTTTAGTTAGCTCAGTGCTAAATATAAAAGAAAATCAACGTCCAGTCTCCCGTAATTAGTATGGAAAAAGAGTTTATGTTATCAGCAATGAAGATGAGATATATATTCGTGAATGTAAGCAATGGTGGGATACAATTAGAACGAGAATATCCTGTTGATTATCTGCTTATTTAAATGAGGAAAAATGCATCAAGTTCCTTTCAGGTGGTGGGATATATAACAAACTACTGATCAGGATTAAGTATCACTTCTTATTTTCTTTAAAAGGCTAGTGAAGTAATTGGAAAACACTGGATAGAGTCTGTTGTACTAAGACAGCATAAATCTAAAGTAAGTGTGACAAACGTACAATGGTTACACTTCTTCACTATCCATGTGTCCTATGTCTGAACTATTTATTAACTGAAATGTGAATGGGCAATGAAGGGCCAATTTATATGTAACACCAAGAGATGTATTATAACTGCCTTAAGCATTGATTTCCTTCCTTTGCCTATTCTTGATTGGGATATACACAGATAGAACAGCAATAATGTGGGGTTTCCTTATCAGATCTTGGATATTTCCCCAGACTGTCTGGAGCCATTAACCTTGCATATTATCTGACTTTAGTGATTAGTACAAGGCACATAAAACCGTATTGATAGCCAGCCTTGGGTTAGAATGGTGAGCTGAATTATTGGAGGTTAGATTTTGCTGACTTTGTGATACAAATGATAGTATTATGCTGGTCCTGTGAAATTGCTAATTTGTCATTTCTTTCATGGTGTAGTCAATGATGTGGTACTAATGAATGAGGCACGTAATTGTGTGATACAGAACTGTAGCTTCTTGCTGATCCCTCTGTGCCTATATTAGAGGGAAAGAATGTCAAGACCCTTTGTTCAGTAGTTCATTTCACATTTCTGTGCCATCCTATTAGATGATCAGAAGCAGTGTTTGTAATTAATGCTAAGGTTATCGCAGTTTGGCTTATAAACCTAACTTTGTTCTGTCGTACTTGTTACTTTTATGGGACACTTTAGTAGGATTCTAGCACTTTGCTTTTTCAGCTCTGCTGTGAGGCGTATGCAAAGCATCTGCAGTGAACTTCAGCAAGTGAAGTCCTCCAGGATCTTAGAGTTGCTGTCCTTTTGAGATCTCCCTTTGCTCATCTCAGAGACTGTCCAGTACAATGGGCCTCAAAAAGCATTTGGGAGATACAAGTTTGGGAGAGTGGGTGAACTGGTGGTTGAATGCTTAAAGCATTTCTTTTTGTCTACTGACTTATTTTTGCTTAAATGTTTTATTTTGTGCAAAGGGATCTAACTGAACCGGAGTAGCAAGTTGCTGTGGTCAATAAAAATGCTTCTTACTCTTTTGACAGAAAAAGATAATTTTTGAAGGCTAAACATGTATTTAAAATACCTTAAATATGAAAATTTAAAAAATTGTTACAACATGTCATTTCTGCAATTTTTAATCAGTTTCTGAATTTTGTCTTCAAAGGGCTGATGTAGTTTGAAATTCAAGTTAATAGTAATTTCATTTGAAAAAAGTCACGGTAAAGTGTTTGATCTAAACCATATTTCTTCATCTTCTTCTTTTTTTTATTTGTTTAGGAAATGCTTAAAATTTTTACCTTATCCTAAATCACACTGAAATTTCTTTTGTGAGGTAGGTTCATTTTCTTTCCATTTTTACTAAGAAATATGACACAGAAGGAAGGAGTAAGATTTTTATGGATTTTGACTTCTGGAAAAATGTTAATAGTTGTTAGTAGTATTAAAAATAGAATACACACACACACATATATATATACATATATATCAGGAGTTCTACCTATTTCCAAATTGGATGCATCTATGAGTTTTTCCACTTTTTATTTATTTGAATTTAATTGTAAAAATATTAAATAGATGTTTATGCCTCTCCCAAAAATGTTTCTGAACATTTAAAATGTTGGTGTTTCCCTTTTATTTTTATAAATTTCTTTTTTTCTCATTCTTTATCCATTTTATATCCAAGAAGAATAAGGCTTAAGCAAGGAAGGAGAAAAAACCTATTTGCAATGAATTAGGACAAAGTCTTTTATTTTAAATGATAAATTGGAGTTCATGGTTTTTCACAAGTATAATTTCAGCCTGAATTATTAGATACTTATTAGTGTTTAGTGCAGAAGGCACTGAAGAATTAGAAGTACAGTTATCTGTCTGCTTTCCACCTGGCATTAAGAAGCAGCTAGAGCAAACCATTTGCTTTTGTACACATTGATAGATCCCCTCTTCTGCCTGAAGTGGGCAAGTTCTACTGCAACAAGGACAGTGGTGGAGCACCAGCTCAGGCACTGCTGCCTGCAGGAGCTTTATAGTGGTTCTCATGCCATTTGACATTTAACTACAAGTTCAGCTTATGAAATCAAGTAAATACTGCAAAATTTCAGCCTGTGTTCAAATAAGACAGAGATATGAAAAAAAGTATCAGAGATGGTATTATAAGAAAAATGAGAAATAATCATGGTTTGCCAAGAAGTGAGAAAATGAGCCCAAGTGGATCCTGAGGGCTTGAAAACCAGAAGGTGCATGTGGTAAAGGAAGAACCTAGAGTTTTCCCAGAGTTATAAATGTAAAATTTCTGGTTTACACTAATTGAATGGTTTTTGTATACTATATTAGTAAATTTTTACAGATTTAGAGATCTAGATTCTGATTTACTGTTGTCCAGTTTGGTTAGATGTTAGTATGATACCACTGAGCTCAAAATTATCTCAGGCACAAACCCTTCTTTCCTTATTGGTCTGAGCAGTTTAATTGTGAGAAAATCACTTTGACAATCAGTGTTTTAGCCTTCTTACTTGTAAAAGGGGAATAGCAGTATTTGTTTCCCTCTGAAAAGTCTTTTTCAGTTTCACATAGGAATGACTTAGTCTTCAGCTGTTAGTGAATACTGCCTATGATATGCACTAGAGGTGTTCTGTGTCCCCCATTAAATTTAGCAGCAGAAATCTTTGCTGCCCAAATAAAAGAATTGGTCTCAAATTAATCTGATATGTTTAGATTTAAATAGATGCCCCTTCGGTCTTTGTGGGCTCATTTTTTTTTTACCATATGCAGTTGTAGTGCTGTAGTGAACTTTCACTGATGATGAAGTTGCTACATTTATTAAAATGACATCAGTATAGTGAACTTTTGTAAACGTTTTTGTATTTATTGCTTTAGTTTTCAAGCCAGAAGTCATGCCATTCTAAAAGGTATTATTAGCATGTCTCTGAGTTTGGATTGATGTCCTCCTCCTGCTGAAGAACTCAAACTCTGATAGTGAAATATTTGCATACTGCTGTTCTACTTGAAGTGTGTAATGGAAGATAGGAAGGCAGCTGTTTTCAGACCCATGTTCTTTCTCTACAAAGCAATTTTGTGCTGGTGCTCATAGAACGGTTTACTTGGGAGCCTACATTTTCATAAATTAACAGAAAAAAATCTCCCTTTAATATCACTCAAAAGCAAGTCAACAGTTTTTATTATTATTATTATTTATTTATGATTTTTTAAAGATCTTTAAATATTTGTGGAATGTGGGATGCACTAGCTTTTATTGTTGGATATGGCATTTTTGGCAAGATTAATCTCAGACAGCAAATACAGGAAAAAAGACAATGTTAGGGTCCCACTAATGCAGAGTTTGTGCCTTTCTGAAGCACAGGAATAGTAGGATTTGGAGAGACACGGTGGAGGGCACTGCCATTTCTGCATTGTGATGGCCTTTTGCAGGGCTGAGGAAGTGTAATTTACCAAATGAACCAATGAACTGGGAAGCAGTTTCTATTCCTAGTGCTGTTTCCAAATAAAGCTTTATATTTAGATTATAAAGTTCATAGATGATCCTTCACAATGTGTTTGCACAAAACCAAGACTGAAAGGATTTGAAATGAAGTAGATACACTTATTTTCTTCTGTTACTGTTCTTATAGACGTATAAGGAAATTTTTAAGAGAAGTCTTATAGACGGAGATAAAATCTCTTAGTTGGAGCAACAAATATAACTGGAAAAACTCAGCAAGCTATTGGTAATACAAACAATATTTTAGAAATATTTACATTTTTGTTTAGATTGAGAGAAAATGTAGTTGCTACTTTTGTGATAGAAGGGTGTAACCAGTGGTTATATCCCAGGGGGCAGAAATAATGTACAGACAGATAGAGCAGCGGGAGGGAAGGTGTTTTTTTTTTTTTTTTTTTTTAAAAAAAAAAATCTTACTGGATTTTATTATTCCTCAAATCCAGGAGTGCTATGAACGTTATTTTGTAGTTGTTTTTTTTAAAGACATTTTTGCAGGTCACCACTGAATTGCAAGATTAGGGATGAGAAATGGAATGACTGGTGAATACCTGGGTCTTGAACTGATTTTGTATGGATGTGAGATTTCACTCTGTAACATAGCAATTATTATGTTTCAGCTACTCAGTTGTTATGAGAACTCTGTATGAAGACTATGTGAACAACACTATGTGCTGAGAATTATTGGGATCTGAGGATTTTTTTGTTGTTTTAAAAATTATTATTATTATTATTGGAGTGTGGGGTGAATTATTTAGTGCTCTCTTACACAGAAGTGTTATAGGATCAGAATAATGGAATGGCTTGAGTTGGCTTTTTAAAGACCACCTAGTTTCAACGCCCTGCCATGGTCAGTGAGTTGTAACTCCCACTATGCCAGGTTGCCCAAAGCCCTATCCAACCTGGCCTTGAACACCTCCAGGGATGGGGCAACCACAGCTTATCTCAGCAACCTGTTCCAATGCCTCTCCACCCTCAGAGTAAAGAATTTGTTCCTTATATCCAATGTAAATCTACCCTCTTTTAGTTTAAAATGGTTACTTGTGCTATCACTACAATTTGAAAAGCTTTCTGCCTATTAGTCAGACCAGACATTGTCCAGGTCTGTTCAGTACTTCTTGGACTATAACAACTTTCATCAGTTTGTAGTCTAATGAAATTGGGAGGTTACTTGAAGGCTAGGGAATTTTCTGTTGGGAACATATATTTGAAGGTAGAATTTTTTTATATATTATTATTATTATTATTTTTAAGAACGCTTTGCAATTCTTTATTTGCTTTCCCTATAATTTCCTAAGACTGGTGGCATGTGCTATTCGAGGGTGTGTAATCAATTGGTAGTTTTTTTTTTGTTTTTTTTTTTTTCCCTATAAGGAGTTCTTCCATGACAACTAGTTACTTTCTGTATCTGTATGCTATGAAAATTAGAGTCTTCCATGTGTTTATTTTCAATAAAATAGATAGATTATTGAATCAAGTAGAGATAAGACAATTACTTGCTCTTCTATCCTGCCACACAACAGCTGTAATACTTTATGCCCAGGAGAATTTTGCTCACTTTTGTTTAATTCAGGCTCTATGTCTTCTAGTGTTTTTGTTGTTGTTTTGTTTATTTGTTTTTTTATTTATTTATTTATTTATTTTTAATTCTTGGTAAACATGTTTCCTGCTATGTGTCTTTCTCATTTGGTTAGAAATGGGTATTGCAGATTTAACCCACTACTGGACAACCCTGAACAACATCTGAAAAAGGTCAAAAGTGATCTGCTAGGGCAAGGGGGTCCAAGAGTCCTTTTTGTCTACTAGCAAGGTGACAGCCACAGTCTTTTAAAATGCTCGTAGGTCTGCCTTACTTCTCCATTACATGGATCAATAGGAGTGGGAGCTGGTCTCACTAAAGACCTATCTATAGTCACCTTTTCAAGACTAGGTACCATGTTGCTGGACCCTAGAAGGCAAAGCTGAGTCTTATGTTGACCATCATCATAAATTGTAGTCCGGTAAATCTGCACACTATTTCCCTCCCCTTGGGCATAAGCTGGAAAGGTTCATCTCTAAAAACAGCTGGCAGGCTAGCTGGGTGTTTCACCAAGTCTGTTTTTTCAGACTCTACACATACTGCTGATGGGTTTTGTTGGTGTGGTGGTAGAGGATAAAAGAAAACAGACCTGTTAACAGTTTGGTTGAAACAAGAGAGATATTTTTTGACCTGAAATCCCATGTATTAGAGCCTAGTTGTTTGACTGATAAAAGAACTTCCATTGTTGTGACAAATTATCTATTTTGTCCACACTAAAATATAAAACATTTCTGTTGAAGGAAAATACAGCACCATAAATAATTAAAACCATTCCAATTGACTTTTTGGGTCAATTTTAATCTGACCTTAAATCTCAATGGTCAGCCTTTTTATTTTTATTTTTTTAATTACTGATTGTTTAGAGAGATTACTCTGAGCAATTACTAGTTAATATCCTTAATAGCCAGTTTTACATGTAGTCCTCTGCTATGTTGCCACTGGCCCTGCTTGAGAAACATAATACACCGAATATCAGATCACATCCTGTATGTCCCGAGTATTAAAGAGAACAAAATGAAAGTAATATGAATTTCACTGATAAGGACCACTTTTTCTGTGATTATAGTTCTATCAAAATGTACCAGTCTAATATTAAGCACAGATTTACATATCTTTGAAATAATACAATTATATATAAGAAACCTTGCCTTAGCGATTAAGACAATGAAATCTGCCCCATGGTGTTATGGGGAGAAGGCCACTGTTTTTGGTCTGGATAGTGGTTTTTTTTTCTTTCCATTTTTTTTTTTTCTTCTTCTTGATATTATTGAAGCTATATGAGGCAACAGCCTTTTTTCTTTCTATTTTCTGGAGGGTTACAATGGTTCTGTCAGTGATACTTGGGTTACATATTAAATGACTTTGTGGAGGTTCCTGTTTTATTGTAATCAAGCATTTAGCAACAACTAGATGGTATATTTGTGCCTCGCAGTTAGTTGTTTCACTGAGATTAAGGAACTATGGACCTTCTATATGTGCTATTATTTATTGAACCATGTTTGAAGAAATTTGTCTACTGCTTTTCATTGATGGGAGTTTCTGGCTAACAGCACTTTAAATAAGTGGAAAATGCTCAGTTATCACCCAATGTGAACAGGATCAATAATAGTTTAGTAGTGTCTGATAATTGCAGTGGCTGTTATACACAAGAGCTTGCATCTTCTTGAGTGACTCTTATCAATCTATTGTCCGTCATCATCTGATAATCAGACCGAAAATATAGTGGGGAATTATCCCTTTTTGAATCAAGCTTGTGAAAAACATTTGAAATAATGGTAAAAAAATCTCATTGTTCAACTCAGCAGGGAGAAAAATTCAGTATCTGGGTGACTGGAGTGAGAAAGGGACAGAAAAAAAAAATCCACTGTGCACTTGCTAAGTAGAAAGATATGTGGCACGATGATATAAGGGGAAAATATTATTTCTGCAAAATTCAGAGTGCTAAAATATGTGCATTTATATTCCAAAGAAGTCATGACCCTTTGTACTTCTCAGGACTAAGCTGATGACTTGAAAGGAAACCATGGGACACACGTAGCAAGAAAGGTATGATAGAGTGCAGCAGAGTGCAGCTCTTGCTGCTTTGTTCCTGAGAGCAGCAGTATCTCCATTTCACAGCACAAGCACCCCAACACTGTGATGGTGTGCAGCTTTGACTGTACCTTCCTGCTTTTGGGAGTAATGTTGCTCCTGGACACACTGCGTTTGCTTACTAAGATGGGATATTTATCTCCTTCCCTTTTTCTTTCTATGTCAACAGTAGTGAGATTTTTTTTTTTAGTGATAGTATCATCATCATTCTGTTTGTGCTTCTCTCTTCCTTATCATTTTTTATTTTTTATTTTTTTTAATTTTTATTTTATGTAGCTATTTTTACTAACATATATATCCTGGTTAACTTAGATATCATGGATTTTTTTCCTCTCTGAGAAAAATGTCCATCTAGGTAATATTGCTAAGCTCAGTTACATGAGAGAACTAAGAGAATCCTTTGCATTTTAACACATTTGTTGTAGGAATGAAGAAATGAAACAAAAACAAAAGAACACAAATAAACAAGCAAACAAACAAACAAAAAAACAACCAAACAAACTAAACAACTGAAAATGCAGTTAAATGTTATGTGCCTCTGTAGTTGATGATAGACAAATAATTGTTTCCAAGGGGAAATGTCAGGGATGTTGAATTCTCTCTCCTTTCATTGACTAGAAATGAAAGTTAAGGTGATGAAACTGTTAACTTGGATGCCTCAGCAAAGTCTTCATGCTCAGGGAAAACTTTGGAGTCCTTTCTTCATTCACAGCAGAGGTATAACAGAAGCAGATGGGGGTCTTCTCTTTGCTAACAGGCCAGAATACCATACTAGTTGGGTACATTTATTTCAGTTGTTACAGGTGTGAGCTCTTACAGATAATGCATTATTATTACATCTAAAAACTACACCTTCTCCCTGGGATGGACAAAGATATAGGACTGTCTCTACACATACTGAAAATCTGATATATTTTAGGCTTCCCTCACAGGGGATATCTAAGAAGCCACGATGTAATTTAAAGATAGACTTGGATCTGAGATGCAGTTGCACCAGTGGATGCAACTTAACCATGGAACATTTCATAAAGAACACTAGCTTTACTGGTATGTTCTTTTACAAAAATTATCCAACAGTTTTTGTGTATTCTAGGAATAGCAACATCATGCTTTGCTTTGGAAAATGGCACCAGCCTATGGTATCAGGCCACCTATCTGGCAGACACCTATGCTGGGGAAAGAGAGAAGCACAAAGTAACTCTTTTCCCATTCTGCTGTACTTTTAATTGTTGTATCTGTCTTTTGGCTAGACTTATTCTTTGAGATCATAGAATCACAAAGTAACTCACACTGGACGAGACCTTCTGAGACCAAGTCCAATTACATTAGGTTTCTCTGGGACTGGTACAGTGGAGTTTTGGATATCTCCAAGGATATTCACAACTTCTGTGGGTTCCTGTTCCAGTGTCTGGTTACCTTCATAGTAAAAGAAAAATTTTCCTTATTCATGGAAATTCAGAAACTCCTGTGTTTTCCAATTTGTGCCTGTTTCCTTTTGATTTATCACTGTGCACTCCTGAGAAGTCTGTCTCTATTCCTTAGGCAATGTAGACAGCAATAAAACCTGTCCTTATCTTTGTCACCATAAACTTGAGCAAGACCTCTCCTTCAGTCTCTCCTTGTATGCCATATACTCCAGCCCCTTGACCTAGGTGTCTCTGTGCAGGACTCACTCCATTAATGTCAGTATCATTCTTCTGCTGGTGAGCTCCAAACTGGATACAGTACTGCAGGTGTGGTCTTTCTAGTGCTGAGTAGAGGGGAAGGATCATCTCCCTTGACCTATGGGTTCTTCTCTTTCTCATGTAGCCCAGTATTTTTTTGTCTTCACTGCAAAGACACTAATGACTCTTGTTCAAAATAAATATGCTATGATGTGATGGCATAAATTGTTTTAATTATACCTGGTCTTAAACACCAAAGTAGTGTTTTTGAAAACTCTGAAAACTTTATATCATCGTGTCACAGTCAATTGTATTCAGAGTATCTCAGTTTAGATCTTACTGAATAGAGTCTGTAACACTCCTAAATGATATTTAAGCTAAAAGTCTCAGTCTACCCTGGCTGCATTATCTTTAGTAAACTCACTCATCTATTGAATAAAAATTTGATTTCTGACGTGTTGCATTTCTTGCAATGTGAAGGGTTAGATGCAACATTTCTTTACCACGGCATGTCCATAACCTCTATTCCTTTCCATTTATTTCAAAGGCAGTTCCAGACATGAGTGTGATCTGCTGTGTAGTGTGTATCTTCTGGAATCTTCAGAATGAAATGAAATTACAACAGCTCTAATTCACTAAGAAAAGAATTTTATCTGAGCAAACAGGAAACCTAACTGGTGGGTGCTTCTGTTGTCTTGCAGTCCTTCGCCAGTTAACTCGAGCACACTCAAGTTGCTCTGTTAAAACAAAGCAAAATTTTCTGGTAACCAAAGTATAATTGTTTTGGAATATTAGTCTCCAGCAGATAGCTATTTCTCTGTGCAAGGATATTGTCTTTTTCTCAATCAGTCACTGAATAAGGATTTAAAAATACTACTTTATGAGAGATGTCTTACAAAACTCTTTCTGATTTAAAAAAATTACTCAATTTTGCATCAGTGCTACCCACCCAACTCCCACCCACCCCAAACTCCACTGTTTCTCAGTGAAAAAGGGGGAACAGGTGAATCCCTGCTGAACCCAGAAAAGCAGCATCACTGAAGGCAATGGCAAATTGGTTTCAAGTTCCTGTTCTACCATGCTTCATATCTCCTTATCTGCTGAACAGTTGTATTCATTCATCCCTTTATATAAAACAGAGTGGGATTTTGCTGGGTTGCCTTTCATATCCTGTGCTAGAGATGACACAATCCTCTTCTCTGGTCCTAGGCATAGGACTTGAGAAGGAACATGGGCACATTGAAAAGGTAGATAACTTAGTTGTGGATTGATCAGATTCATCAATACCTGCCTTACTCAGCCTTTTTATTTTGAAATTAATTTACCTCTGGTTCTTATTGATTGCAATAGCCTTTTTTTTTTTTTTTTTTTTTTTTTTTTCTCCGCAGCAGTTTGCTTTGGTAAGAGCCACTCTCTGCTCATCCCAGAGCTGCAGAACACTGTCAGACATCTCTTCCCCCTTTTCCCAAGCTGGGACTGCCAGCCTGACCTCTCTGGCCCACACAAGACATTGGACAGCCTGAGCATGAGTAGAGGTTTTCAGCAGATCCACACAATGTTTTCCACCTGTCTTCCAGCTCTTGGCCCTTTGTACTCTCTTTATTCTCCAAAGAGGAGACAGGGTGATATCCAGTATCCAGAAAGCCAGAGGGAGTCATGTTCTTCTATTTTAAACCTAGAAAAGTCAGTGTCAATATATAATCTTACAGCCTACCGACCCTCCACTAATATTTAAGAGCACTGAAATGTTTCCCGCAGCCCATGTCTTTAGGGCAGAATAGTCCACACTAGTGAACCCAAGACCTGAGTTAATAGCTACCCTTTTAAGATAGGGAGGAGTTCATAGAGGATAAAGAACAATGTAAAAATGCATCTAAAACTGGAACCCGGTAATGGCTTTTGTGTTAGATGGCTAAAGAGAAACATGGAATGCTCTCAAGGATTGCAGTTCAATTCCTGGTTGTAACAGTGCAGTTAGGAGTCATGAAAATGGCAAATGGCAATTTTCATTAAGATTAGGGACTTCTCTCCCTCCCTTCATGTCATCTCTCCCCCTCTCCCCCCTTTTATTTAGAAATGGGAAGCACCCTTACGAGAAGTGATGCACAACAGGCAATGTCCAAATATGTTATAGGCATATCTTTAGCCTACAACATAATTTTTCTTTCAAAAATCATGGTAGTGAGTAAAGGCTTTAATGGAAACTTCTTTAGGTTAGATTATAATAGTTTTCAGTGATCAGCAAATTATTGATATATATTTTATATATATTGATATATATTGATATATATATATTGAATAGATTTATCCTTTCAACAACTCTAAAGTTTACTTTTAACATCTAACAACCTAAGACATGGTTCATTTATTTCAACTGGACTAAGTGTCTATTTTTTGTTTGTTTGTTTGTTTTAGCATTTGGGAAGGTATGAAACTAACTCTTAAATCCTTTACATGACTATCAGGTACCACTCTTTCAAATAAGCTTTACTTCTGCAGCAACATCTTCCAGAATTGAGTCAAAGTATACTGGAACTCTACTCCCTCACTTAAGGCAGTGACAAAAAGGAAAGCTGAAGTATCTCTATCTCTATCCAACTACATGCTAAGATGGCACTGAAGACTGTAATTTCTTAGGCACTATTCATCATCCATCTTAACATCTGCTGAAATGCTTTCCTGCAGTTGTATTTAGTATTCTAGTAGATTTATTTATTTAGAATCATGGCATCTCAACAAATGGCAAGTTCAGAATCTGATATGGGTTCTCCCTGTTAAAACACCTGTATTCTAAAACACTGTGGAGTATTTAGGGCTCACAAAAAGCATTTACTTATTTATTTATTTATTTATTTAATTTTGCAAGTGGAGCTATTCAGAATGGATTTAGGTATGCTTTTACTAGTCCTAGAATTCAACTGATTTTCAGGGGGTGGTATGATCCATTTGGTTGTGTAAGTGTCTCAGACATCCATAGATTAATAAATTCAAGAGAAACATATCCTACTTTGTCACCTTATTCTATTGATATATAAAATAAGCCTTTGTGAAGTAAATGCATACATTAATGGAAGCTTCAACTGTTGATCTCTCTGTTTCTGTCACCATTATAATATTACTTACTCACAGCTTTTTGTGTCTAATTTACCCAAGAGTATTTTTAATAGAAGCATAAGAGAAGTTCAGTGCTGGATATGAAAAGGAACTGGGGTCCAGTCTCTTTGGCAAATACTCAATAACAAGGTAATTCTTTAAAGGTATTTCACATAGCTATGAGAGAATGAAATAAATGCTTCAGAGTCACTCTGGTCTTTCATATAAATACACAATTAGATTATATGATTTGCATTAAATGATGTTAATTTACATAATAAAATATGTAAAGCATTCCCAAGGATTCAGGACAGATCTATACAAACAGAGAGACCTTTTACAAGCCTTTTACAAGATGTGTTTGGGGGTCTTTCTTACAAATTTTGAATAAAATTAACTACTGCTCATTCTCATGCATGCTATCAGGTTTTTTTTACTTACCAATATACCAATGTTTTTCACATCAGCATGTGGATATCTTTAATATTTATGAGACATAAATGCATTTATATAAGAACAAATAGGTAACTGATGTAAAGAAAAGTAACAAAAGTAAATTGGATCATTACAAACATGTCCACTTCTGGTTTTGTGTAATGAAAACTATGAGTATCCTACTAATGAAATATGGGAAGAATTTGCTTGCCAGATATTTTTATAAAATATAAAGCTTTTATTTTCACAAACTGTTAGCAAATGATGTAACATAGACAAAGGACGTAAGGGTGTGGGGGGAACTGAAAGAAGCCTGCCTTCTTTTTTCATGGAAGACAGCACATCAGGCAAAGGAAAGGACTATGCTGGCTGTATCTTCCAAACCCAGTCTGCAAGCCTTTATACAATTGGTTGCTTCATTTGACATCAGTGAAGGCTTTGAAGTGAGTAAAGACTGTAGGGCTGTCTCCTCTCTGATGTCATCAATGGTTGGACTTGATGATCTTGGACATCTTTTCCAACCTAAGTGATTCTGTTTCTATGGCCATCTTGAAGAGATCTCTCACTTTGGCTGCTTGTTCCCTTAAAGCTTCCAAAATCAAAATGGTTTATTTCCAGCATATCTAATTATACACCTAAACTTTACAAACCATTCTGAGAGCTATTATTTTAATTTTATATATTTACACTTGAACCCCCATGTATTTTGGAACAGTTCTGGGACATATTCTTAGAAATGTTTAAAACTATATGTAGCCGATACAGAATACAGATATCAATGTGGCACAACTGAAAATGATGAGCTATGACATAACACCCATAAGTACATCATGTCTTGTGTTTACAATCAAGTCAATCAGTCCACCTAAATTTAACAGTTAAGGTTGCACCTTCCACTTCAAATAAGAGAGTGGCAGATGGGTTATGAGCAAGCCACATGGTTGCTTGCTTCCTGAACTTTACATTTTCAGAATAATAACTTGAAAATTTGTGTAAGGAACAACTGTTAATGAGCACAGTCCTGTTGAAATAGAGATGTAGCACTTATTCATATGTGTTGATTACAGGATGGTGTAGCATTCAAGGTTAAATATGATGACTATTTCTTCAAGATTTCTTGACTCAACATACATATGCATATATATACACCATTGTAGGGCAGGGTTTTTTTAACTCCTCCTCTTTTAAGGCACAAAAATTACCTCATGAGAAAGCCAGCAAAACCCCAGACTGAACACAAGACGCAGTAAAAGTCTCAGATTTTAAGAGGTGTGTAGTTTTGGATTTTTTCTTCTTCTTTTGTTATAACCACATATACCTGACATAGGTACAGTATCGATCCACCTACTGGTGCTGAAGCTGGCTTTTTGTTCATCTGGTGGTTGTGTTACCCTCCAGCTGCATGTCGGTTCATCAAAATCAATTCCCTTTTGATTTTTGCAGCAGCAGAGATGGGTCAGCTAACAAATGACAAAGGGCCCTATTCATGACAAAGTGATTGTTGCATTACAAGTACAATTTTGTAGGAATTTAACAAAAAAAGAAGCACAAGAACACAATTTTCCTGCATCATTTGCTGTCTCACATGATTCCTCAGACCTCTTGAATGTCACATAATACAGTATTAGGCTGTCTTCAGAGAAGACTAGTCACCTTCTTAAAGAGAAACCCACCAGATTCAAAAGTCTGCATTTTTTATTTCAATAGTAAAAATGAGTTCTTCATTTAAATGAATTTTCTAACACTTTGTACCTTGACTGACCACAAAGAACTCCCTGCATATTACTCACAATATTATCACAATATTATCATATCCTATTTATTTTAATTATTTAGCATAGATTACATATGGAGGCAAGAGCTCACTGATGCAGTATGTTGATTGGTCATTCATCCTGTAAAACAGTCATAAGTGCCTCCTGCAAAGCTGGCTCAACTGCAAAGCTCAAATAGAATCTAGAAAAAGACACCATGATCCAGTTTTGCAGGGATTTTGACCAACACAGCACTGACAGTTGATGATAATATATGAATTGACAGAAGAAGGCACAGTTTCAGGACATGAAATTTTACTGCTGATATTTTTGCCTAAATAAAAGCTTGATTTTAACAGTTTTGAGTGTATGCAGGACCCAAACGTCTTACTTTGTCGGCATATATCAGATGAATGGCAAATATGTAGATGAAAATGAAGTTTAAGCACTTATACACAAACCTGAGTGAGAAAGTATTCCATGGTAGTTGGAGTGTCCTTACTTACATCAACATGTAGAGCAACCTGGCCGCAAGTTTCAGCTCTGTTTTATTGCAGCAATAATACCAAAGTCTGGGAAACTGCTGTGATTTACCAGTTGAAGGATCACCTATTCTGAAGTAACTTTTGGATGTCACAGAGCTGAAGAAGGTAGTCTTCAAATCTTTGTATTTTCAACAGCCCTGGTTTAGTGGTTCAGGAAACCAAAGATTTAGTGAGTTGCTTGAGCTTGTTCTCACCTCTCAGGGTTGTAAACTTTTGTCTTACACTCAAATAGTGTAACCTATTTGGTTCCAAACCCACCACACAATTGTTCCTAAGGTTGGCAAGTTGGAAGAGTTTTGCTTCCAGGAAGGTGGTAACTCATTTTCCACTTTGTCCTTTTAAAAATATTTTCTGATTTTTTTTTTTTTTTTTTTTTTTTTCCTCTGGGAATTCTTAGTTGTTGGTATTTATTTAGCTGTAATGGTAATGGGGGCAGACTTTCTCATTATTAACTTGTCTAAGAGTGGTTTGTAAGCATTCCCAGGTCAGTGAAGAATAGGTTATTCTGCCTTTTTGAAAGCATTGTAGGGGGATGGTGTAGAACTCCCTGCAAGGAGGCAGTTTCCAACCTCTAACCCCATGGACTATTTTGCAAAGTCTTTGCCTTCTCAATCCTAGAGAGGTTTTCAATTGCAAATTTAGCTCTCCCCATCTACACTGACAGCCAAAAGATGTACGCTTCTTGAACACATAACATGACTTGGGCTATAGTGTTACCTGGTGCCCTCATTGGAGCTGGGGCTGCATCTAGCACAGACTTTCTGTATCTCCACAAGTCCATGGAAAAGACCATCGTTAGGGCACTCTGGGATTGTTTTGGTTGTTGCTGAATTTTTATTTTATTTATTTTTTATTGCTAGATAACTCAAAAGAGAGACAGCTTCTGTTTGTCAGTCAAAGGGAATAAAAATGCAAACAATGACAGTATTATGCCTGTATGGATGTATGATTTGCATTTAGATTTATGTAAATAGCTATGGAAATTAAGTTGGCACTTGGCTTTCAGTACGTTACTGGTATGGCTCATGGAGTTTTAAAGTTTGAACAGACACATTTTAGTTTCTTCTGTCACAGAAATAACTTTTCTCTAGTTAAACTAGAACACTTCCTTTCTGTATTTCACAAGACACTAGACTTTTCCCCCATTTATAGACTTGAAACTATTCATATTTTTATTTTATATTCATGTTTTTAGCCCCAGAAGTTTTAAACATGCAGATGCTGTTTTTTGCATGTGCGTATTCTTGTGTGTTTTAATTTATAAGCAGAAAAACTGCAGTTTACTGGTATCTTGTTCTGAAGGATTAGCAGCCAGTACCCAGGAACACATTGGGACAGTCTTTTCACAGCTATTTAGGCACAGAATAGAAATGCTTATTGATCCTACTGAAACAACTAAGACATGTCTATTATTACTACATATCCATTGATACTTTGGTGTTACATTTGCCCTATAGACAATAGTCTTTAACCAAGGTGTTGTCCAGACTGTGGCCTGATAGGAAAATGCATTATTCTGGGGGACATGTTACTGATTTGTGTACTCCACTGCAATCTTATTCTTGATAGGAATGGGAATATCACATTAACCTAATTGGGAGCAGATTCAATCTGCAAGGCTTGAATTAATATACTTCTTCATTTTGGAACTGCTTATCACTGATACGCTTTTTCCTTATAACTATTTTAAGGTCATGATAAGTTCAAGTATTTTAAATATGGTCAATACATTTCCGTTGCCTATTTCATATTTTCTGAAATGCTCAATAACATTCTTCTCCTCTCTGATCAGAAGCAACAAGAGCCATTCCTTTCTTCTGGTGCAAACACATGATTAACACATGATTTAACTTGGGGTCTGTATAGTTCAGAGATGCTGATAGTTTATCAGGGCTTTTTTTTTTTTTTCCTCCCAGCAGTCTCCTTCTAAGGAGTTGATCCATTTGCAAGCTATAATGAGAAGTAGGTTAAGAGAAAAAGGGCATGGAGAGAATTAAAATTCAGCAGCCTAATATCAGCAGCAGTTTATAGCAGGGCCTTATAAAGGCAGCTCAGTGTCATTTTTTTTTTTTTTGTGTGTGTGTGTGTGTGTGTGTGTGTGTGTGTGTGTGTGCACTTTTATTTCCTTTGATATCAGCAGGGGAATTTTCTCTGTAAGACCCATTCCCATCTCACTTTTCTGCTTTCAGATCCCTGCTGCTCTGGGTTTTCTCCTTTCATTTTGATATATGTTATATTCTTCAACCTTCCCACTTGAAGGTTGTAGGAAGACGATATTGCCCTTAAAATAGAGATCACAACTGACGTGAAAATTCTTCAAGGGGTGGCTCTGCTTTTCATATATGTTGAAAAGAATCCTTCCAGTGTCTGGGAGGCCTTGGCGATTATGGAGGCGAAATCCTCGGGACATCATCCTATACTTAATAAAGTGGTACTAGAAATGGCAACTCACTATTTGCAGTTTCAGCTGGACCATATCCATAATAAAAATACATTTGAGTATTCTATTATTATGTAACAATATGCTATATATATATATACATATAAATATATATATAGCATATATATATATATGTCCATATATATATGCCCATATGTGGACATATATATATGTGTCCATATATATATGGACATATATATGAACCTATCTCTAATGCTGTTAGTGAATTAAAAATGTACTGTAATGTACTATTGCTCAAATCTTTGCCCTCTAAAACATATGACAAGCTCCCCAGTTTGAACTATTTTTTTTTTCTATACTTCCTGGGACAGAGGCTAAAAAGCCAGTTAGATGCTTCTGCAGAAGTGGGGAATTTCTTTCAACATCCCAGTCATAGAGTGGCTAACCTGTTCCGAGGGAAATTGTGGTTTAACTTCCCATGATAATTCTCTCAAGCTATTTGCTGACTCTTTTGCTTTGTGGTGATCCACATTGTAGGCTAGGAAAGCAGTGTGCAGGGGAAGCATGTGGTTATCTCACACGGTCGACTCCAGCAGTGGCCTCTGCTGCATTTCTAGCTTCTACAAATAGATGGCACTTTTGACTTGTACTACTGCAATTCAGCTGGTAGGATGTGATACCTGAAAAAACACTTGCTAAGGTTTTTGTAAGTCAGGCACATATTTGTTATACTTATATATGGGCAAAAGAAATGAAGCAGACTCAAATAGTCTGCCACATATATCTCAGGTGGCGAAAGCTTAAAAATTAAATAGTAGAATGGGTAAATCAAGTACAATTGTAACATATTTTGAGACTCATACACTGGCTTCTCAGGGCAAGCTGAAGGAGAATTATCTTTTAATACTGAGTTGTTTTAAACATGAGTGAGGTAAATGCCACAAAAGTCTCTTATTTGCTGCTTTTCTGGTCTACACGTGTGCACACAGAGACACACGCACACAGGGGGGAAAAATCAGCCTGTTGTCTTGCAAGTGTTACTTATCATATTAATTAAAATCTGGTGACACGATAACACTAGCAGCTGTGTGGGAAAGCGAGGGAAATTAACAAACGTTTGATTTGTTGTGTTGCTAATGTGACACTTATTATACAGGTCACAGTAAAACAATACCTCAGCCAAAATATGCTAATACTGGTGGAGAACTGTTGCAGTTGTAAAAACATTGGTGTTTATTATAATGAGGCAAAATAGCACATTACCTTTAGCAGAGAGAATTGCTGTTTCTCAGGGCAAGAATACGGTGTATCTGAAGGTTTAATAATAGGAAAGATGTAGAGAAAGAATAAAGTGAAATTATTATACTGATTCATGAAAGCCACTAAAAAGAAAACAACCTCTGCTAAGAAAAGGAAGTAAAGCTCTTAGAAAGCAACATATGCAATTTCTAATGGACATGGATTAAATGGAGGATGCCTGCAGCTTCTTCGTTTAGCATTCCAAGGAACTTTGTTACAAGAACAAAAGAAAATGATTTACTAAGATACAAGTTATGCTATAAAATACACGTAGCACAGTAATTACATTTAGAAATGGATGTATTAACTGCCCTTTTCCCCTGAGGAAAACTAGTATGTAAGCTTATTTTTAAGGGTGGCTTATCAACCGATGACATTTTTAAACAAAGAAATTTGGACTTTAAATACTTATTCCCATGCAATTGTTGGATTACATATATTTGCTTGCTGTTTAGTACCTCTTCCCAAAGTTATTTTGCCCATGGTATATGTTTTTTTTTTTGTTTCTTTTTTTGTTGTTGTTGTTTTAATATATATATAAAAATAAATAAGTTTACAGAATTCATATTAGAAATTCTTCTCACAACCAAAGTAAAAATTAAGAGCATACATTCAGAATTTTCTAGTTATTTACATCATCCCAGGAAGAACTTGATTTTTACCTTTTCAAATGTTCTTTAATTTCCAGGGTATTTTCCCGATCTCTCTTTTTTCAGCCCAAGGAAGGATATATATTTTTGTTTCTGATGTTTTGATCATTTTACTGAAATGGGGTGTATGAAGTCAACCATTTGTTTGACAGTCTTTGACAGCAGATTATGTAGATTTTGTCTGACAGAACACTAGTCATTCGGAACTGAATTCTGAGTGAGCAGTCTAGACTAGAGGTCAGGCTGCAGGGTACAAATGGGGACAGATATTTCACCTTGCCGTGTGAGAGGACACAAAAAAGCACACAACAAGGAATTGGTGAGAACTAAAGGTTGAAGCAGAGGTGATCCAATTACACAATATTTACAGCCTAAGATTGTGTGTAAGTCCTTTTGAACCTCCTGCACCTCCAGTTCACAGAGGAAGCAGGCTCTGCTTTAGAAGTCTTCCCTGAAGAAATGTAAATGCACTCTTTAAAGAACTGCTCAAATCTAAAATGCTAAGCTATACCTGTTTTCACTTGTGTTTCATCATTCACCTTGGTTTCAGTTTCAAATGGGGTATCAAAGGAGGGGTATGTAGGTGCACTTACCAGTAAACAGTTCTTTATTCCTTCTCTCTTTCCAGAATAATGCCAGTAAGAAAACACATACAAAGAAGAGAAAGATAGTTATCTAGGACAAAACTCAGTTACAGAACACAGACAGTAGATCTTTTGACTTCTCAGATGGAAATTGCCAGGTGTAAAAGTGTAATACTGATATATTAAATTCAATTATTGGTAAATTAAATGTAAAAACCAAACCAAACCAACCAACCAAACAAAAACAAAGAGGAAAAAGTCTTCCATGACTGGACTGTGATATCAATGAAACAAATTTTCAACTATCTTAGGCTTAAACATTCAATAGAAAATGTATTTATATTTATTTATTTTTAGTGATTAATATTACTGTTAACACATGCAAAACAAAACTCAGAAGAACATTTTAGCTGTAGATTAAAAACAATATATCTAGATCAGAAAGAATTTTTTTTTAATAGTGCTGAATTACTTTTATTGGAGATAATTTTCAGAGGAACACTGGCATAACGGTTATTATTTATCCTTATACATTCTACTCATTCTTTTATTAATATCTGCCAAAACATAGCAAAAGTCAAAGCAAAGGAATTTAAGGAAATTCCAGAAAGAGATTAGGATTTTGTTTTGGTGGAATCTGTATAAATTAGATGGAGCTTTTACGTAAACTTCCACCTTATAGAGACATGAAAGGATGTCTCTAAATGTTCAAAGAGGTTAAGGATACCTGAATCAATAATAAAGATGCCAAGAGTACAATTTAAATCTACTTAAGTAACTAAAATCCTAAAGCCATTATGTGAAAAAAAGAGAGAGGAAAAAAGAAAACACTTAAGGCTGATGAAATATCAAGGTTTATTATTCTATTAGACTTTGACAATGAAATGAAACACACAGACCTCTAACAATGTTATTAAAATAAAATTTCAAAGCTTGATTTTTCAATCATACAGTCAAAGAAAGGAAGACATTTTACAGTCATATCCTGTAGAGTATAGGAAAGTTCTCTGTCAAAGCTGTATAACATTTTGATTAAGTGCTTGATAGATTATAAATATAAGTCAGATCTAGCAAGACGCTATAATAGATGGATTTTCTAAGAATGACTTGTGATCAATTTCGACTTACAGAAGTTTATAATATACTAAGATCTTCCCTACATATACTCTCTTTAATAATGACTTAAATTAAATGTGTAGTTTTATTTCTATGTAGGTACTCAATATAAAAATGCAGATGTGCATGTACAAACATATGTATACATATGTACATATGTACGTATATACATATATACACGTTTGCACATGCACATCTCCATATATATTGTTTCAAGTAGAAGGTCCTATTCTGCAAATTTATTTATTATTTATTTAATAATATTTTTCATTTTACTGAACTATAAGAATAGATGGGTAGACCTGCTGTGAGTGGGTTTTGGACAAGTAGACCAGGCCCTAAATCCACGGATGATTAGATAGGAAGTCAGTGGCCAATGCAGTGGCCAATGCAATGTCATAAAAAAGGAAGCGCAGCACTGTTCCTGCTGGATTGCACTAAGCAGCAAAAAACATTTTTTTTTTTTTTTTTTTTTTTTGTTTGTTTCTATGCCTCATTTCTGATGTGACATAGCTTTGTAAGAGGTCTAAGGGAAAAATATTTTGGTAGGAAGTGAACAATAGCTGATTCAGTTCTGTGCTCTCAACTTTTGTTACCAGTATCGTTCATTGAAATAATATCATTTATTGATATAATTTAACCTCTCTCATGAATTGTTTGAAAGCAACCAGTCTCTTAAGTACTATTGATCTATGCTCTACCTTGATTTTAATGGGCACTCTTATATTACTGTCTTTGGAACCTATGCTATTTGTCCATAAGTACCTTAATCTCAATAATTACAATTATATTCATTATAAAAATACTCCACATAGTACATAAACTATTTGACTCTTAGCTGGAATTAATTTGTCATTATCTTGTTCTGAACTGGAAAAAGCCTACAAAAAGGGAGGAAATGACTAGAGAAAGAAGAGACAATTTCCAAAGATTTTATCTAACAAAGAAGTGAATGTTTCCAGTAAGAGTTATAGCACACAACATGTTTGAAGTACATACATTCAATAAGTTTACTGTCAATTGTTGGTTCATAGGTCATTGGTCATAAATTATACTTTGAAATTACTTTCTTTTGAATAAGTTCTGATATTATGCAGATTTTTCATATATCAGAATCTTTACAGTTCACATTCATTATCAGTGCAAGCCTGATAAATTTGGCAAAATGTTAACTTTTATTACTAACATTTGTTTGTTTAGATTACTGTAACTTGTTGTAAAGTGTATTTATAATAAGCATTAGACCGGGAATAATGGGAACTTTCCTTTTGAAATGTCACAGATGTGCCATTCCCTTTAATTCTCCAGAAATATGGGAAGTGATGATAGAAAACGGGGTGGAGGTGGAGGGGGTTCCATTCAAAATATGCAATTTGGTTTTTAGGGGCAATTTTTAAAAAGACCAATTTCCATATATCAACACTTCTCAGTGAGTTCCATGAAACATTTTGATATGATTTACCAAAAACAGTTTTTGCATCAGGAACATTACAGTAGCTAATCTGCATCTGTAAAGAGTGGGAAATGGAATCACATTAGATACAAATGCAATGCAAACAAGAAAAAAAGTTAATGCAACATTATGGTAGAAAATTTAAATGTACAATAGTGAGGATATTCAAAGTTGTGGTTCCCACAGCAACAGTAACTCAGTTTTATTTACGTTGCAGCATTATATATGTTTTATTCCTTATAGGAAAACTGTTTTTTTTTTTTTTTTTTTTTTTTTTTTTTTTCTCAACTGTATGGGATAACATTTGCACATTAAGAAATATTTGTCTCTGAAATGAAACTGTAAACACCAAGGATACATATTTAGGATATTTCTTCTTGTGGCTAAGTAAATACTTTTTTTAATAGAAGGTGAGAGAAATTTAGCATGAGAGAAGAATTAATGTGCAATAATTTAACACAGTTAACTGTTTAGTTGATGAAATGTAATGAGATTTGCTAGAACTATTTGAATATTTCATATTTAAATATTAAACTTTCTCATATATTAGATATTTTTAGATATTTTGCATTTAACATGACTGGAAATACTTATTGTGTTTTCTGTTGAGATTTTATGCTGGCTGGATCATCCATGACATAACCCTTCAGCAAAATATGATCCCTATTACAAGCTTCAGAAGAGCCAACAAAACTGATTTCACCTGTCAGCTTAAAAACTGGGCGGTAATAAGTAAATAGAATGAGAAATAATAACAAAGCTAACCACCTGCATTTGATTGCATAATTCACCATAATTTAAGGTTTATGAAACAGGACATAGAAATCTCATTTTCATTCGCTTTCTCCTTCTTTTAATAAAACAAACACAATATATAAAAAATTGAAAATAATCCACAATATCCATCCATGAGGCTTTTCCCTTGTGGGCTATTAGTCTAATGTGAATTCTGAACCTTCAGATTCCCCAGCTGTGGACATCTATCACTCAGGTGACAAAGCAAATTTTAACCTCTCTTGGGGTACCAACCCCTACAGCAACACTTGAAGTACCCTTCTTGAAGCTAACAGAAACCTTGAGCCATTCAGAAACCCTGAGCTCTCTGGCACAAGGTTAAGGTACAGCAGTTAGTAATAGGATTACTCAAATTTGTACATTTGATATTTAGAAATTTTTGAATTAGGGGGTGTTTGGTCACTTTTCCTCCCCTTTTGTCTCCCAGTGGGACTTTGACTTCATGTCAAAGAGATGGTAGAGTATCTCAGCTAGAGATGCTACAGTGTTTGTTAGGGCCAGGTTAGTGGGAACTTGCATGATGTAAGAGAATATACATTTAGCAGTGCTAGGATTAGAAACAGAAAAAAAGAGAAAGCACTGGCTGGGTTATTGTCCCACCATCAGTCTTAGTATACTCCCTAGCATGGACAAGGAAGTTGAATATTCCAGGACCTCTTCCTAATGAGCACTCCTGACACAGGGGAACAAATGTTGATACTCAAATATTGAACTTTATCATGGTATGTGGCCCATTTTATTTGTTACCATAAACATCTCCTGGAAGTTCCCCTGACACATAAGTGCATGTACACACCTAAGTTACCTGAGAAGCTTAAGTTTGTCTCTGTGCTACTAAAATGTATGCACTTCTGCACAACACTCTGCCCACAAAGCTTAGGACTAGCTCCCCATGGAGTAAACTGACTGTGCTCTCACTACATAACAGTGGGCTGAGGCTTTATATGCTGTTCCTCTGGGACTGGGACATAATTCTCATTTTTAGTATGGTATTTTCAGATCAAAAAGTCCAAAATAATATGTGGTCTCTGTCGCAGCCTACAGCCATGGTATTTTCACAGCATGAAACACAGAGCATGTGTTGTATGTTCTGGGGTGTGGGATAATAATATGCAAGTGTGGGTGAACGTGTAAAATTTATTCGTATTGTGCTGAAAAACTGTGGAAAGCAGGGTCATTGAACCCAGTGCAGTCTCATCCTTACAATATCTTTAGAGAGATCTCTAGCCCAAATCCTATCCAGATTTTTCTGGGAGATTAAAAACAAACAAACAAAAAACCAAAAGGGATAAACTGAGGATTTTGTAGTATTGGCTATCATATGGTTCACAGTTTGAAAATAGTCCTTACAATGCTATAATTAGCAGTAGGTTTTTTTTTTTTTGTTTTGTTTTGTTTTGTTTTGCTTGGTTTTGTTTGTCTGTTTTTTGTTTGTTTGTTTGTGTGTTTGTTTGACTTGGCATTTCCAGGGATGGTCAAATATGTTGTGCCATTACACTAATTGTTTCATGAAAAAAAAGATATTCTTAGGTTCCATGACCTGTGAATGTTGTTTATACAACATTCATGTTTGTAGGCTTTTGGGGAAGTGTACTGTTGACAGCACATCCACCACACTCATATTTATCCAGACTTCTGGTCTGATGCTACTAATACAAGCTGTGTTAAATTAAACTCTAGTCTTCCTGTAACTAATTGTCATCAGCAATGTGCCTATAAATTGATAAATATTATAGAATGGTCTTCTGACAAATAATGTACTAAATATTCTTTGAGTGTCCTATACATGCAATGTGACTGAAATTCCTGGATTTTTTTTTTTTTTTTTTTAACTTTTAGCATTTTTAGAACAAAGTAAAAAGAAATTCATGTTAGCATCCTTATTTTTTTGTTAGAGAAAACATTCATTTCACAATTTTACATAAAGATTTAAAAGATTTCTCTTAAGATTCAGTTCTGCAGAATGCAAAATGAATGTTTGGAGGGAGCAATATGGAGAAATTTACACTGGTAAATCAACTTTGTTTAAAAACACAAGACGTCTATTGAGAACCCTTCAATAAAGTCATTTTGGAGAAATAAGAATGACATTATGTGTAAAAGTCTGTGCTTATCTGGGTGTGATAAATTAGAATCAGGCCTAACTACATGGACCTGATTGTTTCCACAGAATGTTTCCAAATAATTAAATATCACACACATGATGCCAGAATACCACAGGAATAACACTCTAAAATCTAGTGAGGTGTAATACAAATGAACACATACACAATTATGTTGCTTGGTAAGTAATTCTAAAAACAGTGAAAGATCTTGACAAAAGTAATTGTAAGAACGATATTCTAAAATTCTAAATGAAGGTAACTAGACATTCCTAAGACAATTATCTTTAGAATGAAATAAGTCATTAAAAAAGATAATCTGCAGAAATTGTAAAGACATAACGCACGCTAGTCTTTGTATCCAAAAGGTGAAAAAGACTTTTGACCAACTTTTAACTGACTTGAATGCATGATGGCCCAAATTCTCTGTGACGTTTTATGTGGCACTCTCTGACTTGAGTGCCAGCACAGACCCGCAATCCACAGTCTCTAGGCTCTGATTAGTCAAACTCTACTGAAAGAGAAGTACACAAACTTTGTAAAAATCTTTGGTCTGAACTTAGGACTTACAGGGATAAATTCCTCTTTTTCCAAAATCAAAACATTGAAGTTTTCAGAAAGTTATGCATTCTTGAGAAAGAGAAGTATGTAATAAGATCACTTATTTTAATTATACATTACTGAAAAACATTGAAAACATTATCACAAGCTACTACAGACTCATTTAAAATATTATCATATGTATGTTGACAAAAAAAACCATTTAAAATTAGCTCTATGAAACTCTTAGACTCACACATTATTCTCTATTTCCTAGTAATTTGATTTATTACCTGTAAGACAGCTGTGTAACGCTTTCAGTAAAGTATCACTTTCAGATTAGGCAAATGAACTGCAGACAAAATTGGTTAATCAGTTTTAGAAATGATTATTTTTTAAAAGCAAGGTATATCTGGAACAGCTGGAGGTTCCAGACATTTCCATATGGATGACATTTCTGTCTTTGAACATACTAATCAGAAAACCCAGGGTAAAAATCCAAGATTGTTCATCTTTCCCTGGCTACAAAAAGCACTGTGCTGGATTTCTGATTTCTCCCATGCTCTGCAAAGTGTAGATCCTTAATGAGATTTTGGTGTGTTATTACCTAGGTCCTGTGGGGTTGATTCTCTCTGAATCAAGATAGTCACCTAGAGGCAGAAAGGAATTTGCATTGCTGGCTCATCTACCTGCACTCACACTATAGGCACAATAAGGAGAGAGCAAGTGCTTCTTCCAGAGCATTAATTCAGAGGAGCCAATCTGGATTCCTATTGAGTCAGGCAGGTCCAAGCAGCAGCTTCTCTCTGTTGGGGACAGAGGAGAACAACCAAAGTTGTTTGGAGGCAAGCAGGCACCAACAGCTGAGGCAGCTGCATGGCCACCACAGCAAGGCCAAAGCAAGACCTCTGCTGATTTCCTTTGTACTGTGCTGCACAAACACTGCATTGGGAAAGCTGAACATGCAGGAAAAAGACTGCTGGAGGTAATAGGGAGAATGTGTGGCAGAGAAAATTAGGAACTACAGAGGGAAATTATGCAGCCTGATACAGGACATTGGCAGAGATGACCATAATTTTCCATCCAGGCATTCACATTTCTAGAGCTTGGATGGTATAATTGATGGTGCTGCCATTTGCTTCACTTCTAGGTGTTCCTTCCCTTGGTCCTCATATAAGCCTTAACTTTGATCATCGTTCATCCCAATGGCTCCTCAGGACAAGTTCACACCAGGAAAGAACTGTTTGCTTTGCAAATGCCTTCTTTATTTCAAAACATAAAGTTTTTGTTATAGTCAACTGTTGCATTAACTCACATTTGTGAAGCTCCTTCTGTCAAAGATCCCTGTTTTTTGCAGGAGGTGCTGCTCTTTGATGCTGCAGTGCTTGGACTTCTGATGGCTCAGCTTCTGCTGGTGTCATGCCTGAACTCAAGGGTCTGTTCTGATTCAGAGACCTCACGTAGTTCTTGATCACTTGAAGGCTGATCAAGTCTGTAAGAGAGATAGTGTACAGGAACCCAGAAACAAACATAGGTTGGAAAATATATAGTGCAGTAAATCTGCTGCTTTCTGCTCTCTACAGTGAAAACAACAATTCTTCAGTAGTGAATAAGTGACATGGTCAGTGTTGTGCTATATATTTAGTGCTACAGCACGTTTACAAAATCACAGAATCACAGAATTGTAGGGGTTGAAAGTGACCACAAGAGATCATTGGGTCCAACGCCCCTGCCAAAGCAGGTTCCCTAAAGCAGGTTGCATAAACATTCGTTAGTGTCTAATTATCAGAATCAGAGAAATGAGAATTACAGAATCATAGAATATCATGAGTTGTAAGGGACCCACAAGGATTATTGTGTCTAACTCCCAGCCCCACACAGGACCACCCAAAAATCAAACCCTATGTCTGAGAGTGTTGTCCAAACACTCCTTGAACTCTGGCAAGCTTGGTATGGTGACCACTTCCCTGGGGAGACTGTCCCAGTGCCCAGCCACTCTCTTGGTGAAGAACCTTTTCTTAACATCCAGTCTAAGAACTCAACATGTGGAAACTGAAATTTGAAAATGATTGACACAACATAATGAAGTTTCATGGTTAAGTTGGATATTAGACTGTTCCTGGTGAATTCAAGTGCCTTGCAAGACTCTCCACATATTCAATACCTAAAGAAAAGGTGAATACTTTTCTAAGCCTTGATAAATATCAAGACAAACCTCTTGTATACCACTTGTGTTATGCCTTGTCTGTCTTGAGCTGCTCATCTCTGTTGCTGGACAGAGCTCTGCCCTGTCTTTAAACTCTGTAAATATATTTTTGCTGAAGAGAGATCATGAGTAAAGAGACTGTTGATGTTTCCCCCATTTGTACCATCAGTTTTAAAGCCATTTTTTCCTCAACTTTTTTACTTTTTAATGTCACACATGAAAAATCTTAGCAACTAGGTGAATCAAGAATCATAGAATCATAGAATCATAGAATATCCTGAGTTGGAAGGGACCCTTAAGGATCATCAAGTCCAACTCTTGACACCACACAGGTCTATCCAAATGTTCAAACCATGTGACTAAGTGCACAGTCCAATCTCTTCTTAAACTCAGTCAGGCTCGGTGCAGTGACCACTTCCCTGGGGAGCCTGTTCCAGTGTGCAACCACCCTCTCTGTGAAGAATCCCCTCCTGATGTCAAGCCTAAATTTCCCCTGCCTCAGCTTAACCCCGTTCCCGCGGGTCCTGTCACTAGTGTTAATGGAGAAAAGGTCTCCTGCCTCTCGACACCCCCTTACGAGGAAGTTGTAGACTGCGATGAGATCTCCTCTCAGCCTCCTCTTCTCCAGGCTGAACAGGCCCAGTGACCTGTTCCAGTATTTTTGAACCACACAGCTATTACTAACGAAAATTACACATCGGACTTGTCTTTGGAAGTCAGGGTAGACAATGAAAATAATTTTGATAGATAAGAATATGTGTTGGTCTTGTAGAATATATCATAAAATATGCCTCATTTTTAACTCTAGGATTGCTTTTAAACTGTAACATTTTTTTCTTGTTTTCCAAATGGCAAATATACACTTCATATTCACTTATTCTGATTCCTCCAAATATTTTTTCTTCTGCTTTCTGTATTTTTTCTCTTGCCACAGCTGAGGATAAACCTCTGTCTGAGAGTTTAGGAATGAATTTGCTAAGGTATGCTAAATATCTTCCAGATCTTTTTGTTTTATATTCTCTGTGTTCTTAAATTCCTTTAGGGTCTGGTTCAGTGACTTTGTCTGATGTAACCATACCCATCATGCTGTCTTAAGAGTTGTTCCTGCCTCCTGTTTTATGTTCTTTAAATGTCATGTTGCAGTTTGGTGATCTGAAGTCATTCATTTCTGATTTAGGATCAGCACGCTAAAAATATGTAACCTTACAGGAATGCAACTCTGAACCTGAGCAGTTTGCTATTCTTGGGTTCTCATTCAGGATGGAAGTGGTTAATGTACTGCAAGCACAAGACTAGTGCTTGCCCTTTTGAGTTTAGCCTGTGCAAACTCTTGGTGAAAATCTAAAGCCAATAATATTTTTTCCCTTTCAGCTATTGTTTGCTACAATTGCTGTTGACAGTCCTTTGCAGATTAGGAAAAATATTCTCTCTTCCTGGCTTCTTTCTGCTGACCACACAATTAACCTACATGGATAATGTCTGTTTTTGATTAATAACTTCTTATTTTATCACAAGGATGCATAATTTTATTTAGTTTCTCAGGATTGGTTGGATTTCCCTTGAAAATATAGGACATTGTGAAGTCTTTCCAGAAGCAATTGTATTTACAAATTCACTACATTATAGATATTCTTCCTGTATCTTTAATTTTGGCATAATGTTCTGTGGGTCTGCCAGGTTCCTTCAATTCTGAATAAGCACTTTTATTTTTTTATTTTTTATTTTTTTTTTTTTTTTGTATTGTAAGGATAAGTATCCTTTCTCAAAACCATTTTAAAGTTGAACTCAATATATTATTAATAAGTGTGGAAGATCAGGACATAAATCCAACATGTTCTGTGCTTGTTTACTGCCTAGCTGGGTGGGGTTTATTGCAATACCAGAAAGTTCATCCTCTACTGGATATTGGAACTAATCAGTTATATCTTTGTCTAAGGACTTAAAATTTAAATGAGAGTTCTGAATTTACATGAGTTTTTAATGGAATAAAAATAGTTCCAGTCTTAATAGTTCTATGCAACATTTTAGATACAGTCATATTTTTAAGCAGAACATGGGTAAGAATTATTAATAACTTAACAACAACAAATTTATACTCTTTCTCTGCCAAAAAAAAACAACATAATTTTTCCTTTTTGGATATTGTTTAACACTTGCTATTGACAGTTCTTCCCAGATTAGAAAAATCTTGGTTTCATTCTACTGACTATATAATTAACCTACATGGATAGTGTCTTTTTATTTTATTTTTATATTTTTATTTTTATACATTTTTTAAATTTTTGTTATTATTATTTTGATTAATAACTTTCTATTTTATCACAGGAATTAACAATTTTACTTATATATTGTTAAAGTACACCAAGGTTAACTTACATTCTTTTTTAAATGTTTCTAATCTTTCTTATATAACAGCATTCAGCTTTTAAAAAGTATTTAGAATTTTGAAACATTTTGGAGCCCTTAAGATCTCATACAACAACTGATCAAATACCATAAAAAATCAGTCAGAAACTAATAAAGATAAAAGAACAAGCTTCTAATTTAATTTACAGTAGAAAAAGTCTATTTTTTTAAATAATTCCATTATTTGTCTCAAAACAGGAAAAGTTACTACTTTTCAAATTGTTACTAAGATAAATTAAGAAGCCCTCAAGCACAATTAGTTTATTTCATTATAAAATAGTTGCAAAAAGATTTTCACAATTTGTGTTGCGTAATTTCCTCTGTGTCATTACATTTTTACTTATTGATGGCCAGAAAGGATTTCTGAGGAAGAAACCTATCAGCTAAAAAAGGCATCTCTGTTTTTTAACTCCATTGCATTCTGCAGAAGGAAATGCAGTACCTCCTTGCATAAAATCTGCACTTTCCAAAGCTAGCTTTAAAGTAATTTTGGAGGGGCATTTTGTCAGTAGTGACCTGGTTGTTAATGTCAGTCTGTGAGAAGACTGTATGCTGCTCACAACAGTGTGCTTTTGCTTTCCATGAAAAGAATCAAAACTAGTGGTCAAATATTCTTTTGCCATCTCAGTGTATAGACATAAGAGTGTTTTCTCAGATAGTACAACTTTGGTAAACTTGTGAAGATAGATAGCTACCTTGTGAAAGTAGATAAACTGTGTGAAAACAGTTGTCAAGGCTGCATTGAATGAAATACTTATAAAGAAGTGTTTTTCATCAAAGGATAATGTAAAATTTAATCTAGTTTGAGAACCAGTTATTTGTGTGCTTTTTAAAGAGAGTTAAATCATTATTAACAAATTAAACCGTTTTTTCTTTCATTTGCACTGTCAAAGCTTATTCTGTTACTGGGCAGATGAGGCTGATAATGGAGTCCGCATGCTGGGAACCAAAACTGCAGTTAATAAGGAGATAGGCAAAGAGTCAAAAAATAAAAACAAAAGAAAATGGTGATTTAAGGGGCTGATTTCACTCTCTCTCTCGCTCTCTTTTTTTTTTTTTTTTTTTTTTTTTTTTTTTCCCATCTAAATCAGAAGAAATCAGAAGATCAACAGTTGGAAACACCAAAGAATAGGAATCCTGAAAGTAATTTTCTGTCAGATGAATGAGACATAAGGAAGAATACACTTACAGACTGGAGGAGGTTAAAGTTTGTTAAAGATTATTAAATTAAAACAAAAGAAGGTGAAAAGAAAGTTTAGGTATAACAGTCTTAAGACAGAGAATAATGTCTATAAAGTAAAGATGGAAAATAAAGAACAAAGCACAGGATTTTTGGGGTAACATTCAGAGAGAGCTGATAAGGGAAATTAGAAGATAACTCTTACAAGCTAATCCTAGAGCAGAGAAATCTGTGGATTTTTGAGAGGATTTGATGATAGTAGATGAAAACATAGAAAGCAGACAATATGCCACAAGGACTTATCACAGCTGTGTGTTTGCTACTCCCGGCTCAGACACATACAACTGTGAAAGAAGCCAATGAATGTTAATACAAGGGAGCGTCATTATTCCTACCATGGTTAGAAAGAAACAAAATTTTGGACCAAAGTATGCAATTTAGACTTGTGATCAATTATAGCTGAGGAAACTGTCACCTCAAACCTTGCTAGCCATATTTAAACTGAGCTTGAATTCAAAGCAAAGTTTAAATTCCAGGAAAGGAAGTTCACACAGGGGAGACATACATGACTTCTATTGAAATATCGTTTTCCAACTGACTGCCTTCCCCCAGTCAAGCCTCTTTTGTAATGAACTTCCTTGGGATTTCAAATGTGTCTTCTCTGAATAACATTAGCCGCTCCAGATCACTGCCTAGTGCACTGACGGAAGACAGTCTACTGCCTTTGCCTGCCTTGCCAACCGTGCAGCTGGCTCTTCCACAAACTCCTTCAAGACTGCCAAAGTGGGACCTCTCATTCACAGAATGCTGTGCTGTTCTCTGAACATTTCCTAAATTTATTCTCTTTAACTTATCATGAATGTGATCACTAAGCACATGGAGAAATGAGGCAAGAGAAGTTTTTTCTGTAAAGTGGGTAGGAACTTTATGCAGTTATTTTCTCTTGTGTGTCAGAAGAGTGTGAGTTTTATTCAAAGAGTTCTTTCTGCAAACAATACAGTGATGAGCACATAATCTAAATGACCATCTCGTCTGCATTTCATCTTTTTTTTTTTTTTTTTTTTTTTTCATTCTTGAAGTAATTGTTTCATACTTGAGCAAGTGCACTGGGATTCCCCCTTGCCCATGACCACCTGCTTTAATCTTCTTGCACTGTTCTAAGGATGAAGAAGTAACTGATTCCCACTTCAAACTTTCAGTGTATCCTGCCCAGCCACTGTGAGACTTTTTCTCTAAAGGTTACAAGGACAGGTTATTCTGAGAAAGGGTCAGGTTATTCTGAGAAAGGATATTAATCTTGAGACAGTAACATGTGTCTGCATAACAGGGAGGACAGCAGCAAAAGAAGGCTGACATATATTTTTCCTTTTGAGTAGCTAGTAGGACACGTTTTTTGCCCACCCCTAAGTGCTTGTTGGAAATGAGCTTCTACTCCAATATTTATGTTTAGATAAAACTGTCTTTACAGATGATAACAATACTCTGTATACAGTTATCCAGAGAATGGTATGAGGGCTCCTTCCCAGGGGCCAAGTACTCTTCATCTGTGTTTCTTCCAGCTCTTATACAGCTTTGGATTTGAACCTAGATATCCTCAGACATTTTGGAAGGTCTGAGCTGGTACTTTTCTGATAATCACATCACTTAACACAGAGATGGATAATATGCACTGTGTAGCTTGCTGCTTTAATTTCTGTACAGCTTTCTTCCAGCTGTTTCTGAAGATAGTTGATGTCCTTGTAAAAACAGTATTTGACATCAAAGTTAGAAGAATGCATAGAAGAACGGTGTCCTATTCCAATGCAGAATAAATCAGTTGAACCATCTATGTCAAGTCATAAATGGGCTTATATGCAATAGAATAAATGCAATTAATTAGTTAATTGGTAATTTTTCATACTTTAGGTGAGAGGACAAAAAGTATTTCTTTATACAAAATAGTTCTTACTGTTACATTTAAATAATTGAGTCTGTACTCCAGCACCACTGTCTATGTAGTGAAGAAGCATTCAACTTTGTTATTGACTTTCTTTTTACTAGTCTTAGTAATTTTGGGGGGTGGGGGTAGCAAGAAAGGGCACTTGTCCTGTGGGAGCTTGTTAATGACTCCTAAAAATGTGTGCTCTTATTGGGGAAAAAGTGCTTTACCTGTAGTCAATCCTAAAGAAATGCAGGGTGAGATCCCAAGATTGCAATACTTATTTTACATAAAACATCAGGTTGGTCTTTAAATAGGAGTCCCAGAAGCACAAGGCATTTTATTATCCATTAAGCTACTTAGCATCCACTATATTTTTTTTAGAATTATTTTCCCCAGAGGAGTTCCTAATATATGGTATTCCAGCAGAGAAGGAAAAGAGAAAAGTATCTACAGCAAATAATCTTCTGCTAAATTAAATCCCTATAATTTAGGAAGTGTAGTAGATAACAGTAAGAGTGCTGAGAAATCCATGTGATATCTCTAAATTTGGGGTCTTTCCTGGACCTCTGTACGGACAACGACAACATGGCAGAGATTCTTTGTCTCTCTCTCTCTTTTTTTTTTTTTTTTTTTTTTTTTTATAAGAAGAAGGGATGCTTATTTCTATTTTTTTCCCCTAAATTTCCTGACCCCAGTATTATTTTGTATTCATTCATAATGGACAACTCTAGGTGTATTTATGTGTGTAGGGATCATGTGAATAGCTACTCCTAGAGGAGAAGTCAGACAATGTACAGGTTATAGCTGTGTTGGATCTCTAAGGGGAAATCTACACTAGAAAGAGTACAAATTAAGGGGTTTGGCACCACATTATGAATGTGAAAACAAAATGGACCTCCTTCTGGTTGCTCTTGAAAAAAGAGGTGGGTGGAGAGGGGATAGTGACACCCCCTAAGTTACCTACAAGAAGTTAATTTCTTTGGACTCCACATTTAGCTGTAATGAGTATTCTGCTCTGAGTTTCCAGGCACTTACATGAGCTGGCTTGGTAGGCACAAGTCAGTTTTCTTAAAGGGGAAAAATTCAGTTTCACAGGGTTTGTTCTAAGGCAAAGTCAAGAGTGTATTGGCAAAATTCTTATATTTTCTCTGATGAGGAAAACAATCGAGTATGAAGAATGAAATGTGAGAGACACTGATCATTGGAAACTGAGAAAATATTAGTTGCAATGGAAATATAGAGAAGGGAGGCTGATCTTTACAAAATGAAATGATCCAGGAAGAAAACAAGAGCTTCATCCAGAAAGAGAAGATGGAGCTTAGGAAAACCGAATGATCAAGGAAGGTTATGGCCTTAAAGTTAACAACATCAGGGATACTATCTGGAGAAATACAAATATTCTTCAGTTTCATGAATGATCCGTACCACTTTGTTAACCTTTCAGCCCATCCAACTGGCACATCACTGATGTGCCAAAATTCTTTTTAGTTGTTGAAACTGATAATGTATTAGACCAGATGTATAAATATGGTGTCTGAAGGTATCCTTCAAATAATGTGAAATGCAGAGACAAAATTTGCTTCCACAATATGGATTAATCTTCTGGGTTTTGTTGCTGTCATTATTGTTAAATGATATTATTTCTCCAGCCAGTTTGAGAAGTCAGTTCTGTTTGATGGTCATGTTTTAAGTAATAGTGCATGCATCTTCTTATTCAAAGTCAGATCAGATTGAGCTATGCAGATGAAGTTCACAAAGTTGAAGTTCCATGAGAACAGCTGTTGAAATATTGGAAGGCAACTCCATAATCACATTAACAGATGTGTTGCAGGAAGGTAAGAACTTCTCTGAAGACTGTTCAGAAAATGTGGGATGAAAGGGATTTATGGAAAGGCATTAGCAAAGGTTCATAGTAGTTGAAGAATGCAGCCAGGCAACCCATTCTGACTGTTGAACCTTTTAAGCTTTCCTATGCTTCCGTCTCTCTCAGACTGCCTGATGCACAGAGGGCAGAGTATCTCCCTCCCTTTAGACTGCTACAAAGTCTAGCAGATAGACATAACCTAACCTAAGAGATATCTTAAGAATCCCTTCCAAGATGATGGATGAGGATTTTGGTTAGCTAACTAGCTATCTATTTCAGCTCTCTCTCAAAAATGGGCAGGAGTTAGAAGCAGCAAGATTCCATCTCTAAATTGGAGAACAAACTTTTGGGAGAAGCAAATGTTGGCCTGCCACCACAGGTAGTTATAGCTAAACACTCAGAGATGGGTAAGATCTCCCCAAAGGCTGTGTCTGTAAACCTCAAGTGATGTTACTCAATTAGGGATGTGGTTGCATTGTTACTGCAAATGTCCTTTATTATTATTATTTTGGTAAGCCTTGCAGACTTCATTCTATTATCACGTCTCCAATCTATAATGAAAATATTAGTCTACTTTCCATGGTAGGAATGATCACTATTTAAAAAACAAACAAACAAACAAACAAACAAACAGAGCACTGCAGCAACTATCCTAAATCTTCTCATGGAAGAGGATCTGCTGAGCCTGACATGACATGGAAGCTTTCATTCTCCTTATATTTTAAACATAATGAATTTGAAATGACTCGATTCAAGAGAGTTTATTTCCTTTCAGGTTCATTTCTTTATGATGCTGAAGGGGAATAACTTTCAACTTCCAGCCACCCACAGAAGGTGCAGTGTGGTTCATCTGTTTTAAGTGATTTGTGTATGCAACGGCTGTTGATTATATATTATTTGCCAACATGCAAAGTACAAAGGCAGATAGTTGCCATACTTGATAGGCTAATTAAAGGGGTTTTGTCAGCAAATAATTCTGAGAAATAAAGCAGAAAAATGCCCAAGTTTGGTTTCAGCTTCTTCCCCTCTCCCAGGGAGGAGCTGCTCAACTCTTAAGCAAGAATTCAAATGAGTTGAAAATTCCTTTAGAACTGACAGCCCAAGTGTAAGAATGATAAACGGCTTTGGCCTTGATAATTTTTATTAAGCACTAAATGTCACATTTAACCTGCATTACTGAAAGCAATTACCCATGTATCAACAGTCAAGCAGTGCAGAGCTAGACGCCTGAAGCAGCAGCATTATGCTCCATCTGGGAATAAGGATTTTCAATTAGAAGGCAAATAGCTGGAGAGGGGATCAAGTCCTCCAGTGGCTCCCAAAGGAGGTCTGTGAGAAGCAAAGTCTTCATATCCAAGTAATCGCAGGCAATGTCAACAGAGCATTCTAAACCATCTGCTGCCAGAGTAGCGTTTACTTTATCAAATCTCAATATTTACAGAACACTGATCAGCTCATGGGACCAGGATGGCTCACTGCCAGGGTGTTCTGGGAAATTCATTTTAAGGTGTGTTTCAGTAGGCTAATTAATTTACAAGCACCTGTTTCATCACTGGGAGCTGTTAGCACACCAGATGAGCTGCAGCAGGGGAAGGGGACTTTTTATCCTGGCTAAATTGATTTCAATTGATTTTCATTTACTGATGGCACAGTTGTAGTTTAATATGAGCATGGCCTAAAGTCTTATTGTTTATTAGTGTATAAGCCAGTTTAGATAGTTTATTATTTAGGAATATACGTTGGCTCTAAGAAATCTGTGGGATTTTTTTAAGTCATGTACAGCACACACCTTCGTGCATCAAAGTATATTATACAGATCCTATTTTTTTTGTTTGTTTGTTTGCTTGCTTGTTTGTTTGTGTTTTTTAATTCTATGTTGTTTTATAAGAAAATAATACATAATTTTCTGTTGAAAGATGGGCCTAATTCTGTTGGTGTGTCATTCAGAAATTCTCTGTGAAGGAAAAATGATGCTGTAAACCTGTATGTACCTAGCACCAGGAATCGTGCAACCTAATCTCAAATTGTTGCAACCTAATCTCAAATTGTTCTCTCATGCTAGGCACTGAGTTTCCCAACTTCTGTGTCTCAGTTTCCTCTGTCAATAAATGGGCTGTAATAACTTCTTACAACAATACTTCTTCACATCAGGGAGCCAATTCAGGATTAATTAGTTAATGTTTGAATGTCATTTTGCAAACGGAAAGTTCAGGATACTTCTAGTTAAGATGTGACAAGTGGCACAGAGGAGTGATTTGTAAAGCCAAATTAATCATTTTTGTTTCATAACTGCAATGTTTAGAATTAGGGCTCTTTCCCTGCTGGCTGCAGAGCTTCCACAGTCTCTTTGTGCTATCCTGTTAATAGCCAAGAGGTACCTTATATAGAAGAAGGGTTATCTTCAAAGCAGGCTGGACTTCTCAACATACAGTGTTTTCACAACAAACTACTCAGAGCTGAGTATTAGACCAATAATGAATTTCAATCAATATTTTTCTAAAATTTTAGTTTAACATATTTCAGAAGATAAATCAGAGAATAACCTGAGAAGAACTTGCGTTGACACAAAAGGATAAGATTTAAGAGGCTTGAGAAGTCCTGGGACCTGAAGACTGTCTTGACAAGAACTCTGTGCCCTTCAGGTCTCATACTGTAAAATGAAGATAATATTAGCTGCCTCACCCGTCTTGCTTTGCATTCTTAAACAGGGACTGGTGGACAGTGTTTTACCATGTGCTATGACAGCAGTTTTAATCTTACTGCTCCAGTGTTGGTTTGCTCCTCTTAACACTGCACTAATAGGAAAAAGGAATAATGATAATTTTGTTAGAGTAATGTCAAAATAAACTAACCCATACTGACTTCCTCTTGGTGCTCCTGTTGTACAATTATTTTCCTTCAGAATTACTGGTCTAGATCTTCTGTTACTCTATTGATGTATGGGGCCTATTTGCAATGGAGAGAATATCTCTCAATAAAGAAGGCAATTTAAATTAGCAAGTGAAAGCACAAATAGTTTAGGTAGCTAGAAGCTCAGTTTAGATGAATTTTGACTGCAGACAAAAGAATGCATTCTTTAATTGATAATTTTTCAGCTGGTGAAAGGCTATGGGGCCTTAGTGGATTTAAGTCCTTAGATCCAAATTAGGTATCTATCTCATCTCTCTTTGCTCATCAATGAGACCCTTGGCAAAGAAATCATGTGGCCTGTTGTTTGCTGAATATAGAACAAATGTAACTGCTTTTCAGCTTGCTTCTAACTTCAAGTCTGCTGCTCTTAGAAAAGTTTTGGCCTAATTCTTCAGGGAACGAAAAAAAATCACTAAGAAAAAAAGCTCATATTATATTAGGTAACAGCCTACACACGTGAAGGAATTTGAGTCAGTCTCTGCTAAAGAGTTTTTAAGGCCCATGAACAGGAAAAAATTAGAACGACTTATCTAATGAATTAAAAGTGTTATTTTTTGCTTTAAATTTCATTGTATAGTTTTGTGTATCATTCCTTGTAATCTAGGAGAAAGAATCTGGGTCATTTTTGTGCCCTCCATATTATTCTCTGAGGGATAACTTGGGACAGCAGTACCCTTGGAATATCCCTAACATTTTACATGGTAGTCTTCTCCTTGGCACATGCACAAGTATATTCCTGAGGTGTTAGGAATTGCACCGAGGACCTTACATGATACTTGCAATACAATAAAGAACTGTATTCTGCTGACTGCAGGATTGCCACATCTATTTAGAACACATATACAAAGGATGGAGGTATACTTCCCTAAAAATCTGTAAAATTGTTGCACTAGAATATTCATTTTTATATAAGACTATATGATGATATGTGGTCATGAAAGGCTTCTTTCCATGTAAAATGTATTGTTTGCTTTACATTTGCTTTTTCATGGTCCTGATCTGACATACTCCATGTCTTTGGGTTTATTAGACAGAAGAAAGCTTATTTCCAACCTCTGCATTTGTTATCTATTGGCTGGCAGTTGTTTTCTAGAAAGAGTTGTTTGAGCATGAAGATGATATAAATTAGTTTGCCTATATCTTGGTGGTGAGGAAAGCTATAGACTGGAAATTGTTGCAGAAGGGGAAATAACTTTGTATGAATTTCAACAACTTTGAACCCATAGCATTGATTTCATGTAGGTTTTAATGTTAAAAGCAGCATGGTTTGGGGATTTTTAAGTCTGTAACTTATCTTTATGTGTAGAGAAATGGGTAGAATAGGATTTTTTCTCAGTGTTCTGTTTTGTTTGTTTGTTTATTTATCTGTGAGACATTTCATTGCTTTTCTCATCTCAGAAGCTGACTGTGGTAATATCTGTGTCTGAGGGGTCTCCTACACGTAGAAAATGTGGAAAATGAAGAAAATTTAATAAAGTCACAAAGCTCAGAGAGAGGCCTTTAGTTTGTTCAGTATCTGAGATATTTAAGCATGATCATAAATTTGTTGCTTATCGTGAGTTGATAAAGTACTTGGAGTTGTGGAAAACAGAAAATAAGCCATTTACTGATTCAAATAACTACTTTAGTCTAATTCAATTTCTAACAATTTGTCCACATTCTATTTCTGATTTTCAGAGAAGGTCACCTTCATGAAAAAATTCAACAAATTGGGAAATAGTTATTTAAAAATGAGAAAGCTGTAGGTTTTCAAATTCAAAGCTGGAATTTGCTTTTACTTCTCAAATCTGAAAAAAAAATCAAGGAATAACTAAGACAGCATGTTATGAACATGTTAAAAAGCTGATCTACTATCCTCTGTATCTGGTAGTTGTTGTTAGAAAGTTACTATTGTTTACACTCAAAGACATCTTTCTTTCTTTTTTTTTTCCTCACCATTTTTTTTCAAATTCAGTGAAAAAGAGTCTTTTGTATTCATAACAATTTTTTTTTTTTTTTTTTTTTTTTTCTATACTGCAACCCCTACAGTGATTAATATTTTACCTTTGAAAGAAACTTTTGTAGAGATACAGATCAGGCAAATTGGGGTAGAACAAATTCTGAATTTTTAGGATCATTTGGATATATCTCAGGGCTTCAGAGCAAGAAATTCGTTTCATATAGGAAGAGCAATCATTTAACATGCACAATAATAGCAAGAGAGTAATCCTGGACTCTCCAAAGTCAATGGCAAAACTTTTGCTCGATCTAAGAGTTTACCTAGTATGTAAGTTTTGAGAAAACTTGTCAGATTATCTCCTGCAGTAATTACCTTGGAGTAATTTTCTCTAATGTTTTACAGAGGTTTCAGTGAATAATGTGGTGAGCCAAACTAAGGTGATAAAAATGACATCGATTTACAGAATAGAAGGGGGAAAGGAGGGCTCTGTTAATACACTGTTAGAAATGATGTGACTATATAGCAGAAAATAGACTGGAATTCCCATTTATTTCCAAAGAGCCTACAGTCACGGGTCTATACCAGGTATTTTTGACAAGGATGCTATCCTGATAATTTCCATGCATTGTTAGTTGTGTTTTGCTGCTAATTGTTTGCATGCACAGGGACAGCTGCTTTTATTTGCAAACAAAATGCAATAAATCTTTAAACTGTTGCAGTTCGAACAGAGCTGACTAGCAGCTGCAGGAACAAAATTCTGTATTTACTTGTTATTGCTATTTGTTGTGATAAAGGGTTGTTCCTTACAATGCAGAACATACATACTTCCTCATTAAGCCCTGGACTTAGCATGGCCATTGAATTGTTCCTTGGAAGCCTCCAAAAAGCTTTAATTACTACATGTAGAGGTCTGTCTCTGTCCTCCTCTCTAACCTAGATCTATATTTAACTTTTAACAGGGTCCATAATCTATTTGCTTTCCATCCCCATCATTTGCTTTATTGTTCTACTTTACCACCCTTTCACAGCCTGGCTTCCACAATGTTCTTGCAAGGGTGATTCAGCATACTGTAATTTTATTGCTGGTTGTTCTGTTTTCTTTAATGGGATTTGTTTGACTTTGCAATATTACTTTAAGCTGCGATATGTTGTAGGATAAAGATGTTATTATGACAGTGTTAGCTTCTCTGCAAATTACAGTGCCTTGAGGATTGCATTTTGAGACTTCATGTAAACACTTTACAGAGCTAATAACATAGATACCATATGTAAAGCTTGAAAAATATTTAAATTGGGCACATTTGAAGGAATAAAACAATCAAAAGGCTTTTTGGGGGATAATGAAGATTACACTGAATTGTTTAAACTCAATGTACAGCTTTTAAAACAGAACCCATATACTATAATCCATTTTCCCTTTTCTTCCTGCTTAGCTACAATTTATTTGAACTATTGGAATATGTTTTCAGCAGAATTCCTTTACAGTAATTGACAAGATCTCTGGGATAATGTATTTGGAACAACAACCTTTCATTTAATGTAACAATCATTAGTCATTTTTGTTAACAGTCTTGACTAGAAGAAAAACAGTTGTTACAAAAAAATGAAAACAAGCATGCAGCTAGCTGCTTAGACTGAAATGTACCACTTTGTATTATGGCAGTAATGTTGCTTGGATGTTTTGGTTGACTCCAAGCATTTTTTAAAATCCTTTTACATTTCTCCTAAAAAGCAAAAGAGTTGCAAGATTGGAGTTGGTAGTTTAAGTCACAGAGGAAA
>CM021731.1:146063460-146126789 GCA_011075105.1 Heteronetta atricapilla
TCTTTCTTTCTTTCTTTCTTTCTTTCTTTCTTTCTTTCTTTCTTTCTCTTTCTTTCTTTCTTTCTTTCTTTCTTTCTTTCTTTCTTTCTTTCTTTCTTCCTTCCTTCCTTTCTTTCTTTCTTTCTTCCTTCCTTCCTTTCTTTCTTTTTCTTTCTTTCTTTCTTTCTTTCTTTCTTTCTCTTTCTTTCTTTCTTTCTTTCTTTCTTTCTTTCTTTCTTTCTTTCTTTCTTTCTTTCTTTCTTTCTTTCCTTTCTTCCTCTCCTTCCTTCCTTCCTTCCTTCCTTCCTTCCTTCCTTCCTTCCTTCCTTCGCTTTCTCTCCTTCTCTCCTTCTTTCTTTCAATATTTTTGAACCAAAATTATTGGTATTCAGAAAATGGTAACATTTTCTTATGTTACCATGTTTCTTACCATTGATCATTTTAGCCACAATGTGGTGGAATAAAATAAATAAATAAATAAATAAATAAAAAGAGAGAGAGAGAGTCCTTCCTGCATGATTTTTAGTCACTTGACAAGAGAATGGAAAGCCTGACAGAGTCCAGAAAATGCAGAAGTTCCTGTTCAACAGACCAACCAAAACATAAAAACCAGCTGAATCTCCACCTAGTGCACATCTAAATGTATTCTCCATCAGAAAATAGCAATTATTGAATACATCATGTACAATGACATCAGGGAGCAAAATGTTCCTCATCCTGCCCAATGGACCATGCTGCAACACCTGTTTCGTATCATGAAACCATTTATAATTACTACCAAAGAAGTGAGAGCTAAAATGGCATCATTAAATCTAATTCTACGAATCATGCCTTTGATGAAAAAATCCGTAAGGGGAGGGGGAAAGAAATAAAACATATTAAAAGCACATTCACTCGTTTTCCAGTGCTTTAAATATTTGAGCCATAGAAACAAACAAATGTTAATACCATACACAGTCTTAGAGCTCATAGCTACTTCTATGATTCTACACTGACATACTTCTATGATTCTACACTGACAAATAGTCATTAAATTTGTGTTTGTGGTGTGTTTTTTTGTTGTTGTTTATTTGTTTTTTTTTTTTTTTTTTTTTTCCCTTGAAGATGGTGAGACAGTGGTACCTTCATATGACCTCATATTGTTCTATTACCTGCCTTGGGCTCTACCCCTTGTAAAAAGAACATCTTTCTTTCTTTGTTTCATTTTTAATTGCTTTTATGTCAGTAAGTAGTTTGAAGCAGTAAGTCTCTTTTGTGTTCAATTATATTCTTTGTGTTCTAGGGTACTCAAGTGTCCCTTACAGTAATATATTCATCTTTACTTATACTTACATGGGGTTTGTGCCTCATGCTTTTGTGCTTCAACCTGGCCAACGGCAAGTGGCATACTCAGGAAATCCATGTTTTGTCATTGCATTTCATGAAATTTTGTCAAGAATGCAAACACCACTGGAAATTAACTATTAGAAAATATTGGCATAAGAAGGTCTGAGGCAGCTGTAGGTAGAATGAAGCAGGGTCAGACATGCAGTCCTGTAGAGCCATCTGGTACCTCTACCCACATTTAAATAGCAAAATATGGTCTGAGATGGTTTGTGTGAACACAAGGCCTGGTACAACTGCATTGGATAAACAGAAATTATTTTTGCTTACAACATATCATCTTCCTATCTGTAGTGCAGAAAGAACTAACTACACACTGACTGAAAATTATAATTCAAAGTATCTTGGCTATACTAAACTCTCCATGGAAATTGCCTTTTGTTCCTAGGGTGGGCTATTCCTGCGGCCATGATCCCAAGACATCCTTATTGTCAGTAAATTTTTAGTGTGCAGAAGGATGGTGCTTAAGAACAAGCCACATTTTCATGAACTAAGGGTGGACTATGGTACTTCTCTCAAACAATAACAGACATCACCATTTCCAGCACTGACTAGCAAACTCACTTCTTTTCATTAGATTTGGACCCTACTACTTCTGTGAAATGTACTGACTAGGATTTTTCTGTTCCTGTACTTTAAAGAAGTGCTGAAGTAGCATTACTGAAAAAATGTGTTATAACATGACAGGTACCAGTTTGGCTAAATAACAGATTGGAAGAAGGAGGTGATGCACAGCTGTAAAATGAGTGCAGTTGACATGACTGGAACAGGGATGTCAGCAGAAAGGTTCCAAATGGTTGATGGCATCACAGTTACAGGCCAAGCCCACCATTCTAGCACATGCCAGGAAAGCCAGGAAAGCCAAGCCTGATTATTAAAGATCAGTCACGTAAGAGATCTCTAGAGTGTTGCCTATGACTAAATATTTGAATTTAAAATGATGTAGAAAACAGAAGACAAATAGGTGAGTCCAAGATGAAGATGTTCCACATGGCAGAAAGGCTAGTGATACTATGGAAAGAGATGAAATTTGAAAAGATAGTTTTCATGATTTTGAACCATAGTTTTGGAGTTAATTTGTGTACTCTGTGCAGTATTTACTGTTTACAGTGTTTTATGGGATTTGGATTCATCTATCTTTGGTTTATAGTGGTAGAAACCTCATTCAAATATTATGTTGGCTGTAGCCTACATGCTAGAATTGTTTGCTGATAATCTGAATTTACTTTCTAGCTTCTTCACTGAATTCTAAAGGACTAATCAAAACTCTTTCCAATTCATCTATTTAGCTGAGAAACAATTATTGCCACCAGTACCAAAGGTCACATATGTAAAAAGGTCACATATGTAACTGCTAGCTATTGTCATGCTAGGGTAGGTGGTCACCAGTTTTCCTTAAGGCCAGTCCTGCTCTAGTAAATGATAGAAGAAAAAGTGACGAGTCTTTCTGCTAAGGAAATCAGAGTAATAAACAGTTTTTTTTTTTTTTTTTTTTTTTTTTTTTTTTTTTTTTTTCTTGTCACTGACCTTCTGTAGTTTTCATTCAAAAGCTCTGCTGCTGGCTCTTCTATTCTAGCCTGTGGCAAGTCTCATTACCATCACAGCAGAAGAAGGTCAGGTTCAGACAGCCACATGCTGGTATACATCAGCCAGTTCCAATCTTAAAACAGTTTAGACATTTTAGTAGCTTTGCCTGCACCAGCATATCTATGCTGCCTCTGGACTGGGGTGTGATCCTGTCTTCCTAGGACAGAGGAGTCAACATTATCATTTTAGTTTGGCTCAGGAGTGTGTGTTTGAAACCAGCACCTATTTGTCTTCATGTACTACACTGTGGTTCCCAACACAAAGCAGTCTCCTAGCATGTGAACTTGATTCATTTTGGAAGAGATCAAATTGGAAGATGAATTCTGGGAAGTCACCTAATGTTCTCAACCATTAATGGGCATTTAGCTTCTGGAAACAGAACAGAGCCAGGCTGAAATAAAACCACCTCAAGCATGCAAACTTCAGGTCCTCTGCACCAACACTTTCCCTTTACAAATGTTCATCTACTGGGTGATAAATATTTGCTTACTAAATAATCCCAGCATACATGGTAACAGGGAAAGGGGTAATGTGGATTACTTCCGCAAAAGTGTCAGAGTTTATTTAGTAAAGTACTACCTAGGCTAAACCACCACTGCTGCAGTTCAGTTGTCTTTTTTTTTTTTATACCTATATTTAGTATAGTATATTAGATGAGCATTTTATGGATATATGCATATGTATATATGTGTGTGTTTATGTATACAGATGTACACAAACAGACTGGATGTTTTATAACATAAGGTAATGTACTAGATTTTTAATCAGAGCATCCCTTTGTCATAATGAAAAACTAATTGTGTTTTTGTGTTCTGGAGGTCAAAGTTGTTATAATAAAACATCCATCCTGGAGCTTTTTAGAGCAACCTGTTTAAAAAGGTTAAAGTGGGTAATTATCACAACCCTAATTTACAACTACTTGGCAATAAGAGTTGCTTTTCAATGAACCATTTATTCATGATCTGCTGCTTCACACTGCAGGATTCTTCTTGACTAGGTTAGAAAATGTAATTAATAAATGATAGGATTATTTATGGTTCATGGTGCCAGATTGGGAAATACAATGATATACAGAATGAGCTAAAAATTATTCTTACAAGCAGCATCTTGGTTTTTAATCCATGGATTGGATTGTCACATTACTTGATATGGTGTGGTGAACTCCTGATGGTATTCATAGGACATCATTTTGTTTGTTAGCCTAGCTCCTCTGTGTGCCAGTAAAAATGGACATGCTCCTTTGAGAACAGAGTTAATGAACACTGACGTGTTAATCTCTCTCTACTTGAGATAGGGTGACGTTTGTGTTTGTACTTAGTTTGACTGTATTAGTGATTATCTCAAGCCCCTGTTGGAAACTGGAAGATGGTTATACCTGAGAAACATGAAGTAATCCCTTCAATAATTTATGCTAGTAATACTAGTTAAGGAACAGACAAGTTTTCTCAATTTCAAATTATAAAAATATTCTGAAATAGAATCATGTTTGCTCTAATGTATTTATTCATGGGCAAAATGCTTAGTGATGTGTGACTGAAGTTGGAATTTTGCTATGACCCTGAAAGCCTGTAGCATCCAGATCTAAGAACATCCTGAATAATAACATTCTATATTATTATTTGTATTAAATATTGCTTGGGAAAGAAGGTTTTTTTGCAATGAGAAAAATATTATATTCACTGATTTCTGCACAGTTGTATAGAATACCAGCATAAAATCTAAATTTGAGGCACGTTGGCTCTCTACCATGCTTTGTACTGATAACATACTGGAACTAATCAATGAAAATCCATGCCTTAGCACTAAACAGAAATGTACTGTGGGCAAGTTAATTTTCCAGTTTATTCTTAGCTCAGCTCCTTTTTAAAATGCTTTCCTGTAGTAATTAGGATTTTCAACAGTTATTCTAAAAGATGTCTGTGTATGTAGTTGAGACTTTCAGAAGTGACCTAATAAGGGAATTGAAAAATTCCTTTAAGTTTAGATAATGATTTGAATCCCACAGGTTGACTGACCTTGACTTCAGCAAGGCTTTTGACACTGTTTCCCACAGCATTCTCCTCAAGAAACTGGCTGCTCTTGGCTTGGACTGGCACACGCTTCGTTGGGTTAGAAACTGGCTGGATGGCCAGGCCCAAAGAGTCGTGGTAAATGGAGTCAAATCCAGTTGGAGGCCGGTCACTAGTGGCGTTCCCCAGGGCTCGGTGCTGGGGCCAGTCCTCTTCAATATCTTCATTGATGATCTGGATGAGGGCATTGAGTGCACCCTCAGTAAGTTTGCAGATGACACCAACTTAGGTGCGTGTGTCAATCTGCTCGAGGGTAGGAAGGCTCTGCAGGAGGATCTGGATAGGCTGCACTGATGGGCTGAGGTCAACTACATGAAGTTCAACAAGGCCAAGTGCTGGGTCCTCCACCTGGGGCACAAGAACCCCAAGCAGAGCTACAGGCTGGGAGATGAGTGGTTGGAGAGCTGCCAGGCAGAGAAGGACCTGGGAGTGATGGTTGACAGTCGGCTGAATATGAGCCAGCAGTGTGCTCAGGTGGCCAAGAAGGCCAACAGCATCCTGGCTTGTATCAGAAACAGTGTGGCCAGCAGGGCTAGGGAGGTGATCGTCCCCTTGTACTTGGCACTGGTGAGGCTGCACCTCGAGTACTGTGTTCAGTTTTGGGCCCCTCGCTACAAGAAGGACATGGAGGTGCTTGAGCGGGTCCAGAGAAGGGCGACGAAGCTGGCGAGGGTCTGGAGAACAAGTCCTATGAGGAGCAGCTGAGGGAGCTGGGCTTGTTCAGCCTGGAGAAGAGGAGGCTCAGGGGTGACCTTATTGCACCCCACAGGTACCTCAAGGGAGGCTGTAGCGAGGTGGGGCTTGGTCTGTTCTCCCACGTGCCTGGTGACAGGACGAGGGGGAATGGGCTAAAGTTGCGCCAGGGGAGTTTTAGGTTGGATGTTAGGAAGAACTTCTTTACCGAAAGGGTTGTTAGACATTGGAACAGGCTGCCCAGGGAAGTGGTGGAGTCGCCATCCCTGGAGGTCTTTAAAAGACATTTAGATGTAGAGCTTAGGGATATGGTTTAGTGGAGGACTGTTAGTGTTAGGTAAGAGGTTGGACTCGATGATCTTGAGGTCTCTTCCAACCTAGAAATTCTGTGATTCTGTGATTCTGAGAGGTTTAAAATTTTAAGTGGTGAAAAACACCGAACTAAAGATTAATGGGTGAAACCTAGAGATTTGCAGGATCACAGATTCAGAGAATAACTGAGGTTGGAAGGAACCTTCAGAGGTCCAACCTCCAGCTCAAGTAAGGTCAGTTACAGCAGGTTGCCTTAGGAGCTTTTGAATATCTCCCAGGATGGATATTTCTCAGCCTCTCTGGGCAACCTGTGCCAGTAAAAATTTAATACAGGTATAATTGCTGTAACAATATTTAGTTTAAAGTATGGTTAAGTTTATGATTTTCAGTGTGTGCATTTGCATACACTTGCATATACAAAATAATACTGGCATTTGACTTTCTTAGACTGTTCTTCACTTTATTGCAGCATTACTGGATTATAGTTCTAAACACTAATTTAGGCTCTGGGTCTGGTTCTCTGTTGGAAGCAATGGTCTCTGCATCTAGTTCCAAGTTTCCTCTGATTTTGTTCTGGATTAAATGTACAATATGAAGTGGGTACTTGAAATAATGCACAAATATACATTAGAAAATGTCAAAAAGATTTCAAATGAAGGTGAAATAATGAAATTTGATAAAACGGGGAATAGATTTGTCTTTTTTTTTCTTTTTTTTTTTTTCTTTAGACTCTGAAAATTTTGTAAACTGGAAACACAGGATGCTTTGTTCAGTTTCCTCAAGAGTTTGTCTTTACTGTGATTTTATGTACCAGACATACAAATGAATGGTGAAAAGGCTCTTTTTGCAAATACCATTCTTGGAGTCTGCAGGCTGTTTGAACTTTGTCATGGCATGTTCTTCTATGTTCCAAGAAGCCATTTTTGTAATCTGGGAGAATATCCACTTCTGCTTCTATAATATGGTATGTAACATGCAGAATCAGATATTTTGTAGTCTTCAGTGTATGCAAGGAGTCTGTCTGACTCCTGATGGTTCAGGAGGAAAAATTGTTAGAATGTTCCCCAGTTCACATGACTTTATGATCAGTTTTTCTTCATGTGTACAAACTGAATCTATGAGATGTGTAAATTGACTTAATTCAATGCCCCAGGCACTACAAGTAATAAAAAAGCCAGTTTGTTATTTTTTCCTAGACCTATAGCAGCACTGCTGGTCTGCAACTTCTATATCAAGTCTTCTCCAAAGAGAGGAATGTACACGTTAAAAATTATTGCTGTGTAAAACAAAGAACCTCCCCCTCTGAAAAGTTTAAAAGGCAATGTCTGTCCAGCCTGTAATGAGACATTCTAGATCACTGCCTTTAGTCACTTTGCTGTCAGTATCTCATACAGTTCCTTTTCTTGAAAGGTAGAATTAATTTCAGCATGTACCATGAAGCTAAAACATTCTGATATGCTGCTATTTGAATTTCTTTTCTGCTTTCATGATGCTGAGATCATTCATAGTTATGAGCAAAACTTAATTTTTTGTTCTTGAATCTTTGTTATTATTATTATTTATTTATTCCTTTTGTTTTTTCTTTTACATGAACCCTGTTTATGGGAAATAGTAAAGAACTAAAGTCCTTTGAATTAGGTCTCCTGGACACATATGTGGTTCTTGTTTTCCCTGATGGAACTAGAAATACTCTAAGGCTCTTAACCCGTCTTTCAAGACTGCAAGCAGGAATGATACCTAGGAGTAAAAATAATATTATTATTTTTTCCTTAAAACCATCTGTAAAAATACAAGCCCTTGTATTCCAAATAGTAAAGACATCATATTAGGGAAGGTGTCTTCTATAATGTTTCAAACAAAATATAGTGTTTGTCTTTCTTAAGTTATATTATATTACCTTCCATATTTCAGGAAGAGGAAAGTGAAGATTTTATGGAAAATGTAGAGATGTTTGTTATTTTTTTGTATAGGAATTGTCAAATGAATATTGCTGAGCTTTGTTTGAATGACATTCAGCCAATATCTGGCCTGTGAAGAACAATGGTGTTTTTCCTATTTGGTTAAAGGTATGATTCAATTCAACTTTTTTTTTTTTTTTGTATTTTGTATTATTTTTTTCTATTCCTTGGTGATTGACAGTAGGTCAAAAACCCTAGACTTTCAATAATTTCTGCCTCAATATTGTGCTCTCTTCTTATGTGTCCTTTTCCTCCAAGGTTTTAAATCATTTTGCTTCATTCACCCATGAAGCAGAACCCCCTTATGTGCAGTTACAGGAGGTGCCTTGCTATTTTTATCTTTTTTTTTTTTTTTTTTTTTCATTCTTTATTATTATTATTATTATTTTTTCCCAGCATTTCTGCTTAAGCACCTGAGGATTTTTATCTTCTTTTGGGGAGGAGGACCTTATTTCTGTCCTTTTATTTTATTTTATTTTATTTTGTTTTATTTTTAGCTTCAATAATCTTTTTTTAGCTTATTTCTAATTTGGTATGCCTCAGCTCAGCTAACACTTTATGGCTGGTCCTCTGTGTGGACACATGAGAAAGAGGAAGTCTTGTGTTATTTTTAGTGGTGGATGAACAGTCTTCTATTTTTATTCAGACAGTTTTGTTGTTTCATTTCAGGAGTGCATCCTCTCATAAATACATGAATTCTTCCTCCCTCATCACTGTACACATACACACCTGCATAAGCGTCAATTTAGGCAAGCCATATGGCCTAAAATTTCAAAAGATTTTAGGTTATTTAAACCAGCCTCTTTGGAAATTGCAGGGCATTTGTCCTTCAGTAGACCAGTACTGTGACCAAAACCACTAGTCACCTATGAAAATTTGGCCAAACTATGCCATTTTTGAAGCAGGAGACAGAGGAGAAATGCCTTGCCCTAGCCTGGGTTCTAGGAGATACTGTGACTGTTGAGGTCAGATTGTCATTTCCATAGTTACATAGATGTTTTTATAATACAGGGCATTAGGGGGCAAAGCAGATGAAGAATTGCAAGCACATCTGCCTCCTGTACAGGACAAGCACTTTAAACCATTCCCTACCATGCATGCCCAGAAAAACACCCACTAAATTTCCCTGGAGGTTGCAATATGTGCTTTGGTGATACGCAACTTTGCATCCTCTGTGTGAACCATATACAGGAGTAGCACTGCTTATAAGTGTAGTGGGTTTATGTGGCAAGGTTTTGGTAGAGAGGGGCCACAGGCATGGCTTCTGTGAGAAGAATCCAGAAGTGGCCCCATGTTAGTTAGATAAGGGCCCCAGAGCTGGCCAGAGCCGAGCCAAGAAGTGATGTTGTTTGTGCCTCTGTGAGAGCAGATTTAAGAAAGGGAAAAAAAAAAAAGTCTGCTGCACAAGAGCAGCTGGGAGAGAGGAGTGAGAAACAGCCCTGCAGACCCCCTGGTCAGTGCAGCAGGAGGGCAGGAGGTGCTCCAGACACGGAGCAGAAGTTCCCATGCGGCCTATGGAGAGGCCCCTGGTGGAGCAGGCTGTCCCCCTGCATCCCATGGGTCCCACACAGAGCAGATCTCCACGCTGCAGCCCGTGGAGGAGCCCCCGGTGGAGCAGGTGGATGTGGCCTGGGGGAGGCTGCGGCCCATGGAGAGCCCCCACAGGAGGAGGCCCCGGGCCGGAGCTGCAGCCCATGGAGAGGAGCCCACGCAGGAGCAGGAGATCTGGGGGGAGCTGCTGCCCGTGGAGGACCCATGATGGAGCAGTTTGCTCCTGGGGGATGGATGGACCCCGTGGTACGGAGCTGTGTGGGAGCAGCTCTTGAAATGCTGCTGCCTGTGGGCAGCCCCTGCAGGCTCAATTAGGGAAGAACGGCATCCTGTGGGAGGGAGCCCACGGGGAGCAGGGGCAGGGAGTGACTGGGAAGGAGCAGCGGAGACGAAGCACTATAGACTGACCGCAGCCCCCATTCCCTGTTCCCTTGCACTGCTCAGGGGGAAGAGGTGGAAGAGGGTGGATGGGGGGGAAGGTGTTTTTTGTGAGTGATTTCTCGCTTCTCTAGCTTGCTAGTAATAGGCAACAAATTTTTCTAATCTTCCTATGCTGAGTCTGTTTTGCCCATTACGATAACTGTTGAGCAATCTCCCTGTTCTTGGCTCAACCCTTGAGCCTTTTGCATCATATTTCTCCTGCTTTCCCTTTGAGGAGGGGGAGTGAGAGAGCAGTTGTGGTGGAAATCAGCTGCCCACCCGAGTAAAATCACCACAGCAAGCTCTTGCAAACTTGAGCCATTCATGATATGATCTTCAGTCTTCCTGGATGATTAAGCCTTTATTTCTCCTGTCCTCAGTAACCCAGCTCTTCTCTGCTTTCCTTTCCTTGACATTATGCAGTTCAGCTTCTTTTGATCTTGCATACAGTCATTTCTCAAGCTATTGTATCAGCTGCAAGTCTTTTATTCTTCGTAGAAGTATGTTGTGGAGCATCACATGCAGAGGGCTCTATCTCTAGAGATACTCTGTAAACCCATTTTGCTATGCATATGCACAATCTCTGTCTGTAAGTAACGTGTCATCTCCTAGCTGCATGGCATGGAAGATAATAGGACTTTGCTTCACAACCTGTGTGAGTGACAGAAGTTCAGCACAATGAATTGGCTGTGTCTCTTGTGGGCAATCTGACCGTCCCAAATAGACTTGCAGTAACATGACATCATATATTGTCTCCATCTCTCCCTCTCTTTCTCACCTAATCATCCGTAGAATGAGGACACACAATGATGTGCTGGTGTATCATTTGGGATCAGCAACCAAGTCACCTGTGAATTATACAGGTCAACAGAAATGGAGGTTGAGCTTTGGTCCACATGCATTCTTCCCGTGTCATCAGAGATTAGAGACAAAACAAACATAGGGATACATACCACAGCCATTTATTAAATGATATTAGAATTGTTTTATTATGGTAAGAATGAAAAGAGGAGGTATTATATCTCAATGCAAAGCTTATTTATTCTGATCCGAAGTCATCAGGGGAGCCATTTTAATTGGCATAAAATAACTTTTCTCAGTATAAATGTGCCACAGTGTAAAACCGTTAGGTCCTGGTAGTTTGCAGGCATAGGGAATGTTGAATATCAGTGACAAAATAAGGATTACTCCTCAGTAATGGTCTTAGCACTCTTGAATTAACTTCTGGATTGCACAGACATGGACACTGATTCTTTTCTGCCTTTCCCTCAGATTTATCCCTTCATCCCTGACATTTTTCCCTGAATTTTCTTGTACTCTTCGGAGTGGGCTATTAATTTGTAATCTGTTCCTGAATGGCAGTTAGTAGAACTGCTTCTAGAACTTTATTCACAGGTTACAATTAGCCAATTCCCATCAGCCAATTCTCTGTGTGCTGCCCCTAGTCTATTTTCTGAAATATTTTCTTTGTTTCTAGGAGACTTCTTTCATTTAAGTTTCATTTAAGGTTAAGTTTCCAGCAAGGCACCAAATACTTTATTAGGGAGTGGGGGGTGGGTGGGAGCAGAGTAAACACAGGGTTGTGGATTAGCTCAAAGCTGTCTGATTTCTTTTGGTATATAAAAATAAGGCAGAAAATGTAGTTCTGGGAAGAAAAGAAATTTGGAGAATATGTCAGAATGACCTGAGAAATGACTTATGGGCTTGGAAATATGTCTTCTTTTTTTGTGTCTTTTTTTTTTTTTTCTCCCCCACCTGTGTCAGTTAGGTTAATAAATGATATTACTTCTCCCTACAAACTCTGTCATTTGAAGTGCTTATAGATGAGTGAAAGGAGAGTTAGAAACAAGTAAGAAGCACCAAACATATTATGAAGTAAGGAAGGCATTGTGGCTTTAGATGCAACCTGCTGAGATAGGTAATTAGCTTGAATACTAGCAAGATACAATACAACTTTGAAAAAGGTGATTGTGGGAATACAGGGAATATAGGCAGAGAAAAAATGAATGTGATCATCCAGACAGAACCACCAAGGCTGGAGAAGAGTGAAAATGACAAATTTTTACTGGATGTTTGAAATATAGGGGAAAAATATTTGGATTTAACAAATACAGCAAAATATAAATAACAGAAGATATTATTACATTACATATCTTCTCCATCAATACCCTAAAGAAAGCAGAGACCACCATGAATCTACTTCTCATGATCTCAAATCCTACTTTATTAAGGCAAAGCAGCATTTAGTTAAGGCAGTGTGATAGGATTTTTCTAGTCGAAGTTCTGCAACATGCTGAACAAATTACCCCTCATATACTGTAAATATATGCTAATCCACATTTTCACTTTATATATCTACTTTTCACTTTACTAGATATGATTTCACCATTTATGGTATTTGTTTTCAATATGCTTGAGCATTTTCCATATAGTTTTCAGGTGTCAAGAGAACAGACTATGAATGAGGAGCTGGTGTACCCTTAGCCTCTTAACTTGTATCTACCATCATAGATCTTCTAATATTCTGGAATCCACTGTTACCATTAAAAGAAAGAAATAAAACAGTGAAACTTTCAGTTAAATTCTTACACAGACAATATAGTTTTCTATTGCAGGAACCATTTACTGAAAGACTCAGAGAAGTTTGTTGAAACCATCACAAAGGGGGCTGCAAGCTTACCTTTTATTTAGCTCAGAAATCTTTCAGATTTAAATTCCTACATAAACATGAGGATAAAGCACTCTTACTAGTTTAGGGTTTATTTTATTAATACCTTTAGCTCTCCTCCTTGTACACACATCCTTTGAAAACAATTTTTAAATTCTCTTAGTACAAACATATTGAGAGATTGGTCATAAATAATATTACTGATTGTTATTGCTCTGAACAATCTGTTCATTGCATTACTCGTATTAGAAATGGAAAGACCAATTAGACCTGTTAACCCACCTTTTTGTCAGTAAGTTGATTGGGAATTACTGAAGCATAACAATTCTAAGTGGCTTTTCATGTGAATGCCAAGCTAAAATGGATATTCAGAGATGCATTAAGCATTTGTACCTGGCACCACATTCCTCATTTAAAGATCTGGATGTTAATTTGCAGAAGCGCAACATAAACATTGCTCAGGCTTCTGTGTGTCCTCTCTCCAATATTTGTATATATGTAAGTGTTGAAAATTGCAAGCCAAATGCTGTGACTGAGGATGAGGAGTACAGTTGACATGGATTACTAGGACATAATACCTAAAAAGTGGTATAACAGGAGGGTATTGTTAGAAGGGCTCAAAGATTTAACTACCACAGTCACAAGTAAAAAAGTGTTAGTTAATACTAATGCTTGAATACATCTAACAGAATAAATTTTTTAAATGGTCAAGTCAGCATTTCTTATGATGAAGCTTTATGTCAGAAAAGCAGGTAAGACTTCTGAAAATGGCAGTCAGTGAAAGATACCATGTGAATTGCTAATGATGACAAACAAGCAGGATATGTTGAAAAGAATATATTTCTTTTACTTTGTGATGTAATTCAGTCAATAGGTAGTTAAGACAGTTATAAATTTTTCAATAAAGAGATATTGGAATTTGCTCTTTGTTGAGAATCAAATAATTCCTTGAGATATCTGGGAACAGAGCACAGCCTCCTTGGAAAGAATGTGATTGCAGAGCCCTGCCACCTCCTCAGCATGAGCTTCCTCAACATGAGGCTGGGAGACAACTTCCCAGGTCTGTCCCACAACTTGAGGGATCAATTTGCTTTTACTAAAAATCACTAAAATTTGTGCATCTATTCTGAATCAAAATACCACCTTTGCATAAAAAAATCTGCCAGTCAATATTGTATTCCTGTTCAACTCTATTATTATTATTATTATTTTTAAACGAAATAAGGAAACTTAAGTCTACCTGCACAGATTTTCTCAGTAACCCAATAATCATATTTCTCTATGCAGTCAAGTAATATGGTGGTGGTACTGAGATTTCTGAGATATGCTTAGTAGTAGCATTATCACAGTTTAACTACACATTTACTTGTTGCTTGCAGAAAGTTCCCAAGCAATTTCCCATTGTCATAAAGTGTGTGCCCTTTATCACCAACTTATTCAGAGATGATTTGCCAAAAGAGCAGGTGGAAGGAGCTTACCTTCCACCTGAGAAGAGTCAGACTTCTTGTTGCAATAGAGATGAGTAAAAAGAACATTGTATATTAAGCCAAGTAGGTGATCCAGGACTTACAGAAAAAAATAAGCATCCTTCTGTTTTATTGCCAAGGTACCTTGCTGTCTCCTGCATAGACATAAAGAACATCTCAAAAGAAAACAACCTTTCTAACCATTTATCTATCATTAAAGATTCTCTGCAGATTTCAGGAACGAATACTGTTTAGGAAAACACATTTTTCTCCTGGCAACCTTCTGAGACAGACAAAAGCCCTAGGGAGCATGTAGGCTCCCATGCTGTCCTCAGCACTGAAAATATCATTCTCCATGATGGCAACAGGGAAAGTGAGATCTTGACTCTGGGAGCCTTGAAGAGCATGCCATGACAAGAGCTGTGTTAAGTTAGTTAGTCACCTTAGAAGATTTTGGCCACTTCAGAAAATGAGGAGAAAGGCAGCCTGAAGTATACTGCACACCTAGAACATTAACGGTTAAAATGAAGACATTGCTTATAAATATTTATTGGCAATTACCTCAGTGAAGGGTAGGTGAAAAGGCATAGCTAACTGGTACTAAAGATGAAAGGATGTTCACTAATTTCAAAGAAAAAAACCCATCTCTTGCATTTCTTGACTGTGGTTTCACTCACACAATTGAGTCGGCATGTTCATAGCCCAGTGCTTGTGCCTGTAAGAAGTCTGTGAACATTGGTGCTCCGCTGCATTGGCCTTCCCCATGCACCTATTTCTCCTTGATTTTTTTTTAGAGCGAAAAAAGGTGAGATTTTCTAGCAACTGTTTTGGAGATGACTGTCAATCTAGAGCTGGCTTTGATGAGGAAAAAATGGACAGCCTTGGGCAGCTGCTTGCTGCTTGGTTGCAGCAAACAAGTCTGCCTTCTGAGTTAAATTTACCTGCAGCCCTCAGTCAGGGACCTCTAGCTTCCGGTACAGTTACGAGCAAGCATTGTGCATTGCAATCTGCTAATAGTTTCATTCTTTTTGTTTTGTTTTATTTGTTTATTTGTTTGTTTTCCTGATGGGAAAAAGTCTGTAAACAAATTTCCTTTAAATTTTAACTTCTTTCAGTTATCAAATCAAAATAATTTTTTAAAAAATGTTTTATGTGAAAAATCTTTGACAAACTCCTGGTGGTTTTCATATATATGTGAAGATTGCCCAAACACATTCTAAGATATATTTATATGTATGTATATAATACAGAGTTAGCATGACATCTTAGACTTGCTGCATAAACACGAAATACCATTTTCTGAGGTGCCAAAATCAGTGTGGATGGTTTTCAGTGGCTCTTACAGGAATCCTTGATTTAACAAAGTTTCTGAGATACACTGGATTTAAATTTGCGGGGCAGATACTTGTAAGATATCCCTAAGGTCTACTCATGAGCAGGGAAGATCTCAAATGTTGTAGAATAGGTTTTCTGGTGAAATTTTACAGTTGTTGTTTTGTGGTAATAAAAGGAAAGAAAACAAATTCATCCTTAATATTAGCAGTAGTAGACCTGTGCCTGACCACGTTTTATACCATGTCTATTCATAAGCCACATAGCCCAGAATTTGCAACATGAGCCCATCTGCAAACCTCAGGAGAGGATAAAAATCCCCAAATGCAACAAGTAAGAGTAGATAAAATATGCCGTAAGTTAAAACTTTTTAATTCACCTAGAACTGGATTCTAGCCTTAAACTAAGCACATGAAATATTTATTTGGATTCAGGCCAATATTTCCATGTCTTTATTGTAAATACAACGTCTCTGTGGTGAGTTTGAAGTCAAATGGCTCTATAAAAAATGGCAGCATCATTAATTAAACATATACTTTTCTAACTCCTTGGGGTTCTATGTCTATTAATCATATCTATTAATCATATGCCAGAAAGGTTCCTTTTTTGATGGGATTCATCAGAGCCATCTTCTTCCCCATTTTTTCCTTAGCTATATAGTCAAATATTTAGAAAGTGTTAGCAGAACTGGAGGGGAGTACAAGAAGTCACTGAATAGGATGGTAATTTATTACCCTTATCAGGCCTAGTTTTTTGTCTCATCAGGTAAAAGCTTGCTGAGTTTAAGTCATTCTTAGCATGTTCAAAATGTAGATGCTGAACTGATTACTTGCAGTGACTCACCTGACTGGCGTGACTTCTGCTTGCATGAAAGTGCAAGTGTGGGTGTGGAAGTGAACATGCAGTTGAAATAGAGGTAGAACTGATATACTGATTCTCCCTAGGCACAAGATTGTTTTGCCTAGTCACATCATTTACAAGACTAATGGCAGTGTTACTTCAATAAGAAAAAATAATTAGTGATATTTCCCCACCTGGATTTTTTTTTTAATGAATATTTGTGACATTTGTTTCTCTAAACATATTTTAAATCACAGAATGTAATTAATTGTCTACCATTTTTAAACATGTTCCTTTAAAATGGTTAGTTAAAAAAATCATGATTATTTCACCTCTTGGAAATGCTGTGTCTCTTCATTTACCATTTATCTGTGATTCTTAGACCTCTCCATCTGCAAGTATATCATTTGAACTCAGATTTTGCATGCTGTAGGTTAGCATAAAAGCACTATGGTATGTTCAGCCATCTTGGCATTGTCATTTGAGGCTTTTTTTAATTAAAAGTCTGCCTTGGAGTATGTCAAGTGCTCCTGTATTTTTGCCATTCTTCTTATCTCTATGGCAACAAAAATATTTCAACATTTACATGGGCATCATATTCTTTGCTAATGTACTATCTGAACCGTTTGTATGCTGAGAAGGGGAACAGCAGAGATTGGCTTCTGCTGGCTGGGATGCAGGAGTTGTCAAGACAACCAAGAGGCCTAAGGATGTCCTTACTAGTAGCATTAAATTGAAGCTTTAAATTAATTCACCCTCATGTGTTTTTGTAGCTTATGCTGTTAATTGAAATAATAGGAATGACCTTCCCTGTACATTCAGAGCACCTGTCCTATTAAAATTGCATGTGCTATTTACTTAAGTACACTCATCTATCAGACAAATCTAGCGTGAAATAGGGGAAAATGGAAGACACTTATATTGTACTGCTATGTATTGACTTGTAGTAATAGGAGAAGCAGCTTTTCTTGTGTCAAGCTTGAGATAGTTGTGATGAACATTTTATTCTGAAACTTCATTTATTTCTGCCTCCCTCTCAAGAGCCTTAAGTCTGCATAACTCCAGACACTACAATTTATTCCACACTGTAGAATCTAATTGAAATGAATAGTTAAAATTGTTTTTGTGACTGTAATATATTTGAAGAAGCTGAGTATCACGTTTTTATGTATGCAAGGGACTATCTTTCTTATCAGAAAAATAACCAGTAGGAACCGTTACTTTTTGTTCAAGTCATGGTCTTGCACAGACTTCATTTGTGAAGTTACTTTCAATCTTTTTAAAAAATAATTTCATACAGAAACTGCTTGAACTTTTTGTGCTTGATCATTTAGATTTGCACAGTCAAGTGCATAATCACATAGAACGAAAAAGATTCTATGTTTACATGTACATTTGTTTTCCTCCTCTAAAGAAAACAATCTGCTAAAAGCTGTTTTGCTGAAATTCACAAGAGTTTCATTTTGATGCTTATGTATGTCAGATAATCATTTTTAAACTGTGTATGGGCAACAATGTACACATTTTTAAAGGACTGAATGATTTCATCCTTCTCTGCAACAAGTTTAAAATACAAGCTTCCACTCTGTTTCTCATGAAACAGTTTTAAAATCATAAAGAAAAAAAATGAACTTCTAGTTCCAGTTGGCTTTATACATTTACCTAGATGATAAAAGTAAAGTATATTTTGGAATATATGATTTTCCCATCACTATATGCATTGATGCACAGCACTGTGTAGGTATACTGATGTACACCAGCTGAGATTCTGACCAGTAAAGGAATAAGCCCTTGAAGGATGTTAGTTGGGCAAGAAACTATTCATTTTTGTAGATTAGGAGAGAGAGGATGGATTTGGGTGTTACCTCAAGATTACTAAGAGTGTTGATATTAAAATGGGGATTTGATCTCCCTGTATTTGAGAACACTGGTGAAGTTCCTTGGGAACTCCATGCTGTAATGACTAGTACATGACTCTGAGAAACAAAGAATCTCCTATTACAATCATATTTCACTGCATGAAGAAACCCTAACACAATCCACTAACAGAGTGGTATGACAATTGGTTAAAACAAACATACTATGTAAACATGAATAGCACAGCATGGACTGGCAATGCTATAAACTTGTTTCTGCCTTTTTGAAGTGACTGATTACTGAGAGGGCAGGAGGCAGACAGGTACCCTCCTTTCTTCCCTTGGCTGCTATTAATCTCACCAAGACTGGTACCATCTCTATGACGTGGCAGGAATGCTGCAGTCTCCGCATGAACACTGTGGCTGCAACCAGTTTACTGCATGCATGTTAATGCTCACTCCCACTGGTATTTGAAACATCTGTGAGCACTCAGCACATCTGAAAATCAGGTCATTTAATTCCAGGTACTTTAACTACAGATTAAGGATCTTAAATTTAGGTGTGCTGGTTTGAATGTTTTGGATCAAACTTCTCCATCAACCCACAATGAGCAGTGCCATATAGAGATGATATTGCAGAATAAGATACAATCAGGTCAGAATTATTTGTAAAAATAAGCCTGTAATATAATACTTCAGCATTAAGCCCACTTTAAACTACAGTTCTTAGAGCGTATAATATGTTTTACTAAACTTACACTGACAAATCCCTGGCTAACCCCTCAGTAGGTCTGCATCTAAAAAAAAAAATTTAAAAAAATGCTCTTTTTGCTACCCATTTGTCCCATTCACAGCTTCTGTCTATGTATAGAAATATTATTGGTAACACTGAAGTCATCTTGGATTGCCAGGATGTACGATGGAAGGTGCAGGGCCCTGGACCAGAACATCTTGCCACTGTTTTCCCTGTTTTCAGCACCCCTGGATATTTTTATGATGCTCGGGGTCTCCTGTGACAGTCTGTTGGTGTTTTTGCAAGGAGATGGAAAGCTGCTCCCTTGTAGCTGCATCATATACTTATGCTAAGCAAGAGTGATGCTGATATTGGTTAATGGAGGGTAGTTGGGGCAAATCAATATTACCCACATACCTTCTGAACAACCTAGAAAAGGAGCAGGGCTCCACTATAACTGAATTAGGTGTGTACATATAGCATCAATATTGGATTTAAAAAGGCTTAAGGGGTCAGCATGAATTTCTTGAACCTCCTCTAACTGTGAGGCCTCTCTTGCTCTTTTTTTTTTTTTTTTAAATGTAAAAGAATTTTAAATTATCATAAAAGCAGGCTTAAAAATTATGGAAATGAGGGAATATGCTACAGTGGCATTGAAACCAGTAGAAATTAAATCATTATTGCTTTCCTCCTCTGAGAGAAAAAGACAGAAATGTAGAGGCAGAACAGTCTCTGTAGCATTTCTCAGATTGGCATCAGACTAGTAAAGGTCTCAGAAATTGTAGGAGCCCAGAATTTTAGAGATGAAAACTGTCCCACAGCATTCTCAATGCCTTGCTCAGCAAATGTGGACTGCAGGTGAGTCTCACTTGTTGAGATCCCTGAGCAAAACCTTCTTAAAAGTGAAGAATATCTCACTGGTGTCCATGAGAAATGGTCTCAGTGGTTGTTCTAGCGGGAATCATAAGACATTCTAGCCATTGCAGAAGTCAAATAAGAGTGACAGAGTCCAAAAGTCAAGCTCAGAAGAAAAAAACATCTGTTATAGTAGGTCAGGCATTTCAGATGATATCTAGATTATTGGATCTATAATCTCATGTGCAAGTCGCTTATAGCAGGAAAAAAAACACCCTACTGAATCAAGCTCCTCCAAGGCTCTGTCATCAGGATTCATTTTTCCATTTTTGGCCTCTATCCATATTTCCTGGAGGTGTGACTTGCCTATGCAACAGTCACCATGCACAAGTCCATATGGAATATTTCTTAAATTTGATCTAGCACGACATGACTATGTCTCAGTCATCTGTTAAAATAAAATGTAATGCTCTTTTCATAATTTTGTCTCAAGAATATTTTGTCCTTAAAGAACTATCTACCACCTCCCCTAACTTCGTAGTGTTAACTCTTGAAGTGGTTCGGTCCCAGATCCAAAAAAAAAAAAAAAAAGCTTTCGGAACATTTCATGATTCTCAAGTATTTATAGTTAAATATTGTGACTAGTATTTATAATCTCATTTTTTCTTCCTTTCTCCCCTCCCCAGAGTTTTGCTCCCTCTTCTAAGGGCCTGGATATGGCACGGCAGAGTTCCCTTATTAAAGCAGCTTGCCAATGTTTTCTCTGTCTTCAGCACTGTGGGATATTTCATTGACACTCAGGATCTCCTTCGATATTCTCTCTCTGTCTCTCTTGACATTTTTGCAAGGAGGGAGAAAGAGGCTGGGGGAAGGTGCATATAATGCTTCCACTGCTGAGCAGTATGAATTATATCTGCTGGAGTAATAGTGTGAAGTGGCAGGGATCCGTTTTGATGAATCTCATGCTGATTTGTAGCCCCAATTCTAGCTGTAGGTAACGCTGAACACCTGTTTGGAGTACTAGAGAGATGGAATAAAGCTATGTACAGTAAATATGCTGTGTACTGTAGCTGTTTGTTTATTGTCACATGGTAATTAATTTGCAATTATATTTTGAAACATACCAGAAGAGAAGTGCTGAAGATAATTCCTACCACCCAGAAAGTGGCTCAGCAGTGACACTTGTTAGACTCTGAGCTAGCTGATTCTCTTTTCTCATCACTGACTGCATTTTTCTTTTGTCTCAGCACAAAACAGGTTACAAAAGAGACTTTTATGAAGATTCATGCCTAGATACTAATTGTCTGTAGTACTCTAGAACAGTGTGTCTTGAACCCATGTACACACACACACAAAGTAGGCAGTGATCTAAAGAAGAAGAAAAGATCTTCTTCTTCTTCTTCTAAAGAAGATCTAAATAATTTTATCTCTGACATCCATTGCATTACCACACCATTCATAGTATTGCACTGCAGAAGGCAAGTTTGTGAGTACAATCTCCATTCCTCATCTACCTGTGAAATCCTTCTCTCTTCATCCAAACACCTGCTTTGCTTCTGTTTAGCTCATTCAGAAATGTCTGTTAAGAGATTTTTTTTAATCATTCATCATTCTACCTGCCTCTGACTGATATCTCCTATGAAAACCAAGCTGCTGCCCTCAGTCTTTAAAATGATCATAACTCAAACATTTATTTTAAATGACTCGTGTGTTTTATTGCACCACTTCACAATGACCTTAGTTATCTACCAACGACGCCTTCACTGATCTCTCCAGAATTTCTTCTAATATGTCTCACATATTTGGAACTCTAGCTTTTCAGAAGTAGAGCCCAAAACTGGCTTTCTGCTAGCACTCACTAAATGAACAGAGCACATAGCAGTGCCATAACAATATTGTAAGACTACAGAAGCATCTGTATTATATGTTGCAATGTTGCAGCAAGTTCAATTTTATAAATTTACATTTGGATTCATGTGATACTGTTTTTAGAAATAGCTTCTATCTATACTCAGAGAAAGCTGATTTTTAATTCCTTGTTTGTGTGTTTTATTTATTTATTTATTTATTTCCTGAGAATGATCGATGTCCACGTCCATGCTTAATTACCAAAACATCCAGAGCTCCAGTATCTTTCTTTATATCTTTCCTCCCACATTTTTGATTAGGCTTGCAATTTTTATATTTCTTTTCTTTCATTTATCTATTAATATTTCCACTTTTGATGCGTTGGTATCAAAATATTTTAAGTTTTGTGAATGGTTAAATTCAAAATCTAAATTTGAAAGTAGATCATTATTATTTAACTAAAGTTTAAAACTTATATATACACTTCCTTTATTTTGATGTTGTGACTGTCCTATGGCTGCACAAGAATAAATGGTTTCCACTGTGCACATTGAGGTTTGCTTTGTACTTCAGAATATGTACATGGATCTCAAACTGCTAGAGACACTGACTTGTTTTATACAAATTTATGATCAACTGCAAATATATGGAGTTCAAAAAGAAAAATCTTTTTATGAGAATAAGAAATAAATCAATATTCCCCAGAGAGCGCGCTAACTTAATTTGCAATTATGTCATGTAAGGAAGAAAAAGAAAAATACTGTCTTCCTCTGCAAATCTTCCCATATACGACATTTCTTTGACATTTTCACGTGTTGAAAAGTTACTCCTAAGGAATTCATTTCCATTGCTCTCACTTGGTGTCCAACAGTGACTGATATAAATATTTTATTAGGCAAACCTGCAGGTTTCTGAAGATTATATGTCTTATCAAGTTGACCCTTATAATTATGTTGTCTTCTGTAACTGTGGGATCTCTTTTAATTTTGCAGTCTTTTTGTAAATATTGAACCATAAAAAAAAAAGTATACAATCACAAGCAAAAGCAGACTGTGAGCAAGGGAAAGTGTAAACAAGTCTCTTCTGCTTGCTTGAGAAAATTCACATTCTGCTTGTTGCTGCAGAGACAATGCCTTAATAATGCACAGGCAGTGGAAGCTGGGACATGGGGCCAGCAAAAGTACAGGGGCATCATCTGGATGTGCAGGGGTGGGATCAGGAAAGTCAAGGCATGGATGAAACTGAGCTTAGCAAGGGATGCAAAAAGTAACAGGAAGGGATTCTGTAGGTACATTAATTAGAAAAAAAAAAAAAAAAGGCCGAGGAGAGTGTACCTCCTTGGATCAGGGAGAACTGGTAACAACAGACATGGAGAAGGCTGAGGCACTCAAAAACTTGCCTCAGTCTTCACTGCCAGTCAGGCTTCCCACATATTTTGTTTCCCTGAATCTGTAAATGAGGGCTGGGCTTGCAAAGTCCCTCCCACTGTAAGTGAAGAGCAGGTTCAAGCCCACCTGATGAAACTGAACAGGTACAAATCTATGGGGCCTGATGACATGCATTCTGGGGTCCTGAGGGAACCGACTGATGGAGTTACCAATCCATTGTATTTGAAAAGTCCTGTCAGTCAGTGAAGTCCCTGGTAGCTGGAAAAAGGGAAACGTCACTCCCATTTTTAAAAGGGGGAGAAAGGAGGACACGGGGAACTACAGACCAATGAGCCTCACCTCTGTGCCTGGAAAGATCATGCAAAAGATTTTCCTGGAAACAGTGTCAAGGCACATGCAGGACAAGCAAGTGATCTGAAATAGCCATCATGGGTTCACCAAGAGTAAATCATGCCTGACCAATCTGGTGGTCTTCTATGATGGAGTGACCTCATCAGTTGACAAGGGAGGACCTACTGTCATCTATCTGGACTTCTGTAAGGTTTTGATACAGTCCCGCAGGACATCTTTATCTCCAAATTGGAGAGATATGGATTTGAAGGGTGGACCATCCATTGGATAAGGAATTGGCTTGAAGGCTGCACCCAGAGAGTTGTGGCCAATGGCTCTATGTCCAGATGGAAGCCAGGGACAAGTGGTGTCCCTCAGGGTTCTGTCTTGGGATAGGTGCTGTTCAATGACGTAGACAGTGGGATTGGGTGCACCCTCAGCAAGTTTGCAGATGACACCAACCTGAGTAGTGCAGCTGAAACAACAGGAAGAAGGGATGTCATCCAAAGGGACTTGGATAACCTTGCGAAGTGAGCATGCTTGAACCTAATGAGGTTCAACATGTCTAAGTGCAAGATGCTGCACCAGGGTCAGGGCAATCCTAGACATGACTACAGACTGGGAGAAGAACTCATTGCAAGCAGCCATGCAGAGGACTTGGGGGTTCTGGTGGATGAAAAGCTCAACATGAGCCAGCAGTGTGCGCTTGCAGCCCAGAAGGTCAGCTACATCCTGGGCTGCATCAACAGAGGTATGGCCAGCAGGATGATCAGAGGCAATTCTTCCTCTTCTACTGTGCCCTTGTGAGGCCCCACATGGAGTGCTGTATTCAGGTTTGGGACCCCCAGCACAAGAAGGATGTGGAGAGACGATCCATAGGAAGGCCACAAAAATGATCAGAGGGCTGGAGCACCTCTCCCATGAAAAAAGAATGAGACAGCTGGGGCTGCTCAGCCTGGAGCAGAGAAGGCTCCAGGGAGACCTCATTGTGGTCTTTCAATACTTAAAAGGGTCTTATAAAAAAGATGGAGAACAACATTTTACTTGGACAGATAATGATAAGACAAGCAGGAATGGTTTTCAACTAAAAGAGGAGAGATTTAGATTAGATGTTAGGAAGAAATTCTTCACTCAGAGGGTGTTGAGACACTGGAACAGGTTGTGCAGGGAAACTGTATAGGCCCCATCCCTGGAGGTGTTCAAGGCCAGGTTGGATGAGACCCTGAGCAACCTGGTCTAGTGGGTGACATTCCTGCCCATGACAGGGAGGTTGGAACTAGATGATCTTTAAGGTCCCTTCCATCCCAAGCCATTCTTTGATTCTATGATTTATCTTGGAGAAAATGTATAGCAATCATTCCAAAAAGCTATAGTGAGAGCTAACAATTAAGTGGTGTTCTGTTAAGCGTAGTTCTGGTTTTGACCTGGTTCTTCAGTCATCTTTTATTTAACTGTAAGCATCCCTAAGGAGCTGCATGCTAGTTAGATTTTCTTATTTACTCCCACCCTGATATTGCAGAGAACTTCTGGACCTGTGCTTAAAGTGGAATCAAAATGATGGTCTGGGGGTCTCTGACACCAGGGAAAGTTTTTTACTCTTGGATCAGCCTCCAGAAAAAAACAATGATTAAAGGTCCATGTCTTGCAGGTCCATAAGCAAGTTATCTTTTATGATAACTCCTACTTGTGTAGCCAAGAATATAAGCCTCATTGAATAATCTTCTGCTTTAACCCAAGCAGCTGGTTTTTTTTTTGTTTGTTTGTTTGTTTTTTTGTTTTTAATGACTGTCCTATTTGGTGCTCCTTTTGGTCAGAAAACCTTGCTTAGGATTGCTGGCTTCTCCGTAAGCTTTTTTTTTCAGCAGCCTTTGTGATGCAACCAGCCCTTGGTGGAGAACTGAAGACCTTGTCAGACACAAACATAGCAGCTTTTCTATATTGTACCAAAACCTGCACTTGTGCATTTGCCTATAATTCCCTGCTCAGATCCCGTACAATGAATTTTCTGTGCTGGAGTCTAGGATTCCCAAATGTCAGTGTAGGTAAGTGCACAACTGATAGGAGAGCCAAAGGCTGCCTATGAAGTCAAGAGATTCCCCTGCAGCTCCACTGTGTAGCGAAGAATCATGAGATACAGTGACTATATCTCTGTACCTTTATATTCAAAAAAGATCTTTTAACTTCAGTATAGATTATATGAACTTTTATAACATAATTTCTAGAGTTTTGATTTTTAATTGCAGAGAAAGCTGTAATGTGATAAAACCATAATTCTTATTTTTAACTTTTAGAGAAGTATATGTTATACACTGGAAAGTGTTTTAAAAACAACAAATGATGAAGTGATGTATTTCAATAAAGGCCTCTCGAAGTTCTTGAAAACAGAGAGCCACCTGCCTGCATACATGAGAGGTGTGGAAGCAAGGAGTGTACTTTTCAGCTTTACAGACACGAGGAATTCCTAGGACATGGAGTAAGGCAGAAACAATGGATAATGATGCAGCCAGAAGCTGCTACCTTGTCAGTTCAATTTACCACTCTACCTGCAGTCCAAAAATTGCAACAGCATCAGTGAGAGAGCTGATCTGTGGCTCCTTTTGAAAGATCACAACTCTTTTAACTTCCTAAGCATCCTTACTGCACAGACTAAGAGAACGTGGCAAATAAGCATTATGTCTTGTGTTGATGGAAAGTGTTTTTTTAGCATGAGTGTGGTAAACGATAACAGTTCTGAAATCTGCAGTGTTTTATTTTGTTTTGTTTTCAAATGCTGTAAAGCTCTTTCACATTCTAGAAGTTCCCATTAAGTTCTGTTCCTAGGAATTGACAAGCTATTACTGTGGTATCTGTGGCTTTGTAGTTCCTTGTTGTTACAGAAAAGCTTTTTTTTTTTTTTTTTTTTTTTTTTTTTTTTTTCCTGGTTAGCAGTTGCTTGCAATATCTTGTAACATAAAATGGAGAAAAACCCTACATATTTTATAATCATACAGAGCAAACTAAATCCATAAAACCAAAAAATGACCTAACCAACACCTGTGCAAAGGGTAAATGTATTTATTCTGCACTATACTTTTGTCATGAAATGGTGTGTCCTTACTGTTCTCATTTTGTGTTCTGGACAAGATGGTGAGCTTGTAGGCTGTATACTAATGCTGTCCATGTTTCAGTGAAAGTAGACCCACTTTAAATAAACACTGAATCCAATTTCAGTCATTGCTATATGTCTCAATTGCAATTTATTTTTCTTTAAGTGTGCAGAATGAGACTCAGAGCTTTTCATTTCTCAAGAAATGAACAACTGGAGCACTATGACACATTTATATAATGCTTAATTTCAGAAGCAAGGAAATTAGGCAAATGCATATACTGAGCCCAGAATTTGGATCAAGGTTCAGTTTCTGAGCTTAATGGGGAATACTAGCCTTTTAAATGATTTTTTTTAAATTATTATTATTTTTTGTGTGTGTGTGATGTAGTCTCTAATACCATTACTCTTCCTTCCCATTGATGTTCTTTGTCATGTATATGTTAAAATTTCTTACTTATCTGTGGGGGAGGGTTAAGCTAATTAGATTGATGTTTATGATTATAAAACCTATCCATTGCACCTTCAATCTATGTATCTGGGAGAAATTAGGCTGGTAACTTAGCTCCCCTTATCCATGGGAAAACCCTGAAAAAGTAAATGTTAACAGCAAGCATCCATAGACTCTGTAAAGACAGGAAGAAATAGGAAAACCGCAGCCCCATAGTACTATTCCTCCGCTGAGATGTGGTCAGGAGTATCCTAAACAGCATATAAGAACAGTTTTTTTTTTTTTTTTTTTTCCAACTTTCTCAGCCAAAAAAGATGGCCTTTTCTACCAGATTGTGTGTGTGTGTGTGTATGGAAACATTTCCTTTTTATACTTACAAAAAGTTTTACGAGTGAAAAACATTAAAAGTTAAATATTTTACCTCATGTTCATGCTGATTTTTTTTTTCTTCTTTTAATTAAGCAGATATTTTTGTTTCCCATTTGAATCAGACAAACTGAAAATGGATTTTATAATCTTTTTTGCTGTTCAGCCAGTGAAAAAAATACGGAGTGTTTACTATGTTGTTATTCTTTCTCGATGCTGGCATTTTCTAACTGAACATGAATGGCTTTCCACCAACTCTTCTGTATCTTTACAAAGAGTCTGGAATAGCTCTTGGTCCTCAGTCCACAGAATTTTTACCCAGAAAGGTCTCAGGAACATTCATAAGCAGGTAATTCACTTCAAGCAGAGGAGCAGACACTCAGAGAAAAGCAGATATCTACGTCATCTAGTTTGGGTCTCTAATTAAGGTGTGATTCAGAATTGTTGTTTTTAGGAGCCTAAGTTCCCACAGACACTAGAAAGAACCAGGTATCTTCACAGGGTAATTAGAGCAGCTGCACTGACTGCTTAAATTGAAACTATGTGAATGTTTCCTGGAAGACAGCAGGTCCCTGTGCTCAAAGGTGAATAAAAGGTTACATGTGTTGCTGACACAAGGGCACATATCTTAGCATCCTGCAGCATCAAACAAGGAGAAATACAGCACTCTTCACTAGAGGTATTTTGTCCTTGCAGTATATCGCAGTAACAAAATCTAGACACACTTGCAGTAAAATATTTTCACTTCAGTTTCTTATGCATTGAAAAATACTGAATTTATATAAAGTAATTTGGTGTGCAACAAACTCTAGCTATTCTTTCAAGAAATTTCTTGTTTCTTCATCAGCTGTCCTTTCATAAGAGTTTCTCCTATTGGTTAATGTTTGCAAAGTGCTTTGAAGATGAAAGCATTAAGTGCTTGGTAATATTACTACTATTATAGAGCATACTGTAGGTATGCAGAATGGAAGTATTCATGGAAAGTAGCTATTTCACATACTCATGCTGAAATAACTTGGGCCATGTTTATCCATGGTGTAAATTCAATGAGGCCAGTAGAAATCTATCAGGGTTGAACCTGGTTCTTCTTTTTGTTTTTATCTGTAACACAGTTTATATCAAATCAAGTTAAGGTCACACTAGGACCTATTTCAGTAAAAACATGTTTGTCTACAAAACCGCTAAAACATCCTGAGAATCAGGTTTCAATGTCATCCATATCCCCCCAAGTGCTTTCATCATTCAAAAGCTTACCATTAAAGAAAACCTCCTTTATTTTCAATTTGTTGCACTGGAGGAAATGTTTGAAAGCTGTCATCTCCCATGGAAAGGCACTACAGCATTGACTTTCAAAGAGCATAAGTCATTTTTAAAAGTGGGCCTTAGACTTGTAAGTTACTCAACTGCTCTTGAAGATTGTGTCCTTTCCAATAATATGAAACAGCAGTGCACCTTTGGATATCATAATGAAAGCTTTATACATCACTACCTGGTAGTTTACTTGAAGGGTGAATAAAATGATGAAATAAAAGACTAGGGAAAGCAAGAGAGAAAGCTGGAGGAGCAGAAAAAAAATATACATTTTTATATAGATTTCACCACTTGACATAGAATCACAGAATAATTGAAGTTGGAAGTCATCTGGTTGACACACACCCCCAACCCCCTATCCCCAATGAAGAACAAGGCAGACAGAATATGGTCTAATCCTTTTTCAGTAAAAATTGTATTCTAAACTCTAGGAAGATTAATTATGCTAAACCAGCTAGGCTTCTCCTCCTGTCCCATTCCCCCTACCCTTCCAGTGTTTGAGAAATGAAGCAGATAGCATGTTTTGCTTTTGGTAATGCAGAACACTTGTGGGTAACTTGTAATGGAAGAGGCGGGAGAGATCCTGCCTGGACAGAGACACCTCACTAATACACTAGAAGTTTATGTTTTGTAGTGAGACCGTAAACAAAATCCCACCTGAATGTGAGGAAGAGACAGTTAGGAAAATGAGTCAAGGCTTTAAACATCTTCTGAGATTTTAGGATGGGCGGGGAATTTATGACTCAATGCCACTAGCAATTCTAATTACTCATAAACCAAAGATAAGGGAAAATTTGCATACATTTCCCTGTGTTAAATCTTGTTTGACAAAATCTTCCAAGCACATTAAAAAATAGCCAGAAGAAAAAACAATTCTTGACTGATTTTGCAGGTTTTCACAAAAGAGGATTTTTTCCAATTTACTGTCTTTAGCTGAGTTATCAAAGCTTTTTTTCCTTAGTTAAAAATTAGTAAATCCTGTGTCAAACGCTTCATTTTATGACTCCCACAAGAATGAAAATGAATGGTATGTATTCTCTTATATGCCTTTCCTCCCCTTAAAAGAGATTATTATTAGTTCTATGGAAATGAATACCAGCTAAACACTGGATTTTCTGATCAGTCTATGAAGTCTGCTTTTGTACCTGATGCTATATCGAGTGCCCACAACTTGTCATAACTAGAGTATGCCATATATATCCTACAACTTTATATGTATGCAACATGGATTTCTACGTTAGGGCAGCCTAAGCTCTTGCAGGACTTCAGAAAGGTTTGCATATGCAGTTGGTTGCAGAGTCTTAGATTCTCGAGGACTGAATCCTTTCTCAGTACGGTCCTGTGAAATACAAGCAATGAGAAAAAAGGAAGCGGAAGAATAGACTCACTCCTATTATAACAGCATACTCAAAAAGCCTCTTTAAAAATGATCATAGCAGAAACCTGGATGTTTTCTTCTGGTGAATATGAAACTTAGTTTCAGTGCTACCAACTGAAGGCAAGAGCAAATACTGTGAATACCACACTGCTTAAATTGTACTTTTTTTTTTTTTTTTTTTTTTTTTAGCTGGAAGTGCTTAAAAATTGATAAATCCATAGTGAGATGCATGGTAGTACTGTTTGTTCTAGAGACATGAAACTTTCTCATATTTACAGCAAAGCTCTTGTAAGTTTTCCTAGCTGTTCAGTCAAAAATGTGTTTTGCCATTTTTACAACAATATTCCACGTTTCCCTGAGCAGGAGCAGCCTTACCAGCATGTCAGATTAAATTGTTCAGTGCTGGTGCTATTAAGGAGGTAAACCAGCCCATTGACTGCCAGAATTAACATCATGCTGAACTTATGCTCTGGCAGCATGCCAGAGAACATGAAAATGTTCATACATTTAAGCATTTAACATAAACTTAAAACAAAACTTTTTAAAGTGCTTAGACTGAAATAAGAATGAGAATCTTAGGCACATGGAGACATCTAAATGAGTTTACAGTGTTTGCTAAAGCAGTGCATTGTATGTAGAAGGTTTGCCAAATCTAGAAGCAAAGAGGTTAAATGAAGGGGTACAATCTAAATATGAAAATAATATGCCCATTTAAAACAATAGGTTTATAGTTAGTGAGTTCGTGGTAATTAAATCACAAGGTTGCTTCCTTAGGCTTTAGGAATTGGCAATGGAGTTCTTGTAATCCTCTCCTGATCTTCTCAGGGCACCAGGACTGTGGTTTATTGACATGTAATTAGATCAGGATGTCACTACATCAATGTCAGTGTAAACATCACTAAGTAAGTAGCTGATCCTTACAAGATCAGCAACCTAATCTCCTCTGGGATGCCAACAGGCTTTGTTAACACTTAGGCTTAGGATTGTATCTGTTCTTTTAATGCCTGACTTGCAACAACTGTGGGAGCTTTGACATCCCAAGTCAACCAGTATCTGAAGTTAAACTAGTTGTATTGGTGTTCTGGCAATTGCTAAAGCTTGTCTGCTAATAGATTTTATTGATTAGAAAACAAACAAATAATGAAATCCTTCTGGCAACACTTTTTGGTGGAAGGGGGGTTGGACTTTCTAGCCCATGCTTTTAAACTGTGAGTCAGCTACTGTATAGGTAACTGAAATTACTACCTTTTAAAGAAACTTGTGTAGCAGCTGATTTCATACAGGCCTTATCCGCAGCTGTAAAAATCTGCAATTGTACTTGAAAGAAATCTTATAAAATAATATGTTAAAAGATTAATCATAAACCATATTTTAAATTGCCAGTAATACAATCAAAGTAAATTGTTTCACAGGGTGGAAATTTGAAATAAAAGTTCTACTTCTAAAAATATTTTTAATGGAGAAAAATATTGACACATTTATTTTTATTTTAAGGTTATATAAGAAGTATCTTAATTGGGATCATTCCAGTTTATCTGATTTGTCCACAAACAGTAAATCTAGTTATGTAGTCAAGAGATTGCCTGCCTTTCTTGGGTAGAGAACTCAAAACACTTTTCAGTGGATCCAGTTAATGCCTATGGTAATAGTCTGTCTTTTCTTAGCTTTCAGGTACATTTCTGAATTGCACAGTAGATGATTGGACTTCATGAACACATTTTGAAAAATACAGGTTGTTTTTCTTATTTGAACAAAATTTCCATTGACTCTAACAGAAATTAAGAAGCCAACTTCTTACCATAGATTTGTTTTGTTTGTTTGTGTTTAAAGTTTACAGTGTAGCTGTGAAGTAAAGGAATAAAGATGTTGATGTAAAGGTCTTAAACCCTGCTTATACAGAATTATGAACAAAACTCCTGCTAGTTTCAGAAGCATACAGGACTATTTTCTTTGGGAAGAAGTGTCATGGCAAACATTATAGTAGCATGAAATTCACATGATATACACAATTGTTTAGACACAGTTAATATAAAATGAGGAACAGTTTAAGCATTCAAAGAATGGTAGTTATAAAGATCAGTTTGCTGAGCTGATATCTATTTTAGGTAGCCATTAGGAAATACCATTTGCCTTTAGGTGCTTACCAGAAAGATTAACAAATGGATGCTTCCAAAACTTCAGGTATATTTAGGGCTTGTAAATAACCCAGAAAGATTCCAGCAGTATTTGAAGCCTAAATAAATTTTAGCACTTGCTTCTGGTAGCCTGTGGGCAGTGAATAAATGGGCCCTGTTATGTCATTTCTCTAAGCTAGTGCACACCTTAAAAATAGAAAAGGAAAAAAAAAAAGAAAGAAAAAGAGAGAGAAAGAAAAAAAAAGGAAAAACAAAAACAAACAAACAAAATATCAGAAAAAAAAAAGAAAAAAAACCCCACCCAATCCTTGCAAGCTTTTGTGTTGGGATGTATGCCCCTGTGGGGAACTGAAACATTGAGAGTCACCAGCCTACTGCTATTATGCCTGCAGGGTTGAAACTGGCCAGCTGCTCTTTGTGCCCTTTGTGCTCAAGGGCTTGGCTTGGTAGTTTTTCATGGGTCTGTTTACTCTGACCTGCATACATATCAGGAAAACTTAGAAAAAGAAAGTTGACAAGAATAAATCCAGACTATGTGCATGGTAGAAGGCTCATTGCTGAAACCAGTCAAAATTACTTCAGAATTTTCACACGAGACGATTTTTAAACCCTTTTCCTCAGGGACTAGAAGGTTTAATAGGTTAAAAAAAAATATTTCCTGGTCTTAAAACCAGACATCTGAATTAAAATTGATTTAATTATTTTTTTAAGCTAACAAAGCTGTTAAGTGTTTAAAAGCTGTTATCATTGGATTAAAAAAAAAAAGGCTGGAATACAAAGTTAGAAGAAATTGCCACTTTCTGCCTTCAGTCTCAGTCAGATAAAATCTTACTTGCAAACTGGAGTGTAGGGAAGTTGTGAATGGTCTTGATGGAATGTGAAAAACTGATAGTTTGTAATACATATGAGGATATACTGTGATCAATGGGTCAAAAATGAGAAAGTTGGGGCCTTCTATAACCTTTGAAAAAAAGAATTTTGGGGTTGCTCTCTGTGCTAGAAAGATTGCTATATAAAAACATAAGTAACCATACATTAAAAAACAGATTAATAGAAAAGGGAACCCCATCTCAGACATGCAAGGAATATGTCTTTCAAGTATGACTTTTAGATTTTATATGTTAATCCAGAACTTTTTTTCTGGAATTTTAATCCAGAATTATTTATTGACATGAGACAAATATGCTGTTTAACCTCTGCTTAAGTGCATGTTTAAAAAATTATTTTCTTTTGCAGGTAACACTCAAGTTTAATGGGGTCTTTCACAGAATGAGTTTATTGTATTGGAGGTTAGGCAGAAGTTTGGGTCATTTGGTGGAACAAAGCAAAGGTTTTCATGGTTTCCACAGCTGTTAATCTTTTAAACTTCGGAGAAAAAAAAAAAAAAAAAAGAAAAAAAAAAGAAAAAAGTTCATTAAAAAATGTCCACATTTTCTGCTTTAGAAATTAACACAATGCTGCAGACATATCAGTCCCTTTTCTATTTGTCTAAGTAAACCAGCTTATGTGAATAAGGGAAACTAAACAAGACCTCTTCCAAAAACACTCCACCAGTCAAAGCTGGAAAGGTCAAATTGTTTGAAAATGACTAATGATTAGTTTATAGTTCCTTTAATACACAGGTTCCATAACAATGGAATTAATCTTTAGAGGAAAAACATTAGAAGGTAGTTTACTCCCAAGGGAGAAGTGCTGGGGTTTTGTACTAATAGTTATGATGAGCACTCATCAGGACAGACAGCAAAACCCCAGGACGTCTCATTGTTTAATCAGTTCGGGTAATATCAAGTTGATTAATCAGCTGCGCTTCCTTCTGACAGAAGCTGTTCGTGTTTGCAGCAGTGGTAACATTCCTCATCCTGCATAACACTGACAGCACTGAACTCTTAGGAACTCCAGTCTGACACTGCGCAGAAAGAGCAATGTTTCATTAAGCTCTTCATATCTTTTTCTTTTTTCTTTTTCTTTTTTTTTCTAATTTATTTTTGAACAGCAAAATACTTTTAATTGAAATCCTAGAAGCATTTTGTCTGTGTATTTTGATTACTGCTAGTATCTCAAGAGTGGAATGGGTTATTCAGTGTTCTGTGGAAAGTCGAACTGTCAGACCTTCCCCTTGACTTCTCTCAGGATAGGATTTTATGTTTAAGTGGAGTCTGTCTTAGTTTCTCTGGTAAGATTTTTAGTTTTAGTTTTTGAATGCTACTAAAGGTGTAAGGAAAAATTAAGTACATGTCAGCTTTCTGCATTCCTGGCTGTAGCCCACCCAATTCCTGCTGAGCTGATGTGGAGCCATATGGGTGCATGCCAAACCAGGTGTCTGTGCTTCTTTCCCTCACTGCAGCACTTTCCCATCTCCTGTATCCACAGATTTCCTCCTTTCTGAGGGAGATTCTTGTAAGCACCCTGAAGTATTTTTCTGCACATGCACAAATGATGCACTTACATCACTTACATTTATGTGCTTTCAAATTAAGCCATTTTTAAGACAGAGATAGGTGAATGGAAAATGGAAACTAGGTTCATAAGCTCCCATGAAGATAGGTCACTGTGTATATGAGTATCCATTCCAAAACTTCAATTCAAGGGCTAAACTCAGTGCAAAGGAGTGCACTGAGTTTAGTGCAAGCATTATATTAACTGTGTTTTCTAAGCATCACTGTGGTTGTGATCCAGTGATAACAAAAGTGTCGTGCATGTGTATCATTTGAAATCCATACAATTCAAGGATGTATGAGTTTGAGATGAAAAAAGAACCTGATTGACCATCATGGATTCCAGCATGCTATAACTGTACATAGGTTAAATTCCTGAGCTTACTACAATGCAATGAGCCTGTAACTGAAGAAGAAAATTACATTTTTAATTTGAAGTGGTCTAAATTAAATAAAGTGCAAGAAGATATTCAGTGGTTATATATAGCTGGATTGTTGTAGAGGAACAAAACAATACTTTTTTTTTTTAATGAAAACAATTTAAAACTATTTTATCAATTTTGATTTATACAATTTGTTCTGAGAGCATGGAAACTCTCATTTATCCATTCTGCACACAGGACGGAAAATGATTAAATGGCAATAATGATCAGTGAGGTTCTATACAGCCATTTACTTTTACTACCCAATAATGTACTTTAATGTCTAAAGTGTCCTTTGGTGACAGCTCCAAAGCAGATCACTGGTGTTTGCTAGCACTAAAGTGCTTCCTTTTTAAAATAATTTGTTGTGCATTTTACATGGCCATACTAGGACATCACGCTTTTTTTTTTTTTTTTTTTTTTTTTTTTTTTTTTTTTTCTGGGTATTAGGTGAAAGGTTTAAGGAGGAGGCAAATGAGTGATATAAGTACCACCTGATTTTAGGCATTTGTATCCAGAGTTGTTTGAAAGGGTGAATTTGAGAAATATGCAAACTATAAATCTAACTTTGTGTAGTCTAGAAGAGGCTTATATTATTGGATGTCATTGTCTTCTGTCCTCTCTGTTTGCCTGTCTTTATATATGTCTTTTGTCTAATTGCACAATAATCATAAAGAGATAATGTTTGCAACTTGCAATTCTTATGAAATTGTGACTAAAAGAACAAATGTATGTGCATTAGTATGTGCTATTATCCCATTAGGGATGGGAAGAGAAACATACCTTTGAATTTCAAAGACCTTCAATGCATTAAATTGGAATCAGTCATTTAATGGACAGAGAAGGGAGAAGAAAGGCTCTCTCTCTCTCTCTCTCTCTCTCTCTTTTTTTTTTTTTTTTTTTTTTTTTGTGTGTATGTGTGTGTGTTTGTGTGTGTGTGTGTGTGTTCTTTTTCTTTCTTTAAAAATTACTGAAATAGAATACTGTGGGGAAAGCCAAGTCATCAGTGAGCATTTAAGACCATTTCAGGGCAAAACTTGAAAGCCTCAGTTCTTGCAGAAGTGGAATTTCTGGACTTCAGGTTATGGCTCCTTGTTAAATTTCTGAAATAGCAAACTGGACTAGCTAGCTACCTGAAATCATGACAAACATAAAAAACATTTAATACTGCCAAGAAAGAAAGAAAAAAAAATATTTGCCTGGAGTGTTTGTTTTCAGGTGATCAATAAATACAGTCTGAAGCCATAGCAGGCTGAATATAAGAGTAAATGGGGGAATTTCACTTTTCCTAGAGCCAATTATATTGTTTTGTTCTTTGTTACCAAATGATGTTGTAGTCTGTGTTTAGTTGCTACCTTCCAACAAATTTCATAGATAAGCCTGGAGTGTGAAGTCATTTCTGCATAATAGCAGGTCTTCTTCTGCATAATAGCTGTGTGAACAAGAATGTGCACTAAAGCCAAGAGGGCCTTTGGTCATCTCTTTGTCTCTAGACCTATGGCTGCTATTGCAGAACTGGGGTTTCAGCTTAAAAGTGCTCTGAATTCCTGCAGATAAAAAACGTATGGAAAGTACCTATGAAATGTAGGGATGAAGAGAAAATTAGTGTTACATACAGATTACATCTGTGTTTACCTCTAATCTGTTTCAACCTCTTATGGTCAAAAAAGCAAGATAGGTAACGCTGGACTCTGGCCTACCATTTTCCAGTTTGACTTTCCAGAGGATATATAAATTGTATCTTTTACTTCAGATGCACCTCTAATATAGTCCTATACTTCATTTGCTATTGAGAAATAAGTATATGAGGCACTGTTGCCATATGTACATTTTATGAACTGATGGGGAGGAAGAATGATTGCATATTATACTTCTCTTATTTCTAAAATCCAATCTTTTATATAATTGTTTATTGCTACCCAGTAGGAGGGGATATCCTACATGTAAAGCTGGCCTGTGGAGGTGTAAAATAAGATGAATGCAAAAAAGCCGTGATAATGCAGAGAGCTGTTATTTATTGTTCTGTTATTTATGTTCTGTAAGCAAGGGGGGAAATTCATAAAGGGAAAATGCTATGAAATGAGCTGTATTAATCATGAACAGCTGATTCACAAGTTCTCCCTCTGCTTTAAAGGGATTTACTATAATCATTTTTACTTCCCCTCTGTGTATGAGGAGGTGCCCTGATGACCCCAGAGACATTGTACAAAGGCCATCCAGGTCAGTGAATGCCTTTGCACTGGCTTCCGTAGGCTTTAAGTCAGGTCACGCTGCAAGAGTTGCAGTGTTCAAGGGGTTGACATTTTTCAGAAATGCAATTCCTTTAAAACCTCATTTATGAAGAATCATTAGCTGTATGATTTTGTTCAGACTGAGATGAGACTTCCTATCCATAGATGTAATTTTAAAGTATATTTTTATGTAGGTTTCTGGGAACTGAGCAAATATACAGCAATAGAAAAAGGGAGGGAGGTGATGTACATTTGAAAGCCAGCAAAGGGGTGTGTAAAGTACTCACTTTGTCTGAATATTAAATAATAAAACCTATGTTCTACAGAACAATTATAGGACCTTGAACTGTTTTTTTTTTTTTTTTTTTTTCAAACGTTTAAATGGCAATTTTACATTCTTGGGCTGAACTCTGTCTTTTTCAGATTTATTGACAGAAATTTGCAGACTTCTGCTATGCTATCTGAATTAAGGGGAAGAAAACAGGCTAGAAATACTGAATAAACACTGGAAATACTGAACACACACTTCCAGTCAGCATGGGGCTAAAAAGAGGAAAAGCTACATATTTTAAAAGGGAGCATATTCCTGATAGAAGAAAATACTTCCAACACAGTATACAGGCATGTTTCTAATTTTACTTTGTGATAATGCAAACAAAGATTAAAGAAAATCATAAGTTTTGCACATAAATAATACTAATAATACTTCACGAGGAACAGTACTTTTCCAAGTACTGGTGAAAGAGAGAAGGTGAGAAGAAAGAAGGTGAGAAATGAACCGACAACATCAAATATTCTCGGTTGTGATTTTAAGGGAACCTCAGAAGGTCTGTTCTGCCTCACATTCGATATTTTCCTGGATTTGTCTTGGTTCTTGCTAAGTGTAATTGAACAGGACCAGGATTACTTGCTCCTGAATGATATAACATGCTACCAGTCAAAATACAAAAACCAATAGCAAATAACTCCCAAATTATTAAGTGCTTTGACATATTTTGCATCACTGAGGGAAACATCCATTCAATTTCAAAATGTTCTTTGCATGCAGGACTACATTCTCAACTGATATTATATATATATATATAAGTATATATATATATATATATAAGTAAACTGAGATAGTCATATAATCAGTTTAGAGAGCTTTAAGAAACACTGAACATTGCAAAACTCAGAATGAAATCATGAAATATGACAATATTGCAATTTATATGAGAGATCATAAGCCTTTCATTCAAGTATGTCTTATGCAGTCTTCTATAAATACTGTTTTCCTTCCCAATTTATTCTTGCTGTCAGTTTATTTTTTTATGATCCTGTTTTACTATTCTGCTCTTGAAGGATAGGGTGGAGAATCACCCTCATGTAAGTCATACATAATGGTCTCATCCATATTTCAGAATGAGGGAAGCTATGTACCTGAAGTGAATAACCATGATACCTCTTACACATTTTTAGAGAAACTTAAGGAGTTGATGTAATGTGTGGGGAAAAGTGACACACGTTTCTTTTCTTTCCTTTGCTTCAAATTTTTAGCCTTCTCCTGTTTAGGTTCCCACTAGACATATTGTTTTCTAGTGTCTTCCCTCTCTGAGGTAAAGATGAAGCAGAAAATGTAGTGTGATAGCCTATTGCCCAGTGGGACTTCATATATTCCACTTTCTCTTCTGCCATTTCTGATTATTCCCTTCTAAAAGTTATTTGCCAAGTCTGGCATATAGGTAGGTATGTCTGATGATACTTCTCCCTAAGCTCAGTCCATTCAGCTGAGCAGCTGACATTCACTAAAATTTAACCCTAGGAGATCTCTGGCATATCACTTTTTACCTTGACAGACATTAGGGAGGGTAATAGCAAAAAAAGCACAAGTAGCTTTTCACAGTTACAACCAGACCAGCAAGTGAAACATAATGGGATAGTTCTCTGGCATTGAGGTCAACAGACAGGGAGCTACTTATGTCCATGGTGTTAGGTACAAATCAGGGTGGCCACATGCAGACTGGCACCTGGACCTGGTGCTGGGATGGACCACTACCTGGAATGGGCCCCATGCATGACTGGGAGAAGAACATGTAGAAAGCATGGGCTGAAAGCAGTCCTAGCTTGTCTATAGGTGCTTCTTCTCATTGCTTCCCTCAGGCAATTTAGAAGATGGACAGAAATGGCAAGCAATCCAAGAAGGGTCACCTATATCTTTTGCTGCTGAAGATAGAATGCCATGTATTAGCTGTCCATATGGCTCCCAGGACTAGATAGGATAGTTCATATTTCAGCTATTCCTTATGCCTGCACATCGTGTTTGCTTTTAAAGCATTTGTTTTATTTCATTAAATTGTGCATGTAATTAATATATGTACATTGATTTGAGGAATGGGGTTAATGACAGGGAAGGGGAGCCCTTCTTTCCTTTTAGGCAGAGGACTTTGATGGACTGGATATGTCAGGCCAGAGAAGTGTGCATTTACCACAGGGGGTTATTGATTCTCCTAGGGTGCTCCTGGCTAACAATGGTGTCTTTACAAGATGAAAATGCTTTGGGTTTAGGATGGGACATGAGCCAGGAAAAAAGATTCATGCAAGGCATTTTAAAAGGTGAAGAACTGTAAGGTAAGCAATTTTCTCCTATAATGCATATACTATGTAACAGAAGAAAGCCAGCTCACCTTAAACTTTTCATGCATGTGTGCCTTTCTGCCTGGAATGGAAAGTGATGGCATGTTACCATAGCTAGTTTGGGACTGCAAGAGGAATTCTAGGATTGCAAGTGTAGGATTGCAAGTGAGTCAGTAACCACAAAAGAAGTGTTTTTGGTGAATTTTTAATCACATCTTGATTTGAGCATATTGATTTCCTTGTTTGATTTTTTTTTTGTCTTTTTTTTTTTTTTTTTTTTCATTAACTCCCACAAAGGATAGTCCCTTTCTGGAAACGTTAATGCAAAGTAAGGAGAGAGGCTGGTAAAGAATTTAATTTAAAGGAGAAATATTTTCATTTATAGGAAATGATAATTGATTTTAGCAAACATGATGAGAATATGTGTGTGCACCTATGTGCATGTACAAATGCATATACATATCTATGTACCTGAATATGTATATATATGTATAAATAGGTGTCCATAAATGTAAATACATGTATAAGTATAGATGTATATATAGAGGGATGAGTATAGTTTTATGTGCATAAGTGTGTGCACATTTGGAGCATTCAAGAAGAGAACAGAAATGGTATAATATGGTTTAGGTATTCAACTGTGTAGCTCAACTGGATAAATTTCTAAAGAAGTGCTGGTAATAAAATCCACCAACTACCCATAACCATAAAATGATAATTAATAAAGAATCTCTTTTACATGAATTACAGCTGAATAAGTAGTACACAATTATTTTTCATTAACAAAAGGTTTGTAAAGTTGCTAATTTGCAATGAAGTCTATTTATGGATTATATCAAGTTATAGGGAAAGAGCATAATAGCATAATAATCAGAAATACAGAAATGATTTAGCAAAAAAAAAAAAAAGGAGGAGAAACATATAGATGAGAAAATATGAAAGGTCCCACTTAATTTTACTTAAGAATTTGTAAACTATTGGCTCTTGGAAAATCATCATCATAGCTTCATAAATTTACCTCAGCTATAAGTTTATCATTGTACAAAGCATTTGATCCAAGCGCAAGATTTTCAGGATTTATGACTATATATTGCCTGCTTTTCCCATCTTGTCTGACAAAAATTATGAAGAGAGTATTGAGCCTGAATACTGATTGCATATCTGATATTATAAATTATATAATATTTCTAACAATGAAGGAGATGTCATATCTCTAAGTTATATTCTGTAAAACTGCAGAAGAAAGACCTGTTGTTTTTTGTTTGTTTTTGTTGTGTTTTTTGGAGGGGGAGGGGCATGCAAATCATAAATAACATACTTTATGGAGAAATGTTACACATGCATTTCTGTTTCTTTTCAGGAATCATGACAGTAATGGACTTTAAGGCTCTGTAATGATCATGACTGTTCATTTCAGTGCTTTCCAAGGATTTTTTTCCTTTTAGATTTTCTGTGTTTTCAGTATTGATTTTCATTAGTATACTCATGATTTTTCCCTTAGTTGCAGGTGCATGTTAGACTTTCAGCTGATAAATAGGTTTTGCCTTCATGTGGAATAGAAAAGAGACAAATATACAGTGACTTTCCAAATTGTCTTATTTTACACCCAAGTTGAATTCAATGTTAGGCAGCAGTTAGTGTCATTAGAATTGCTCAGCTGAGGTAGTGCTTTCACTTTTGTCCACCAAAAAAAAAAAAAAAAGGCAAGAAAACTCCTTTATTTTGTCAATAGCAAGTCATACTTGGCCTTATTAAAAAAGAAACGAGTTTCAAATGTCTGGAAATTGAAGTGCCATTTCTCTGAAGTCTGGTTTAAGTAGACAACTTTGTTTTGTAGTACTGTCACTCAGTTCACTTCCATCAAGAGTAAATTCATTCTAACTACACACCCACCAACACAGCAGTATTTTAACTGAAAACACAGCAAGGCTTTTCCCTTTTGTTCTGATATGGGGGTACTACACAGTAACATGTTGTTCTGGAAAAGTCTGTGACTCAAGTCTATAGCTTCCTTCCACTTGATGTTAGGCTGATGAGTTTATGCTTTTCCTTGGCTTCATTACTGCCCATGGAGAGAAAGGTTAGCCTTCAGCCAACTCAGGTTGCTGTGGGACTGAAAGCTTTGTTCTCCACTGACTGTAGAGGGAGAGGAGTTTGACAAGCTCCTGACTCAACTCTTCAATTAGGCGTTAAAAGTTTGGTTGGATTTATCAGAAGGAAGCTAAACCCTTTGAAATTTAGCTTGCTCCTACAAGACTTTTGCTGTTGATGTAACCCAGAGCATGCTACTTGATGTTCCCAATTGCCCTGAAGCCATACTGTAGGAAAGCAGCTCAAACATCTTTCCATCTCTCAAGTCCTCAGCAGAGCAAAAATCAGACCACAGAAATTTGTCTCCCTGGCTTTTCATTGAGACTATTCCACTGTTTTATGCAAGAAATGCAAGAAAGTAAATGCAAGAAAGTAAATGCAAGAAAGTAAAACATACTGAATTTGGCAAAGTGCCAATGATATAATATCAAGGAAAAAAGTACAGAGTACTATATTGAATTTATCCTCACATCTTTAAGTAATTATAAGTACAGTAGTTATGCTGACTGAAATCCATTTTACCTTAGGTTTGTGAAATAGACAATTACATTTCCTTATTTCTTTACTGAAATAATCCTTGATCTCAAACTGACCTTTTCTGAATTCAAAGTTTCTATACTGGCATCATAACCAGTAAGGTAAAACAGCAGTTTTTACCCTCCTATTCAAAAGTATCTCACAAAATTTTCAGAAAAATTAAAAAAAAAAGACCTGTAAATTTGACTTAACCAAAGGAAAATAGTAAAATATACTGAGTAAAAAGAAATTAGGTTTATGTGCTACAAGGATTTAAATGTCACTTCTGGCAGGAGCTAAGAACATATTTGAAAAGCATACTAAGAATACTTCTTCATAACTATAAGAAAGCTATACATGAGGACTATTGTATTTCATTACACAGCAATGACAGGTAACACATAAATAACAACAGAACTGCTAAGTTACAAGACTGAATGTGAAGTTTCAGGGACTCCGAACCCTAGAGCAGTGATTCTTACTTTACTATATAAAAGTCCATCCTCTATAAACAGTTTGTATTTGGCTATGATAGGGAAAAATATTTTGGTTTTGTATCAAATTAAATTAAGAAAAATGATTAACTCAAGATGCCCAACACTTTCAGACATAATAATAAGAATCCCATGGGTATAAATATTTTTTTCTGTTCTCTGATTCTTTTTTTCTTAGAAGTCTCTTACAGTGTATTTTCAGTAATTGTTTTTAAAACTGAAATATGTATAAATAACAACTGAATCCTAAAAAAAAAAAAAAAAAGGAAGCTTGTTTAGAAAGAGTTTTCCTTACCCTATTCACTGAACACACAATTGGGCCCTTATTGTAATATTACCCTTCTAGGGCTATGGGGTACACACACATAGCAAGCATGCCAGAACTCACTTTGCAGGTTGAGAAATGCAATAGATTTCTCATCTGAAATAGAAGCAGGTGAAATGTTTAATTTATTTTCTATCTTTCTTTTTGTCTTGAATGGATAAAGGGAAAATCTTATATCAACTATGGCAGGTTTTACTGAAAAAATATTGCATCTGTGGGTTAAAATCTCCAAATAAATAATCTGAAAAAGAAATTATGTTTTTAGCAACCTCTGCTTGTAAAAGAAAGCTGAATGAGAGGTTGGTAATAAACCTGTCCAGACTGGCCAAAATTCTGCTGTTCCATTCTAATCTGATTTCTAGTCCTCTCTGTTTTCCTAGAAGTGTATTTAACATCTGAATGAGCAGCTCCCTCACAACTCTCTGCTAACTCTTTCTCCATTGTTCTCAAGGGTCACAACTAATAATAATTACTTCTGGGGATGAAGTTTTTCCTATGATGAGCTAAACCTAAAAAACAAAACCCAAAGAGTAGTACAATTCCCTCAGGACAGCATTATTCAGTTTTAAATTGCTCCCACTAGAAGACTAAGAATTTTACACATAATCCAGAATTGCTTTTACAATAAAAAATAAATGTTCTATAAGTGACAGTATCATGGGAATATCAACAGCACTGACATAAGTCTAGTCAATTCTGTGATGGAAGCCAGCATTCCTTGAGCTCCTCTTTCTTCCTTTTCTTTTCACACATCTTCCTGAGTCACCCCTAGTTCTCAGTTTGGCTTTATTGTTCAGTATTCATTGTTTGATAATTGCTATTTTAATTACATTCTATTTCTTTAAGTATTTGTTCATCTACAATATAAGTCCACCTCTCCTGATGTGCCATTGCCCATATCAAACACATTCATTGCATTTAAGCTGGAGTCTTCTGAAAGTCTGCACTCACTTTCAAAAGGAGATTTTCCATTTCTTTTTTTGACATTTATGTCCTGTTCTGTTTTTCTGTCAATATTCAATGCATCTATGAGGTGTTTCTTTGCTAATTACAAATTTCGTATAACTGTAAAGATGACATTCTCTCATGGAAAAGAATGCTGATGCCCAAAGGAGATGGAGAATAGCTATTCCACATATTATTTGCTATCTACACAAAGCAAAGAAATAATGTAGAATAAAATGAATGACATCATACATTGTAGGTGATAAACATGGGTTGTAAGGAGCTAAAAAGCACTTCTCTTGCCTGTTATTTATATATAAATATTGTATGTGTACTATCAAACTGTTACTGCAGTTCTTGATGAAACTATGGCACATCTATTGGTACCCATTCTCTCACATTAAACTGTAGCTAAAACATGTAGAGGCTGAAGTCAATACTATGGGAATCTCGTCCCAGTCTCTTCTGTTGCTGTTTTTAAACAAAGAGAAATGTAAAAATCCCTTAAATGGCAAAAATGCATAGAAATAATGGACAAGAAATGAATCAGGCACATTTGTTCTGTTCCCAGAGACCTTCTGCTTTAGTCAGGTAAACTTGAGCAGAAATATTTATTAATTTCAGGGTTAAAAACTATCTATAAAATGCTCTGGCTGCACAGGGGAAAAATACACTTAGGAATGGTACATGGAGGAAGGTAGACTAAAGCACAAAGTAGGTAGCACAGTATTTTTATGACTGTATCTGCTACAACAGAGAAGTTTGCTTCAAGTTATTTGCATAAGCTTTCTCAGATTTGAAACTGGAAAATTTAATGTAGATTTTGTGTTCATTGCAGCTAGAGTTGCGATTCTTGCTGCTTTATCTGGGGTGAGGAGTGCTGACTATGCAGGTTCATGCTCTGCAACGGCGTACTTTCTCGCAACCATGCCGGGCACTTCGCTCGTTTCCTTTCTTTAATTTCTTTACTTTGTGTTGCTGAGAGGGTTACGGCAGATTTTTGGTTCACATAAAAGTGTACAGTGTTAACTAGGTGACATATGGGTGGATGAAACATTACTGATTGTCCACTGCAGCCAGGGAGGCCGAGTTTCCATAGAGATAAGAAGGAAAAGTGCTCCGTGCAACCTAATTGGTATGCATCTCCAGATCAGGTTCATTGTGCTTTTGCTAATGACAGGGTTGTCTCAGTAATAAGGATGGTGCACTGGAGAAATTTGCTGCCTTGGTATATTTTTCCCTGGCAGAAAACTACTTAGAGACTGTAGTCAGTAAGAAGAGTGACTGGCAGGCTGAAGGGGCTGCTTAGCAGCATATGGGGGAAGGCTGGCGCTCTGTGCCACATGCATATGGCTGCCATTAAACTCCAGCTTTGCGCTTTGTGTATTTCTGGTCCCATGCCAGTAAGCCCACCTGCTGCAAGAATACTTGTAAAGCACAACTCAAAAGTGATTGAAAAGCTACTAGAATAAACTGTAATAACACAGTGCTTCACAGATGGGACATAATTGCAAGCTAAAGTGTACAGCCTCTGCAGTAATGAAAACACGAGCCATTAAATTAAAATCATAAGGGAAAAAACTATAAAAGTCTGTTGATTTTTTTTTTTTTTAGTTTTATTGCAAAACTTCAATTTTCTTGCCCTCATTAATCAAATACCATAAAACTACAGTGTTACTTTGTCAGAGTGAAGATTCGGGCAATTAACGTGATGAATGTAGATTGAAATGATGTAACTTTTGTTATTTATTCACTAGGATAACTTAAGCCTTGGACAGTGTTAGGAATGGAAAGCTGACACGAATCTATCAATTTGCAGATTAAGGTACAGTTGGGACTTTGCACTTGGAATTCACTTGTAAAAAAGTTGGTTTACAGGAGAAAAGTGCCAGTGTAGATTTTGCTTCTTTAATATGTTATTTTCACCCTTTATGTAATTGGTTTGATTTTGCTTAAAAAATATTCAAAAAAACCCAGACTTTAAAACTGTGTAAACACACAAAACTACTTGAGCAATATCAAAGCAGTTTTAATTAGTGGTAGTGTGGTAATAATGAAATTGCTAATCTGACATGTAATTAGTTGTACGGTGTGTATGAGTGTTATGTGAAGCTGAATGGGCTCAGCAGGGCCCTAATACATTCTGGCCTCTCAAGGCATTCTCTAGTGGAGAGAGGCCTGACAGAGCCATCTTTGTTCTGTTCTCTTTCTGTGGGTGGGCGATGCAAGGAGAAAGAAACATTTGTTTCACAGTAGTCACCGAAGTAAACAGGCTCTAAAAGCCTTTTTCATTTTTAATTATGCATTTCTCCAGCATCCGTCATAGCAAAGTCTATAGGACAGGTTTTAAGCAAGCCAAATAATGCCTGACTGGTTAAATACATATACATGTGTGTCTGTGTGTGTACATATATATATATATATGTGTATAAAAATACTTAAAGGAATAACTATAAATCTAACAATTGTGTTCATCTTTACAAGAGGGTCTTTTCTCCCTTTAAAAAGATGAACATTTTAAAAAATGTTCTGTTTTTACAGAATTTATGTGGGAATTGCATTTGACCTAGCGAAGACTTTGGCAAACACTAGAGGTGCTAATGAGACACCCGTAAATGTTTGATCTCATCTCTTTTCTCCTCTGGAATTGGCCTCAAAAAAATAAATAAAAAAAAAAAAAACAACCCTCTGAAATATAGCATCCATTCATTAGCTGGCTGAGAACTCATAACAATATCAGATGACTGGCATTTCTTAATATGCTTCCATTCAAAAGAAATGTATTTTTCGTTGCCAAGAGGAAGGTATACTGGTAGTCTACGCACTGTGGATTACCACCAGGTTTCCCAAAAGTATATAAAAAAAGGCTGTATCCCAGAGGATCTGGACAATAATTCAGGTAAATATCGTATGCACAACTAAAAGATGGTGGTCAGCTTTATTTGCTTTAGCAAAGTTCATTTTTTCCTTAGTCAGGCAAGGCAACCAGGCATCTTTTCCCTGAATGAGATCAGTTTGTTCTTGAGTAAACAGAACATAGCGTGTTTTGCTCACACTTGGTAAATTTAAAGCTTGCTTGAGTGATTAGAGCCCAATTATTGCCAAGCAGCAATATCCAGGTGCAGACAAATAAACACTGAAGGCAAAGTGCTTATAATCAGTTGCTGGTTATTATTACTACAAGTCAGGCTCTAATGCTAGTGTTTATTACACAATACAGGTATCTTCTCTGAATCAGATAATTTAATCATTACTCTCCCACTGGTGCTCCGATGCTTGTATTTTATCAATATTTTTAGTAATAAATATACTTATTATCCTTTTCTTATTGTTATAAGACCACACAGGCCCTTTCTTTTCACTTAGGGCCATTTATCTGATGTGATGTTTGTACATCTTGACTGAGAGCTATACCAGGTAGTGGGAAATTATTTGGAAAACTTGTCAAACTGCACTGTCTCTAAATAATTTATTTATTTGCTACGAGCATCACATGAGATTGTTAGGGGCATTTGAATGGGGAATTTTCTATGTAGACATAGCTTTTATCTTCTTTAATGAAGCTCATGAGCAATAGTAATGTCTAACTATGTATTGTCACTTTTGCAAACAACCGTTTTTCAAGCTTTGGCTCCAATATTGTGGTTTAGGAATCAGGGGACATATCTACAGGTGTAAAGTTCAGTTTGCAAAAATGGGATTATGCTCACTCCTTTTTATGCTTGTCCTCCTTCGCACCAGATTATTTTTGTCTATATGAAGGAATGGCAGTAGTGACCTCTAGGTTGCAAAAAGACTAGGGTTTTGTGCTTTTCTGTCTCATACTGAAGCAAATAAACTGGAATAACACTGACATGGTGCATCCATATTGTTCACCCAGGTACCTGCCCCATAGAATCAAAAAACCAAACAAACAAACAAAAAACCCCACAATATTTGAATGATTCTGTTACCCATCAAAGATGTGAGGGTATCAAAGAACTCAAATGAGAATTTAATGACAAATGTACAAATGTGACCTTCTCATTTGATGGACCCACTCATGTATTTTGAAGTCAGTGAAACACAGGTGGGCCCAGCATTTCTCCAAGCTTTTCAGTCAGTTTCTTGAGAGCCTCAGAAAGCTGGGTCCCACATATGCTACAAAACGCTCTGTCTGAAAACTGAAATGCATTAATCGCTAGGTGTTAAATATCCATTTTTGCTGAGATCATGACAATCCTGTCTTAGTGCACTGCTTGCTAAAAGAATTTGGCACTGTGTAAAGTTTCCCATCTGACACCATCCCCCCTCCCCCCCCCCCCAAAAAAAAATCAACAATCAATCAGCCAACCAATCAACCAAAAAAAAAAAAAGCAAAAAAAAAAAAGCTTGGTGGAAAACAACAGCTTCTTTACAATGAAGTATTGAAAAAATATGTAGGAACCAGCAAGTTCTACTTTTACTAATGTAATATAATGTCTGTTAGATATTAGTCAGTCTTTTTTTTTTTTTTTTTTTTTTTTTTTTTTAGGAGATAAAAAGTAATGACTGCACCCAGTAAGATATTTAGGATATTCTTTCTACACTGAATATAATGGGAACTGAGAAGCTCCAGTAGCACTGCACAGCACTTACTAGGCCAAACTCATATGTCTAATTCAAGAACTCAGTTAGGCAGAGGAGATGTCCAAGATACAAGTCCTTGGTTATTGTAACCCTGGGATTGTGGCCCTGTAACCACATACTGATAAACATCTTGGCTTGGGGAAGGGAATGGGATGACTTCCCATACGAAAATGACTCTTCCCAGTTAGCAAGGAAAAGCCACATTTGTTGTCTTTATCTACTTCTGTATGAGTTTGGCAGAAAGAATTTTTCCATTCTATGATAATTAATTTTAAAAATATCACTTGTTGATTAAGATGAAAAGTTGAGTCTTTGGTTTTGAAAACCCATCCAGACATAATTTTGAATTGAGTTAATTAAAATGTTTGGTTTCAGTAATTCCATATAGTTTGATTTTAACCTTTTGGTTTTCTTGCCTTTTAATAAATACACATTTAAAACAATATACATGTGCTACATATAAAACACATTTACTACTGGGTATTTTTCATGTTGACTTTCCAAGTGGGAAAATATTTTTTTCCTTGGAAAAATGTCAGAATTTTTGTCAATTACAAAACATTTTTCAAACTTTTCTTAAACTGGAAAATACTTCTAAATCTACCTTTTAACAATGACAGTCTTGACTGATGGAGAATTCACTACTTCCTTTAGCAAGCACACAGAATGGTCTCACTTGTACAGGTGTACACTCTGAACACGATAATCTGGGAGAGGGAAGAGAGCACAGAACAGTGAAGTGATGTGACCTTTGTCTCAACAGCATGGTTTTAGCAAAACTCATCAAAATTTTGATGAGAGTGCCTGTGAGAGTTTTGCTTCTGAAATCCATGGGGCAACAATTTTCTCAATATTTCTGGCCTCCTTGCCACATAAAGTAGCAACCTGAATACACAGATTGATATATTTCCTTCACTCTGTCAGTGCATCCCTGCCAGCTGAGTCACATCCGCTGCCTGGGTGAACACTCCAGTATTCTGTCTTATTTGGAAGTTTTACACAGCTCATACCCTGGAAAGTTAAGGCAGTGTGGTGCTAAAGGCTGAGGAGGAGCTTTCCAGCTAATCTTTCTTACTATATCTCAGAAAGTGTAATTTCTTCGTATTACGAAGTTAAGGAAACCTGTAAACTGCTTTGAAATTGTAATGGACTACTAATATACTAGAACATGGCTCGTGTTATTTGTTCTGGAGTACAGCAGTATTGCTTTTATTTTTATTTTTTTTCTAAGTTATTTCTTAGTTCTTGAGCTAATTTAACACATTTATGCCTATCAGTTCCAACCTGTAATTTCTGCCCAGCCCTTGTTGACTGTAGATCCATAAATAGTGTACCGCTAGACCACAGAGTTCAGGCTGACTCTTGAGGACTGGATCAATTCAATGTCAGCACCCATTCCTGTCCAATTTTACCTCTGCACATTTCCATTTTTCTCAATAGCAGGCTTTCAAAAATAAATTTTTAGGGTCTAAGCTTGAGAGATAAAGAGCTGGAATTAAGGCTCATTGCCATAAGCAAGGATCACTGCAAAACCAGAGTTTTTGAGAATGAGTTTATTAAGATTTCATGGAAAACAAATTTTGTCAAAACTGTGCAAATTACAGAAACACACTTTGAAGTATTCAAATTTAATGAATTTGCAAGTTTTCATTAATTTAGAGAATTTTTATTGTTGGAGATAGCTATATTTTCTATTTGTGTTTTTCTATTTGTGCTTTGCAAAACAGTATCCATGGAAAAAAATAAGTAAGTAAAAATATGCTTTTTGTTTTTGACAAATATGGGAACTGCAAATTACTGGTAGAAAATGAATATTTTCATCTTTGTGTGAACTTGGTGAAAAGCCAGCATCTTCCACACAGCTGCAGAGGTGCAGGGCCAAATTAATTTGTGGTGCAATTCAATGGAGTTTTATGAAATGACATGAGTAAGAGTTTAGTCCCCACGAGATAAAAACAGTACATAAAATTCTCATGGTGGTAAATGGTTGGTTAAGTATGGTATTGAATAGAAGCTGATGTATTCACATATTTCATTGGAGTTGAAAAGGACAAAAGCAGGTAAACAACCTAATAGGCTTCCTTTACTTATAGCTCTTTAAGTCCTAGTTTTCTTTACTTACATACTTGCTCTTCTTTTCCCTCAACATATAGTTAAATTCACATTCCCCTATTTACTTATGTAGATAGCAACACTACACAGATGTACTACTGCTGAGTTTGTCTTAAGACTAGGAAGTGTAGTGTTTTAAACTGTAACAAGCCTGATTCTGTTATACATTACCTATCAGCTCAATTCACCAACAAGACAGTGGGTGTTTCTAACCCTTGAACCCAGAAGTACCAGAGAATATCAGACATGTACCTGGAATTATGTAGAGGAGGCTGCTGTCACATCTGGGACATATACACATGTTTCTATTCTGACAGAACCAAGATATGTGGGAAAGGGAGCTAGTACATGACTATATCAACTGTCAACCTGTCACAGGGGTCCTTACAAACTTTCAAGATGTTATTGGGTTCATCTTTAATTCTGGTCTGATTTAAGGTCACATACTGCTTTATCATCTCTAGTCGGTGTAGGAGTGATAAATAAAGTGGTTACAATCTACTTCTTTGGTTTTCCAGGTTAGGTACAGTGGAGGAGAATAGCTCTATGGTGCACAAGTAGGGCATGATGGAACTCCCTCTGCATGCAGATGTTTAAAAGACTCTGTAGGGCAACCTGCAAATGTTTTGGGGAATAGATCAACAGCTGGATCATACAGAGAATCTGCATTTGCCTCTGAATCATCAGCCTACTAAGCGAGTATGAATTCAAATTCACAGTGTTCCCTAGAAACTTTTGAACTTTTAAGGTGGGGCTGGCAGCATGTGTTTGATTTATAAAAAATAATGATAATAATAATAATAATTCTTTGCTCAGATTTTGCATAGGCAAATTGTATTATCACTTTTGAGTAAGTGGCATGTAATGCGTGAATTTTTCTTATGTAGCTGTTTTCCTTCAGGATTTCAGCAAACTAGTGTGTGACTCATGAAGAGTCATAGTGGTTGTTTTATTTCAGCCAGTATATTTGGAATAAGTTAGTTTTATCTTCTCTTGTGTATTTTATAAAGCATAGCTAGGGCAACTACTGAAAGTAACCAACTCTCCTTTCTCACTTACAGTTCTCAGGATTGCCATATGGTCTTTTACTTTTATTCTATGTAATATAGGATAACTGAAATGAGGAGTATCACTTTATATGTATCATTCCTAAAATACCACATTTATTGAACTCCAGACTTTGTTCTTTCTGAGAGTTTCAGTGTTTCTAATTAGAACTGAGTTTATTACTATAATAGCTTTTATTCATATTAGAATACCAGTAAGACATAGAAAATTAGTTTTACAGTTTTTCTTTTTTTTTTTTTTTTTTTTTTCTTTCTTTTTCTTTTTCTTTTTTAGAGACTGTGGATCCACTTTAGGCAGCACTATGGATTTAATTAAATTCCACCATTAAATCACAAAGGCTTTTTAGACCTTTACTTTGTCCCTTGGAAGTGAGTTTACAAGTGGAAAATTCATTTCACAAGTAATAATTTTTAGAGTATACCAAAATGTATTAATAATTATCATTATTTTATATTGGACCTTAGTGACATGGCACAGACATCTTTGATGTTTAATCAGTAGTTGTGCTTCTCAGCCTTATTTTCTTTAGTGATTAACCCTGATTTATAATATAACAGAAGAATATAAGACAAATTCTGAAAAACAGCTTCCTTTGCTATAGCTGTGTTTGCCATGAAATTGCACCTCATTTTCAAAGAAATGCACGTCCATGGTTGATCACTTCTTATGAATGATCACATATGGACTTTCACTTACTATAGCAGTTCATAAATAAAAATGTGGTATTTATAGAACCCAATTAATGCTGCTGAGGTGTCAGCTGGTGCTTATTTAAAATGTTTAATAGGAATATATTTTTATTTTATTAATTTAAAATTGTAAAGTCTTAACCTTTTTTTTAATATAGATGATGGATTTTATTTTATTTTATTTTATTTTATTTTATTTTATTTTATTTTATTTATTTATTTATTTATGGAAAACACTAAGGTGAACTCTGTAAGTTAACAAGACCTATGTTATATCTGGTATGGATTGATACCTTCTTAGAAAATCATTTTATATTCCATTACAAGTCAGGATCTCACCAGCCTAAGAATAAGAACTTCCTTGTTACAAAGTCAGGGAGAGATTACAATACTAGTGTAATGCCACCTTTCAGAAATTCATGGATCTTTTCAGATATTAAAACTTAAATCCATCTTTTCTTTTCAGATGTTAAAATATGCATCCAGCTTTTCCAAATGAAAAATTCTAGAGAGTAAGAAGTTTGAGGTACTGTGCTGCACACCAATTGCAGCAATAAACACCTGTCAGTGGACTTCTTTCTCTGCAGCTCTGGGATTACCTGTGAGAAAAAGAGCCAGGACAAAAATACTTAAAGAAAGAAGGCCAGTATTCAGAGAAAACAGTGATAAAATACGTTTCAGACTAATGTTAAATGTAATGGAAGGAAAGGTGAACATGTTCAGCCAGTATCATATACCTCACATTGTAAAATGTTTAACTCAGAATTCAAAGCTTTAGTCCCAGAAACTGAATTCCTTGTGTTGCAAAGGCTGCTATTTCTCAATATCATTATCTTATTCAAGACTCATAGATCATGAGGTATAGCTTGACTGAATTCAGTACTAGAAGGTATAATATCTGTTCTTCTAAAAGTTTAGTGTCCTGCTCCCCTTTGTTCCCCCGTACTAGAACAAAGCCATGTAATAAATTGCTGTCTTTGAGTCTGGCATTTTCTACATCCAAAAACTGAAAGTAGAGTAATTCTAGAGTATGTTGTATACCAACCATAATTTTCAAAATAAATAAAAAAATAAATAGAAGCAGTACTTCAGCTATTGAACTTTTAATATACCATCTAGTCTGATGTTCCTCTTCTCAGTAACGTGGCTGAGAACCAGCATAATTTATTGTCATTTACCATCTGTCAGTAACACCAATATAACTTAATTCCAATGTATGGTACTGAAACCTCACATCCATCATAATTTTAACCATAAACCTAACCTTAACCATAACCTTTCCCTTTTTGGAAAAAAATAAAAAATAAAAAAAGGAAACATCTTAGTCCCCAAGCAGAAGAGATTGTACTGATTACCAGAAAAAGGATCAGAAAACTCTTTATTCTCCCAGAGTATTCAAAATCTATGTAAAGATGATAAAGACACTGGGAAAACACAGATCAAGACAAAAGCAGTAGGCATCTACCTCTCCATGAACACCTCTGTGCTCTATTCTGTAATCTTGTTTTAAAAAGGCATCTTGCAGTTCTTCAGTGCATAGCCAGAACTGATCATGAGATTGAAAATGTGAAGTTACAGATTATTTCAATGATAGCTCACAGGGCCTAGCTTCCTTTAGCATTTCCCCCATCACGTTCCTTTGTTCCCCATTTAGTAAGTTTTTTTTGGACATTTAGAGGCTGCTCAATGTTCTTACACTGTGACCAAATAAAACCCTTCTGACCTCAAGAGCAATCTGCAGTTTTGCTCTCTGGGATTAAACTAATATTTGACTATACTGACTTATATATTTCTGATTTAAAGTCTTGATTGTTTCTGTTCAGTATATATGGAGTGAAATAAAGTGCCTTGGAAAGAGCTTCAGCTAATCAAGGAAGCAGCAGACTGTCCGCTTGACAATGCAGGTCAATTGTGAACATATCCTAGTGTTTCTTCACTTTTTCACCTCATTGAATTCTGATCTGGTTCAAGGTCTCTTTCTGATATTTAAGGTCTTCTGTATGGTTGTTTTTACCTCTTTCAGCAATTATATTTTTCTCTGCAGAAATGACCTTCATGACAGATCTGGTCCTCCATAATCAAAGGAACTATAACGGGAACGGAAAGTGGCAAATACAAGAGCTAGATGAAGTAATTATTTATTGTGAAATATAAAGAAACATAGGCTTGAACATCCTGAGAAGAAAACGCAAAACAAATTTTTCAGTTTCTCTTTCATTGTTTGCTATCAATGTATGTAGTCAGATGTAGTCAGCTCTTTTTTTTTTTTTTTTTGGCTTGTTTTTTCCTTCTTCATCTTCTTTATATACTAGATCTTTTGTGTGTTACGTCATCATTTTCAGAGATGTGATTGAAGGGCTTCAAACAGAAAACTGAGAAGACTGGTAAACAGTCTGGCTTTAAAAGTAGTTTAGATTAGATATGAGTAAATACTTCAATCTGTGCTCATACACTGTCTCTCTATACTCCATAATTACCTTGACAATCCATCATTTACCTGCAGACTCACACAGGTGAGACAGTCTTGAAAAGAGTATCTTTTACTCCTCTAGTGAAGACTTGATTATGAAGGGAAACACTCAGTCCAGGTACAGTAACAGGATCTTATAATATAGCCATTTAAATGTTTGCACTAAATAAGATTTTAAGCTCCATGTACTTCAAAAAATCAAATGTCATAGATATCTTACATAACTTACCACATCTTGCAATGTCCCTGGTTTCCTGATGTTGTCAAAAATATATAATATTTACTGGTGAAGATGATACTTTTCCACCCCAAAATCCCTCAGCAATGGCGTGTGGCACTTCTGCCATTTTCTTTGAAATCTATTTTTCATTGTAAAGAGGGAAGTGGTTTTTATTAGTATGCAGCCTTGCATTTAAATGGACAATCATTAAGTTAAAACAAGTGAAACATGTATGGGCTAACCATATGGATGACAGTACCAATTAATAGAGACTTTGAATTTATTTTTTATATTTTGAGCACAGGGTGAGACCTGCCTTTTTCCAGCAAGTGGCAAATTTGAATGTGAAATGTCATTAGTGCTGTTTTTCACTAATACAATTTCTTTTCTGAATAACAAAAAACACATCAGTGTTATTTTTAATAAAAAACCCACCCTTTAATTTACATACATTTAGGGTGAAGTAAATGAAAATGCATTATGTTACCACTGTGCTATTGAATAATGAGCCTATAGGGTTCTAAATGGGAAAGAAAGTTGTTTTTCAAGCCTTGTACCCACTGTTCCCTTTACAAAGGTGCCATTGTGATCAGGATACATGAACTGGGTTTTTAACAGTAAAGATCCACCTTCTGGCAGAGAGACTCGGAAATAAAGCACCCCAGTAAGCTGCCACTTCAGCAGGAGAAGCTGAGCTAACGAACGAAGGACAGGTGGGACTGCTCCCTTGGCCTTTCAGTGACATTTACAGCCTCTGTGCAAGGACATGCTCTTTTCTTTCTGTTTCTATTTTCTCCAGTTAATCAGGTGACTTGAAAAGAAGCTAGATAAGGGTATTGTTTGCACTGACAACATCCTGATGATACTGTCAGAGGAGATCACAGGAAAATGTTCCCTTTTTGAACCAATAGAGTCATTAGGGAGAGTACTCATCACTTGAGTGCATCTAGGTTAATTACCACAGAAAATCTGGAACTGGCAGCTATAATTTTTCCGAAGAAAGTACTGCTATTTTTACTCTTGATGCCATAGAATGTCTCTTAAAGTACCTCACAGGACCCCATTTTACAGTTCAATGGTAAAATAATTTTAGAAATATAGCTTTCTGGCTTAAATAGTGGAATACTATCCATGGAAATTTAATGAAAGTCCAAACTGTGAGTTATGTACTGTATGAATGAAATTCATCTGTTTGCCAGGGCTGATTACTCTCCTTTCCATAAATGAGCAAGCATATTTCTCTATTGCAGTGTCACTTTGGAAAAGAGAGAAGTGTCAGGTTGAGATGAATGACTTATCCCTGCACAGATGTAGCAAACTGTCATATGCCTGCTTCTGTTTGCTATGGTACATTATGGCATAGAGAAGCCAAAATCCCTCCAGCATGAGACAAACACAGAATGTTGCTTTTGGATTAGCATCAAAGCACTCGCAGTGGATGCCTTTTTAGGAAAACAGAGACATGGTGTAATTTGAACCTACCCAGAATTCAATGAGTGCTTGCAAACCCTAGCAATGTTCTTGATTTTTAAAAAGCCTTAGACAATAAGAGGAAGTTGCTTGAGTGTGATGAATACTTATTCAACTAATAATTCTTAGAGTACTTCTACTGTGGTGCCTGTTCTCTACTGATCTGTGAAAAAGAAGAGCTGAGTGCACTTTTTATATATATATATATTTTTTCCAAAATTGTTTGAGGCCAGGAATGGTTTGTGGTGTTTGCCTGTCCCTGATGTAATGGACAGGCTTGACAAGTACAGTGAAGCCAGAACAGTGAGTGGAACTTGGATATTATGCTCATATCCAGTAGCATAAGCATGATCTAAAACTTAGTGTGTGGAAAGAGTTTGGCTACAAAAGATCTGTTAAATGGCTAATGCAATGTGCCCTCATACATTTATCTCACCTTTCCCTTCACCTTTTTGCTCTAGTAAAACTGGAAAAATCACTGTTAAATGTTCTTGGGAACAGTTTTGTTTCCATTATAATTCCTTGAGAATTGGGTTACAGATTTCCTATTTGTCTTTTTAGCCACTTTCTATAGAAATTTGGCTTATTTGACTGAACTGTCTTCTGTAAACAGCTTGCTTACTTAAATTATGAGTGCTTTGACTCTTTTCATTCAAATTTGACTGAGGAGCTAAAGTTTTCAAAGAGATGAAATTCTATCAAGTTTCCTTAAGACAGACAGCCATGTACAGAAGACATATAGAAAGAGAGTTCTGTTATAATAATAATGAACAGACATTATATAGTCTCCACTGGAGAGACAAAGAGGAATTTAGACCCTCTGGTCACAGAACAGCTAAATTTTTTAGAAAATTTTGTTTTAGACCCATTTCTAAATACATGAGAAGTTCAGGTGCCAATAACTTTTAGAACAGGGAAAAATATTTCTGGTTTCCAAAGCAAACATTTTAGTAATTGCCTCTCATTTAGCTGTATTTTCTAATTTGCTTTACCTACTATGGGGAATCCTGCAATTACCCGCAGAATGTACTGTCGGTACCTTCCTGGCTAACTACCACCTCCCCTACACTTTGTTAGAGCAGCCATTCAATGCAGCTCTGATTCAGACTCAAGGGAATAGCCTTGACACAATGTACTGAAGGCAATATTTGCAGAGAAAAGAGATAATCACTCTAACAGCAACCTACTTCCACTTTTCCATATCTTGTGACCTCTTTTCTCCCTAGCCTTGGCACAAGAACTTAGAGTAAGTCCCTAGCACTCTCATGTCCCCCTTTCATGATCCCTCACCCTCAGGCACAGTCTGGAGGTACTTCTGACAGGTTAATACACTTAATATGATTACAGCAGTGAAATATCATAGTCTGTTTCCACTAAGGTATGAGAGAAAGCTAGGGCAATGTCTTTATCTGCTGACACTTGCAACTTGACACACCTTTAACCATGCACATTTTATGAAAAATGTACATAGTGAAACAGACTTTAAAAATTAAACTAAATATCTCTTTTTTCCTCCCTTTTTATCTCTCCACTCTGTTCAGGATTATTATTATTATTTTTAATTCTTAATGATAATTATTTTATTGTATTTCATGTTTGCAAGGCAAATCCTAGCTCCACATCAATTTAGGAAAACTCTGTAATACAAAACTACTCATAGATTGAACTGTCCTTAAAAAATCAGTTTCCTTTGTGATGTCCAGCTGCAGAATCTTCAATTAAACTCCAATATTCAAGAAAGAAAAGAGAGCATTGATATGAAAACATAAGTTGCATAAAATTCTGTTGCCAAAATACCAGCCACAACTTGACATCTATAGTCTGTTTTGTTTTGCATGTGTGTGTGTATCTGTTTCAGAATTATGTTAATAAGACTGTGTTTTATTTATGCAGTGCTATAGATTTGTATGATGCTTTAGAAATAAAATAGTTAACAAGTTCCTGCTAGTGCAGTGTCCTACATCAGGCACACTACAGCACTACACAAGGAACAAGAAGGGGAACACTAAAAGGAAAAACAATGTAGGCCCCAAATTCTTATATCAAAACTTCTATTTTCATTTAAGTTGTCTGAAATGCAGCTTGGTTACATTTCAATATAGACAATTTACTCTGTATTATCCTGATTTTCAGGAAGATGAGAAAACTTTATCTTTCAGCTTTCTCACTACCTCTGCTCTTAGTGTGAAGAACGAATTGGTAGAAGTGTATGTGCGCTTTTGCATACTCCTCACTAAAGAATGCCCAATGTGAAGGAGGTAAATGGTGCATATGTCTTTATTTTGTTCATTTCATCTAGCTTTTTTTTCAAGTCACCTGATTAACTGGAGAAAATAGAAACAGAAAGAAAAGATTCATCTTTTGCAAGTGATCACTACAGACAATTTTGCTTGACACATCCTCCAGATTTCCGAAAATTCCAGCTGATATTTATCAACAATGGTCATGTCATGGTGAGGATGCAACAAGACTAAAGGTTCCTGAACTATTATGTTTATATCATGATTACCACAAGGCAATTGAACATATGTATGTCAGGTTTTTGCTGATGTTATTCTGATGCTATAAATACACTAGAGATGTGTCACTTTCCCTGCTCCAAGACTGTATCTAAGCTAAAGGAATACATGAATGCAAACTTTTCAGGCTGCTTCTTACTGTGCAGTCTTCATGCTATGAAAATATGAATTTGAATCTTACCTGCTTTGATCTTTCACATTTTGATAAAATATAAAAAAGGAAAGTCTAGTAAGTAGAACTTGCTGGGAATATTTCAGAACATGAGACAAACATAAGGGAAAGGGAGAAGGAAGCAGTATTATTATCTTGATTTTTTTCCTTAAAGAAAAAAAAAAAAAGTAAAATAAAAAGAGAACATACAGAAGGGAAAAAAAAGGAAACAAGAAAAACAAAACCCAAACCAAACAACAACAAAAAATAAAACCCCTTCCCCCCCCCCCCCCCCCCCAAAAAAAAAAAAAAGAAAAAAGAAAAAATAAATTTCTGGTTAAACCTTAGATATTCACAGTGAAAATTCTTCTGAATGCTATAGCTGGGCTTCTTGGGCAGACAATAATTCCCAAGATACACAGCAGACTTCTCAGCTATGGAATCACATTTGTGCAGGAAGCCCCCAGCCAGAGTGTATTAAGAACCGGTGCATCAACAGTCCAGCTAGTGAGACAAAAATACATAGATGGTGGATCTTCCAAGCCATAGCATCTATAAAACTACCTACAGGTGTACTATAACACGAAATGAATTACATTTGTTACAAAAATGTAAATATAAATAGATGTGTTCTCTGTATGTACTTCTGTGGATTTTTAGACATATTTTGTTCAGGAAACAAAATTACATAATTTAAAAACTGGTTACACTTAAAAAAAGAACTTTGAGCAACACAATGTTCCTTTTACTTCCAAAATCCCCAGTGCAAAATTCAAACTTGCACAGTATTCGGGTCAAAAGGGTCATCATACTTATTTTTTTTCCATTGCACAAGGAGTCACACAATGCCTATGGGCCATTTATGTAACTTTTCTTATAATGTCTTTCATAGGACTGTTGTACAAAATATTTATTTTAGTGACTTTTAGGTACTTCAGTAACAGTAGTGATTAAATTTCCCTGTCCTGTAGCATAGATCTCTCATTTTCATGAATGTCAGAATAATGGAAGTAATTGAAGCATTTTAATTTTCTAATTACTTCTTATGAACTTCTAGGCCCCTTTTAAGAAAGTTAAAAACACAATGAATTTGTGCTTGAATGAATGGTAAGCCATTCCCAATTATGCTTCTACCCCCTCCCCGGAATTAATTCAATATGTTAATGGTTAGACAACAGCAGGATACTGGACATCAACAAAATCTGATGATGATGTAATTAATTGCTTATATGATGTAACATTGCTCTCAGCTGCTTATTTCAATCTTATTTATTTACTTATGGCATTAGAATATGCTAAAAGTAAAATATACATTTGTAGTTAAACCTATGTATGTGTTGTTTATTTTCAAACTGTTTTATTTTAATAATATGACCTGTGTCCTTGCTGACATTTGGTGCATGAAAGCCAGGCACTGTCATGCTCCCTTTAGTGCTAAGAGGCCTATTCTCTTTCCAGTTGAACTTACTGGGAGTTTTTGCCACCAAAGCATGGTCATAACCCTTATAATAGGATAACTGAAAGAGGCGTATGTGTTTTACATACTGGCAGGTTACCTAGGAGAGATGGTAGCAAAACATAATAATTATATCAGTTACTGAATTTTGTTATTGAGAATCATTGGTAGAAAAAAATTGTACAGGATATTCTTAATTATCCTTTCAGATTGGTAGCATATTCAAAACACTGGAAGAGATCTACACTTCCTTCTCCTTTACTCTGTCTATCAGAGTCAGCTTCATCTGACACATTCATCATTAGTACCTCTGTAATTTGGCATATTTGGTCCACAGTATTTTTAGGCCTTCCAGGGTGCCCAGAAATGCTTTCTGCTTAACAGTAGCTGAGAATATATATATATTAATTTAAGCTTCTTCTAATTTTTTTTATAGCAGAGTGAATTGTTGCATGTGTTAAAGTTAATGAGACAGTTAGCATTTTCATTCTGCCCTGAAAGTGTGGGCACTTCAAAGCAAAGGTAACAATTCTTATGCCTGCTTCATTGCTTGATTGTGTTGAAAAGTGGGAACTCACCTCTAACAAAGGCTAATTTGCTGTGAAGTTCATGCTTTCTCTGATATGCATTGTCTAGGTATTTCAGATACAACTCTTTCCTACAATAAGATCTGAGAGGATTATTCTCTTTCTGAAATGTTTCAGAAATAGCTGTACTGTTGACTGGAGGGCAGTTCCTTTTGACTTGTACTGAGGTTGGTTGTATGTTGTCTCTTATTCTCTATTTCTCTTTGAGTTGCAAGAAATTATTGCATAATTGATTTTCCAGTTGCTCAAGAGACCTTGAAACATCTTTTCTTGAGCTTTTTTATGTTGAAGTTCTCAGAAACAGCAAGGTGGAAAAGAAAATGAATAGCAGATATTATTTTCCTAAAACCTGTTCCACAGGTAGAGCTGTATTCTGCAAAAAAGGTTTCAGGAATGGAATCTACATGATGAAATGTTCATTTAATTATTTTTTGAAGTTATAGATAATTTCCAAACAAACATATATAAATATAAATATAAATACAAATATATATATATATATATATATATATCAAGTTTTATTATGTATCATTCTGTAGTTACCCTAGATTGGGAAAAGAAAAATATGGCTCAAAAAAGGTGGCTGTGATTTTCAAAGTGTTTTCATTAGTGGACAGAAGTCCAGTAAGCTTTGCTTCTATCTTCCATAGATACTTAAGAAGTAATAAATAGTGCTGGGAGATCTTGGAAGTTGCACAGCTGGTGTTCAGCATTGTATTACTAGTGAAGTGTAACGCTACATCAAATATTTATTAATCAGCAGTCCTTATGACATTTCTTCTTGCTATTAGTGAATGAAGTTTGGGTGATAGAAAGCTGACAAAAACAGTTTAATAAAAGAGAGTTATAGAATGTGTTATTAAGCATCCTTCTCTCTCTCTTTCATTGGCGATTTTACCAGTGCCCCTCTGAGGGAAAAGAGAAAGATCTCTGACCATTCACCTACAGACACCAATCCATTTTTCCCCTCCCCTCAAAAGAGGAATGTTTGTTTGAAATTCCTGGTTCCTTTAGAATGTACTGAAAATACAGCTTTGGAAAATGAGTGAACTGTAATAATATCACTCATCAATTCATATTTACTATTACTGGTACATCAGAAGGTGTTTGATTTGCTCATGTCAGAGGATGGAGTATGTAAGACCTCAGTTTTTATCCCACCTTTACAGAGATAAAGGTATTTCAGTAAATTAGGCAACATATTATATGCACCTACTGTGACATTTAAATGCAGTTAGAAAGGAAAAGGGAGGAACCGATACAGCTGACACTTCAGATATTTGTTATCTGTTCATTGACAGTGATATACCAGTTTATTATTATATCTGTTTATAAAAATGCACATAAGCAGTAGAATGGTGATCACAAAAGGAGTATTTTTTAACAAGTTAGTTGTCATCCTTTGACATTTTAGGAGGTTTTCTTTATCTCGTCATTTTTTAATTATTATTATTATATATATATTTTTTTTCCTTCATTGGTGTAGACTGTGTCAGATTTGCTCACTTTTACTCAGGCTAATGAAACTTGCAAGATTTATTGAAAATATATCCTACCCAACATGAGCAAGATGCAGAAACATATCTTGTAATTTAATCCTCTTAATTACCTACCTTTTTTAGATTTAGTACTTAAACTTCAGAACTGTGTTGAACATGACACAGTTGAAGGGCTTTACTCATGCTGGGCAAGGAAAAATGAGTTAGGTATTTCAGTTGTATTAAGATGAACCATGCTCCTCTTTTCTCAGTAAGCTTGGGTTTATAGACTTGCACAGATTTGGAGTTTTCTTCTTCTTCTTCCTCTTCTTCCTCCTTCACCTCTTTCTCCTTCTCCTCCTCTTCTTCTTCTTCTTCTTCTTCTTCTTCTTCTTCTTCTTCTTCTTCTTCTTCTTCTTCTTCTTCTTCTTCTTC
>CM021731.1:146135011-146345891 GCA_011075105.1 Heteronetta atricapilla
TTCTTCTTCTTCTTCTTCTTCTTCTTCTTCTTCTTCTTCTTCTTCTTCTTCTTCTTCTTCTTCTTCTTCTTCTTCTTCTTCTTCTTCTTCTTCTTCTTCTTCTTCTTCTTCTTTCTCAGTGAGTAGAAGTGTCTTAAAATTAAAGTCTGTCTGTGTCCTCATGCCTGTGAATTAGCATGCAGAGCTACACAAGCCTTCTCCTGGTGGCAGCAGTACAAGCCAGCATTGGGAAAGAGCAGCAGCCGGTGAGGGAAAGGGATAGCTGCAGGAGGAGGGATGCAAAAAAAAAAGCAAGAGAATGGAAAGCAGCTTCCAAAAGGGAGGGAAATGGGAAAGAGAAGGGCAACAGCAATAGTGGAAGGGTGAAGGTGAAGAGGGGAGAACAGCTGTTTTTTCCCCTTGCATCCTGACTGAGTTTTTCTCTGAAATGCCTATTTTTTGAGCATATTGATTCTGTGACCCTCTTTAGCTGTTTGAACTCTCCATTGGAAAGACTTGAATTCAATCCAAATCTGTTTCTGGGATCTGTATTATTTTGCATTCCCTTGAGGTCTGAAGGAAACAGAAAAGACAAATGGTGTGATAATCACAGACCACAAAAAAAAAAAAAAAAAAAAAAAAATCACAAATAGGGAAAAAACAGCCCAGGAGAGGCCTAATTTTCAGGGACTTCCAATGTAATGGTCAAATTTCTTCAATGATTTTTTTCATTGTAAGAAAAAAAAAACCAATAAGCATGGAAAGTAAACAACAGTAGGGTCTAAAACTGAAAATGAAGATATTGATAAGACAAGAACTGGTTCAATAATTTTTAAAACATTAAATGTATTCCATACCATTAATAAATTTTAGTCTTTCAGGCAAGGTACCTTTCCCCTGTACTTTCCTGGAAAATTATTTTGGCACCATTAGGTGATGACTTGCAAAGATACACTCACAACAAACTCCTTTGCATTTGCTTGGCTGTTGTACAGTTGGTGCAACTTGTATAGGTGATGGGCTTTCTTCACCTGAAATCTGAATCCTTAGAATCCACAGTTTTATTATAACAGCAGTCTGTGCAAAACAGCAACTTGTGAATGCCACCTGAACTTCAGTAAAAGCAGAAGGTACCTCTGTACTGCCATGAACTGTAACTGATCCAGAAAGTAGGAGTAAAATCCTATGGAACTAAAATACATTAGTATAGCAGAACTATTTAAATGTGACTGCAGTGTAAATAACATCATGTTTCTTGGAGAAAGGGACAGTCAAAAGAAACTATACTAACTCGGAAAGGGAAATGAATGTTGATTTAATTGGCTATTTAATGATTATCTGTTTTCTTCTTCTTCTTTTTCTCCTTCTTCCCTTTTTTAATCCAAACAGAAAGGTTAATCTAACTATACATTTAAGGCTTTTAAAGGCTCCATTACAAGACTTATTATGCTAAAAGAAACATACCTGGCATGCTGCAGTTTTCTAAATGTATCAGCGATGCATGTAATGATTCACTTAAACCATCATGGTCAGAATTCTTTTACATTATTTCTATGTAAATTGGATGCTTCACAATTACTATAATATGTGTGAAATTCCACTTATTATTTCTTTTAACATGGAAACTTTTATCACTTAACTTCAACTCACTGGACAGAATATTTGAACCATTTGCAGTCATTAGAGCATTTTTGTTTGGTCAAAACCCTTGTGGGATTATACTTTGGAAAAATAGCATGAATTACATTCAATGCAACTGAATGGCAATTTTAAATATATAAGGGGCATCAGGAGTGCTTGTCATTATACTTAGAATTCAACATTATATTTTATCTGTTATGGACTTGTTTTTACATTTGTGTCTTTTATCTTCAAGACACTTCTATCAGCATGTAACATTAAAAAAACACAATCCGTATAGAAAAGGCTATCTAGTGAAGTACACCTAACTTTTTATGTTCTGGAGAACCAATTCAAAATACTTGGGTTACAAGCTTTTTCATTTACCTTACTAGTCAGAAGATATTTTTCTGTATCCTAGGAATCACTGGGTGAAGAGGCACAGCTGGAAGTTTCCCCTAGTAATACTGAAGGTGATGTTCTGCTTCAGTAGACTTGGCACAGGGTGCCTGCTCAAAACTTTCTAGGATTTCAGAAAGTGACAATCCACCTCAGGAAGAAGACAGAAGAGAAAAGAAAGACTTCAGAATAACAAATGGCCTCATGATCCAAGCAGAAAGAACTATAGGAAACACTATTTTAAATATCTGCTTTGCCATTCTCCCACATGCAAACTAGCCCAGTTTGTAGCCTCTTAGTTTTGATTGTGTCTCTCTGGCTACAACTAGCTATTCTTGGAATAGGGATTTGCAGTTCAGATGCCTTGAGATTACTTCAAGAATCCAGGGATTATTATTTACTGACTTTCAAAGAATTCTAAGACAAGTGTTTGCACTAGACAGAGAAGCAACCTAGAATAACAAAGAGGTTTTGCAAGAGGTAGTGCATGTATATATCTTTCATGATCCAGACTAGTAGGATGATGACTTTTGCTTATTCTGGAGATCTTTCAGTAATGTCCTTTCTTCCATCATCTTCCTACCCATGTACCTGCCATTTTGGAAGAGCGAAATTTTCTGTTTCTGCTTGTTCTGGTTTTAAGCCTTCTCAGTCTGTTTCTATTTGAACCCATTTTGATAACATTTTCCCAGAAAAGTGTTTACTGAAATTAGTAGTTTTTAATGACAATTTGCATGTTTGTTTGTTTCTCTGTAATGTGAAGATGTCATTTTTAAGACAAATTCATGAAACAGATTATGGTTTTAGTGTTCTAATTTTCACTCTAGCAAACTCTGCTTCTCATCCCTGAGTGAAGCTCTCTTGATTTAATTTGTGTCAAAATACCTTTGGTAAAAATATACTTCCCAATTCTAAGGAGAAGTACTCAAACTTTTCCACAAGCGTTCTTCAATAATTTCCAGAAATGGATCTACCTGAGCTCACAGAACTGTTTATCTTGAATTTCAGAATCAAAACATGGAAGACACTTTAAAATCAGGGCTTTTACAATAAAGATGAGGAATCTTATCCTGAGCACAGGCCTGGGTGTCATGGTTTGCTGACATTTTTCCTTAAATTTGGCACTCATGCCTCTGTGGTTTTAAGCATAATAATAATAATAATAATAGTAATAAATCCTCCATTTCCTTTAAAGCCAAGGTATTGCACAAGTGATAAAAGCTTTCTTTCCTTTTGACTTAACAGGTATCTGAAATATTTTTTTCATTCTATTTTTTAGAGAATATTTTGCCTCTCTACAACACAGATGAAGACAGTGAAAAATAAGCTTAACATAATTAGCATAGTTATTTTTCTTTATTTCAAATAAAAGCATAATTTTTTATTTGAATTTGTATTTACAATACAATTTTTGGTTAATTTTACTAAGTAGTTTAGAGGAGAGTTTTCTAGTTTGCTTTTGTATGTTTTGTATATTTTAATTTAACTTAATGAATATCTATAATATGTAACCAGGTATCTATAGCTACATAGAATGCTTATACTGCGTATTTTAAGTGTAATTTTTAAAATACAAATTTGAAGTTTATATTGTTAGCAAAATTCAGAATACATTAAGTTGTATATATTTTTAAAACATCCTCTACCATTCCTACCTTAGCTGCTGTCCATATTTATAGCATTATTTTATATATGCTCATATGCATTCTAAAATGAACTACTCTTCTAAATATTTGCTTTCTCTATTCATTAGGTTTTTAACCTCACTCATTAAAATGCTGTATAAGTGCTCACTTTATATTTTTCTTTTGAAACTAAGCTACCTGGGAAATATTATGTACTATATCTCTATGCAAAGCAGTCACCAGTGATTTAAATAGATATAGTTAGAAATGGTAAAGACTTAAGTTTCCTCATAACTCATACTGGAATTAATGACTTTGCTCATAGATGTTAGTCTAGAGGACAGAGAGTGAACAGTGCTGTTACAGAGAATAAGCCACTGGCAAGTCAGGCAATTCACTGAGGACAGAATGATTAGCCACAAGGAGCACTTACAATGTGCACTGGTAATTTAGGTAATTGTATTGCAGGGTTTGTAGATCCATGAATTACAGAGATCCTTTAAAAAATATATATTGTGCAATTTGAACATATCCTGAAGCAGACACCAGGAAGAATCAGCTATCAAGTAATTCAGATAAGAAAAACCTGCAGTTATGTATAGTATTTGGAAAAATGTATGGAAAGGAATATACAATAAAACTATAGCATATATGTTTATCATATGGACTTCTTCACTAGGTTGTTAGGTATTTAAGCATCCCAAAACACAGAAAAATGCAGAAAATTAAAAACAAAATAAAACAGGGAGAAAACCTTAAGGAGGAGATGGTTCTATTGGAATACGACTTTAGATTAATTAATGTTATCATTTTAAAATGTCTAATGCAGTCATACCTAACCTAGCAAAAAATCCTTATATTTATTTCCTTTTTTCACTGCATATTTTCAAAGACCTCCTATAGTTAACATTATAATATAGTTAGTTGCTACAAATAATCTGCACTGATTATAGGAAAACTGTCAGTGTCTGTTCAAGGTCTGAAAAGGCTGCAGCAAATAGCTTTTCTCTTTGCCATGGAGACTGGGGTCTGTTTTTACGGTTACTCTGGTAACCAAAGCCTTTCTGGTGCTAGTCCTTTTCAGTTACTTTAGCTATTAAACCCTCTGGTTGAGACAAAAGGAAGGCGGTATGCAGACACTTCCCTGTAAAGCAAATCTCAGGGTTAAAATTGAGCAAAACTTGTAATAAAAGAAATAAAAGCAGCTTCTAATCAGCTGGTTACATTGTGGCTGTGAGGTGTTTGTGTGCTTGCCTACATGTGGGAAGCAATGGCTTGATAAGTTTGAATTTTAATCTGATTATTACAGGACTAGAAAATGGATTAGGCATCTTCAGTGTTGTTTCAAGGAACACATTCTCTCAAACGTGCAACCCTCACAGTGCAAAAGGCATCAGGTATCAGTTGGGGGATTTTTTTATGGGGAGGATTCTGACATTACTTGAGGTGACAGACATTAAAATAATTGTAAGTAGAGATTATAGAATGCTACAACAAAAGTCATGGGTTTGTTACCGGGCATTAATCATCCCTCTCAGTGACTGTGATGCTTTAGAAAACAAAGTCATAAAAATAGATACTGACCTGAAAGCTTATCATCATCATGATAACAAAATACCCAATTTAGTGATCAATTTCATGAAGTTGATTACAGAAGATTGGCAACAGCAACAACTAAAAGAGAGAAGACTGAGTTGTAAAATATTTAACAACTGAGATAGTAGTAAGTGACACATCTGCTTGGAATCAGTAAGTGTAGGCAGACTCCCAAATTATCTTGTTTTTCAAAATAGCAATGTTTTCACCTTAGGTGAGGGCTTATTATGTCAAGCTTTTACCCTTCCTATACATTTTGGTTTGAGCTTTCTACTCTGAATAAAGAGGATTTTTCTCTGGAAGAAACAGCAGACTAAATAGACCACAAATAATATGCTTCACAACTGAACAATCCATTCTTGCTTTAACATGGTCAAACTAAGTAACTCTAAACACTGCAATACCCATGGTGATAAACCACTTTTGAGCTGCAAAGTATTCAATTATTTTTCATTTGAACTATTAAATGTGTCACACACAAATTCCCCATGGCTGTTTTCACCCACATAGATTACCATGTTAAAAAAAAAAAAAAAAAAAAAAAAAACTTTGTCCTATCAGAATGGAGTTCAAAGGAAAACACTTCAGACTATAGCAACTAAAAGCAACTAAATTAATATCAATAGGTATTTGTTAACAGACGGGAAAGTACCTGTAGTATTTTAAATTCAAATAATCAGATTTGTGAATTTCAATAGGAAATACCCATTTAAATTTATAGACAAAGATATCATGAGGAGTAGGAGTGGGGAACCAAACATATATTCCCCAAATGGCTGGAATCAGAAAGAACTGGAATATTTCTGGATTTGGGTCCGGCCATTTAACTTGTTTTTGCACAATGTTTGTAGAATTAGTGTGTTAATGTAAAACTTTTGGCTAAATATGTCTGCAGCCCTTCTGCCAGATCAGCTAGTTTCCTGTTTCCAAAGAACTGGATTTTATATTTGTTAAAACGTCAACCTTGCATATTCATATGTGTGAAAAAATCCTCATCTGTAAATTAGATAGGCTGTAGAATGACAGGTTTCTGACAAATGATCATGCAATCACTGAACTAAACACAAGAAGCTCTTGACACAGGAGATTTTATTACCACATTTGTCATTAGCCTTTCTTACCAATTCCTTGTGCTGGAACTTTACATCCCAGCAGATGTAATGTAACTGCAACTTCTTTCTCACACTCACATTCAACAAAACCATCAGAAGTGGCATAGGAAGTGCTCAAGCTTTGTGCCAGGTCCTTCATAGTGTTGGAATGCTTCAGTGAACCAGTAAATCAATCTTCTCTTTACCTGGTGTGGCGGGTCAAATGGTCAAGATCTGATCTGCTAGTTTTGGCTCCCTATTCCCGTGCCCAGGGATGACTTCCAGATAGTGCTCCTGCAAATTGGTTACCCAAGGTTAACCCTACAGGTAGCCCCATCTTCTGCAAGAATCCTCTCTGGGCTCACAGGTGAGGATTTTCTTGCAGAGTATTGTATGAATTGCACTTGGCAAATTCCTCATACTTCTCTGCACAGCCAGACACAGAGACTCACAATCTGTTGCTTTTGACTTTTCTGTGGAGGGGGACAGAGGTCCTTACTACAAATGGTGTACATGGTGATGGGCAGTCTGTGGTCCTTCATGACATTTTGCCAATAGGGAAAAAAAAATGTTATTCCCATTTTACAGCAGTGAAAGTAGAAATCCAAAGAGGCTGAATTAGTATTAAGAATCAAGATTAGAATTTTAGTATGAACACTGGGATACTAACCTTGTGTTGATCTGAAAACTTCACAGCAAAGGGCTTGAGCAAAACCCTCAGCTACACTTGAGACACATTCATCTGGGGTAAAAGCATTTCAGAAGTAGTGCAAAGCAGTTCAAATTGAATAAAAAGCCTACTTGTGTGTCCTAGCTGCAAATCACATAGTTCAGATCAAGTGCCTAAGCTGAAACCACAAGATATGGTCATCTAACCCATAGATAAATTATATAAAGGTAAATAAGGTGTATATATTTCTTTTCCACACAGGCACTGATACACAGAATGGCTTGGTGAACACAATCATCTCCAGCAAATGAACTAAAGTCTCATAAGAACATTGATTAGCACATATTTGGAATGGTCAACCCACAGCAGAGCAGAGTGGTTCCAAAGAATGTTTATCAGTATGGTGATAGGTGCTTTATAAATATAAAAATAGCTGCTCTATATTACTCATTTTATATGTCTTAAAAATGTATTTTTGTCAAGTGAAAACCAGAGGTCTGTGTTTTCCAGACCTTTTGCAATGACTCAGGACTGCGCACAAGTTACTGCAAAGATGACATGTGGCAAAGCTCCCGGCAGCCTGCTAGCCCTGCTCCTCTTTTGTAGGATTAAAAGCCATGGGGCATAAGTGCTTGACCTTTTGTGACTTCTGGAGCACAGAGATCTGTGGGGAATGATGGAGAGGAAGCTTTGGCCCATATGATTTTAGAAGGCACCTTTCATAATGAATGTGTGATGTCTGAGACGGGTGGAGATGCTAGTGAGATATTATTACTCATGAAAAAAAAAAAAGATATCCAGAATGACTCTGTACAGTGACAAGCTGCTCTATTTGTTTTCCATTTTATATGTCTCCACAGCTAAGTAGGTGCTCTGCCCACATACTATTTATTGCAGAGGAATGGCTGGGGGAATTGGCCTACATTTTTTAGGTCATTTCTTGGTTGTAGTAATAATCTTTTGTTGCTTAGCGATCAGCAATGCACACAGAGTAGAAGGCCCTAAGCCATCTCAACTGTAGCAGCTACCTGTTTAGGCAACTAAAGCAACCAAGTTTGCTGTTTCAGCAATTAAGTCACAGATGAAGATGACCAGCGGGAACAATCCCTATGGCTTCTGCAGAAAAACTATCTCACATAGCTCACTTTTTTTTTTCTTTTTTATTTAAAAAATGATCATAATAATGTCCAAAAATATTCCTGACTTAATTTGTTAATCTGAACACCCTGAAAATATTTTTCAGCAAAAAAATGAGTAAACTTACTTGAGGAAAAAAAGTTATATAAAATTGTTGTAGTTTCATGGAAACTTTATAAAAACGTAACACCTTTTCTCCTTCAAAACCAAAGTAAACCAAAAACAACCTCAACCCAGATTCCTTTAGACAATTTATGATATACTCAAGTAGTATCTTGAAGCATTGTTAAGGAGCTATACCATCAACCAATATATTGCTATCATGAATCAGTACATTAAAACACCTAAAATAGGTTTCAGTATAGTATGGACTGAAGTGTCATTTAGATAATTGTAGCTTATTGTCCTAGAAAATATACCCTTTTATTTTTACCTGTTAATTTTTGAAGATTTTTTTTTCTACATCATTAACCATTCATATAGTCACATATTTGCCAAAGTTACTTTATAAATGGTTCATGTTACCCTGCCAATTTTTAAATCACCATCTCCCTGCATCTATCACATAGCCCCAGTCTGGCAGACAGCTTTATCACAAGCCTCATAATTGTATTTTCTTTCTTACAGCTTCTGAATACTAAAGCTATATGACTGTATGAGGTTCTCAAGCTTTCATCAAAACATTACTTTTTCTGCCTTTCATTTGTGTAGAATATTTTTTTAAATGCCATTTAAATGTGACAGAGATTTACCAACAATACACATGAATTAAAACTGATGGAATACTTATTACTGCTTTTTCAAAGCCTTCTCAAGGTTTTACAGGCAGTCATGTGATGTTTGTATCAGCCTTGAGTTTGACCATGCTTGCCATCGAGAATTGATTCCCTGCTGTACATACTTTAGGGCTTCATCCAGGCTCACATTTGGTAATTGAAATTAGAAACCTTCTGCAAAATCTAAATTTTTTGCCTTGAAACAGAGGAACATGCTTTTTGTAGAGTTTCATTTAGCTGATCATAAAGAAGTCTGCTCTCTGCTCACCAGTGCATGCTTCAAGAATGTCTACATGGGGACTTATGTATCTTCTTCAATGTCTTGGACTGGAAGCAGGACTCGTTTCATACACCTACACTGAGGCCTGTGAATATCTGTTGATAAAATTATGGTAGGGAGCAGTGTTAATTTTACATTAACTTCTTTTTATTCTTTTTCTTGAAGGAATAACTATTTAGTAGTTAAGTATATTGATATTCTTTTATCAATAGCTTATAACACTGTCTTCAAGACTTTAGTTTTCCATTTGTAAATCAGTGTTGGTAGGATGTTTAACAATACATACTCTGCCCAAGACAGTGCCATAACTTTTTTGGAGCCATACAGAAATTCTTATTTTGGTTATTGTAAATCTTTATTAATAAAGTTATTCAAATGCAGTATATATCTTTATTTATCTTACATGTTCATCAGTATTTATCTTACATGTTCCAAATATTGCCAAAATCCCTGTAAAGGATTGATAAAGTCTCAGTTTATTAATTTACCTACAACAGTGCCTAACTTTAACACAAGGATAGTTACATTAGCCCTTACAAAACTCAAGCTTAACTTTTCATGGCCTTAGTGCAAAGTTATTTGAATGTAAGTTTTTAAAGCACACTAACACACAAGAGCGATAAAATTACTCCCAGCGCCAGCTCAACCCATGAGATATATTGGCAAAACTGTCCTTAACATACAGATAAATAGCATATCAGTTTGATTGTTATTTTGATAAGGAGATGAGTGCATATAATGTCCATGACCAATGTCATTTTCTTAATGTTTCCAGTGTTTAAACGTTTTGAGAAAGAGTGTTTATTTCATTATCATCTTTTTTTTTTTTTTTTTTTTTTTTTTTTTTTTCCCTCTGCTAATTTTTAATACTAGCACAATTATAGCATATAGTGTGGGTGGTTGTTTTATAGTAGTAAAAGTACTAAACACTCCACTGGAAGCACTTGTATTAAGACTTTAAGAAATAGACAAAAGATCTTTTACTTCAATATAATTTTCTATAATATGGTGTTACTTGGAGTAATATAGCTATCCTGAAATACAGACATAGTTTATACAGCTTTTGCTTGTTAGCTTTTAAACACCATTCTGTGTTTTCATGTTTTAAGATCTCTAAACTATATTAGAAAATGTATTGCAGTGAAAGAAAATGACTGAATTTTGCAAATCTAACAAAATTGATCTGTATACTTTATGGAAAGAAAATAATTATAGAAACAAATAAGACTTTACTTCCACAAATGATAACACGTATATTTTTCTGTCTTCTATAATCTATTACTTTTGTATAATAATTTTACCACTCAGAAAGTGTCTGAGTTAATAGTTTCATAAATCTAGTGCTTTATCCATTTAGGTCTATGAATCACAAAATTAGATATTTTGTTTGTTTTATTTTAATTGTTTTTTCTTAGACTGTTCCTATAGATAGCTTTTTACTTTAAGGAAAAAATATAGGACCCATTTAGGTCAATGTTGATAGAAAACACTGATAGTTTTTTTATTGAAAAATTAATATAACAAATACATGTATAACACAATATGAAATAAAATAACTCTATAAATATAACTCTGGAAACATATGTACTTAAACAATATTTGTTAGAAGGGTTGCACAGGATGTCTCTATGTTCTAAAACAGAATTTCAACAGGTGCATAAATACCTGACTATTTAGTCATGTTTCATCTCACTGCTCTTGCCTTTGCAAGACCTGATTTTTCACTGGTCATTTTGAAGAGCTTACTTTTTTTCACTAACTATTATCACTTCTAAAAAAGTCTCTGTAAAAAAAAGGAAGCCTGATATTTCCTACAAAATGTAATTCCTTTCACATTAGGCCTTGAATTCTTCTTAGGAATTAACTTTGTTGATCTCTATCAGTACTGTAAATTCAACTCAAATAGTCTTATGAGGTGGGGTCTCCTGGCTATCCTCAATGTCTTTAGTTTGAACCCTGTTCCACAGCACTGGACCTTCTGCACTGAGCTTCAAGTCTGGAGCCTGAAATGCCACAGGCAGTTTCTTTGGATTGTCAGTTCAGTTCTATATTTCACTATTCCAAAGACCCATGCCTAGAGCTATTTTGTTTATTTGTTTTCCAGAGTTTTAAATACTTCAGCGGCATCATCTGATCAGTTACACCTCAGCCTCTTTGTGTAAAGGAATAAAAACATAATAAACAAAAGCTGGTTGCTTGAGAAAAGTTTAGATTATACCTATTTGTTTTTATTTAGGTGACATACGTGATGTTGCACACTGTCGTTTCCAAGATGACAAAGAGCTTTTATAATGTTTGTACCTCTTAGGGCTCTATAGGGTTATGTCTGTTGTGCGTATACACATACACACCGACTCACATACACAGAAGAGAGGAAGTCATTTTATTTTACACAAATCAGCTACTTAAAGTAAATTGAGATATATAGAATTTACCAATGAAATGAGTGATTTGATGTGAATAAAAGAGGTGGTGTGTTGTAAATCAGTACTGACAGCCAAATGGGAAAAATTGACAGAGCACTGTAATCACTCCCAACATCCACTGAAGTTATTGATCCAGAACCTCTATAATCCCCTTCACATAACACAAGCAATTTCATATAATACCTGTAATAACAGTGCATTCAAACTCAAGTAGCCATCAGAAGCTTTGTATCTAATGGTGAAGCAGGCCTCTGCTGAGTAAGTGTAACAACTCGAGCACAAAAACGCCGATGACTCTTGCCTTTCATAGGTAACGGTCTACGGTCTACGATAAGAGCTAGTTCAGAAGATAAACAGTTCCTAATGCCAAGGAAAACGAGCTATTAATTGCCTGCTTGCTAAATATGTTGTAAAGGCCTAAAACCCTAGGTGCAAAATTGCGAGAATGTAAACTGGATTTGGAGACTGATAAACTCCTTATGGCAGCTATCTGATGTTAATTACAAGAGAGGAACGAGGGCTGAGAGGTATTTAGCTGCTGGGTCATTACATCCTTCCCAGGTGTTTTTTCCCGTGAAATGTTGCACCAGTTTTACAAGCCCCTTCCCTGGCTGATGGATTATTCTACAGCCTTATCAAAGCTTTGCCAGCTCCTCATTAATATATAGAGCGAGCAGCACTGCTCTATATATCATTGTCTTCTTCTTGGGGAGGGCTAATCAGTCAGGCATTATCAGTCAGTCAGCAGAAGGCAGGCAATCAGGCCTGACAGCGGAGAATCATGGGAGATCAGGGAAGGTTAAATGAGGCTGACAGTTGTGATAATGATGATTATACTATAAATTAAGATATGATGATAAAGGAGAATAAAAGACACAATCTGAAGCAATATTTGGTTTAACATGTCTCTCTTTTTCGGTACTGTTAAATGGCCATAACATTTATCACACTGAACAAGAATGGACATTTAACTACCATGATAAAATAGGACAGCATCAGATTGAAAACCCAACAAGTTGTGATTATTGTGTCAGGCACTTTTCCACTGGTTGAAAAAACTGGAGATAGAGCATATGTTATAATCATTCATGCATTATTCTGCAGAATGAAAAGAAAATAGATCTATTTTAGAAATGTCTTCCAGACTTCTCGATATTAAAAAAAAAAAAAATAATAAAATCCAAAAGGAAAAAGTTAATATATTCTCCTCTAACCAAGATCATTTTTATCAATGAAACAATAGGAAGCTATGTGATAGTTCCTCCCCGCCAACACCTCATAATGAATCTGTGTATTAGTTAGGAGCTGATTTGGAGAATTTCTGTTTCTCCATTAGTCTCTTATTAGACAAAAAACTGTAAATGAAATTACAGAATATCAACGCATCATTTTTAAAGATTGTTTTCTTGTTAGACAGAAAAAAATAACTATACTTCAAACAGGTAAAATAAAATATGAATTAACATGGTTTGAAGTTGTGAGCATATGCAATATGGTGGGCTTCATGCAACTCTTCAGTGGTTTGCTTAGATGGATCACTGATATATGTATAATTTATGATTTTTATGTTTAGGATTGTTAACAATCCTAAATAAATATCATATGACTGTAAGAATGAGCATGATATTGATGAGGGCATTAAGTCAGCACAGCCATACGTGGCTGAACAGAGTACTGTGTGCATAGGTATGCTTGCCATGGAAGGAAAAGTATGGAAATTAAAGTGTAAAATCTTTTGTTTGGAAAACCATGCATGAATGAGTTGAACCTGAATATCTTTTATGTCTGCAAATAACCACTGCACTTCCTGCAGATATACTGAATAAATTGTTGTCTATATACATATAGATCTTTGTACAAAATAAAATATAATGATTTGCATGTGTATATAGTTTCTTTGACTGTGTCCATAGAGCTGACCATGCTCCTATTGCAAAAACAGAAAGAGACTGAGCCAAAGGTGTAAAGCTATACTCTTTTTATCTGTTTTGTACGTGAACAGCTGAGAATATATTTTTGTGTAATGCACTCATATGTTGTGCATCTCTATCTATGATATGATTGCAAGTCCACCACATACCAAATAAGTGCAAGGAGATAATTTGATGAATCATTATATTATTTGGTTGCTAGCTGATCTGTGCAAATGGAGCTTTTGTGTTATACATAAGAAACAACCTTCAATTAGCATATGTTGTATTAAAGTGACAGTGCAGGAGAGAGAAACAAGTATTTTAAAAGTTCACAGATTTTATTTTCTTCATTTCTTATCACCTAGGATCAGGAAGTATTCTCAATACAAAAGCTGATTAATAACTGTAGAAGTGGTTCAGATGACTGTGCAAGTCAGAAACACAATGATTTGCTTTATAAATTAAACAAAGTTAGTACATATCAAGCCTCCTATGAAACACGACTTCTCTGGAAGCTGCTCAGACACAACGGTGATGGAAGTCACTTAAGTGCCCTAGACAAACAGAAATCTTTGCTGTGATTATAGTGATTACCTTTTCCACAGTGACTGACTCAATGGAAATAAAACCAGGGCTATTTTACAGCAGGTAAAAATAAAATAAAATAAAATAAAATAAAATAAAATAAAATAAAATAAAATAAAATAAAATAAAATAAAATAAAATAAAATAAAGAAAAAGAAACACCACACACACCTTGAGATGACTGCTGTAGTATTGTTTTTCACTGGAAATGGCCTATTGTGTAACACACTTTAGAATGGTATTTTTATTATTTGATCAGTTCGATTTCCCAGAACAGTGAAAATTACACACATTCCCCACATACAGATGTAAAGGAAGGAACATAGATGAGTTTATAAACCTGACAGTCTGTCATGCAAGTGCTTATGCAATCTGCACTCTCTGGCTGTGCAGTCTGCTCTTCAGAAAAACCAAAAGATATGCATTATTAGAGGACAAGGAGAGAAGATGGAAAAATGTGAAGAAAGAAATGTGATCAACTGGAATAAGCTAATGCAGCATACTATGCTTATTTATGCGTTTCTTTTCTGTAATGCTACATAGCACTTTGCCTTGTTTCAGTTTGAAACATGTTACTGCCTTTGAATAAAACCACCAGAGTTCTTTATGAAGATAGGTATTTTGTTTTGCTATTTATCCTCCTTCAGATCAGTTTTTTTTTTTTTTTTTAAAGGAGCAGCACTGCTTCAGAGACTTTCTCACTAGCTTCTTCCATCAATTCAAATACATGCTGAAGATATATTCACAGAACATTGGTCCAGTGAACCAGCATGTTTTAGAAAGATAATAAATTTCTTCTAAGAGGCAGACAGAGGATAGGCCAGGCACAGTCAAGAAAGAGGGAGGAGACTGGTACAAAGATTATGACTACATATTTTTGGGAGATCTATTTCTAGAGTCAAGGCACTCTGTGCAGAAGTGTATTCAACTCAGATTTGTAGAAAATGGTGATAAAACACAATGTTCCCCTCAGTGTTGAAAGCTATAGTTAATTTGAAAAGAAAACAAATTTATTTGCATTTTTTGAGGATATGTGTGTTATTAAAAGTATGTTGCTTTCAAAGCCTTTATTCATTTGTGGTGCTTATTCACCAAGTTGTGGAGGTAGTAATCTACTGGCTTAAATATCACTTGTTGTGCTCAGAAGTCCCATGTAGGCCTTGACAAAACCAAGATTCAGGCCAGTGCACTTCAGGGTGAACTACAAATTTCTTAGGGGGGAAACTGTAGTAACTCCTTTGAATATGACTGGGATTTTGCAATCAACTGGTGCAGCTAGGATTTCCTTTGCAGAATTTAATAGGTGCAGGCATACATCACTGATTCTTAGATGTTAAGGTTCAAGAGCCAGGATCTTTTCTCTTCCTTCAAACTTTCTTTTCCCTCTTTTTTTTTTCCCCTCCCAGCCACCCTTAATGATCAGAGTGCAGAGTGTACCCCACTGTAGATGGCCACAGCTAATGCCAGCCAAGTCTGAAACACTTAGCTGAGACTCATTAGCCTTGTTATAAAATGCAATTGGATGTGTGGTTTATCATTTAGGAATAAGGTTCTAATTTTGGCACATAGGAGGCTGCAGGCAGGAAAATATCTTGTTCCTTATTCCATTTTATTAACTTTGTTTTGTTCGCTTGAGCCTAGTACTGTGTTAGACTTTGAATAATCACAGCTGTACAGGTAGCTCCAGTGGAGTGAATGAGAGGCTTTTTCAAGGGCTCTGCTCCCTGCAGAAATGATTTGTACCTCCGCCTGATTGTCACTAACAGAAAATGAGAAATAGGAACATTCAATGCAAAGTAATGTGTTCTGTACAATTACTGGATTAATAATTTTATTCCATTACTGTGTGGGGAGAGAGGACATCAGGTTGAAGATCTGCAATTCTAGTATATTTCTAAGCGTCCTGTTAAGAGAGTGAGCAAGGGTCAGGAAACTTAATTATGCCATAACTAGATAGAAATTGCCAAGTGATAAAAAGAAACATCCAGCCAGATTCAGCAGGAAATTACAGCTTTAATAATATAGCATAATGCCTACTTCTATACAATTATTGGAGAGACCCTGAATGATTTTAAATAACAGGCTTGGTTTTCCAGTAACGACAGAGAAAAAAAAAAACTGAAAATGACATTTTGCATTTACTGTAAATATTTTTCTGAGGTTTTGGAGCTTTTTTTTTTTTAAAAAAAAAAAAGATTAAATTATCAAAAATCTTACATTTACTCTTGGTGATAAGAAAATGTTATTATTCTGAAATGAGAGAAAGGTGATATTTATGGAGGAATTAATACTTGTGGAAATTAAGCCTGTGGAATCACACTTTTGGTTCATTGTGTTTCTGTATTGTATTTGTAATTTTGAACAAAAAAACAAAGAGCATGGAAATTTACATGACATTTTTTTGTAATGGATGTTTTTGTTTTACAACCCCATTTTTTTCCATGCTCTGACCATGTCTGAGTCCAATATCTCCCTGAACTCTGTTATTTCAGTAAAATGCTTACGAACAGATTAAAGATGCACTTTCATGCTGACACAGAGGATTTTCTTATAATTTTGTAGTCTTTATGAAAGACAAAAAAAAAAAAAAAACTTTTTTAGCACAAACAGAACACTTTTATCCTTTGATCCTTTCAGCTTTTTTTTTTTTTTTTCCCTGTCCCCTCCTCGATGAAATAGGATATTTTAAATATTAAACTCTTATCACCTTTGTAAACATTGCATGTGATATTGAGGCCTTTTGCAATATACGTGCATGTGTTTGTCCATTTATTTCTAATGTAAGAAGGAAAAGTCATTTCTGGTGCTAACCCAGGAGAGCCCAGCATTTCATTTTGTATTCTGAGGATGCAGATTAATCAACCTGACTCTCTTACCCAGGGCTAGCCATTCTGCCTAGAAATCTGCATATCTGCATATTACTGTTCTTCCCTGAATTTAATTTCCTACAGGAGCTGATATTAATCACCCTGTTTAAACAGAGGGGATTTGGGGTCTATACAAATATGACATTTTTTATGGAAGTTGTAGAATATTTTCTCCTTTTTCATTATTATTTAAAGAGACAATAGCTTGGTGCTTTAAACCAAAGCGATCATTTTTGTTTATTGGAGCTCATATATATTTAGTTTAGATTTTAATCGTAAAATATGTTGCACCAGGAAAACTGTTTTACATTTTTCTTTCTAAAGTCTGCCTTCAATGTCAAGAAAATTCCTACAGATTTCATTGCATATGGTGGAACACAGCTGAGCTACTTGTCTCAAATACATCCTAGTTGAGTATGTGTAACTACTCCCTTTATTTAAGCCCCACACCAGTTTTATCTGCTGAGTACCAACCATCACACAAGCAGTCAAGCATTTCTATACCGCTGGAGCCAACCAGGCAGCTTTGCAGGTAGTGAACTGAGGCAGAAAAGTATGGGTGACTTGTTGGCTTCCCACTGAAATCCAAGAGCCAGATGTAGATGTTCTGAGGTTTAGCGGTTTAGCCCTGTGCCTGAGAAAAAAAAATAAAATAAAAATAAAAAGTAGATTTAGCCCAAGGCCAAGCAGGACCTTGTGACAAGGACAGCCTGTGTCCCAGGCTCCCCATAGAGGAGAGGACCTGTGTCTTCTGCAGGTTCTTGGGGAAGCACTGGAGGAGTTGTTACACTGTCACTGAGAGGTGGGAGAAGGAAATTAGTTGGTAAGCTATCCCTCTTTCCTGTGCCAGGTAAATCTGTATCTACACAAGGCCATTGGCCCTGATTGTGTATGGTAAGGGAGAAAGACTGTCAGAAAATTAGGACAAACAGGGAATCCTCAGTGCTGATAATTTCTTGATGTCACCAGCCTAAAATAGTGACAATTTCAGAAAGGTAACAGCAGAAATGCTTTAGCCCTCCTTCCTTAAAGCCCCTCCATATTTTGTGTTTGAAAGTACAGAACAATGAACTGTCACTGTGTGACTCTACTGATGTCAAATGCATTGTATCAGGCAGGAATTTTGTCCAATCTGTCTGTCCCTCGGCCAGTATTACTTGGCATATTTTATTTTGGCTGCCTAGACTGCGGTTTTGGTCCAAGCACAAACAGAACTAGGAAGAACAACATGCTTGGAACTATGTGCCTGAATACCCGAGAGCCTCTGCCAGCTGGAAAATCAGAGCCATACATCAGTTACTGACTAGATATACCACCCTTGTTAAAAAACGAAGCTGCCATCCAGGTTTTTGTTTCAATTTACACTCCGGCCTATTGTGGCACTCAAGGTTAATTTGGATTGGCACTTCCTTTGCAGAGCTCTGTGATGCAGCTCTGAAAAAAGATGGGACTTTTTTTTCAAAGGCTCTGCTATTTCTTAAGGAAGCCCATCTTCCTGTTGAGATTTTTTTAGTCCAAAATAGGAATAATATTAAGTACACTTTCACATAATTTATGAGAGAAACACATTCTCCTACCATTATGTTAACAAGATGTGGTCTGGTTTCCATCTGAGCTTTGCTTGTGCAAATACTTAGTGTTACAGTTCTCAGAGAGGTTATGGCACCAACAGCTTCTCAGGGTAGACAAATAGACTGAGGTAATGCAATGTACAATCAAGGCAGGTATTGTTACCTCTTTGCTAAAAGTCTTTTTTTTTTTTTTTTTTTTACAATTTCTGACATAAAGCTGTATGTGAGATTGATCTAAATGTTTTTCCTCTTTCTATAAATTTTGTCAGGCTTTGGAAATGTTTTCCTGTCTTAGGAAAGTTTCATGATAAGGTAAAAAATACCCAATTACTGTGACTAACCCAAGACTTTCTAGAGGCTTTATTATCAAAGGTCTTGGCATCACTGTGAAGAGATTACTGGTATTCATATCATTCCTCCTGAACATCTAGACTGTTATATTTTCATTGCCTGTTACAAATCACAAGGGTATCGCCCCAGGCAAATAACAGCTTAGCATGTTTATCTGTCTGTGCTAATAACATTTCATTTGAAGTCTTAAAAGTCACAAGTGGCTTAAAAGGGCACTACTACATGACTTTGAATTTTATTGCAAAATGACTAGGTCCAGTTTCATTTGTTCTGCTTTGAAGTATTCATGTCTCTTGGTTGTCTGATTGCAGCCTTTGCCTATTCAAACTTTAAGCACAATTCCCTTGAAACAAGATGCTGTCTTTAGGTAACAAGGAGAACTTTGTGTGTAAAAATGTTATTTGTAAGCTTAGTTGTGTGGCTTCCATAGGTGTAATAATGTTATCCACTGTTATTTACTTTAGTGGTAGCTTGCCAATAAAGAAAAAATTAGGTAAAACTGCAGTATTGTAATTAACTTAGACTATCCATCCACATTCATGTGCAAAATAATTTAGAACTGAAAATTATTTAAAAGCATTTAAATAATACTTTGTATCCTTTTAGAAAAACATAGAACTATGCAAGAGTGATGGTCTGGACCAAATGCTTTCTTCCAGACATTCAGAGCCTTCAACCTTTTTTTTTTTTTTTTTAGGTAATAGGAAATATAAACTATGGCACAGTCAGTTCACCTAAGTGAGTGCAGATTCTTAAGAATCAGCACCAAAGACAAATGGGCTTTTTTATTTTTTTTTTTGGTCAAAGCTTTTCCAAGCATGTTATAATTTGTAGAAATAGCCTCAGTTGCCCTCTGCTAAGGTAAAATCTTGTGATACTGCTAGAGAGAAATAATAGAGTTCTTTCTGACACATAACTAAAGTATATTCATGCAATTCCAGCAACAGAAAAAGTGGTCCACCAAGTTCTTTACAGGACCTCCGGACAGTTTAACTTTTGACACTGCTGCCAGTACTGTATGCTGCTTTGGAATGGAAGTGTTGAAGTTCTGTGAACTTCAGCATAATTACACAGGATGAAACCTCAGAACACATGGGAAAAATTTCTTCCACATATCCTTATTGGAGGGAATTATATAACACAGATTTTAGTTAGTAGATGAATAAAATGCAGAACCAACAAATTAAATTTCATTTTAAAGTATTTTAAGTCTGGAATTAATTTTCATGGTGCTTTTAGCAGGAAAATATTTTGGTATAAAATTTCTTATGAACATATGCATATCTTTTCCAACTACAAAACAAACTCCAGTGCTTTGTTTCATAACAAATATTGCCATTTGAAAATATGCCTGGCATAGCTTAACATACTTCCACCACATTTTTTCAATAACAGGTGTGAAATTTTCTGTAAATAAATCCAGAAAAAAAAAAAGCACAAAGAGAAGGAATTGCTCTAAATTAAATGATTATACCTGCAAAGCTTGTAAGAAGGTATCTTCTTTAAGAAATAAGAGGCAGTGAGACATATGACAGGAATATTTTTTTATTTGAGTCTTATTCTGTAACCAGGTTCTTATTTATTTTACTGAACTCAGAAGAGTATTCTGATCTGCAAAAACCTGAGTGGGGGAGATGTATGTCAGAAGAAAAGATAATTGATGGTAAACGTCAAATATTAAATCTTGATCTGGTTATTACCCAGCATATTAGCTATGTAAGTAGCTTAACAATTACAGCTGTGATTGACTAGGTGGGATCCAAAATCCTAAATATCAACTGCCAGAAGGGATAATTATAACACATTAGCACCTGTGTGCTTAGACAAGATTGACAACTCCAGTCTAACATCTGCTTAATATCACTTTCATACTTTTCATATATATATATATATATATACATATATATATATATATATATATATATATTTTAGAAAGGAATAACAAAGATTTTCTTAAAGCATAACAATAATTCGGCATCCATGTTACACAGTAAATTATAGTTGCTTGTTGTGTTTGGTCACATTTTGCACTGACACATTTAAAATTAAATAAAGTCTTTTTGGGATTAGACAGTCACAGTTGTGGTCTATTTTTGACAAAATGTACCTGTCAGAATCACATGAAGAAATCCCGACAAGTGGGCTGCTCTTCAATTGGCTGGGCTGGCCAATGCAATTGAAAAAAAAAAAAAAAAAAAAAAAAGAAAGAAAGTAACTGGTTTTGAAAAGAAAGGTCTTACACCTCCACAACTCAGACAACAGAGCAGTTAGTACTTAACATGAACAGTGCAGGAACACAGCCCTGTGAGGCTGATCACAGAGATGAAACAACGCTTTCCCCACCTTGCACAAATCCTGACCATCTCAGTTGCATGCACAGGACATGACAATCTCAGGAGTAATAACTGCAGGGCTGAGCCCTGTCTCAGGTCTCTTTAATTCACACTCTTATGAAAACTTTTTTAAACACATATTTGATAGTAGTAATACTATCAAAAAATTATTTACCTATTTTCACCACAAGGACATTTGAATACTGGAACAGGCTGCACAGAGAAGTTGTGCAGTCTCTATTCTTGGAGGTTTTCAAGGTCCAAAATCCTGAGCAACCTGGTCTGATCCCACTGCTGACTCCTCTTCAAGCAGGAGGGTGTACTACAGGCCTTCTGAGGTCTCTTCAAACCTCACTGTATTTTCCTATGATTCCTGTTTTCTGAAAATTATCATGAAAAATTCCAGAACAATCCATTTGCTAGACAGTATGAGAAAGATATCATATAAATGTTTGCCTCATTCACCCTAATAATATGAACTATTTTAAAGCCATAACCTATTCTGTATATTTCAGAATGTTTATTAACACATTAACATTAATGTTTTAAAGCATTGAGGTAACTGAATCATTTTACATCGTATTTTGATACCGCTGCATTACTAGTGCTTTGCTCAAGTTCATGTCATTGGTAGCCGAAGGAGCTGCAGGACTGAATTTTGCACTCACAGAATATTTCACAACAGAAATATTCTGATTTAAAAAAAAAAAAAAAAAAAAAAAAAAAAAAAAGCCTTCAATGTGTTGGGTATTTTTTCCTTTTATTTTTGGAATGTTAAGGAATACATAAGAGAAAAATGACCAAAAAAAGTTTCTTGTGTGTATTATCAGTTCTAGTTATAATGACCTCATTTGCATTTAATTTAAAGAAACAGTTATTAGAATTTAAATGGAAATTGTAACTTCATTTAAAATTGATTAAGTTGTCTTTTGTTTTCTGAATAAACATTTTCATGGAAGAAATTGTCTGAAAGATTCAGACTATTCTGGCTAATATTAAAATGGTTTGATTTTCTAGTGACAGGACAGAGGAAGCATAACATAATTAGGAGAGATCATTTATAATGTGTTTGAAGGGAGACCATCAAACATGATCTAAAATTTATGATGAGGTATTTGTTTGGAGCTGCCTGGAAGTGAAATGTTTTTGTACAAAAACAAAAAAACACGTTTTTATAGCTCTTCACACCCATATCCTCATTCAGCATCTCCCTATTTATTAATGAAATATATTGAGTTAATAACTTCTATGCACAGCTAAAGTGATGTTAAATCAAGACTATTAGTTCTTGAAGGGAGGACACATTTGTAATTTGTTATTTTTATATCTTTTAAGCCATTGGCTGAGAGGGAAGAAAAGAACAAAGTGTCCTGTTTGCTCCTGAGGCCTGCCAGGGCTGTCCATTCTTTCCTTTAAAATAAGCTAAGATGACAATTTTGCAATATAGAAGCTGCTGTCCTTATGCAGATAAACTCTGTTTTACATTTGTCATGTTCCTTCCACTCATAGACATTTTAAAGGAGGTCACAGTACCTAAAATAAAGTACTCTAATATCTTAACATCATTAAGTTGATAAAATTATACATACACTCTGCAGTGATAACAGTTACATAAATGCATGATTTTACAGGTTAGGAATTGCATACATGAGTGCCTTGCTGAAATTAGTATTTGTTCTATTACCTGAATGGACACTTAGAGGACATATTAAAGGTATGCTTTAAAATGAGTCAGATTTGTATTATTCATATAAATTTGATTTCCTATCCTGTCTTGATCTACTAGGCAGTTTGACTTTATAAAATTTTGCAGTGTTTAGTTCTTTTTAGAGAAAAAAATATGCATGGGTCCTTTAGTTGCTGGGGCATTTTATTATCACCGGTGTTTCCCTTTCTATGGTATTCTAAGTAAGGGTCAGTCCAGTTGCTGCTCAGAGACACTCAAGAACTTATGTTCATCTGAGGTTCATTTATAATTTTACAGTATATATATAAAAATTAAAACAGCACTTCCAATATATGTAAAAGCTCTTTTTATGATAACATTTAATATAGTAAAATGAAATTTTATGTATGGTGGAAGAACCCTTTTCTTATCTGTTACGCCATTCTATATTCATAACTTTGCCCACCTTCCCTATCAATCCACACTGGATTGAAATAAAATTAATTATTGTTTCACATACAAATGGCATCACTTTACTCTGTATTTCTTTCTAGATCAGTATTCTATTTTGCACAACGCTAACTCATTTATGTATTGAAACAGTATTTTTGATTTTTATTTTTTGGCTTTTTTCAAGGTTAGAGCCCATTAATTAAATTTAACAATCTTGTGATTGTTCACTTTACCACCTTTGATAAAATGTTACTGTAAATTTCACTGGCAGACCAAAAACACTCAATTTTCAGTTCTTTATTCACCACTTCATGGCTTCTACAAAGAATGCTGGTAGATTGAAGAGACATGATTTACCTTTACAACAGCCATTCTGGTTTGTCCATTGCATGTTTGAGCACTTGATGGACAACGTATTTATCAGACAAAATAAATAAATAAGTAGAATCCTCATCTAAACAGAAAGATCTTATGCAATGATAAGGGCAATCAGATCTCCTTCAGATTGTTAGATGATCAGAGATGCAGCAGTAGTGTTTGCAAGCTTCCCCACGGATAGGTAGAGCAAATAATTCACAATGAATAATGCATCCAATGAGTTTAGCTTCTCCCTGTCTGATTGTGGCACATGCAAGATCAGTCCATGATTTTGTCTAATCTATTCATTATTCTAAGTATTTGATTATTTTGGTGTGAGCTTTTTAAACTCTATTAACCATGTTTATGAGTGTACACAATGTGATTTACTTTAGTTATTGTGATTGATCAGGCAAGTCGTGAAGGCAGTACACATTTGTGTGAGACATTTTTTCAGCACTAATATGCTTGATCTAAAAAGTAATTTTCAATGGAGAGAATTTTAATTTTGAAATTCACTTTTACTAATGATTTTTGTCAGTAAAGCTCAGTTTTATGGAAATTCACAAAAAAAGCAAAAACTAGGATGAAACCAAGTCCATTAATAATCTTACCTACTGTGATTACTCACTGAACCCATGTAATAAATACAGGAAAAGGACTTGGTCTTCAAGCAAATTAAGTCTTTACCTTTTTACTTTGAGCAATAAGAGTATGATGTGATGGAAAAAAAAATCAGAGCCAATGAACACCAATTCTGTTCAGATAGGTCATCGATCAGCCACCATGTACTAAATGCTTTCATTTATCAATCACCTCTAATCTATGCCAGCTCTGTATAATTTGATCCTTGTCCTCAATTTCCACTTGGCATTGAATTCTTTTTATCTCAGAAACAGATCTTTTTTTTTTTTTTTGGTGATTAGTCCATAAATTCTGTCACTTAAGTGCTGATTTCTTCAACCTCAACTTCATTATTACCCTCAAATGTTGTTAGGTTCATTGGAGATGCTTGAACTAAATCTGTCTGTGAAAAAAGTGTATTCCATTAAAAATACTGCCATATTTATGTCTAGAACTAAAGTCACTCCATTACTCATGGTCTCTTCTGCTTCAACTTAAAAAGTATTACATTTCTTTTAGAAGAGGCATTGCCAGTGCATCAAATTTCACAAAGCCCATAATTTCAAGGTTTGCTGGTACAGTTACCTTGTTATGGCACAGCTGTTCCGTCCATTTAGGTAGTTAGACATTTTAAAGTACATGGTACTTGTACAACTGGTACATGTTTTATCAGACTGATCCATTTATTTATTTATTTTCCCACTGCAGAAAGATAATAATTAGCAAGATTATGTTATGCTTTTGTTGTGTCTTTTGAAGTTGCACTCAACATGTCTCATTTTTGAGTCACCATCCCTGGAGATCTTTAAAAGATGTTTAAATGTAGAGCTTAGTGATATGGTTTAGTGGAGGACTTGTTAGTGTTAGGACAGAGATTGGACTAGATGATCTTGGAGGTCTCTTCCAGCCTAGATGAGTCTGTGATTCTGTCTCAAAAAAACTTTGCAACTTTTACACTTTGCTTGAAATGATCTACATTTAGGAACCTGAGACTGTTCTTACTCCTTGTGTTTGAGCTAGGCTTGAGCCCCAGATTTTGCCCAGGGAACCCCCTGACCCACCATTTCCATCCCACCCCAAGGAAAGTGTTGATCTTGAGGGTGAGGGAGAACTAGAGGTGACATTCCCTAGACTGTTTTTTTTTTTTTTTTTTCTTTTTTACTTCTTTCCCCTATTTCTGGATGGCAGGGTTATGCAATGGCCAGCACCCAACCTCTCTCAGCAGTGATTCAGGCAGACAGCAGAGCTTGCTTTCTGAGAGCAAAGCAGAGGAGGGCAACTCTGTCTGGTTCTGCTTTTGGTTGAGCTGCCACATCTATTAGCTGCCCATTCTTCTGGTCATACAAAGTGCATGACCCTGCTCCCTCTCCTCTTTCCTGGCATAGGGAACATCATGACAGGATGATACAAAGCAATAGCCTTTGTCTAATTCCTTTGCTTTGTACATTTGATGAATAATTTCTTACATCAAAATGATGTGATCCCCTCTTCATATTTCCAGATAGAATGAGATTTAGCATGGAAATATATTAAAAATACTAAGGAACAGACTTAAGATTTCATTTTAATCTGTTAGAGTCTGCATTACTTCCTTCTACTAATCATAGACTTTTAAGTGTTAGGTAGAAACTGGGAGTAGATTATATTGATGGAAAAATTAAGTTAAATGTCAATTTTCAGGTTAAGACTGTAACAGAACTGTTTAATCTGTGAATTATCTGCCTAAATCATTTTATGAATGAGAGTAATTGCATTATCAATCTATAATACAGACACTTTTCAGAGAGTAACTATTGATCACTTTTTAATTTTTATACTAAATGGGCAAAAAATCAAAATCAAATAAGATTCTTTTACTCCTGTATTTGCCTTTTTTTAATAAATTCATTAATTGAAGCAGAATAGAAGTAGAAAGGCTTGTGAGTCAATGAGTTATATACAACTTCTTGATGCAGTATCTTGGGGAGGATGTTATGACAAATGACTGCTTTATGGACATTATTTACTACTGCAATACCATGAAAAAAAAAAATGAAAAGACATTAACAGAGAAGGGACATAATGATAGACACCCTAATAGACCCTTACTAAAGAATGACCCCAATTTGTCCCATGGTCTACACATATTGAAAAAAATCTCCAGAAGCTAAAGTCTTCCAGTAAGTGAGGTGTGGAAGACAATGACAGATGTGTTGTTGATGGTGTCAATGCACTTGAGGTAAATTTTTGGCAGAGTGAAAACACTTTTCAGTAAGTATTCTTTCCCAGTAGTTATTTCCTAAAGCTCTTGCCTGAATGCAAGGGAGATAGACATGAAAGCACACATGAGTTTTGGGATTAATAACCTATACATTAGAGGTCCTTGTGCAGGAAAGATAAGGTGCAACTCTGCCCCCTCTATGAGGGAGCATGATTTGGCCAACAGGTATTCCAAGCAATGCTGTAACAGTAACTCCAGCATCTCTCACACAATGCTCTAGTGTTTTAATTTTTAGTCAACTTTACTATCCCATCCCACTTTTTTCTTCAACTTGCTGAAGTGAAGCACACCCACAGCCAAGTACAGACAAGGAGAGTGTTCAATCTCATTTGAGAATAAAACCCTGAGAGAATCATTGTGTGTTTAAATCTTTCTCGTGACTTCCTGATTATATCCCAAATTATACATAACAAAGATACATCTCATTTAAAGCCCTAAGTATGGAAAAGAATAAGGATGATGGTCTTACTATACTACCCTCCCATGAAAGGACTTTATTTAAATTGTGTTATTCTGTAAAATATACTGTATCTGGTATTTCTTGCTTAGAATGTATTTTCCACCAAGTCCCACACTCATGAGCAATGTGCCTTAAATGTACCTTTACTCTAGAGATGTCCTCCTACACTGCCAAGTTTCTCTGAAACCAATTGCACTTGTCTCCATTTGAGGAAATATTTGAATTCGTCCCAAACTATTTGGAACATCTCTTTAAAAATGATATTGCTGAACACTGAAGATTTACTTTATTCTAAAGTTTCATGCTTCATGTAAAGTTTGATCTCTTTTTCAACACTGAAGCAGTTTTAGAAAACTGTTTAGTTTTCTGCCTCTGTCTTCTTTGACATTGTTCTGTAAGTGCTGTCTTGTTAAGAATAATGTTTCTTCTGTCATGGGTATTCCACTATCGTTGCTCCATCTCCAAATATGTTTTTTTCCATATCCACATGTCAATCAATGGCTTGACTTAAACTAGCAAATGATAGTCAGTGGAACTCAAATTAAAGATAACAGGTTTTATGCTGAATCTTAACTACTGATGGTAGAGACAGTATCCATGGTTTCAGCAGAATGAACACAACTCCACAGCTGGATCTCCACAACTGTTCATGTAGTTTACAAGAAATAAAGTTGAGGTATATTCTACGGCAAAACTCTGGAGAAACAGCTGCCCATTTCTGTCATATACTCTACCAAGATAAGTGCCTTGTGAAGGTAAATATGAGTGATCCAATAAACTGAGCAGCAATAATATCTGCTTATAGTGTCAGTATTAAATGCAGTTATTACCATAAGTGCCTAGGCAGAAAGTGAGGAACGGAAACAAAGCTCAGTAAATGTGGTGAAATGAAGTCCGTTGGCTTCGTGGGGTTTTGGATCAAGATTAAGATGCAATAAATGTCTGCCTCACAAATGTTCTGTATCCACACTGATGGAGAAAATAATTGTTATTTTCAGCTTCTTCATTTTATTAGAAACTTATGTAATAGTCTATAATACATTTCCAAGTCTGTGCCTGAGTGTGTATATTTAAAAAACATGTATATGTGTGTGTGTGTGTGTCCTGGTTTCAGTTAGGACAGAGTTATTTTTCCTCCTAGTAGCTGGTAGGGTGCTATGTTTTGGATTAGGATGAGAAGAATGCTGATAACATGCTGATGTTTTAATTGTTGTAGAGCAATGCTCACACTAAGCCAAGGACTTTTCAGCTTCTCGCTCTGTCCTGCCAGCAGGGGACAGACCCAGGACAGCTGACCCAAACTGGCCAAAGTGGCATTCCATACCATCTGACGTCATGCTGAACAATATATAGGGGTGGCTAGCCAGGGTGGGGGGCCGGCTGCTCGGGGTTGGGCTGGGCTTCGGTCAGCAGGTGATGAGCAATTGCATTGTGCATCACTTATTTTGCACACACTATTATTATTATTATTATTATTATTATTATTTTCTATCTTAATAAACTGTCTTTATCTCAATCCACAGGCTTCACTTTCCCGTTTCTCTTCCCCCATCCCAGAGAGGGAGGGGGAGGGGGAGCAAACGGCTGTGTGGTGTTTAGCTGCCGGCCAGGTTAAACCACAACAGTCCTGTTGGAGCCCAATGTGGGGCTCAAAGGGTTGAGATAACAACAGATCTGCGCAGAGTGTGTTAAACTAAAATTAGTATAAGTATTAGAGCTGCTTAATAGTTGCTAGTTAGAATGTTGAGTGCTTTAATCTCAGATCTGCTGTGCCTGTATTCCAAACTGAGTTTTATAGCGCGTTACTTTCTGTATGAGATCCCTGTCATGCTGTTTATCCTTACCGGACCCTGGTTTAAGGTTGTTATGGTACTGTGCGGTGTAACAATAGCTTATGATATGATGAAATATCTGGTCATGACTCTAACTTGGTATTTGTACTCAGCACTGTCGTCGACTCTGTACTTTGGAAACTATATCTCGGAAACTATTAACAATTACACCTACTGACTTTTTTCATCAGGGAGCCAATCTGTGGAGGGGACAGGGGAAGATATTTTTCCCTACTGTGTTTACTCTCCCTTTCTCCTTCACCAGCCTCTTATCCTCCGAGCAAGTTACGATAGTTCTCCAAGATGTTGAATATCCTTGGGATACTCAGACCAGCATGTTGTTGTTGTTATGAATGCGCTTCAGGTGTTATTTAAGGTTAAACAACTACTTAGGAATCTCATCCAGAGATCTGTCCTGAGGCAGTATAGTGGTGAGTGGCAGGGAGTGTGGGAGGATATGGGCAGGTTTCTAGTGCAGTGGGCACCTCCGATGTTTTGGAAATTCACCCCTGAACACCTGCAAAATCCTAAAAAACTGGTAGAATGCTTGAAAAAAGAGTGTCATGACTCTGGCAGTTCCAAAGTGACACAACTCACTGTAGTGTGCTGGGGCCTGGCCTATGTCTATTGAGCTGCAATTGATGCTACTATCAACCTAGTGACAGACCCTGCGGCCACTCCAAGTCCTGTGACAGGCCCAACGGCCACACCAACCCCTACGATGGACCCTGCAGCCACTGCAGCTCCTGCAGTCGCTCCAGCTCCAGCTCCTGCAGCCACTGCAGCTCTAGCTCCAGCTCCTGCAGCCGCTCCAGCTCCTGTGGCTGGGCCAGAGAAACAAGCTGTAGCAGTGCAAGTTGCCCCTGCAGAGGGTGTTCCAACCCCCATGGCCGACCCTGTGGCTGAGTCAGGGAAACGAGCTGTAGCAGTACAAGTTGCCCCTGTAGACAAGGTGAAGGAATGGTATAGGGACTCAGGTCATTTAGAATGCAGAGAGTCTTCTGCTAGGTCTAGGTATAGAGAAGATGAGGCTGGGCCATCAGGGATGCAGAAGGATGAAGGTGAGGATGTTGAAAAATCAACAGTAACTACCTGAAACCTATACCAGCACGAGCTACAAGATGTGTGAAAAGATTTTGGTCACTGCATAGGTGAGCAGCTTGTCACCTGGCTGCTCTGGTGCTGGGATACCAGAGCCAATTGTGTGGAATTAGAGGGCAGGGAAGCTGGGCGGCTGAGATCCCTTGCTAGAGATGCAGGCATTGACAAAGCAATTGGAGATGGAGCACGATTTTACAGCCTCTGGAGGTGTCTCCTGTCAGCTGTAAGGGAAAGGTATCCCTACAAGGAAGAACTTGTATGTCTACCAGGCAAGTGGACCACTATGGAGAAGGGAATCCAGTACCTGAGGGAATTAGCCTTACAGGAGGTGATTTATGAGGACCCAGACAATGGACAAACACCTACAGATCCAGATGAAGTCAAGTGTACACAACCCATGTGGTGGAAGTATATATGGAGTGCACCACCATCATATGCCAGCTCATTGGCAATATTGGCCTGGAAAGAGGATGAGGAACCCACAGTGGATGAAGTGGCTAAACAACTCTGGCAGTACAAAGAAAGTCTCTCCTCTTCCCTACAGGCCTGCATCTCGGCTGCGGAGAAACTTTCTGAAAGCGTCCATGTTGTAGTTTAACCCAGCCGGCAGCTAAAAACCACACAGCCGTTCACTCACCCTCCCCCCTCCCTCTCTGGGATGGGGGAGAGAAATGGGAAAGTGAAGCCTGTGGGTTGAGATAAAGACAGTTTATTAAGATAGAAAATAATAATAATAATATGTACAAACAAGTGATGCACAATGCAATTGCTCACCACCCACTGACCGATGCCCAGCCCAACCCCAAGAGCCGGCCCCCCACCCTGGCTAGCCACCCCATATATATTGTTCAGCATGACGTCAGATGGTATGGAATACCCCTTTGGCCAGTTTGGGTCAGCTGTCCTGGGTCGGTCCCCTCCCAGCTCTTGCTGCACCCCCAACCTGCCTGCTGGCAGGACAGAGCGAGAAGCTGAAAAGTCCTTGGCTTAGTGTAAACACTGCTCTGCAGCAATTAAAACATCAGCATGTTATCAACACTCTTCTCATCCTAATCCAAAACATAGCACCCTACCAGCTACTAGGTGGAAAAATAACTCTGTCCTAACTGAAACCAGGACAGTCCATCAACTAAAAGAGAATACTTTGAAGAAACTTTCTGAAAAGTTCCACCACCTTGAAAAGAGATTATTTTCCTCCCCACCTGAACGAACCATTGTCCACCAACTAAAAGAGAATACTTTGGAGAAACTTTCTGAAGAGGTCCAGAAACTTAAAGAGAGTTTATTTTCCTCCCCTCCTGTACAAACCAGTGTCTCTGCTATTAGGGGTAAGCACTCATCCATGCAAGGAAGATGATATGGTGGGTACGCACCTTGTGCCACCCTGTGGTTTTTACCTACATGACCATGGAGAAGACATGAGAAAACGGGATGGAACATCTACCTCAACCCTAGAGGCATGGGTATGAGTTGCAAGGAAAAACCATCAGGAAAAAGGGGATCTCTGACAAACTTGCTGCTACAGCTTCCAGTAGGCAGTCCTCCAGACACTGAAATGAAGGTTCTGACCAGGATTAGAGGGGCCTTGCCTCCAGACAGGGAGAGGAAAGGGACAATCGAGTTTATTGGTCTGTGTGGATTCGATGGCCTGGCACATCAGACACACAGAAGTGTAAGGCTTTAGTAGACACTGGTGCAGTATGCACTCTAATGCCATCAAGCTATAAAGGGCCAGAAGCCACCTGTATTTATAGGGTGAAGGGAGGGATCCCAGCAGTTAGCTGCATTGGAGGCTGAAGTGAGTCTAACTGGGAATGAGTGGCAAAAGCACCGTGTTGTGACTGGCCTGGATGCTCCGTTGTATCCCTGGCATAGACTATCTCAGAAGATATTTCAAGGACCCAAAAGGGTTCTGCTGGGCTTTTGGCATAGATGCCTAAGAGACAGAGGACATTAAACAATTGCCTACCTTGCCCTGTCTCTCAGAGGACTCTCTTGTTGTGAGGCTGCTGAGGGTCAAAGAACAGCAAGCGCCAATCGCTACCACAGTTGTGCACCAGCAGCAATATCGCATCGAGACTCCCTGATTCCCATCCATAAGTTAATTTGTCAACTGGAGAGCCAAGGAGTGATCAGCAAGACTCATTCACCTTTTAATAGTCCCATATGGCCAGTGCGAAAGTCTAATTCTGAGTGGAGACTAACAGTGGACTATCGTGGCCTGAAGGAAGTCACTCCACCACTGAGTGCTGCACTGCCAGACATGCTAGAACTCCAGTAAGAACTGGAATCAAAGGCAGCCAAGTGGTATGCCACAATTGATATCACTAATGCATTTTTCTCCATCCCCCTAGCAGCAGAGTGCAGGCCACAGTTTGCCTTTACTTGGAGGGGAGTCCAATATACTTGGAATCGGCTGCTCCACGGGTAGAAACGTAACCCTACAACTTGCCATGGACTGATCCAGTCTGTGCTGCAACAGGGGGAAGCTCCTGAACACCTGCAGTACATTGATGACATCATTGTGTGGGGTGACACAGCAGAGGAAGTTTTTGAGAAAAGGAAGAAAATAGTCCAAATCCTTCTGAAGGTCAGTTTTGCCATAAAACAAAATAAAGGACCTGCATGAGAGATCCAGTTTTTAGGAATAAAATGGCAAGATGGATATCATCAAATCCCAATGGATGTGATCAAAAAAATAACAGCTATGTCTCTACCAACTAGCAAAAAGGAAACACACTTTCCTAGGTGTCATGGGGTTTTGGAGAATGCACATTCCAAATTACAGTCTGATTGTAAACCCGCTCTACCAAGTAACCCGTAAGAAGAATGATTTTGAATGGGGCCCTGAGCAACGACAAGGCGTTGAACAAATTAGGCAGGAAATAGTTCATGCAGTAGCCCATGGGCCAGTCCGAACAGGACCAGATGTAAAGAATGTGCTCTACACTTCAGCCAGGGAGAATGGTCCCACCTGGAGCCTCTGGCAGAAAGAACCTGGGGAAACTCGAGGTCGACCCCTAGGGTTTTGGAGTCGGGGATACAGAGGATCTGAGGCCCGCTACACTCCAGCCAAAAAGGAGATATTGGCAGCATATGAAAGAGTTTGATCTGCTTTGGAAGTGGTCGGTACTGAAGCACAGCTCCTCCTGGCACCCTGACTGCCAGTACTGGGCTGGATGTTCAAAGGAAGGGTTCCCTCTACACATTGTGCAAATGATGCTACATGGAGCAAGTGGGTTGCACTGATTACTCAGCGGGCTCGAACAGGAAACCCCAGTCACCCAGGAATCTTATAAGTTATTATGGACTGGCCAGAAGGCAAATACTTTGGGATATCATCAGAGGAGGAGGTGGTCCGTGCTGAAGAAGTCCCACTGTACAACAAGCTACCAGAAAATGAGAAGAGATATGCCCTATTCACTAATGGGTCCTGTCACATTGTGGGAAAGCATCGGAGATGGAAAGCTGCTGTATGGAGTCCTACACAACGAGTTGCAGAAGCTGCTGAGGGAGAAGGTGAATTGAGTCAATTTGCAGATGTGAAAGCCATCCAGCTGGCTTTACATATTGCTGAACAAGAAAAATGGCCAGTTCTCTACCTATACACTCATTCGTGGATAGTAGCAAATGCCCTGTGGGGGTGGTTACAGCAATGGAAACAAAAACTGGCAGCGCAGGGGCAAACCCATCTGGGCTGCTGCATTGTGGCAAGATATTGCTGCCCGGGTAGAGAACCTGGTTGTAAAGGTACGCCACGTAGATGCTCATGTGCCCAAGAATCGGGCTACGGAAGAACATCAAAACAACCAGCAGGTGGATCAGGCTGCTAAGATTGAAGTGGCTCAGGTGGACCTGGACTGGCAACATAAGGGTGAATTATTTATAGCCCGATGGGCCCACGACACCTCAGGCCATCAAGGAAGAGATGCAACATACAGATGGGCTCGTGATCGAGGGGTGGACCTGACCATGGACACTATAGCACAGGTTATTCATGATTGTGAAACATGTGCTGCAGTCAAGCAAGCCAAACGGTCAAAGCCTCTTTGGTATGGAGGACGATGGCTGAAATATTAATATGGAGAGGCCTGGCAGATTGATTACATCACACTCCCTCAAACCCGCAACGGCAAGCGCCACGTACTTACAATGGTGGAAGCAACCACCGGATGGCTGGAAACATATCCTGTGCCCCATGCCACCGCCCGAAACACTATCCTGGGCTTTGAAAAGCAAGTCCTATAGCGACATGGCACCCCAGAAAGAATTGAGTCAGACAATGGGACTCATGTCCGAAACAACCTTATAGACACTTGGGCCAAAGAACATGGTATTGAGTGGGTGTATCACATCCCCTATCATGCACCAGCCTCCGGTAAAGTTGAGCGATACAATGGACTGTTAAAGACTACACTGAAAGCAATGGGTGCTGGGACATTCAGAAATTGGGATACACATTTGGCAAAGGCCACCTGGTTAGTCAATGCTAGGGGATCTGCCATCTGAGCTGGACCTGCCCAATCAAACCTGTTACGTACAGTAGAAGGGAATAAAGTTCCTGTAGTGCATGTAAGAAACATGCTGGGTAAAACAGTCTGGGCTACTCCTGCCTCAGGAAAAGGCAAACCCATTTGTGGGATTGTTTTTGCTTAGGGACCTGGATCCACTTGGTGGGTAATGCAAAAGAATGGGGAGGTCCACTGTGTACCTCAAGGGGATTTAATACTGGGTGAGAATAGCCCATGAGCTGAGTTGTATTATGTTAATTATTATATAATACTGTGTGTCATCACTACCATAATTGCTATATACCGTAGATGAAAATGGTGATTAACTAGAATGTATTGGAAAGAGTGTAACCTGAGCATGACATAAATGGTATGGAATAAGGGGTGGATATATGTCCTGGTTTCAGTTAGGACAGAGTTATTTTTCCTCCTAGTAGCTGGTAGTGTGCTATGTTTTGGATTAGGATGAGAAGAGTACTGATTAACATGCTGATGTTTTAATTGTTGTAGAGCAATGCTCACACTAAGCCAAGGACTTTTCAGCTTCTCGCTCTGTCCTGCCAGCGGGCAGGCTGGGGGTGCAGCAAGAACTGAGAGGGGACAGACCCAGGACAGCTGACCCAAACTGGCCAAAGGGGTATTCCATACCATCTCACATCATGCTGAATGATATATAGGGGTGGCTAGCCAGGGTGGGGGCCAGCTACTCAGGGTTGGGCTGGGCATCTGTCAGCAGGTGGTGAGCAATTGCATTGTGCATCACTTATTTTGTACACACTATTATTATTATTATTATTTTCTATCTTAATAAACTGTCTTTATCTCAACTCACAGACTTCACTTTCCCATTTCTCTCCCCCATCCCAGAGAGGGAGGGGGAGGGGGAGCAAACGGCTGTGTGGTTTTTAGCTGCTGGCCGGGTTAAACCACAACAGTGTGTGTGTGTATAGACACTCTATTCTCATTGTCTTTATTTGGTTTTAACCTTTTTTTCTCCAGTCTCCTGTCTGTCATCTCATTTATACAAATCTTTCTGCCTCCTGTATACATAGAAACCATCTCTCACACATTTTCAGTCTTTCCTCAGGACCCATTGGTACCACAATGTCATTTTGTGATGAGAGCAAAAGTCATATAATGATTGTTGTTCCTGTCCATATATTTTTTGTAAATGCGAGGACACACAAGAACTATGTCAAATGAATTTCATTCCTGTCTTTGTGTCACTTGCATTTTTAGACATTACATTCTTAGGAGCATCATATTTTCAGAAATGCTTCTACTGTGCTCAGCATGATAAGACCTTGATCCTGAAAGGAACCTCTTGGTATTTTTGTGTTGTAAAAACCTTTTGTAGGGTAGTGAAAATACTAGTTTAAAAATATTTGTTCCACAATTGAACAAACCATGCTCAAAACACTGGAAACTCTTGTTGTTTTTAGTTTACTACTTGTGAGTGGATTAACAAACCTAACTTCAAGGCATAAGGTTCAAATGTTTGGGCTTCTCTGTTATTTGACCTATTCAAATAAATATTTACTTAATCTAAATGGCAGCCCAAAGTTGAAGTAGTATATCTGAAAGCTTTTTTAAAAACTATTTCTGCTATTACATAGATCTTAAATGATATTTTGAAGTAGAATTGTGTCATCATATAGGAATTTAAAGTGGCTGCAGAACTGCTGAAGAAAAGCAGATGATGTAGACCTCAAGTATCGCCTGAGTACGAGGAAGAAAATTTCAAAATGCAATCACCTGTTTTGTGATCTCCGCTACATCACAATAAGTAATGTAAACATATAGAAAAAGCCGATGTCTTTGATTAGCTACACTTTCATTTTGTTGGTATTCAAGCATTTTTGCTCTCATCAGCTGCTGTCTCCTGTTGACCTCAAACTGCACTCTTATACTCCAAGCTTTCAAATTGGTGGTAACTAAAACTGTAAAGCAGCATGAATCTTCACCTTCTCATTTCCTTTAGCTGAAACAGGGCCCATAAGTTTGCATGACAAGAAAATTGGTGGTTGGTGGGCTACCAAAAGGCAAAGATCCAGATCTAATAAGCAGTTAGTTTTTATATCCCTGCTTGCTGAGTAGGAAGTTATTGCCCTGACTGAAGCATCTCAGCCCCTGTGAGGAGTAGGCAGACATCATCAGATAGGAACCCAAATACCTGTCTGCAGGAGGTAAACCTCTGAGGTGTGTGCACTCACCTTCACATATCCAAGTTCCTTCCTTAAAACCTTGACATGTCCAGGTTTCCTCTCTTGTGGTTACATACTTTATGCTTTTCCAAGGGATTCAGCAACAATCTATCATCCTCTTTATATACAGTGCTTTAATGTACAAGAGCCACTCATCCACTTGCTATTGTTTACGTGTGTTTGTGAAGACTGGAATCCAAACTGCAGAATTTGGGTATAAAGTGTTTATGGAGAGTTAAAATGTTTATTAAGACTTGTTTCATCAGTTATTTTTATGGATTACTATAAAGTCTAACACATCCCAGTGTTATAAAATTTCTGATGAACAGAGGCAAAGCTTTCTTTCTCATATGCATGGATGGATACCATATACAGTCTTCTAACAGTCTTCACAAAATTCTGGCATCAGTTTAAACATTTTTTTAATGTATCATCAAATACATGAAAAATGGATAGATTAATAGAAACATATTAATAGAAAAAAAGGTGACCGGAACATACTAAACTCTCCTATTTATGAAAGATGAAAAAAAAAAAAAAAGGGAAAAAAGAAATGGAAGTTCATAAAAGACAGTGGAAGTAAAGTATTTCTACCTAAAATTTGATAAATAGCATTTTTCCCCTCTTTAATGTAAATGTTCATTATTTGAGTTGAAGAGTGCAAATGCAATTTAGTAATATCTACTAAAGAAACAGCTTTGGGGAACATAAAATCAACCTGCTTGGATACCTTCTGCCAATAATGCTGACTAGTTTCTTCATTCACTTCTGTAAACCCTATAATCTATGCCTTAAAGAGATTTGCAAGCCCTAGGTAGCTCAGAAAAAAAAAAAAAAAAAAAAAAAAAAGTAGTTATCTGAAAAAAGAAAATGCCAAAGTGCTGTACCTTAAATTTAATTTAAATAAATAAATAATCAACCATAAAAGAGAAAGTCAGTGGGATTTAAGGTTTTACTGACAAAGCAATGGAAGAGGCTTTGCTCCTATAGATTTTGGTGGGAGGACATACCTACATGGTCCTGAAGTTATAGTCTTTAAACATTAAAACATTATCCCTTCTAAATAACAGCATTTTGTAATTAAAAGACTGAAGTTATTAGGAAGCTAATCTGTTTGTCAATTTGTGCACAGTACATACTATTGCATCATAATAGCATAAGTTTATTATAATGGTATAATAAACAGAGTCATGTCAAAATTAAGCGGCAAATCCATGAAAAACAGTCATAACCTGACATATGAGAAATTAATATAATGATAGAGGCACCAGCAGAAACCACTATATTGATAAAATCAGGAAAACCAAAATGACTTATGAAGTATTCTTGCTATAAAGGGACATAAAGCTCAGGCAGTTTAAAACCTAAGTGGTAATTTATTAGCAACAAAAATACTTTTGCCACCTGTTACATTATGGATGCGTTGAAAGAGTTCATATCAAGCATATAGTCCTTCTTAGTCTGTGAAAATGGAGCAGCTGTTCACATATGTCCAGTCTGTAAGCTGAAAGGCTATCAAAAACCAATGAAGAAATGCCACTGCAGTAGTCTTAGACTTTTAAATCAAAGAGCCATGAAGAGAAGAATTAGGGCAAGCACTAGATGAAAGGTGAGACAGAATGCACACATGCACTGACCTTTCAGAAATACACATATGTGCATACATGGATCCACTCATATATACAAACATCCTCAAATGGGCTCAGAGTTAAAACTATAAAGAGAGTTCAGGAGTCCTTAGATCTATAAGGCCTCTCAGATCTACTGTGATGAGTTGGGTTATATGAGCATCTGCTATGGACTATTTGATAGCTCAGAAGAGACACAAATAAGCAACCTAAGGTCGACATAGACTCAGTATGGAAACACCACAGATAAGGTGTCTCCCATTTTGCCAAGTGTTACCCCTTTCACCCCTGCTTGTAAAGGCTCATAAGATTATTCTCTTGCATTTATCTTAATTTTTAAACCTGTCTAGAAGAGCCATTGCAATAATTTTTTACACAGTTGTTGGATGACTTTAAAACTCATCTAGGAAATTAGAAGTTAACTTGGTAAATTTGAATCTCCTCACAAAGAAGACTGATTCTAAGAACATGTACATGAGGACAGTCACCATCACTCATGCTTAAGTTTTGACTTTATTAAAAACGAATGCAAAACTGAACAGAAGAGAAAAAAGTCACACCTAAAAGGGAGAATGACTGTTACCTGAGAAGAAGGATGATTCCAGTTCTGATCAGAATTCTTATTCTCTTCTATATTAAACAGAACTGAATTTGATGAATAAATGTACTCCTTAGAGTCTGGCAGCACTGGCAGCAATGCTGTCTCTAACAGCAATGATACATTGAATCATTGTGGACCCCATAAACAGTGAAATCTTTTCATGAAGGTTGAAGAAGTTCCTCTTCCTCATGACAAGAGCTTATAAGCCCATGGTTAGGACATAGAGATTTGTAAATTTGCATCCTGTCATGAGAGAAGATGGTGTTAGAATTCCATCTTCCATATTTGTAGGTTTTCTAGCTGACAGGCATCTGCCTACAACTGACGCCTCATTTTCAGTACTTAAATCCTTCTTGAAACCCGCATTCATGCTACCAAAACATTTCTGAGTTATGAGTGATGATGTGTGTTGTCTCCCTATTTATTTAATGGTGGGAGAAAGGGATTTTTTAAAGTGCAAGGTAGTCCATTTAAGATTTAGCACTTCTAAAAAAATTACCTACCTAAGGTTAGAAAGGAAACAAATCTCAGTTGGATAACAAATAGTTATCAATTTTTCCTGTTGCTCCAGCAGTTAACATTAGCAATATATTCTAATCATTAACTAAACCTTACCTGCATTTCTTAAGATTCATATTCATTTTTTTTTCCAACTATATTTTTACTCTTGTATATTTTTTAGTAGGTCAAATCTTACCATAATTATTTCCATCCTCACTATGATTTTCCAGAGCTCAAATTCCTCAGTAAAATCTTCTTTCTTTCTCCTTCTCTGAGAAGACTGCAGACAATTTTTTGTTCTCTAACCTTTATGAATAATTAAGTTTGCTGTCTACCTGATGCTATTGTCCAGTTGTCTGTGCCTCTGCTGATTTTATAAGGCATACAGAATTGCAAATGCACCTTACAGTATTGCAAATGCACCTTCATTCATAAATCCCTTATGCATGAACTAGAATAAGTCCATCTACAATATTATTGTTACTCTCTAAATCAATGCTAACACGGTATATTACTGTTAACCACAGTCCTGAAGATTTTGATCTCAGTGTCTCTCCAGATCCTGATTCCAGTCAGTATTTTGTACCTTATGATTACGTAGGGTATAAGCACCTTCTCTTATTTTGTGTCCCTAATCTCATTATCTTACACTTCTCTATATTTAATTGGATAAGGCACTTGTCTTCCTTTGGGCGCATTCTATCAGAGTCATCTTGACTTTTTTGCCCTTCTTCTTTCTATTGATTGCCCCTTCCTGGTATGTACCATCAACAAATTTCATTCCCCTGGTGTACATTCCTCCTCCTGGGTCAAAGCAAGTTCTAATACAGAACAAAATGGTGGTATAGAGCAGTCTCCCTTTAGAACAAATTGTTACTCTTCCTACATACCTTTCCCCTTTTGTCTGATAGCCACTCTTTATGCACTTACATGTGTACATTTGTGGCATATTTAATGACCTTCTAGAATAGATTTCAGTGCCATGCCCACTACAAAACTCTCCTTAAATCTTTTTAACCATTCTGGTGCCATTTCCTTGATTGATCTGTGCATTGTTGCTGGTTGTCTTTAACATTAGCTTTAGAAACTTAGTCTGTATTTTTCTTCAGCATCACTATAATTAAGGTCAACTCAGTGAAAATGAAGGCAGAAATACACAAAGTAAAACTGATTTGCAATGAAAGACACACCAATGTATCTATACTATATACATACTATACTATATATGTATCTATATGTATCTATACTATATAGTATACTCTATACTATATACTATATATACTATACTATATACTCTATACATATACTATGTATCTATACTATATACATCATGTATTACTATTATGCATCTATACAAACACATTAAACTAAAATATGATCCAAATCTTTTATCAACAGGTTGGAATGCTATTATTGATCGTGTCTGTGATTTTGGCCAATTGATTTTTATTTGCCGTGAAGTAAAATTCTGTAGGTTTTCATTTATTTACCACTCAATTATGTATTTAAAATATTTGTTTGTTTTATTTCATTCAGGAATTTAGTATTATAGATCTTTTGTAGCTATGTCCTCTGGTTATACCATTACAGAGACATTATCTCTAGCTATTCATTAATTTAATTTTAAGCATTCAGAAACGTTTTTCTTAGCATGTCCAAAGAAGCTATATGTTTTGCTTTCTTCCCATACCTCAGTAAATAAATAAATTGACAAAATACTAAAATATCATTCTATTATTCTGCTGCTATACTGGAGTCTAAAAACTCCTTGAAATTGATGGAGTGGAATTAACCATTATGTGAATTTTCTTGGGGGGTGAATAGGGAAAACTTCATGAAAGGAACTATTTTCTTGTAATAATTAACAATCATTTAGTAATCTCATGGGTCCAGACTTTCAACTGATATAGATTGCTCTGCTGGTTTAAACCAGCTAAGAGTCTGACACAACTCTTTTCACTATCACTTATTATTTTACACTGAATCAAAACTACATTTTACATTTTGCAGAGGGAACTGGACAGATAGCAAAAGAGCAAATATTTATTTTTTTTACAGATTGTCTTCAGGCTTATTACATGGGCCCCTCTCCCCCGCCTCCCTTTGTTTCCTTTGTGTCTCTTTTTAGATAGTTACTGCCAACAAATAGCTTATAGTCTTAATGTATTTACCAAACCATATTGCCAAAGCCCTCATTATTGCCTTAATTCTTCTTTCCTTTAAGTAATTCAGAATTTAACTATTGACATCAGTATGAGTAGATTTAGTACAAAACCAAGTACTTTAGGGAGTAGTATTAACAAGTAAATTAATAAATAAGAACCGATCAGGGTATATGCTTAGTTTTAGTTTTAATGCTGAGGTAACTATAAAAGCCTATCTTCTTTAACACTGATCCCAAGCAATGTGGAATTCTTCAATACAAACAGAAAGTTTCCCGAAGCCTTTTTTCTTTATTCTATTTTCTAAATGTAGTTGCAATAATCCAAAAAATAAAAAATAAAATGCTACCTTTCATTACCACAGGTCATATGTCATTACTTTTAGGTCCATGAAATCCTGAAGGCAGGATGAGAGGTTTAGCAGCTGCTGGTTTGAGGCTGCCTAGTGCTTGAATTTCCAAATCGTTGGCATTGCAGATATCAGCAATTGTCCTCCAGTTATAGAAACGCTCTTTGTAAGAGCTGATACAAGAGGATTAAAATTTAAGCACTCATGTTGTAAGAGATAAAAAGGAAGTCTTCAGGGACTTACCCTCTTTTCCTCTTGCCCTTGCAATGGACTGAACCCCTAAGTTCAAATTGTGTGGATAAATGTCAATACCACTAGCTATCTGATGTGCATATGAACAATTATAGCACATGAACACTGAAAAAATTAATGACTTTTTGAAAGCCTTTTCTAAGCAAAATTACTTATAAAGTTATTTGTAATTTATAAATGAACAGGCTAAGTTTCTATGAGTGCCCTCTGTTTTTGTGCTTGTAGTCTACTGAAAAATGCAAATAAGGTAATGGCACTTGCAAGGAATCACTTGAGCTCTGCCTATCCTCTCTGCCTTCCCTGATAACTTAGAGGATTTTGGTGGTTAAATATCGCCTGCATGCATGCCAATTCACATATTCCAGGGCTTGGTCCTGAAATGAAACATTACCAGGAGTGGCAGCAGATGCATGAGAGAATTAGGGGAAGTTATGTAGCGGCTACTGTAGACATGACTGGGAAGGCTGCATCTGGCATTCATAGTTGAGAGCTCAGAGGATAAAGATGATTGGTCCTAGAAGACAGAGGTCCTCTGCCTGCACTGGCAATGCATGCCAAAAGAGAAATTCCAGCCTTTCTAGACAGTTGATGGCAGATAATGTTTCCCTGTAAATGTAAATTGCTCTGAGTTAGCCCATGTTTGGGCTTGCATGGGGAGGGTTCTCTACACAGTGATTCAAGTCTGAGGGATACAAATTGATGAGTGATAGCTGACCCTTCTGTCATGATATTCAATTGAGGAAAACCTGTAAACTGATGTAAATGCCCTGGTCTCTGCATGAGTAAGGCCACTGCAAGTTGGAGTTCCCTCCTTTGTAATAGCTTATGAAAAGATGAGATTTGAGATCACTGCTTTTGGCAATTTCATCTTCAAAAATATGTTTTTTGCTCTAGAAATGTTCTATAATTTATCTTTATATCATAATTATATTGCTGGATCAAATTTACAGTCTTAGACTGTAAATAACAACTGTGAAAAAGATTTCAGGACTGGGATGAATGAGATATAAAGCTAATTCTTACCACTATTCTTCGTGTAGTGCAATACTCTGCTTCTTAAAACAGACTGCATGCAGACTTACACAGTAAAGGGTACCACTTTAAAGAGACATCTGTATGTACTTAATCCTGATTCCTGCATACTTTGCAGTTTCTCAATCTGGGTGACCATGTTGTCTTGGCCATATTCACACAGCACATCAGAGCAAAGCTCCTTTGTTCCAGTCACCTCTGGGTTGCTGCAGAAAGGAAACCTGCACATGTATCCTAGAGATCAGCTCCAGCAGAGTCCACATGATGCCCTGTTTTGGGTCACTAGAAAACCCATTAAATACCCTGGTAAGTCCCTGCTGACACAGCTTAAAGATACTTTCCTAAGGAGCAGATACACTACTCAGAGAGAAGGCTGCTGTTTGGCATGAAAATGGATGGCAGATTTTGGCCCAAAGTCATCATACCAAGATTGAGTTCACAGAAAATGAGGAAAACCTGTAATGAGGAAAACCTGTTCTCTTATCAAAACTAGCTTATCAGTAGTGAGAGTTAGGCTCCACACAGCCAGCTCCTGAATGGAATTCCTTCAGCACATGGCTTGCAGCACAAGTCTAGGGCTCTTGCCCTGGCCAGGCAGCATCTCACCTAGGCCTGCAGGGTTCCAAAGCACAGGGGCCCTTGCAAAGTGGCCCAGCTACAGGGGCATGCTACTTATGGATTCCAATCATTCAAGGGACACCCGCTAGAAAATAAGCCCTTTGGCCATAGCCCTCACAGTGTGACCACTCACTGAAATAAAACCTGATAGACTGGGTATTCTGAGAGGGGATAATAAAAAGAAACACTGTTGGATCCATTATGCAGCTGTAAAATCATTGCCCACTCTTGCATTCCTACATGGGAAATCTCTCTGAAAGTTCAACATAAATGATGGAGAATTCATGAGAGTTTATGAGAATTCATGAGAAATGGATAGACTGTGCTGTCTTCTCATGTATCTCCCAGGGCTACATCCAGACTCCCTGCACTTTTGAATAGAAAGTAGTAAGCTGCACTTGGCAGAAACTGCTTCAAGTTATCATTCTTACTCCTGATGCCAATAAAAAACAAGTGACCAAACAGGAAGTCCAAGCTACAATCATTCCCTAGGTTGCTCCTAGGCCGTTCAACTATGTGCTCACCCCTTTATCATAGTATCTTCTATGGTTGCAGCCTCACTCTCTACAATAAGAGAGAATCACAATATATTTTGTCATTTATTTTCAGAATCTTTTCTCCTAACATTAATGTGTCTCTCCAGGTGGATTTACTCTACGATATCTGCATGCAAGATTTACAAACAACAACAACAACAAAATGACCAATAGCCATATTTTAATGCATTGTAGGGCCTCTTCAACGATAGAGCCTAAGCTCTTCTTCCTATTTTCTGTTTAGAATTTACAGTTTTCCATTCAGAACTGAGATATTCAGACCTTCACACCTGATTCCTATATATGTTTCAGTGGCTGAATGATGAGAAAAAAATAATAATAAAATGCACATATATTTTGGTAGATTGTAATTCACATGTGACTCTCAGGCATGCAGTACTGTTCCTTACATTGAAAAAATAAGACAAAAGAATAATAACAGAAATGTGATAGAAGTCAGTTCAACAACAGACTGATTTGCATGGCTGCATCTTTTGAATGTCCTGTTAGCCAGCATCTGAGACAGACCTGAAAATTGGCAAGCTATAAAACTATGGAAGCCAGAGATCCAAACTTGTTTTTTCATGATAAGTCATTTGCCAAATATAATCCACAACAGCTTTAGATGACTCTCCATAGACAGACTTTGTAGACAGGAAACCAAACACAACTTCCTACACAGGGTTCGGTGTTCTGCCCCAGTGCTTGCCCACTATTTTGCAGCTGTAAAGAAGCAGGACCTCAAGAGAAGTGATACAGGGTGGCTCGTGTCCACATAGCTCAAGCCTAAGCATGTTCACACACTCCTCTTTTGGGCACATTGGCTGCACCAACTCTGCATAATCATCATTCTGCATCTCAGGAACTACTCCTGTGCCTCAGACATAATTGTTTTATTTTTGTGTTATTAGCAGATGAATATGCATTAAGCAATATGAGGATTGTGTTGCAGTCTATGAGAGTTTATTATTATTATTATTATTATTATTATTTATTTATTTAGAGAATAACACCAGCTTTCCTGCTCCAGAACATGACATGACAGAGTCTGGAGTTGTCTGAGAGTGCAGGAACTGTGTTAGCTTTGGAGGACTCTTGGTGGTGCAAGAAACCCAGGCCAGGGTGCAGCCAGCATCTATGTCTTGTTAGGAACAGAGCCTAAAACAAGGTGTCACCCTTTCAGAGACATTTTTTCAGAGCTCACAGCTCTTTGTTGAGGGAAGAGGCTGGCTCTGGTGGAAGGGAGTGTCTCCTCCTAGGCATTCAGAGGACCTTGGCATGGAACATACCAGAAACTAAGATACTTAATACCAGATATGCAATGCACTGTAGACTATTAAGAAGCAAATATTAATGAAGTTCCATCATATGCTGAGGACTAACTGAACTTACCTAAGAAATTTGAGTTGATGACTTGAACTCCCTCATGAGTCAACACAGAAACATGGGACCTATCTCTGGAAGTTGTTCAAAGTCTTCGCTCATGTTAGAGTTTAGTCTCTCTTGACTAAAATCCTGGAGCTGGCTCTTCAGTGGAGTGGCACAGACTAGGTAGAATGGAACTTATTAATGCCTGAAAACAATTTTTTTTTTTTTTTTCAGGAGAAATAGTTTTATAGGAGGCCTTCCAATTGATATGAGACAATGAGTAATTATATGAAGGAATGGATAAAAAGAGGGGGTATGAATGCTTAAGGAGCATTTTCTAACAAAGTTTTCAACAGTGTCTGAAATTTGGAAAATCTTCTTGGTAAGTAACATTTTTTTCAGTTTCAACATATATTTTTCTTATCCTTTTCAACAGTTTAATTCATAAGTAAAGTCATTTAATAAAAAGAAATTATTTCCTCAAAACTGGAACATTTATTTCCATGGATTTTTATTTCCTTATTTATTTAAATGAATTGTACTAACAGATGCGTTTTGCACACACATTCCTTATAAACATCGAAGAATACATACAGGAGAGACATTGGAAACACCCAAAATGTGGGAAAAGTTTGAGAATCATTGTTTGCAGCTTATTAAAAACCTGAAAATCCACACAGTGGAGCAGATTTTTTGGTGTCTGTCAATGGCTGAACTCACTTAAGAGCTTTTTCCTAGAGTGGACAGTAAAAGAATTATTTTCTGCTTGGCAATCTATTTTCATACAACTTGCAGCTCTCTAATCTCCACCATATTTGATTAAAACAGGCCATGTTTCCAAAAGTCTTTAGACAGATATATACAGCTATAGACAAATAATTACACATGCCTACACACATGTGCACACATTACACAAATTATATTCTACAGGAGGAACACCAATACAGCCTGAGCTTTAGATGTTGTCTGAACTGCTATATCTAAATGGATATTATTTTGTAAATAATAGCAAAGGGAGGGAATTTTATAGTAGAAATGTTTAACAAAGATAGATCCAATAGCAATGTTTAGAGAGCTGTCTTATTGATTTTCATGTCAGTGAAAGTTGAGATATTCTTTGGATACTTGGTGACTTGCCAGCTGGCATCTGTAACAGACATTTCTTTGTTCATACCACTTCAGCAGCTTGCAGCACTAGTTGGACTAATAAGAAGTATTTGGTCATGAGATAACTAATGTACTTCTTTGTTTCAGATGTGTCATACTGACAATAAACTGTTACAATACATTCCACAGCAGGCTGATATAATAGAATGAAATATTGTATTGAAGCATGTGTGATAGAAAAATAAAAGAAAAGATATATAATACGTTAAAAGACAGATAACCTTTTGACTGTGGTTGTGAAGCCAAAGCATTACCTCCATATCTGGATGCAGTGGAATTATTTCCTTATACCTTTATGCTTCAGTCAGCTGTTTCAGGTCCTGGGGGGAAAACCTCATCCATTCATCAGAAAGGCATGAGTGGCTCATTCAGCTGGTATAGATCTGAATGACAACTAAAATACACTGTTATAGTTTTGGAAGAGGGGGTTTCCTTGGCTATTTGCACAGATTGTTCTTTTCTGGATGTGATCGCTGAACTAAGCAAGAGTGAGCAGAGGAATATCAAGGAGTGCTGTGTGTCTCTCCTCTCCTCTCCTCTCCTCTCCTCTCCTCTCCTCTCCTCTCCTCTCCTCTCCTCTCCTCTCCTCTCCTCTCCTCTCCTCTCCTCTCCTCTCCTCTCCTCTCCTCTCCTCTCCTCTCCTCTCCTCTCCTCTCCTCTCCTCTCCTCTCCTCTCCTCTCCTCTCCTCTCCTCTCCTCTCCTCTCCTCTCCTCTCCTCTCCTCTCCTCTCCTCTCCTCTCCCTCTCCTTCAGTCCCTAACTTCAAGAATATCTTTCTTTATAATACTAACATTTGGACAAATCTAGCTAGTTTTATATGTGCTGCTTTTGATGTTGGTAGCTCAGCTGTTGGAGCAGCTCAGGGGAACGGCTGTGACTTGTTGCTCTTATCTGCTACAGATTCTTGAGGTTATCTTTGGGACCTCCTTTTTCTATTTTGTTTGTTTGAGGTACTTGGAAACACCCTTAGGGCTTTTTTTTTCACTTGATGACTTTAAGTGAGAGTTTTGTATCAAAAGTACACACTCAAAATTCATTCAGTGCTTCCAGCTGATTTTGGTAACCCTCATAGCTGACAGGTAGTAGATAAATATCTCAGTTGATGATAAAGTCTTCTCATCAAAGGCCAGTAATTTAAAACAGACAATGCTTTTCAATACCTAGTTTCCTCGAATGTCGTAGTAGACCACTGCCTCTTGAAATTTTATGTTGACATGTTTTGGTACTATATATCTATACTCCTGTTCAACATTTTCTGTGCTCTGTATTTGATGCTATTCCTTTCTTGAACTCTGCTTTGACTATCAGTATGTTGCCCAGAAAAATATCTCATTGCCTTCTCTGACGTTGCTTATTGACATATTGGTATCAAGGGTGTTTCTTTTGCTGTGAATACTCTACACATCATTGCATCTTGAATAGTTTATTTGGATCTCAAACTGATGCAAATGTGTCTGATCTGTTGGGAAGAGGAAAATAACAGAGGTTTGCATTATTTTGAGATTTTCTTAGTCTAGCAAATTTCATGTTCATTGTACATTTACATGTGAGAATTAGGTAAGACACAAAGCACATACAAGGTACTCTTGGATTTGGGCTGATAAGTTCTTCTCCCAAGCTTCCCTGCTGTTCTTTCCATTCTTTGGTTGTCGTGTCTACTTTGGCATTAATGTCAGTCATCACAAAGTGAAAGTTGTGTTTTGGTATTCTGTCAATCACACTTTTGAGGCAATTGTAGAATTTGTCCAAGTCACTGTGTTCTTCTGTCAGAAAACAGTTATGAATGATTGATGTCTTTAGGAACCTGGTTTGGAATCTGGCATATATGATGTGCTGGCTGATAGCTCCCAAACCAAAGAGTGATTTTTTCACAAAATCTGTCATGGTAAATGCTATCACATTTACATGTTCTCCTTGTCACACAGATGGTTCAACTTTCAATGGGTTAAGAGGTGGGTTCCCATTTTTTTACCTTTACAAAGGATCAGAAAAACCTGGGAAAAACAAAACAAACAAACAAACAAAAAAAAAAAAACCACCAATTGTCTTTGTAGGATCATGTAGAGGTACAAGAACAAGAACTTTTCTTCTCTGAAAATCATCAGAACAAGCCACCATCCCTAGATGTTCATATTATTCCAGAAGTTCCTATTCACATGAGTGCAAGTAGGTAAACATTTAGCAGAATTTGATAGACAGTCAGATTGTTCATTGTGTTGTGAATATTTTCCTTCTTTCTGAGGCTCTGTAGTCCTGCAGAAATCTTGAGGATGGTAAGAGCATCTCACCTAACACTATTTGGGATAGAAATGTAAAATATGCTAAAACAGTGAAATAATAATAATAAAAAAGCTAAACAAACAAAAAACAAAACAAACAAACAAACAAACAACAACAACAAGAAAACATGTAGACCCTGAAAATACAGACAAAATGTGAAAATAGCATGAGGTTTGGCTTAGAAAAATACAAGTGATTACATTTTAGCTAACAGTCATCTGAAATATATGACTCAATTCGTGGGTGAAAAACCAAATCTGGCAATAGTAGGGAAAAATAAAAAAAGAAAGACTGCAAGGTATTGCACATTAAATGTGAGCTTTTTCATTTGTACTGGGTCTAGCTGGGATGGTAACTTTCCCTGCAGCAGCCCATACAGTGCTATGCTCTGCACTTGTAGCTAAAACAGCAGTGGTATCACACTGGTGTTGTGTCTGCTGCTGAGCAGTGCTGGCACAGCATCAGGACTTTCTCTAGCCCTCCTAGGGGGTGGGCAAAAAAGTGAGAAACATCACCAGGGCAGCTGACCCAAACCAACCAAAGGGATATTCCATACCATATGATGTCACACTCAGCAATAAAAGGTGGGAAAAGGAGGAAGAGGGGAGGGGTGGGCTCTCATTGCGAAAATGTCTGTCCTCCTCTCCGAACACCGGCTACGTGCGTTGAGGCCCTGCTTCAAGGACGTGGTCAAGCATCGCTTATTTGTGGGAAGTAGAGAGTAATTTTCTTTTCCCTCTGCATTTCCACATAGCCTTTACTTGTTTTGTTATTCCCTTTCCCCCTTCCTCTTCCCCTTTTCCCTTTTTTCCCTTTAGTTGAATTGTTTAATTAATAATAATATTGTTAATAATAATAATATTGTTAATAATTGTTTAATTAATATAATATTTCCTTGATAATATATTTTTCTCTTTATTAAAATTATCCTTATCTCAACCCGTGAGTTTTTTTTTTCCCTTTACTTCTTCCCCTCCTCATCTGAGGAAGGGGAGTGAGAGAGCTGTTGTGGTGTTCAGCTGCCTAACACGGTCAAACCACCACATCATTGTCAAAGATCTGGAATAATACTGAATGTTATTTTGGAGTGTCTACTTAAAGACATCGTTTTTCCAGAGAAAATTCTGTGCATCTACCTGGAAAGCTGAAATCACTCCTGACCATCGCATATCAAGAAAGATGTTGCGAATTACAAGGGTATTTTGAAAAAAAAAAAGAAAAGCAACACAACAGATGAAAAGATTAGGTGGACTGAGGTGTAGGCATAAATATATAAACTGCTGCTTTATTAAGCAATGAGTAAGGTGATAGGCAGACTTTAAGATAGTGAGGGAATGGCATAACATTAACATATGCATTTATATGGATATAGACATCAAGGAAGATGTTTTTCTTGTGATTACCCTGTATTTTGTAATTAACACTAATGGACTGACACTATGAAACCCTTGGAACAGCTGTTTCAAAAACTTCTTGTTTGTTAAGCTGTAAAAAAAATCTTCTAAGGGAAGTAAAAAGGCCTTTAAAAACTGAAATGTACCTACCACTGGAAAAACTATAGAGAGGATAATCTTACACTTGCAGTGAGACAGGCTGGATGATCTATGGTCTCTTTCATCTCTCATGTTTCAAATTCTGTTACCAATGTCTATTTGGCATTAGCTTTTTAGTTTTCTATTCTCTTTTTGGTAATCTTTGGCCAGTTTTGTATTCTGAGTAGGAATCATGCAATATATTAACTATTAATGTAATGTTCAGCTAATCTTCTTATGCCTTAGCTTATTACAAATGAAGAATGTTAGAATATTTTAAAAATGTAAAATATATATATATATATTTGGAAGCCAACAGTAGAAATAAATTACATTATCTTTCCTCCTATCTCATATTAGGCATGAAATATTTCTGGCTTTTCTTTAGTAATATATTTTATATTTTTTTAATAAATATCACTCAAAAAGAAAGAAAAAAACCTGCTTCTCTAAAAAGACAGACTAGCTTATTTCTGAAGATATGGAAAAGCCATAAATACAATGACCCCTTATAGTCTTTTTAGTTGGCAAGAACAAACATGATACAGCCTTTAGCATTAAGTTTGAAAATACTAATGTAATTGACTAGGAGACAGGATAATCTAACAGCAACAGCTTTGGCACATTGCAATGAAGCCAAAACTTTGGAGAAGCTAGTTAATATCCTCAGCCTAACCTTCCTATTAGGTCATTAACTAGAACCTCTGTCACCCATGAGAGATGCTCAGTGAGAATTTGGTCACAAAAGAATGAATACGAGGGTGAGTGAGATGCTGGTCCACAGCTCAGCAAAGCCAGGTTGAACTCCTAGCACTCTCTCGGATTTCCTCCATGATGTATTGCACTGCCAATGGATTACATCTCCTGCCTCTGAATGGTCACTAACTCTTCCTTTCTCACATCACGGAATACATCTCCCTTTTCTTCTGAGCAGAAGCTGTGTTGACAAACATACCCCCCAGATCTGCCAACAGCTCAATCAAGTTGGCTGGTTGGCAATTAGGATGTATTGTTGAGGATATGGCACTGGCTCAGTCTGCCTGTGCTGTGATGTGCTTGCCAGTAGCCAGTGTCATGTGAAGGTGTGAAAGCACTGCATATACCACCAACCCCATCCCAACAGGTAAAGGGTACCCTGAATTTTCTGATCTGAGTATTATGCATTTCCTGGATATATATATATATACACAATATATATATATTGTCCCAATGTAAGATTTTGATATCACCAAATTGGGAAAAGAATAGCTAGAAGGAGAGAGGAAAATGTATGTTCTGCAATTTGCACAGTTCACCTAGGTGCTGTATCTGACAGCTTAAAAGGATTTAAACAGAATTAACAAGTTCTTAGAATTAAGATTTTTTTTTTTTTTTTTTTCTCAAGGGTGGTTACTTACAAAATCCTATTTCACATCTATTTGGCAAACACTGATGTTGATGTCCATTGGATTTGCTGTGTTTCAATTTAAATGTAAAGCTCCTACAGCTTGAGTTTATTGTGAGGTAAGAGTCAGAAGTCCACCATTTCTATTATCTGCCAGAACAAACCCAATCAGCCATAAACCTCATCTTCTCACTCCATCCTCTGGCTAGCCAAAATGGTGTTCACCACTTAAACTAAGCACCTCATCTTCCTACCTTTAATTTTTTTCTCATCATACCAGAATGGATGGGAGAATGTGCTTGAGTAAAACACGTTAACAAATCAGGTTAGTTCTGTGACTACTACTGTGAATGAAATATAGTGATAATTTTTGTCTTGGCCATAATCCCTTTAGCTGAGCTGGTATGATGGTGAAGATTCACTACTGGAACAAGGCCGGGATATTAATTTCAAATGATGTTCAGGTGCCATTAATAGGATTCTACACTGTGTATTAAAAATAAGGAACTGTTAATGTAGTTAGAAGGATTTGTGCACTACTGGGGATGCCATTATATGTGTAAGCTACTTGCAGCACGATTTTTTATTACTGTTTCCAGATTGACTTTAGCTGAAAAGTCAACGGGGTGCTTAACACAGTGGTGCGGAAGAAGCAAGCATTTAAATATTCAGCTCCTACTTTTTGAAAATTGCACTGTAATTTGGAAAGTGCATTCTCTCTTAGGAAAAATAGGTCTTAAAGTCCGGCTGCAGATGACTGACAGTGTCAGTTTTCCATCAGTCTCCCATTTCTCTGATCACTGGTTAATTCTCCATTTAGACGGCATGACTAAATTTTATATTGTCTGTTCACACAGCAAGGAAAAATAATGTCTATACTGTCTTTGTGGTGATATTGAGCAGGAAAAAATAGCTTTTGCATTAATAGTCTTTTTTTCCCTTCTTTTTTTTTCTTTCCTTTTTTTCCCCTTTTTTTTTTTTTTCCAAGATTGTTTCCAAATAAGGGTCCTGAAACTCCACTCCACTCACCAAAGTCGGTAACAGTGGCTGAAGCATTAAGGTATAAATCTTGGCTCTTGGAAAACCACATGCAGAGCATGACTTTGGAATCTGGTCTGTTTTAAAAGGGCTAAGGCTATAATTGCCATCAAGCAAATAGTTCTCCTTCCCACTTCTCCTGACTAGACATTTATAAGCTTTATGCCACACTTCTCCTCCAATGCAAGCAATCATATGGCTACATGATAAGCCTTAGATGAACTATGATAGACATTAAAATTAACTAGGAAAAAAAGGCTTATCTTCTAATCAAATAAGTTTCACAATCAAGTCCCTGCCATGGCTGCAAAAACATCAGTACAGGCACAAGGCAGAGAGTGTAACCGTGCAGCTAATGTTGGAAGGAATGTGGCACCTCTTCTGGTGAAAGTGTGGATTTAGATTATCCTTCTGGATATAAAGCCACTCTCATGAAGCAATTCCATATCAGGCAGGCTGTGATCAAACAGCAGATGTAACCCAAAGGGTGGTACCATTCTCTTTTCCCTTCATATTTCAAGGCCCCTGGTCCATTGAGTGACCATGTGGCTACCTGGATCAGCTTGCTGATAAACTGAAAAACTAATCAATACTTCATGGCTTGACATCTGCACAGCCCTGGGAAGGGACAGAAAGGGGGCAGCATGTGATAGAAAGAAGATGCAATCATACTGGTCAGGTGTTGCTGCATATAATACAAGTTAATCAGAAAGTTGAGCCACACCCTTGAAAAGTAAAGATTGTTTCTGCACAGGATGACAGCTACCCCAAAATGTTCTAGAGTTTTATAAATTAATATCTCCCCATCTTTGTACAGATAACCTCTGTGCATTTCCTGCAGCATCTTTATTTTAAGGAAAGTTCTCATTTTTTCAGCATCTGTCTAGCAGAGTTTTGTGCTGGATAAAGGTATTCATGGAGCTACTTACTTGATTTGTACATGCATCTGATCCTCCAAGATGATAATTTATAGTTATAGCCACTTTAAGACCACTTTAACTTGCTAGAATGGTGCTTGTGAAACCTAGTGGAAAACAGATGCATTCAGTTCCCAGCTAAGTCTCTGTATAGATGTCCAGATATATTTTGTTTCTTTGCTCACTTCTTTATTTATTTTATGTCTGTGATGACTTCAGTGGCATTTAAAGAGCCTCATGTGCCTCTCATTCTCTCCCAGAGGGAAGTCAACTTACTTTCTTTTGAAGGGAACCTGTATAAGGATTCTTATCAAGAAAGGTTTCTAAAATAAGGAAAGGTGACAAGTTCAGCAGATGAGAGCTTCTTTAATGAAAGAAATAACAAGGGAAGAGCACCAAAGACTCAATAAATAAATGGCCAGTAGTTGACTTACAGACAAAAAAAAAGGAAAAAATAAAAAATAAAAAAACTTCTAACCAGCTCTATCACTAGCAATGCAAAAACAATCCTCACTGTTGCTGTTACTGAGAATTTTGTTGCTGTTACTGAGAATTTTTCATTATCCCCTCCTACTTCCAAGTTTTAATTCAACCTTTATTATTTTGCAACATTTTGCTAGCAGACAAGGCCTCAATACATCAAAGTGGGTAGTGAGTGGCTGGGATGAGGTTCTCTCAAGGGAGAGAATGGGACACTCAGTGTTAGGAGGAAGTGATGTGCACTTAGAGATGAACAGTTTTATTTTAATCCTTTCATCTACTTCTTTAGCTCTTTTTTGTTTCAGCTGCCATAAACACTTGTTTTGGAGCCAACATTTGGTACTGAAAGGATTTTTTTTTTTTTTTTGTATTCTCATTTCTGTTGAAATATGACACTCAAATTGGAGATGGGAGCAGAGATCAACAAACCCTGTCAGCTCTTGTCAACCTAGGTGTAACAGTGTGATCTTCTTAAATTGCTGCTAATCTGCCAGAGATCTCTTTATCTGCAGTCTCCATCATGCTGTTTGCTCACATTTGGTTAACACTTTAAATTTCCCTTTTGGAGGTGTCACTGTTTGCCATTTAGCAACTCAGAAGAACTGTGAGAGCAGCTTAAAGCACATGGATTTGGGAAGCTAGAAAAGCTGATTAGCTATTCAGGGAGAATAATCTTATTGAAAGTAGTAAGAGCTGTATAAAGAATGCTTTTCCCTTTCCTCGTAACAATCTTCTAATTATGTTGTCAAGCTTGCTGTCGTGTTCTCCCCCTGTGCCATTAAGAAACCGTTTTCTAAGTTAAGAAAGAGATTTCCAGATCGTGATGATGTTTGCTGATTTTTTTTCTATTGTTTAAAGAATCTCTGTGTATTAAACCAAACATTAAAAAAAAAAATGATTCATATGCAGCATAATTATCTGAGATGGAGCACAAGGCAATAGTGGTGGGGAGAAAGGGACAGGGGTGCTCAGTGAGCTTGGTGAGGTTAGTCTGCCATATCAGTGCCAGGGGTTTTCACCTCTGTGACTGGGATCTGAGCCTGGTTGGGACCTTTGTGACTAAAATATAGTTACAAATCAGTAATTGCACAATGTGTCAAAAGCAAGGCTAAGAGACATGGTGCTGCAAATTTCTGACCAAAACCCAACTATGTTGCCTGGTGATGGATGGACAAGTTCAACTGTGATCTAATCAATCTTTTATTTCAGTGCTGTCCATATTTTGATGGGAAGAATAAGAACCTAATTTTTAAATATTCCCTTCAGGTTGGGTGTCTGGTAATTTAGTAGCACAATATAGATCCTTTCACTGAGATCAGCACTTTGGTGAACATCAGTGCAATGTCATATAATTAAAATAAAACCTGTTCATAGGCAAATTAATCCAAACACACTCAATGTTTTTCTTGTTTCTGATTAATGGCATAAATATCACCTATCCAATGGTTTCAAATTTAATATTTTACTACTAAAGGAGCATCCATTTGACTAAACATGGTATCAGTGTTTATTCACTCACTTTAGCTACTGCGTGTCCAAATGAATGTTAAAGATCATATTAATAGTTGGTAGGATTAGGAGATGTATCAAGTGATACAAATTGTAGTACTATTTAAGAAAATGTGCAGGATGAGCATCTTTAACAAAATGATAAACTATGGTGGTAGTTCCACCTTTAAGCATTGTGTTCTGCTATTGAGACAATGATTTGATTTTTCCTTATCTTAGTTTATGAATAAAAGTGTCCAGAAAGTGTTACTGAGCAAATATGGTGCACTACATAAGTTCTTCATTTAAAAGCATAATGGTATGCAATCATGCATTTCAATCTTTAGGATGTTTTGCAAAGTCAGATTTCTTCCTCTCCTATTTGCCATTGTGTGACTCCAGAGTATTCAGCAAAATTACTCTTGAATTCAATAGCAAGAGAAAAGAATTTGGTCAGTAAATTTTTCATATTAAAAAATGCTTGTTACCTGATTGAAGACAATTCTGTCTGACTGATGCAACTCACTAAACAGTCTGTTCATTTTTCTTTTGTAATAGAGCAACAGTACAGTTATAGTGCTCACAGAAGTAATTTATTATTATTATTATTTTTTACTATTACAGAGATAAAACTATTATCCCACTTGCGTGTACAATTAGCCAAATACAAATTATTTATAACTTGCTATATATTACCAAGCACCATATGTGGTAATGTATAACTGAAATCCTGGTCATGTTGAATTTGGTAACAAAGCTAACACTAATACACTAATACTTAATAAAGAATATGCCTCCATGGAAAGCTAGGTGTACCTCAAGGCTTGGACAAATAGGAAGAAACTTATATGTATTCCATATACATATACATATACATGTAAAATTCCTGACTTGGATAGAGCTAAGTTTTCTGTCATAAAGTACATATCTGCACTGGGAATTAATTCTTCCTAAGTGAGATTTTTCCTTTTTTTTTTTTTTTTTTTTTTTTTTTTTTTTTTTTTTTTTTTTTTTTTTCTTTTTTTCTCTTCTGAGGCACTGTAACCACAATGGGAACAATTTGCCAAAAGTAACTATTGATTTCAGACACAATACCATTCTAGAGAGTATAAATTTTATGTAGAATTTTTTTTTTGTTCAGTGCTGTATATGACAAGGCTCTGAATAAGATAACTCTACCACATACTCTTCCAGCATGTGACATTCACCTTGAGTCCCATATTCAGGAAATGCTTAATAAGAGTTTCTGACCTGTACTAAATACAGCATTCACACTCAGAGGGGACTGATCTGCATGTCCTGCTCTTCCTTCCAATGGTGAAAATCAGGATTCTTTCCAGATAAAGCGTCCCCATCACTTTACTTATCATATGAACACATAACAGGAGGAACTACATCAGATTCTGAACTGTTGTTTAAACCTAATGAAACTCAGTGAAAGGAATGTCCTGTGATCTGATTGCAAATGGCAGCTGAAGGGCTGTTTATCTGGGGAATACTGCAGATTGCCTGCACAACTTTTCATGGGGTCTTTTGGCTGTTCTGCCTGCTGGTGTCTTTGGGAATGTTCTAACTGTCATCAGACACAACACTAATGTAATAGGTATATGTCAGCCTACACAAGATGTCACTTTGGAGGGTACAGGAAACATCTTTGAGACTGATAGACATATTGGCTGCCTTCCATTCAGAGTAAAGGAATAATTTTGTACTTTCCTGGAGCTATAACAAAGGAGATCACATTTAGTGCTCATTCCCTTTTAAAACTTTTATGTAGTAAATACACTGCCTACAAACATGTACTGCCTGTTTTCTACTTCACCTTTTGTTTGTTTCTTCTGCCTCCCTCCTCAATGCTGCTCTTGAGAGCTGTTCCTTCAGAGGAAGATACAAGCTTTTCCAGATAATTCAAATATTCTGATAATTCACAAGCTGTGTCATTCTTGACCCAGAGTATATAATTAATTTTGATTATTCACAATTTCTCACATCTCCAAAGACTCATAACTTTTATATGTAACCTAGGATTCTCATGATTATTGCATGCCAATTCCCCACGATACAGGAAGATGCTGTATTTGATTTGAAGAGCAGGTTTTCTAATTTGATCCAAGGCAGAGGTGAACATGAATGAGGAAAGAAGTAGAGAAGGAAAGAATAGTGGGCTCCTACTCATTACATAGGTTAGTAATGTCACAGCTCGATTATTCCAAATAATTTTCAAGTATACCTATATAAATCAATAAATAATGACTGTCATTACAGAGCTGTTTCATCACCGTGTTTTTTGGCTGAGATATTTAAGTATCAGTCACAGAAGGGGTCTTGAACAGTAAAGAGACAGAGGAGAGAACAAAACAAAAACATGTTCCCACGTGCATGGAGTAACACAGACATAGACTGTAGAGGAGAGCCTTCCTAAGAACCTGTCTGTGCACTACTTTCTTCAATTTACCTGGCAGAAGAAAGAGGAAAGTTGATGGTGCAAAGCACAAGAAGACAGAAATGGAAAGTGAAGAAGGGCAAGAAGGTAAAAAGTGACTATTTTGTGATTATCACTATACTCAAAACCTGCACGTATGAATGAAGGGCATAAATTCCCATTGCATTCTCATGCTGTGTTGCTGATGGTTGAGGCTGGTGGTTAAGGACAGTCATCTGTGTGTATGTGCTTTTGGATATTGTTACTATCAACTCTAACTATAGAGAAGATTAACTTCATCTAACCATAATCATCCAAAAGTAAAGTATCCTGTCTAAACTCTGCAGTCAGACAGAGGCACATCCAGAGCAATATCCATATCTTCTTGCAGGTAGGTTGTAGTCATAAAAATTAGTATAATGCATATAAAGAGCCCTCTGTTTCTGCAGGATAAGCTGCTTAACTTGCAGAAGTAATTGCTTTTGTTCTTATATTGTCTTCTTCCTTTCTATAATGTACAGGGGAACATAAGGAAATGTATTGTCAGATTTTTTATTAATGTTATTATTTTACTAGATAACACCACGTAGAGCCCATCCAAGCTGTTTGTTTTATACAAGGCTACAAAAAAATCTCTACCCACTTGCTGTGGTTCTGTGTTTACAAAGACAAAAAATCAGTTAAAAGAAAGCTAAGATCAATAAGTGAAGGTTTTTTGTTTGTTTGTTTGTTTGTTTGTTTGTTTTTAGATAAAATAGTGGAACAATTTGCAGCAAAATCTGTGACTGCAGTTATACAGGTTCTTTTTTATTAATAATCCATTACAAGCTAACTTCAGAAGAACCCCAGGAAGCACTGCAGCTTTTTCCACCTAAATAAATAAATAAATAAAATTAATCCTGCAAATGAGATATCTTCTCATTTGAAGATCCAGCCAATGCCTACACTTTGCATCGATATTTCTGAAAGGTTGCATGACTGTGAGAAATCAGCAGAACATCTCTCACTCAGCTGGTTGTTCTCATTGACCTGTTGTGCCCTGTGATCCTGCAGGAGTTCGGTGCACCTACCACTGCCTTCACACTGGGTGCAACCTCCTGTTCTGAAGGGTTATTTAAAAATGACAAGTCTTAGCAGAGATAAGAAGGGAAGAGGAGAAAGGGAGAGGTAGCTTTCAGAGTGTCCAAAAGCCCACTGCTGGCCTGGTCTTACTAAATTAATGTGACTTTGTGCAAAGTCTGAATGGAAATGTCAGAGGGTGGGAAAGTTTTTGTTCTTGAACTTGATAAGGAAAACAGTAGAGAATTGCAAGGAAGAAATACACTAAACTGGAGCTTAGTCTGTACTTCTAAGGTGAACCAAAATGATTTCAAGATTAGGGGATTCCAGTAGAGCTGTCACCAAGGAGCTGGGAGCGGTCTGTTTTTATTATTTATTTATTTATTTATTTATTTATTTTCCAGAGAGATTGTGCTTCTTTGAAGCACTATCTTCCTTGGTGTTTGCTTTTACTTTTTATTCTGAAGTAGAATTAAATACATATTTCAGTCTGTGCTTCTTCATATTGTCTACTGAAGTTTTCTTTGAAGAATGACCATATTTTTTTTGCTTTCTTCTGTGCCTCATCTCTGTGGCTGGACCACCCTGTAACTACATAACAAAGTTCTAGCAATGATACATTGCTCCTTAAAAGAGGTCATAAATTCAAATGGGGTGATGAACTCAGCAGAATAGCTGGAATTGCTCTCTCACCCAATGGTGAGGATATGTCCAGATAAACCTGTTAGCCACTCACTGCAATATGTTTTCATATTATGAAAGTTCATTGTCTAGGAACATAAAGTCATATCCTATGCTCCTGTTAGGAATATAGTAGTATTAGCATGCACTTCATGAATGAGGTATTATTCAATAATTAGCTAATTCACACGAGGGATATATATTTCTAGTTCATGCAAACACTATTCTTCATTTTTTCTTAACTTCCTAGTTCTACTGTCTAAAATTAGATTAGTTTATGTTTCCTTGCTTTCTTCTTTGTGCTCTTACCAGCAACAGTATTTGGCTACTGTGGTAGGATCCAACTCCAGATTCAGAGTATTGGCAATGTAGGAGATGTAGAGGAGATGTAGATATAGGTCAACAGTGTCTATGTTATCTAAAAAAGACAACTACATTTGGTTCATCAAATATATCTCTAGACTCTGTTAACTATACAGTCACTGTCTGTATACAGTGAGGGCTTAGACACCATCCTCCTACATCTGCACTGTAGACATCCTGACCCTAAAACTGAATTCCACCCATTAAATTCCAAAAGTTGTCTGCAGCTTTTCTTACAGAGCAGCTGCTGCAGGTAGATAATGATAGATAATGGTAGATAATTAGGTGAGGTGGAGAATGTTTTCCCCAAGCTGCTTCTCCTATTGCTCATTAGTCACTGTCAAAGAGCAAAGCCTCCCCAATGTCATGATATGAACTGGAGAAAGGTTTTTGAAATTGTTTTTGGTTAGGTTTCCTAGCAGAAGTAGGAACAAGTTTTATTTTTCTACTTAAACATGAACTAAACCAAAACTTACTCACATTTCAAAGGAATGGCACATCATTCCAAGATTTTCCTTTGGCTCCAACTGAATCATGCTACCCAGCCTCAAGACAGCATCCAGTATTGTTGTGTCTTTGTACAGTTGGAAAGATGGTGGTGGTTAAGTTTTCTCACTATGTGAAGAGGTTAGAATTATACAAGCACCAGAAAAAGGGAGAGAGAGCAGTAAAATCTTCTGCAGCATAAATTAAGTCGATGCATACAAAATCTTGCAATTTCAGTAGAATGTCTCCTAATCGTATCCCTCTACCCACTTAATGTGTTCTCAAACTTCTAATGGCATAGCAAGTATTTCTGCAGGGTGTGTTTATGTACTTGTTTGTCATTTAGTTTCACAAAACAATTGTCCCTAAGACAATTCAATGGTGGGAGCCATGTGAAGTATCTACACAGAGTTGTCCAGAGTCAAGTTAATCTGTGTACTGAATTTCTCTTTGGAAATTCAGAAATACATTTTTTTTTTTTCTTGATCCTTCATGGTTGTAGTTTGCTGTTCTTCTATTGCTTCTTTGCGTAAGCAATTGGCATTATGCCCTTTGGAGAGCCACTAGTATTTGTTTTCCTCTGTCAGAAGTGGGAGAAGTAAATAGGGTCTGCATAATATATATTCAAGTATACTAGTTAAAAGTCAGTTCAGGATAAATGATCTATACCCACACTTAAGTGAAACAATTTTTTTCCTCTCCATTTTCCTCTCCAAATGCCTCCCCAGCATTTCTATTATCCATTAGTTAAACCTAAATTTTGTCCTTGCTCAAAGTTAAGCTTGTTGACAAGAACTTTCTTTTTTAGGTTTCTTTCACAGGCCTTTTCAGAGGAGTCCATAAACCCTACCTATGTTTCCCAAGCTGGTATGCACTGTTCTGTGGACGATTCAGCTCCTAACCACATTATTGACAAACTTTACTTAATTTACTTTAATAAAAACTGTATTTAGACACTTTTATGTCCTCCTACTATACACATAATCAAATGGCCCATTGATGGGCTCCTAAGACAAAGATGAAAAACAGTTTGTTATTCTAAATTCATTCAGGGCAATGACATAATTTTGTTATTTTTTGAGGATGTTTTTTAACATTAATGTTTGTCTACACCAGTTTCTTCATTTTGACCAAGTGTGCCTTCTTAAATGTTCCAGTCCTCCTAATTTTCTGTGATCTTTTTCCTGAACTCACCTTACATAAAACTGAGTTCCTTTGAATGCAACATTACCAGAAGACACAATCCAGAAATGCATCTAATGCACTGTGGCCACCAATGGAAGTTTAGTTCAAGGGTTAAGACTAAAGGTAGTGTAAAGCCTAAGCTTCAGACCACTCACACAAATTGCTAACAGCAGACATCAGGTCCTTATCTCCAGATGTTTCAATATACCAATGCCTCCTACTATGCTATTCTACTTGCTAATATATTAATTACACAATCATATTAGGCAAATAAGAGGTTACTGACCTCTGTCTCATTGGCATGTATTAGCCTTTTATAACTTTGTATTGATACAATATAACTCTGTATTGATACAAACTACATTTTTGAAATCATTGCACATACACACATGTCCCTACAAGTTGCTTCACTGCTCCTAGGAGAGATGGTGGGAATTTCATCCTGAGCAATGAAAACCAACTAATGAAACCAAACCCCTAAATCTTTTTCTGTTTCTAAAAAAACAGAAGCAACTAACTGGTTTGTGAGGAGGGATACTTAAGTGAAAATAAAGCATTTTAAATCAACCAAAATGGCAATTTTGGCTTCCCAGCTGCCAGTCATGAAAATTCTACATAATAAAGTGGTTCATTTGTGCATATGTATTAAGTTTGAATGAGAAGAAATTGAAACAGCATTTGGACACCTCTCTCTTATTTCAGAAATTTGCTAAAGTGTTTCCCAAAATGCACAAATCTTTTCCCAAAATGCATAGACCTTTTCCAGGAGGTAGTAGGTACCTTTGAGCTGCTGAGACCAAGAACCTTCCAGAATCCTACAGAAAGGGCAAGGAATGGTAATTGCGGTTGAAAAGGGGTATGAGAAGCAGACATTATTTTGGAGGAGCAAAAAACAATTTGGAAGGTATTTTTTATTATTAGATTTTCAATCCCTAAGGAGTCCTCAAAGCCTAAAGAGGTGACTTCTAATGTAGGACCTGGACAGACAGAAAATGCTTGCCTGCTAACAGAGATCTGTCTTCTCAATGTCAATCTCTGTCTCTCATTCAAAAACCCATAGACTGTGAGTCATAAGGGAACAGTATCTGGATGTTCTTGCTGAATGCGGAACCTTTCCTAGAAACAGGACCATGACATGTCTTGAAAAGAAAGACTGTGTTAAAGATTCCAGAGACTAATGAGCTTGCTATCTGCCCTGGTAAACATCTCCAGTTTTAATTAACTTTTCTGCTAGTAAAATATTTATTTCCAGTTTGTTTGTCTGGTTTAAGCTTCCAGCCCCTGCTATGCCTGAAGGACTGAATTTCTTCTTCCTGTAGAATATCTTTTCCATGTATGATAGCAAGAGTGATCATGTTGCCTATCAGCTCTTTTACAAATAAACTGACACCTCATGGGGATTTTTTCCATCTTCTGCCATCTCCTGAAACATTTTCTTAGTTCTTGCTTTTTCAAATCCTTTGAGTGTTTCCCCACCCTTCTAGAAAGGAGGACACCAGAGCTGAACACAATATTTTTTATAGAAATTGCATCAAGGCAAATAAAAGAAATGAGTTCTTGGCATCTATTTCATATTTCTTATTATCCAAAGGCTATAAGAGACCCACACCATTGCACATAGTGTTCTGGTTGAGACAGTTATCTATGGTAATCCCCACCTTCTTTGAGTTTTCCAAGACAAGCCTCTATGCTATAGGCAGATATTGTAATGTTCATTCCTAAATGTTCATTCACAGATTTCCAAAATGCAATGTTAATTTCTAGATCTATCTATTCCACATAAAATACATAAGAGTGGACTGTGCTTTAGCCTATTTTTTGATCCACATTATTTACTAATTTGCTAGATTGCCATATAGAAAATGTAAATAGAAATAAATAGAAAACATTTTCTCACTTTACCTGAAATAGTGAGGCTGCAACAGCTAAGTATGTGCTTTTGGGTGTGTGAATGCAGAATAGAGGGATGACTCCTGCCAGAACATTTTTGTTTGTTTGTTTGTTATTTGGTTTTACCAGGAAAGTATTAGTGAGTCTGAGTGGCGATGACTGCCACAGCAGAAAAGTTTGGGAACTATTGACCTGCATAGCAGATTCTTACAATTTAATAGTGTGAGATCAAGGATCTAGAAGTCCTGGAAGTAATGCTGATTGATGCTTTCCTACTAGCAACCACATTTTACAACCTGTCAGTGAACCAATTTTTAGACCATCCAATTTGCACCTGCTATGTACTGTAAGCTTTTTAATCAAGCGGTGCTGTGTCAAATGCCTTGGAGAAATCCCTGTAAACTATGTCAGTACAATTGCCTTTATCAAGCAGACTTGTAATCTTAAAAAAAAAAAAAAAAAAAAAAAAAAAAAAGATAAATTCTGTTTAACAAGATCTGCTTTTCCATGATAGCATAGTGACTGTCATTAATTAGATATTTAATTTCTGAGTCTGTGTTGCTAGAATCACAAATTAATTTTTCATGAAGCTAGTGAATCTATAGTACTTTTTCAAGTCATTGAAAAGTGATTCCAAAAAGTTAGATCTCATTACAACTCTCCATTACTTTGGAATCCCTCAAATTTAAAGTTTACATACTTCATACTTACATACTTCAGCTAGACAATTCTTTTGGTATCTCTTTTAAGACTTGTAGGTGAGTTGCTGATTATGAATGTGTCACCAACAGAACACTCAAGACACTTGAAAGAAAAATATTTAGCTTCAGTATTTTCAACTGAATTAAAAAAAATGCATTTGAGCTGCAGCAGTGGAATTATTTCTGTGATAAAAGAAAGTAGAATGCCTGAAACTATAACTCTTGAGCGTAATTTTTTGCTAAATCCCTCAGGAAGTGTATGAATTCTTCCATTCACACCACTTACAGTTCACTACAATGCAACTCCAATGACAGGCCAAGAAGCAAAAGAAGTGGTTATTTAAAGTTAACAACAAGAAGACAATCCCATCTGCAGTTTTCTGTGCAGCTCTTCAACTTTCATTAACACTTTTCAGGAAAGATATAGACCAGTAGCAGGAAGTCAAGAAGTAACAATGGAGAAGCAAAAGTTGTGAAGAAATGTCAAAAGATTTAGGTAGCTGTGGAAAGAATGACCAGGAGAGAATGATAAAGCCTCCAAGTACATGAAATGTCACTGAACAGCAAAAGAGGAAGTAGCTGTTCTCCTTGGACCTTAAATGAGATGTGACAATGGAGACTAAGGTTGAATGCGCAGAAAGCCTAAAGATGGGAGGAAAATTGTAGAGACATGGAAAATGTGGAGGTGATTGGTGACAGTCAACATGGCTCCACTAAGGGCCAATTGTGCTTCACAAATCTGGTTGGTGCCCTTCTATGAGGTGGTTACAGCATTAGTAGATAGAGCAGCCCAGAAAGATGACTGTACCCTCAGCTGCATCAAAAGGAATGGCCAGTAGGTCGAGGGAGGTGATTCTCCCCCTCTGCTCTTGTGCGACCCCAGCTGGAGCAATGCTTTCAGCTCTGGGGCCCCCAGCACAAGAAGGACATGGTCGTATTAGAATGAGTCCAAAGGAGGGCCACAAAGATGATCAGGGCTTGGACCACTTTTCCTATGGAGACAGGCTGAGGGAGCTGGGGTCGTTCAATGTGGGGAGGAGAAGGCTCCAGGGAGAAGTTATAGAAGCCTTCCCATACCTGAAGGGGGCCTATAGGAAAGCTGGAGAGGGGCAATTTTTCAGGGAGCTGTAGTGGGTTTAAGTGGCAAGGTTTTGGTAGCAGGTGGCCATAGGGGTGGCTTCTGTGAGAAGAACCTAGAAGCTGGCCCATGTTAGGTAAGGGCTCCACTGCTGACCAGAGCCGAGCCAATAAGCGATGTTTTGCACCTCTGTGAGAGCATATTTAAGACAGGAAATAACAACAACAACAAAATGCTGCGCCACACAGCAGCTGGGAGAGGGGGAGGAGTGAGAAACAGCCTTGCAGGTGCCAAGGTCCGTGAAGAAGGAGAGGGAGAGCTGTTCCAGGTGCCGGAGCAGAAGTCCCTTGTGACCTGTAGTAAGGACCATGGTGAAGCAGGCTGTCCCCCTGCAGCCCATGGAGTACCACGGTGGAGCAGGGTTCCACGCTGCAGCCCATGGAGGAGACCACAGTGGAACAGGTGGACCTGCACCAGAGGAGACTGTGGCCTGTGGAAGACCCCTGCCGGAGCAGATTCCGGGCCAGACCTGTAGGCTGTGGAGAGGAGACCACACAGGAGCAGGTGACCTGGTAGGAGCTGCTGCCCGTGTGGGATCCAGGTTGGAGCAGTTTGCTCCTGAGGGATGGATCCCATGGTACAGATCCATATCTGGAGCAGTTGTTGAAGAGCTGCTGCCTGTGGGCAGCCCACACCAGATCAGTTCAGCAAGGACTGCATCCCAAGGGAGGGACCCCACAGCACAGGGGATGAGAGTGACTGAGGAGTGGTGGAGAAGAAGTGCTATAGACTGACCATAACCCCATTCCCTCGTTCCCCTGCACCACTTGGGGGGAGGAGGTGGAGGAGGGTGGATGGGGGAGAAGGTGCTTTCGGTGTCTTTCCTTTATATCTCACTTCTCTAGCTTGTTAGTAATAGGCAATAAATCTTACTATCTCCCTATGCTGAGTCTGTTTTGCTGGTCACAATAATTACTGTGTGATCTCCCTATCCTTATCGCAACCCTTGAGCCCCTTTCGTCGTATTTTCTCCCTGCTCCTCTTTGAGGAGGGGGAGTGAGAGAGTGGTTGCGGTGGAGCTCAGCCGCCTACCTGAGTAAAACCACCACAGGAGCGTAGTGATAGGACAAGGAGTAATGGCTATAAATTAAGAAAGGATAGATTTAATTTAGATATAAGAATGAAATTCTTTACTCAGAGGGTGGCGAGGCCCTGGCAAAGGTTGCCCAGAGATGCTGTGGATGCCCCATCCCTGGAGGTGTTCAAGGCCAGGTTGGATGGAGCTTTGAGCAACCTGGTCTGGTGGGAGGTGTCCCTGCCCATGGCAGGGGACTGTAACTAGATGATTTTAATGTCACTTCCAACCCAAACCATTCTATGATTGTATGATAAGAGTAGCAAAGCCTTACAGCTGGCAGTCTGGAGATCATGGTGTCTGTCGCTGAACGTTTTTCTGCTTTAGACCATGAAGTGAGATGAAGACCCTTTCAGGTCTCTTCCAGACCTAGGAGTCTGTCTGTTTTTTCTTTTTTCTTTTCTTTTTTTTTTTTTTTGGTGTGCCTGTGGCGGAGGGGGGTGTGGTTTTATATATAGATCTGTGTTTTTCTATATCCTTAAAAAAAGAGTCTGGCATTCTCATCATCACAACATGAAGTCATTTTTATTGTTATGAGTAATGAGTTAAGAAGTAGATACCACTGTCACTGGAACTTCCCTCTGTTTGGCAGCCTACATTAAATGCTCACTTAAGAGTTATTTTATCATTTTTAAATGATCGTGGCATTTATTTTATTTACTAATAGCAAGAGTGTTATTGGTTTTGTGTGGGCTGCTGTAGTGCCAGGCAGAAACATAACAGAGCTTCTGCACAGCTGCTAATGCTTCTTCTTCATGGGGAGTGAGTGGGAAGAATGAGGAAATGAGTGGAGATTTGGCTTCTTCCCTTCAGCATGCCGGCTAGCACAGTTGAATCATCACAGCAGGGAAAATGTACAGCCATATACCAGTGACAGATGACTTCCTTCTGGAGCACAAGAGCAATGCAATATACTTTTATGTACTTCTCCATAAAAAGAATATCTAGATGGTACAGAACATACTACACACAGATGTCAGAGTTAGCCCTCAACGAGTTGGTTCAGGCACCAGATATCAGACAGACACATTTATACAGTATCCTGCCTCGGCTAATTTTCCCAAATGACTGGTATTTCTGCATGGCACTGTATTGTGCTACATAGAAATCCTAGTGAGACACAGGCAAAAATTACATTCCAGAACTCCAAATTTCTTCTGACTACCACTGCCAGCTGCAAAAGCTGCTTAGTATTTGTCACTGAATTTGTCTTACATTTGTCTGGGGTGGAGGAAAGGAAGTGTATCTGTGAGAGGTGGTTGAGTGTGGACACCAAATAGCTAAACCGCTGACATCTACCACCTAGGCTTTTCTTTTCTTTCAGAAGCTCACTCCCAAGAGGTCCGTGTTAGTCAGTGAGAGCTCTTTAAAATCACCTTTTGGAATAAGTGCTGTATGAGATACAGAGGCAACCCCATTCCCTTGAAAAATTTGGATGTGTTGTGCTGAAGCAATATGATTTACCATTAAAGAATTAAAGATCTATTGGATTCTAAAAAGAGATAACTGTCACCTAGTGCATGACTTCTTTCCTTGTGGCTGAACAGTCCTGTCTTATCACCTTGAAAGACTCCTAGGACCTGTGGAGTCTACTTGCAACCTTGGAGATTGCTTACATGTCATAGATTCAACAGGGTCTTTTTATAAAATAATTAAAATACTGGGAGCAGAATTAAAAACAGACATATTCTCTTCTCATATGAGCTTGCTTAGCAGACAGGCTCCAGCTATGCTCTTCCTAATCATTCCCTAACTTTGGGCTAATGGATCTTCAAGCTTGCCACAAAATTGAAGAGTCAAAAGAAGAGGTGAAGAACTGTACAGTACCACGTTCCCCAGTACTCTGTCAGATAGACCACAAAGTCCCACTGTCCATGCAATTTCCAGAGCCCAGACATCCCTTCTGCTTCCAGGGATCTTTGGAATCTTTCTCTGAAGATTTAAAAACAAGTGACATGAAAAGAGACTGCTAAGATTCTAAACAAATTTGTTGTTTGAAACACATATTTGACCAATATGCATTCAACTAATTATATTACTATTTATTTCCATAATATATTCCAAATAAACCCTTTAAACACACGCATATTTTACAGTCAGTTCCTTTATGACCTGCTAAACTACTGACTACTGCATAATTTCTCAGGGATCATTGCAAACTCCTGCTACCAGCTCAATTCCGTTTCCAGAAGGGCTTCTGTATTAAGACAGTTTGCCTCCTACACGTTCCCTTGCTTGGTCCTTTGTACTCTGCTTCTAAATCCTCCTAAAGTACCTCTCAGGATAGCATTAAAGAATTTAAATGACATCTGAACATAATCATTTAATCTCTCTTATGGGTGTCTGCACTGGAATATTTATTCTTGTATACTAATATGATACTTCACTAAACTTCAGTAAAATTCAGTGGAACTACTGCTAGCCAGGGATTCATTTTATGTTTTCATTCAGTGAACTGCACTAAACGTATGTTATTTATTAAAACCCTCTCTTTAGGATAATATGGAAACATAGCTTTCTCTATAACTTTAAATGTGTATGATCTTCTCAGGGATAAAAATAATAATAAATTAAAACAGTTTAGCTACTAACAGATACTGCTGCTTAGTATTAACAGCATTGGTAAGACCTTGAGCTCTATTTCAAAAAAAAACCTTACAAGTTTTATAATTTATTCATCTTACAGCTTCCCATTTTTTTCCTTTAAATAGCTTAACACAAAAGACTGTTTTGGAAAACCCAAATAGGTAAAACCCAAACCAAACCAAACCAACCAAACAAACAAAACCCACCATGTGCAGAGGAAATATTGGCAACTGTTAGAACAAATCTCATGAAAAAGATTTTTTTTTTTTTTTTTTCATTGGCTGGCAAATTTGAGAGTGATGACTTCTCTGAAAACTAGGACTCTGATTCAAAAGAACTACTTGAACCTATATTCATGGGAAACCTATCTCAATTTAGGACAATATTCAATCTCAGCTTCAAGCACTGTCTCAGCCATGTGTTCCTTCTACAAGTGAAGTACTTGCTTAAGTACTGTACAGAGCTGGGCTCCTTACTGAGCTGCGAGGCCACCCTTTTGCCCACCTACCCTTTCCTTTCTGACCCTTCACTCTCCAGTCACCCCTACCCTCCAATATTGTCATCAGCTGGAGAAGCCATGGAGAGGAGTAAAAAACACACTCTGAGATACAATGCCAGAGCCACCAAGGAGGTGGATCAGTGCATTAAATCTACATAAAGGACTATAAAATTTAAAGGTCATTCAGCAAAACCTGGCTATCAAGAATATTATGTGGCTGTGAATAAATTGCCAGAGGAATTTGTTTCATTTAAAACCATACAGCCCCTAGAAAAAGAAACATCTTTATTCCAACATTTCAAGTGATTTTCTAGAAAAGTCATTTTGGTCAAACAAGTATGCTGCTATGGTGATTTACAAGTATTGTGCTTTAAATGAGTTTGTTTTTTTTAAATTTAATAGTCAAACATTCCTCTCTCTTAAACCATGTGAAGACCTGCTACAGTTAAAGGTATTGCATAAAACAGAAACTAATGCAGAGTTAGGGCAGCATCTCTGACGAGGAAAGCTGTTTCTGGCCTGTTTTATCAGAACTCTTCTGTTCCTAGTATGCAGAAGAGATGCTTGTGCATATATTTGGGAGTGCAAGACCTGTTTCAGAGGTCATGTCCAAACGTTATTTGCCACCTTGCTCTTGGAAATCATCTATTGATGATTTTCCAGTCCCTTTTCCTTCTCTCCCTCTTGTTCAGAAAAACATGGCAAGGGAGCCTAACAGCTCAACAGGGGCGTGAATGAACCAATAAGAAATCTCTCCAGGCCATGAACATAATTCACCAGTGGTTTTTATTTAGATTGTGGGATTCTTTTCTTGTTGAGAAGGCTTTGTTGTAGTTTTGTCTTTTTGGTTGTCGCAAAAGGTTATGACAGTGTTTAAATAGGTAGCCCATTAACCTCAATTGTTTGTGGTTTTTTTTGTTGTTGCTTGTTTGTTTGTTTTTTGTGCATAACATATGGGAACTGTTCTTGGGTAAATCATGTAGTTCAAAGGAATAGTTCACAAACAGCTCTTATTCCCTGTGCTGTACTACACAAGGAATAAGAACAAACACTTTATTTCTTCAATATTTCCTGATTTAATTCTTACCTGTGCAACTTTAACAATATTTTAGGGAACAGTAATAAAGAAACACACAGACAAACACTCTCTGTTTTAGGATCCAGTCAGCACATGCCTAGTGAGCCATCCTGTTGAATTTAGTATATGTCTGAGTAACTTAGATGAGGCTATATTAGCATCCTTATAATAGCCTGAGGATTTTTTATTTTTTTTTTTCCATAAATCTGATGGTAGTCTTCCAGCTTCATCTGGAAATTAAAAGTCTTGCCTTTTGTTTAATAGCTAAGTAAGAACTTAAAGTCTATTACTATTAAAATAGCCAAAGGAAAAAAAAAAAAAAATACATGGCACTTCTTTCACTGTTGATCATATGCTATACTTTCAGTATTTTGTAGTACTATTTTTCCTTTCTTAACTTTATAGTTTTTCCAAAGATCTTTCAAATTCTTAAAGCCATAGCAATGAACTTATGCATGTAATTCAATTAATTTTTAAAGAAAATACCTAGTTCAATGCATGTAAACATACTGGTTAAGCTGTATGTCTTCATTTCTTCCACTTCAATGAGTGAGACTGTACAGAATAGACTGTAAAAACTGCACCAAAGAGTGTATTCTCCTTTTATTGCCTGTCAAATTATTGCTGTGACACCCATAGTTGGCAGTGAAACATTGTGATCCACTCTTAGCAATGAAACACAGAGTGTGAGTTGTTCATTGAGTTTAGGTAATGTACCATAAAACGTTGCATGAAAACACTAATTTTCTCAATATATATTAGTAGAAAGACACAATGTTTACCAATGAGAAGTTGAAGATGCTTTTAAACATAGTTTATTCATCTGAAGTCTTTCCCAGGCTTTACTTAATCACTTTATATTTGTGGTTGCAATTAGAGATGAATGGCCTACATGCTAAAGGAATGTTTCACCTATGTATCCCTCAGTCCTGAGCAGATGTCACACCTGGCAAACGCTGACATTTTTACAGAAAACTTTGCATGTATCTTTGACATATCTTTGACGTTGAGCTATCAGTTAAGGCATTAGTAGTGTTGCACCCATCATAATGTTGTTTAGATTACTTTTCCTTTGTATTTGAAGTACATGAAACATACAGGAAATCTGTAGGTCGTTTCTTCAGTCCTGCTGGTACCTCTTGTAGCAGTCTAAAGACTGCACCTGACAGTTACTCCTTCTTCACAGACCTGCCCTGACTTCAGGTCTCTTACAGTAGATGATCTTGAGACTATTGTTACAGTGTGGCTTTAGGAGCTCTAAAGATAACAGCTATTTTTATTTAATTTATCTGAACTGTGTAAAGATACTCATAAAACCCAGTATTGTCAGCCTTTAATAATACTACCACTGAAACCTTTCATTATCTTAATATCAGTGTATTCAAGGAGAGGTTCTTTGTCTCTGTCCTTTTTTCTTAAGATGCCTATTTCTCTGTGTTAAGTAGCAATTGCTGGCTAAGACCAGCAGAAGGGAAAGCACTATTTCTTGGATAGTAAAACAGTCGATATAAGCAATCATAATAAACTTTATAAAGTGACAAACATTGTGGCTCACACATTTGTTCATTAACTGTCCTTAGATTTTCCCTGTTAGGATTATTTTCTACATAGCTTCTTACACTGCCATTGTGGGTCTAGATGTGGAGCTCAGTTGAGTGCTGAGACCAACTTTTTTTGTACATGCTTCATTTTCTGTCCTATCACCCTGTGGAGGAAGAATTGTATGTATACTGGATTTGACTTTCCAAATACACCAGCAAAGGACCGCTAAACCCTATGCAGTACAGGAAGACATGTAATGGAGATTCAGCCTAGAAGACTTTCCCGGGACACTTACTCAACAGGACATCAGGAATTGCCAAACACCTCACCACCGAAAGCAAGTTCATTGCAGCTAGATTCTCACAGTCAGTGAGAATCTAAGCTATTTCTCTTCATTGACTTTGAGAATGCAAGGGGCAAGAAGCTCTGGAGAGTACACAGTGTGAATCTTTCACCTTCTCTAGAACTTTAGTGCCATAATATTCATGATTACACAGTATATCAGGAAAGCTAAGTATCAATATTACAAAAAATTTAAGTAGTGTAAGCCGCAAAAGCTATACACAGCTCAGAATGGCTATGAGCTCAGGATGGCCAATAGCCTATACTTTATCTTGTCAGTTATTCAGATGTCCCAGGAAGTAGATAGATCACACTTCATGAGAAAAAAAAAAAAAAAAAAAAAAAAAAAAAAAAAAAGATTGATAGTCTTGTTGAGAGAAAACGTTCCATCTGAATCACAGAAGTGATGACCATGAAAGCCAGTTTGTGAGCAAGACACAACAGATGACCATGAAGAGGTTTTCTGTATCATTATGGCTAAGTGTGTATGAGCTCATGCACTGAGCATCCCTCCAGTTCTGCACAGACAACTCATCCTGAGAAAGACTTAGGAGGATACTATTTCCCTGTTCCCTGTGTCCTGTTTTCTACACAGGAGAAACATAATCTGCCACCTGAGTGAGAACAGACCGTGTTCAGAGGTATTAGTCTGGAGACTAAGACTCAGCACATGTTATGCTATACATCAAAACCTATGTCTAGGCACAGCCTAAGACCAACAGACCCACGTCTGGCACCACCAGCCATCCAGAGTTTGTGCTTAGGTGAAGCCTATCTCTACAGAGTCAAAGAAGGGAAATCCTTTTACTTCCCTACCACAGCTGCTCAAAAGTATTTCATCCTGGGAGTAAAACTCTTCTTTGGCTTCTGTACATAGCCAAAGAAAAGAGTAAAGATGGATGCTCATTTATCAGCAAATGAATGGCAACTAAATTTGTCTTGTTTCCTCAAAAAAAAAAACCTGGTTATAACATTCTGGTGTTATAATACATTAAACCTCTTTATTTTTTATATTAAAACGGCTTTATTTTGTAATCAGTAATATGTCATAGTTCTTATAAAAAAAGGCAAGATGATATAACATCATTATTCCTTTAATATAAGTAAGGTTAAATAAGCAAAAATTGTAATGATTTTTGAATATATGAAAGTAATTTGATTTCCTTGTAAAGCACATTTATTTATTAATTTCTCAAAAGTTGCTTTTTTTTTTTTTTTTTTTTTTTTTTTTTAACTCTCTGTGCCTTCATTATTTTATTTTCATATTAAAGATATGGGAATGAGCCAGACCTTTTATCTTAACCTAAAAAAAATCTTGTAATGTAAAAATGGGCTAAGACCAACCTATGCATATGTCTGGTATTCCCTTTATGTGCTCTAACACCTGGCAAAATTATTCATTAATTCAACAGCCACATTTAAAAGCAACAGTTCAAAGGCCCATGAATGGTAAAATAACATGTTCAAAACTGAAGTGCACTTCAGCAGCAGCAGTGTCAGAGTTTATAGAAAGAACCATTTCCTGCGAGGTAGAGGGCTTGGGAGAGTGAGGAATCAGTTAGAAGAATCTCCGCTTTGTAAACTTGTTCCTTCAGCCTGCCTAGAGCCTTGCAGAGATTAGCTGTCATGCATTTAAGAAGAGGGAGGCATGCAGTGGGGAGAGTTTTCCACACTCTTCATAAAGAAATGTGTTAATTTCAGGAAGCGTGTTTCTCTGTGGAAGCACTGTGGACTTGAATTTCAGATGACATTTATTTCATAATAATTTATTTATCTCCTGCAAAACTATGACATCATAAGGGGCCTCATGCAACACTTACTGAAGGCCATTGGCATGTTTCAGTGAGAATAAAATTTCCAGATGACTGTAGTGGACAATTGAGGTTGTTTTTTCAGGGTTCAGAAATCACTCTCTTTTTCTCTTACATTTTTTTTTTTCCCTTGGTGAGAGTATATTCCTCATATTATAAATCACTGGAACATGGACTCTCATTTACATCTTAAGACACTATCTCCAGAGGGTGGAAGCAATTATTTCATAGCACCTTTCACCTTCTTCAGTCTATGAAATTTTAAATGCCTCCATCCATTAAGTGATTTTAAATTGATCTTCTCCCTTAACTCCCCAATCTTTCCTCTCAAGGTTATTCAATTATATGTGTTGCACTGGGTAATGCTCCATTAAGGGGTTTCATGATTTTGATCCAGCAATATATGTAAACCTTGGGTGAAGGAGAGGCTGCTGATGGTCTCCTGCTTTTATTTTTATTTTTGCTGTGCTAGCTTGTATAACCAGTGAACTCTGGTCTTTTCAAAACTCTATTACTTTTTACTTATTATTTGAACTGTTTGTTTTATCCAGGAAAACAAGATATAAAAGGTAGTGTTTGTTAAATATCTTGACCATAAGAAAAAAAAAAAAAAAAAAAAAAAGGAATTAATTCAAGGTTAAATATCCAGAAAGATATATTGTTAATTAATTCTAAAAGTTTCTGAGTAGCATTAAATGAGACACCTGCATCAAAGTTTCTCAATGTCCTCAAAACCATGAAACTCTGAAGTCACACTTCTACGTATTCTCCTTTTAAAACGTGATAGTTTCAGTTTGCTGCTGTACTACAAGGAAAAAAGCTCTGTGTACTGAAGCATTATATGCTTTCCTAAACACTCCTAAACACCTGCTTTCTAACTGAGTGTGAGCAAAATCAGTTTACTGTCTTAAGAAAATGTGCTGGATTCAAAATAGACAACCACATTTGCAGAAAGATGAAACTGTGTTCAATTTCACATATGCATAGGGAGAAACTTATGGCCTCACTGTTTTCACATTAATCTCCCAATTGATGATAATGGCTAACAGCATGTATAAGTGACTAAACATAAAGTCCTCTAGTTATCTTAAGATGCCACTGCAGTGGCGTTTGGCACTGTGACTTATTCCAGATATCTATCACATTGTTGCAAGTTGGATCACCATAAGGAAAAAGTAATAGGAAATCTACTTTGGGAGTGGGGATCATAGAGCTTGCCTTAGGACAGGTGCTGGTCTAGGGATTCAACCAATTGGTTGTACATACATACCACCAATTATGGCTAGGCACTATATCATATAATCCTATCATAGAAAGGCTTGGATTGGAAGGGACCTGGAGATCACCCAGTTCCAAACTCTCTTGCATGAGCATACCCCCATTAGAACAGGTTCCCAGGGCCTCATCCAGCCTGGCCTTGAACACTTGCAGGGATGGGACACCCACAACTTCTCTGGATGACCTGTTCCAGTGCTTCACCACCCTGTGAGTGAAGAATTTTCACCTAATATCTAATCAAGATCTCCCCTTCTTTTAGTTTAAAATCATTTCCCCTTGTCCTATCATTATCTGCCCAAGTAAAAAGTTGCTTTCCATCTTTTACATACATTCACCCACAGACTCCATTAGCATTGATGTAATAAAAGAAAACAAGGGCTACCCTAGAAGTTTAACAGTGCATAGATTCCAAGCATGTACTCATTTTAGTTTGGATGGCAAATACTCTGCAATGTTACATTGTGTTACAGGTAGTTAAAATGAATGAACAGCTCTCCTCTTAACCATGATTATTACCTATAGATGGAATCTAAGTGAGCACACGTATCCTTAACCTCAGTGGACTTTTAACTGGGTTGTCACTGACTCGACTTTATATGACCTGATTAAATGAATGCTGCATTTGGACCATGAAGCCTAGGTAACATGCACTCAGCTATTCAGTCCTTATTAGTCTGGGGATTCACAACTACAGATATCAAAAGTGACTACAGAGGTCAGAGGCCAGAGGAGTACCATTTAGGTACTTCTAGGTTTTGACTCACATTAAGTGAACAAAAAAAATGGCTTATAAACAAGCTGATTTCTTCCCCATCAACTGTTTGCAAGGCACTTTTTCCTACAGTGGAAATTAGACACAACAGATAAGAACACACATCCTCCCTCCAAATATTTTAGGTGACAGTTTGGAATCTCAGTGCATGCATTGCTCCATTAAAATGAAGAATTAAATCAGCAAATGGTAAGCCAAGTGTTTGGAAGTTGAGCATATACTCAGGATATTATCCACAGTATTATCAGAGGGATAGGAAAATTACCATCTTAAACTCTGCAGGTATGTCTGTTTCAGTTTGTCATAGCCATGTCTCATTGAAAGGACATTTTCTATGTCACTTACATGAATAGATCCCGTAGTCATTTTGAAATTTACATGGGAGAACAATTTCTAGTGACTTTTTGTTATATTAAATAATTTCCTAATATTGACAATTTACATATTTACCTGATATTTTGTTCCTTATAATTCCTTCTTTTGAGTCAAACTCTGGTAATTTTCATTGAGCCTCAGCTGATACACAAGTATTACAACTTATTTAAAGCAAATCAAAGATTCATTGATCCAGTGAGAATCGTATCTCACACAAAACAAGCTTGTTTCCCAGTAGCCAGTCATCATGCACAGCAATCTCTACCTGTGACAATTCACAGGGTCAGTATTTATGTGCCTCTTTCTCAAGCCATAATGGCACCATATTCATATGATGTTTTCACTTGTGTTTTTTGTTGTTGTTTTTTCTTTTGGCCCTTTCTTGCAGCTGTTGGTTAGTAGCATTTTCCTCTCATTTTGTTCCACGCAACCTCTTTGCACTGAATCCCAGATGCATGTGAAATGGCCACAAAAGAACTATCTGGGTTAAATGAGTACTAAACAGGTTTAAAATTAGTGCTTATTGTTTGGAAGCAGATGCAAGCTTCAAACAAATGCAAAACATCAATGCAAATGCAAAAAGGAGGGCAATTTGAAAATCAGATCCTAAGTACTTGATTCTATAGGTTGTTTTTTCTAGTAGTAATATCCAGAACAGTTCTGTTAATGTAATGGAAACATATTGAATAACTACTCTACCAGCATTTGTGTTTGCAGAGTTCATGAATCAGCAAAATAACTCAGGTTCTCTGCTATTCTCATTTTAATGAAGTTATCTCTACAAAGCTACTCTTTTAGAAGCTAGTAAACACTGCTGCACATCTCTACATTACATTTTACAGAAATTATTATTAGCTTACAGAGTTATTTTTTTGTTTGTTTTTCTCTGACTTTTGCACTATTTTTCTGGATATGAAGGTTAGTCATATCCAGAATCGTGGTCCTGAACATCTACAGTGCCAATGTCTAATGAATTCTATCTGTCCATACTAAATGCAAGTTGATGGCAGCCTATGACAGGAATGCTTATGCAGAATTTCTTCATATACACCATTGCCAAAATGTTTTATTTTTTTCTGCATTTCCATTCCTTGTCCAGCTGTCCAACTTGAGACAGTACCAAACAGTACTGTTGTGCCAGCATTTCAGGTAATGTCATGGAGAGGATTTGCTTTAGACATAAGCAAAGCAGCAGCTTTCTAGCATGGCACATGAATAAAAGCAACAAAATCATGGCCTAAAGTGAGAGAAGGAAATCTAAGTTCCACAGCTGTAGCCTCATTCCTTTGCTGAATCTGTGGAGACTCAGAGGCAGTGGCAGAACACTACTGTTTCATGCTATTCTTGCACTACATATGAGATGCCAAGATAGAGTGAGTATCCTGACTTAAGAACCAGAAAACCAAGGTTTTATTGCTGTGCTTTGTTTTGTGCTTGTCTTTTCCTCTGTCATGTTGCTGTTGCTGAGGGTGGTAGAGCAGGGAGGGAGATATGGGAAGATGGGTTGTGCAAGCTGACCATGGCATCCCCCTTCCAGTCACCTGGGGACACTTCATAGTGCCTAAAGTAAAGAGCAGGCACACTTGCCCAGGGTTTGCAAGGTAGCTGAATATAGGCACAGAGTAAGACTGGTTGGGGCCATAGCTGTTTGCATCAGGGGAAGAAATACTGACTCAGCCTCAGTTCCCCAAATCTGGAAGGAAGGAAATTTGAAAATGTTCAGCTCTCAGATGCATGCAGTTTGTCTTTGGACTTGTGAAGCATTAAACTGGCTCTAAGTACTGACCAGCAATAGAATCTGAAAACATCATAAGGCAGAGACCATCCAGAGCACCATTTGTGGAACTTCAAGTTGTTTTGGAAGCAATAGATGAAATGTAAACTCTGCTAAGTGGCATTCTCTGATGATATCGTTCAGCAGTGACTCAGTGGATTTTCTTCTGGGCCCTATGTGTTATATGCTTTCTGTATAGGAAGTCATTACAAAAAGTACTCTGGATGGAGGAATAAACAGCTTTCAGGTAGCATTAGACAACTAGCCTACATTGCTCACTACAACAGAACTACAAAAAGTTGTGTCCTGCAAGACTGCATAATTATCTACCCAGAAAGGTAGATTTGTCATTTGTTTTATAGTTGAAGCATTGTGCTGAGATGGCAATGAACTTTCTCTATTAGTCTATAAAATGCACTGAAAATCTGTCAGCATGCCAATTAAAATAGCAGTGATTTTGATGTGGATACCCAACCACTAAAATCAGAGCAGGGGAAAACAGCTAGTTTCAGAAATGATTCTGAACATATATTAGGTGTAAGGGCTTTTAGGACAGCATTTTGGGGGAACAAACAAACAAAAGAAATAAACAAACAAACAAAAACAGTGGAAAACCACTGGGAATAAATGGCTATTATTTCCCAAAGTGTTGTTGCCAGAAGCCTCGTGTGGCTTACAGTTGTCAGCAGATGCTCACTGGGATTCATTTTCAATGCCAACCACATCCGCTCCTTGGCTTTATCTATGTCACTACTATAGCTCTCTGTGGTAACTCTAATATTACCTCTGTTGCCTGCTCATTTGAGTTCTTTCAAATGGGATAGAAACTATATTTTTTGTCATTTTAACTGTTTATTAGTTTATAAATGCTACATTTTTGCAAGCATTCCCTTTTTTTTCTGTATTGGTAAATATCAGATCTGTGAATAGAAGTGGAAGCCAAAGGAAGAGACTGCACTTTCTTAAAATATGTCCAGTACTAGAATAAAATAAACATATTTGCCAGGATGTCTTATACTCACTTAACCCACATGATACACAACAGATAGTTCTTCAGTCTATACAAATGACCCTTTACAAATACTGTATCTATCTATCTATGTATCTATTTATCCATCCGCACACATATGCATACATAGAAAGAGAGAAAGAGATATGTTTTATAGATATTGCAGATGTTTTGGTTGCAAAAGTAAAAACACAAAGAAAGGGAATCAGAAGAAAAAATACAGGATATGGAAAAGTTATTGTTTAAAAATATATTTAAAATATTTTTAAATAAAGCATCCATCATATTTTGAGACAAAGAAGTCCTGGCAGGAAAAAAATATATATAACCATAACTAGAGAAAGCAGATAAATATTAATATAAATATTATTTTTATTTTATCATGACTATTATTAGAGAACTGTTGATGAGTAAAATCTTAATTCAGTGTATTGCGGGCACAGATATATTTCCCATTATCACAAAAAAACCTACAATTGTCAGATTTCTGTGTATTGAGATGATTGTGTTGCATAAAGTAACATTAACTAAGACAACTATAAAAGAAAGAAAAGCAAGAGAAGCAAATTAAAATAGTAGCCTTTCAGACATTATCATGAATAAATTTATTTTTTAAAATGTGAAATTAGAAGTGATTCTACTTGGATAACTGGACAAGGTCACAGACCTGTTTTTTTTCCTCCATTTTTAGCAGTATGAAATAGAAAAAATGAAGTATAAAATTCAGAAGAAAACAAGTCCCCTCATTCTTTCCAAATCCCCTGCAGTTTTTCACTAGAGAATGATTTTGACATAGTGCTAGTCATAGAAATGTGTCAACACCATTACAGTGTCCTATTGAAGAGCTTTATGTGCATTTTAATGAAAGGAATAATGAATGGCTAAATGCACCTTCCCTACTTTATTGTTTTGTAACAGTGAAACGAATGTGCTCAGAAGTAGCTTTTAAGGTTCCATTTGTCCTTGCCTACAATTTGTTGTTACCTGCTGGCAAGTCATCCACCCCTGGAGACAGTCTATAAACCAGGCCCGTGTTTGCACCTGAAAGCTTTTTGTGCAGTTGGTCTTGAGCAGCATCTAGGTAGGCATCACCAATAGCTGAGGTCTCTGGTGTGCTGACCTGTGGTAGTGGACATGTGCTGTGGAACTCCACAGTCCAGCAATAAACTTGTAAAAGCAGTGGACCCTTAGGGTCTACACAGCAACCTACGTGTGCTGTAAGAGAATATGGCTTTTATAGAAAATATGGCTTACTCCCTAGGTCTTTACGGAGTTATAAGACATCAGATCAAGAATATGAACTTTACAGAAGTGCTTTCTTATGTACGGTTACCCACAGAGACCTCTTGAAGGTCTTTTAGCTCCCAGTGCTGGTAAGAAAGGCACAACAGAAACAAAGTTTGCGACCAATATTTTTTAACCTAAAGTTACATGAGCTAGATTTCTGTGCTGTGGGTAAGTCTCCTTATAAGAAGCCACATCATCAGCAACAAGATATAGAAGCTGGGGCAAGGGAAATTGAGAGGGAAAACAAGAGACCACAAGCAAAATTCTGACAGAATATAAGGAAAATAATTGTCACAGAGGGAGTGGGTAAGCACTGGGAGATGTGCCTGTGGAATCTCCACCTTGCAGATACTCAACAGTCTGCTGGACATGTCCCTGAGCAACAATGTCCAACCACAAAGGTGGGCCTGCTTTGAACCTGAGGTTCACCGGATAGTCTCCAGAAGTTGTTGTCAACATGAATTATCACTCCGGATATTGAGAGTACAGTAGAACAGAATGCAACCAGGTTGCTATTTGCACTGATCATCAATGTGGGGAGAATGGCACACAAAACTTAATGATAGCAGAACATTTGTTATTTCTCCTCAGATCTTAAAAAGTAAATACAGAAAAATTGGCTGGACTTCTCTCTTTCAGGACCCGGATATGCCCAGAAATATTTGTAAAAGGTGACTAAACGTTACAGAGGCAAAGACATACATTGCGAGTGCTGCCTGGATTAATATACTCAACATTTAGCATTGGTCTCAGTGATACAGGATTCATGACACTGAGGATGAAATTGGGATTTGGCATATTCCTGCCGTACAGTAACATAACCAATGTAAGTGAATCACCATACATCGAATTTCTTCATTTTGTTCACTACAGTTTCATTCAGGCATCATTTAATTTGTGGATTCTCTTTTTGAAGGCACTAATTTAATTGAAAGTATTGAGGGAGGACTTGCCCTGTTACAAGCACAAGTTTATAGAGAGCAGGTTGGACTGAAAATATGAATGTTCAAAACTGTTGATTGTCACAGAGACACTTCAGCTGAGAGACAGCTAACATAGCAACACCAAGTTGCAAATGAGCCAGCAATGTGCCTTTGCCCTCTCCCCACATCACTGCAGTAGCCTGTCTATAGGAGCAGTATTAGGTATTTGGGCACCTGCTAACATATGCATGTCTGTTCACAGATTATAACACACAGCTGTAGGGGAGAAATAAAATGCTCTGTGAAGAGAAATATTTTCCCAATGTAGTCCTATTTTTCATTTAAGACGGTGAAAACACACACCAAGAAAATAACTCTCAGAATACTAAATACATACAGATAAACTGGGAACTCTAGACTATGTGTATCTAAACATTGGCAGACAACACCAAAGAAGTTGCTTATAAAGGTTCTGAAACATCAGAATCATTAAAAAAAAAAAAGCACTAGGATACAGGCTTTGGCATGACAACTGTTTTCATAACTAATGATGCTAATACATTTATACAAACCTCTTTACCTTAAGCATCTTAATACAAATTATATTATTCTTCACAAAAAGGTTTGTGTAGCCATGCAGACAATCCAGTCTTGAAATCAAGATTTGCCTCAGATCATCCAAGCAATTTTAATTGCTATAAGATCTCTGAATCATTAGGTATGCTATATTTGGCTTCTTTATTCATAGCGAATAGAAGAATATTGGAATGCTTTCAAAGACCTAAACAGTCCATTTTCTCTACTTCAGTCACCACTTACAGACTCTTCACTTAAATATAAAAAACTAATGAAAACTGCAAAGCAGGAGGGATTGCCATTTAAGTAACCATACACTAGTGTATGTACATACAATTCCTGATGCTGCAGTTCTAGACAGGACTGTACAATCTGCCTTGGACAGATTATTAACTCATGTTGACCTAGAACAAAACTCACCCCCAAATTTACTTAGATGAAAACTGATATTATTATATTTTTTTTAAAAAATCTATATATATTTACATTTAATTCTGATATAACTTCATACTGTATAGGAAAAGTGAGCAGACACATAGCGTCAGCATGGTAATCACTTGAACATGTTATAATTGATTAACAAGAAGCACAGGTAACAAAACAAACAAACAAACAAAAACAAAACAAAACAACAACATTTTTTTAAAATAACAATAATTTTTTAAAAAGCAACAGCAGCATGGTTAGATGTCAGGTTTCAAGACTGTATTTGCATCAAGGATGTGTCCTTTGGAGAATGAAATTCAAATCCAGTTGAAGACAACAGCTAAATTTACCAGAGGTAAAAGATGGAATGGGAATTAGAAAAGCTGAGAGGGAATTTGAGGAACAGATATAGAAAGACACACAAAGACAAAATAACACATTATGTAAATACCTGTGAAGCAGGATGATTTTGAGAAAATCAGTGATTCTACTGGGTTCTTAGGGAATAAAAGGAGCAGTGGGGATGAAGACACTGCAGAGCTGTTAAATATTTTCTTCACTTCAAGCTTGTAAGAGAAAATACCTGTTGTTCTCATGATATAAAGAAGAGGCACTGCAAGAAAATAAAGGTTTTGAGATTTTCTTTCAGAGATTTTAAAATTAAATACATTAAATATAAATATAAATATAATAATTAAATACATTAGTCTTGAGCCACCAAAGACCCAAGACTTGATTCATGATGTATGACAGAATTAGTGGTGATTAATTGATGCTTCATCACCTCTCTCAGGAAAAAGTAGTCCAAACTTGAGACCCTTACAGCTTTGATCTAAGGGGCCATTGATATTTTGCAAGGAAATTTAATGGTCCTGCCTTTCTGAGATGTCCAGTACATACCTGTGCTTTTTAAGAGAAGATAAACTTGTCCCTTGATCACCCCTCACAGATCTCTTGCTGCTTCTTCTACCTGCACAACCTGTCACGGACTACTTGACGACAGACTTTGAGGCAATAAGGGCCACTGGGACTGAGGTTAGACCATTAAGGAAATGTCTCTGTTCTTCTGATATATCAAGGGGAAGCTCTATTTTTGTAGAGCTTGTCTGATTGACTGACACTAGGATGAGTTTTCAGCCCATCAGGGAGACATCATGAGATTTTTTGAGAAAAAAGCAGCTCAGAAAAGTATGTAGACTGAGAGACGCCTACTTGATATCAGACTTATCTTCTGAACCATCTCATGTGACTGATCAGGGTGTTTAGCAATTCAGAATCTGGCATGTCCATTCCTGATTAGGCTATACAAGCCCTTGCCTTCTCAGTGTTTTCAGCTCAATTCATTCTAATGTGAATTTAAACTAAAAAAAGGAGGGGTCCTGTTTCTTTTTTAATAAACTGACCCTGTTTATTCTTTGTCTGTGTTGGATCGGTGCCAGGAGGAGCTACCATGTCCCTTGATATCAGTGAGAGAGGAGAGTACTGAGTTCCTCTCAGGTGGCCGAATCCCACTGCAAAGCCAGCTCCCACCATAGCATCCCAAATGCTGAACAAAATCATTTTTATTATATTAATGTGTACACCTGCTTGGGTCTCCTTCCTGTTAGTTTGTAAATAGGTGATGGTTACAAGTTTATTACTACTCTGTCAGACAGAGGGAGAAATTATTTCATGTTCAGTATGGTTTAAACTGTGTCATCTCATTTATGCCACCAGAATGTCTGCTTGCTCTTGTGAGACCGGTCATCTAGGGATTCTTTCAAAGGTGAGCCTGGCAGCACAGTCTCTCTTGAACTTATGTTCAAGTATTTCATCTCTTCCTCCTCTTCCTTAAACAAAGAGCCAGTAGAACATGATATAACAGTTGTGTGCCCACTATGTGACCTCACCTTTGACTGGCAATGTACGCAAATATGATTTTTTTTTTTTTCCAGTATAAATTTTATTATTTTTACATGCTGGATTTTTTTAAGAGCTGCATTGAGAACACCTCCATGAATGTGTTCAAGACCAGATTAGACGAGGCCCTGGGTAACCTGATCTGGTGGGAGAGCATGGAGGGAGTTTGGAACTAGATGATCTTTAAGGTCCCTTCCAACCCAAGCCATTTTATGATTCTGTGATTATAACAAGATTGTGTGAAGCACATTGACACACATGTAGTGTGTATCACAGAGCATGGAGCACATTGATACCTGTGACTGTGTTACAGAAATAGACATTAATGGAAGTCTATATAAAGTAACAAAATAATTTCACTGTGTAGTCTGAATAGCTCAAAGGTCCTACAAGAACATTCAGAAGTTAAAGACAGTGACAATTAAGTCTTCGCTTCACCATAACTTGCATTTAAGTGAAGAAATATGTTTCTTATCCCTTCTTTGTCATTGATGCTGTTTCTGTTTAATGTCTTCTACTATTATGGAACTTTTAAAGTTTTGGATATCTTTGTCTCCTCACATTAAATGACAGCTTCAAGAAGCAGTTTATGAATCTGCAGTGAGAGTAAATCCATTTGTAACAAACAACAAACTCCATTTGTAAAAGAAAGAAGCCTGAAATACCATTCTAGTAAGCAAGTAAATCAATAAATAATAAAAATAATGCTTACAAGGTTATAAATAGGCTTCAAAGTAAACACTCCATTAAGATGAATGGTACAGTTTGCACTCCTCTTAGAACTATTGATTCAGTCTGGATGCCTGTAGATTCATGAAAATAGCACTGCAGCATCCACATTTCAGGTTTTCTTTCTACCAAGAAGTCATATCTTTCAAAACAACAAGAATTTTAAATGGTCCAAAGCAATTTTCAGAAGTTGATGAATATATTTTTAGCTTTGTTATTAAATAGTGAGGATTTTGTTCCCTGTATTAAGATTCTGCCACTTAAGTAATAGTTACTGGACATTAAAAAATATATATTAAATTAACATGGAAGAAAAAAGTGCTCTTATTTAATAGTACATTCTTACACTATTAGATGACACCTCTAATAGCAACTTTGAGAAAATTCTGTTGTTGACAGGCATTTATACCTTCATTTGTATATATACAACCCCTTTCTTATTTAAATTATGTTACTTGTAGACTATCTGAATTCATCCAACAGATGTCCCTTTGATAGATCAATTTTTAACAAGATAGAAACTTGTATCTCATTTAAAACTGTGGTAGTCTTCTGTTTGTAAGTTTTAATTTGGTATTAAACATGAAAATGCTATCTCTTAGAAACAGAGTTGCAGATGAGACAGTTTTCAGTTAGCCAAATTTGTTCACACCAGTCATTTTCACTGTGGATCTAAAGACAGGTAAGAAGAATGTAGTCATGCCATTCTGTCATTGCCTAGAAAAATGCCTTCCAGTTGCAAGTTCCTTTTTGGTCATTCAGAATCCTCTCTATCTAAAAATATGTCAATGACAGGGTATAGATACTAATTTCCAAAAAGACTTTTCTCACAAAACACGAACTTCAAGAGTTGATGGAACCTCCTTTATATTTTGTAATGAAAGTATACTCATTTTGAACATTAGAGTTCTTAATGGAGATGAGTTCTGAAGTGACATAATATATTATTAAGTCAACAATTTCTTTCAGTGCTAGACCATCTCTCCTTATAATTTGATCACAGTGGAATTTTATTTGTCATCTAAATTGTATGTAGACATACAGGGAGAGTCTTCAAAGAACCAGCATGTCTTTTTTTTTTTTTTTTTTTTACTTCAAAAAAAAGGAGATTGTCCATAGGGAAGATACAATTAGTGATAACTTCCTACAGAATGAAATCCAGCTAGATATCCCTTGAACTGGACAATAATTACAAGACATTTCAGCCCACCACCTTCTGAGAATCTCCCGGTGACTGCTTAGGTTATGGTTGTAAGGATGGGGATGTGTGTCTTTCACACAGAACTAAATAAACTCCCACACCGACTGGAATATTTTGTAATGTCTCATGTTCTCAATGGTTTCCAGAAGCACACTATTGTCAGGTTTCTCTGCCTTGCTCTATCTGTCCCCCTATAAGCTGTATCAGTCCTAAATTTAATCTCTCTTTTTACATGTAGTGGTGTCTCCTGTTAGAGTGAGTATATATCTTACCTGGTGTTACCAGTGTTATCACAAAATCCACATTTCATGGTGACCTGTGTTTTTATTTTTGATTGTCATCATTATTCTTCCATATGTGATTGATTCAGTGGGTCTTACTCGAAGAGGAGACTGATTAAGAATATAAAGTATTGAAGCCAAAGCAATGCAGTCTTAGACAGGAGTGGGAGTGCCATACCAGTGAACTGGAAGGAACATAAGACCACTCCTTTCTGCTACAAAAGAGATAGGCTTGAGCTAAGTGCTAAATGACTGGTTTAGATTTCTATTGGTAGCCATCCAGCATTCACAAGAATACAGTTGTATCTTGAGCAGCGATCAAAACTAGTGGTCCATAAACTTTCTCTTTAGTAATTCACAGAGCACCTGAGCAGCATTCACAGTGTATTTGTGGTTGGAGTTGAGCTGTTATGACCTAATTTAATTTTTAAAATGTTTGTCTTTTAATACAGTATCTTTAAATCACTTCTCTTATACAATGTCTCTTTGAAAAATATATCTCAAGGAACCCTTCTCTTCTTTATAAATCCCACCAAATATTTTGGTTTAAAGCCAATACTTGTTTTTTTTTGAAATAGGTTAAGACAAATTCTAAGACTATAATTTATAATTAATCTATAATTTATAGTCAGCATATTTTATTTAGTTCATTCACTCTATATTTCCTCAATTTATATATGAGTAAACTTACCAAACCTAAAAAAGACATGTCTTTGGTTTGCAAGTCTTAAAGAATTATAAATATGAATTCAGCCTTATGAAAGACTCATTGTCTTTAATCTGCTCTAGAATTTAGGTATTGGAGAGAGATGGCCTTGCTTACTTATATGGACTACCTTGCTAGCAATACACTGGAAAATGTTCCTGTGACATTTAGAGAACTATATCATATTGCATCTCAATTTCTGTCCAGAATCCTGTAGTATGTCATATGGGGTCCATGAGCCCCAATTGTGTGAATTGAGTGCTTCTCCTTACCAATTCTGATGAGTTCTGATGACTTAGATGCACAGTTTTCCTTTCCTTTGTGAAAATAGCTCTGGCATGGGAAGAATAAAAGTACATGTACCATAATATTTTCAACATACACCAAATATATATATATATATATATATATATCTGAGGGTTTATTTCCTTAATCTATTACCTGAATCCCCATTTCTGTCCCAACAAGTTCTTTTAAAAACTTATACTGCTTATGCTCTGCTTTATGCAGCAGAGCAGCTCCTGCTCATCTGCTTGGTGAAGGCAGCCAGTACTGGAGAACAGGGCAAGCAGATCTTTGGCATGAAGCTCTCTGGGACGGAGAAATCTCCATAGCTTAGTGGAAAGCACAGCAGATGTTCCTGGTAGAAGAATGAGGAAAAACTTTGTAAGAAGTCCTCATAAAGATGTCTTTTTTCTAGGGACCTGCTTGCAGTTTTCTCAACTTCTGACTATTTTTAAAAGAATGTTGATAAGGAATTTATTATGGGGATCATGTAGATATGAACATTGTGTTCTGCTAATGGAACTTCAAGGATGTTCTTTTGCATCTTGTCTAAGAGGACAAATACATCAACTTTATAATATACTCAATCTGTAAAAGCATTTGTCCTTAAAACTCCGGTCTCCTCACAAAGACAGGTCTCTCGTTAATGGAATCAATTAGTAGAGTTCAACATACCAGCAAATGAGAGCAAACAAAGCCAACAAAATCCTCTTTTGCTTTAGGTTTTTATTTTTAATGCAACCTGTTGGTTCTTGCCTTTCAGACCCATCTCCCTTTACTTGCTGCGTGTTTCACTGCCATTATGTCTAAATTAATGATGTATTTGGCAGTCAGACAACTGATCCAGTTGGCTGCAATGTCACAGCTTGAAAATACTCATCAGTCCTGCAGACTACTCATTTTTTATGACTGACATCAACACAACCATTCAACAGCATGCATGCTCCTGCTCTCCCCACACACTCCTTTGCACACAAACAAGAGCTTTTACATTCATGTGGTGAATATATAGTCATGCTGAGTTAGTATGGGGAGCTCCACTGCAGATGAGTGGTGAGAGAATCCTTGCAGCTGGCTCTGGGACCCCAGGCTACAAGTTACACAATCCTTTCTAGCATAAGACAAGATATATTTTCAGAAGGGGAGCTTTCTTAAGCGGGGATCCTAACATAGTTGTATTTCTAACAACTTGGCTGTAGCAAGAAAAGAGAAAAAACAAAGCTATTCATACCTGAGTCTATGGCACTGACTCAAAAATAAAAGGATTCACATGCCTTGCAATGCTAAAATGGGCATCTCTCTCTCCCACTATACAGATTATTAATTACAATAACCAGAATAGACTCCTGTGAAATTCCATCCAGTTCAGCCTTCCATTTTGACAGTGAATCATCACTAACTACTCTATAAGAACAGTTTTCAAAATCATTTTATAAACACCCTTTTTTTTTCTATATGTATATATATATATGTATATATATATATATGTATATATGTATATACATATTGTTTATGTAAATGTCATATGAGACAGCATCAGAAGTTTTACTAACATCAAGAAAAATAGTATGTTGTTTCTCTTCAGTCAACAAGGTTGGTTATCCAATTTGAAAAGGAGATCAGGCTTGTAAGATATGATTTGTTGTTGGCAAATCTATGGTGACTGTGGATCATTTCCTTACCTTTCGGTTGCTTACTAATATTTTGTTTGATTAATTATTATTGTTTTAGAAACTGAAATTAGTCAAGTGGTCTATAAATTCCTCCACAACTTGTGTTTTTCAAAGATAGAAACCCTTGTCCAGAGTCAATTTCTTGGCTGTTCATTCATTCTTCCCAAGTTCTCAAAGATGCCTGAGAACCCATAAGATTTCATCAGTCAGTTCTTTAAGTACCTTCAGAGAAAATTCATCAGGCTTTCATAACTGAAAATCTCTCATTTCTGTTCCTCCTGTTTTAGAGGCTGAGATTTTAGATTTTTTGCTTACTTTTTTTTTTTTTTTTTTTTTTTTTTTTACGCAGCTGGAGTTAGGTGTATTAGTTACCACATCAAAACTGACATCTTTAATGAAGTAGAAAATTTTCCTTTGGTTATTTTCCTAGAACCTTTAATACTTAAGCACTGATACCATAGGCAGGAAAGCTAAATGTATTTTGCCCTAGGACAAGTGGAAACATCTTGGAAAAAAAAAAAAAAAAAAAAGTCGCTTTTAAATTCCTTATTCTTCATTCTGCAGTTATTTTTTCTTGAGCTTTTAGTTTGGCTATGCATTTGCAAAAGTATTTTCATGAATATTAAATTCTAATTAGTCACAAAATCACACTTTGGCTTACAAGTAAAATATTTTTTTTTCTTTTTTCTTTTTTTTTTTCTTTCCTTTTTTTTTTTCCCCCCAGCATATAATATGTTGATTATTAAAGCACTCACAGCACAGCTCTTATCTGTATATCAATAGGATGATGTCTGGTGATGATGATGATGATGATGATGATGATGATGATGATGAACAGTGGTATCATCTGAACCAGTAAGTTTAAAACAATTCAATAATACAAGAATGTAACAGATTAAGGCCTATGAATATCTTTCTCTGAAATATGTACTATTAGATTCTTTTAGATATATAATTGATTGGATTCCACCAATATGCCAATTCCTTTTACATTGTTAGCAACAAAATCTCATCAAATATTCTTCGCTTCAAGAATGCTGCAATACTAAACATCTAACAGAGAGAGTGAGAAGTTCTCTGAAAACTCATTCACAAGATGAGAAGTCTGAGAATAGCAAATGAGACCACCCATGCTTCATACTCAAGTTTGAGAGCTTTGCAACAAGAGAGCTTACTTTCTTACTTTAAACCTTTTATTACCATTGAGTGTTGCTATGCAAATCAGGGCTTACACAGGAGAAGCAGAAACTAATGTGAGAATTAAATGCATTGGTTCTAAGACAATTTTTCTGACTTTACATGCCTGATCATTTAGAATGATAACAAAATTAAAATTATGCATGAGAAAAGAGGTAGTCTGTGTTAAATGTCTGAAAGTCTTTCTAATTGCAAAAAAAACCATCATCAACCTTTCTGATTCACACAATAGATGTATCCTTTGCAGGCCTCTGGAAGAAATATTTCAGCCTTCTTGTAAAACATAATTATTTTGTTCACTTCGAGCTTTGTCAATATTTATTTCCAATTCTTCTATAACTAAGCATGCTTTTCAAAATAAGCTGATTTTCATAAGATCAGAGAACCTCCTTGAAGCATTTTTTTTTTTTTTTTTTTTTTTCTGGGAAAACAGCTGTTGAGAATAGAAATGCAAAAGATCTGGCAGCTATTGAAAAAGGTGACATGAAAAACACAAGAGGAAACTATGCTGGCATGGAAGAAAGTAGGAAGCAGAGCAAGATGAAAATGGAAATTCTTTGAAAATCAAAAGACAAGTAGGAAAAACAATATATGACCGGTTATTAGTGAACACCTTTTACATTTCACTCCAAGCAATGATTTACTCACCTACCACTGAAACTGATTAGCAAGCATGAAGGCAGTAACCTGTAGCAGTGCAACAGTCATGAACAATAAGGGGTTCTTTCCACCACTCCAGTAAGACAAATTAGAGCGCCTCCATCTATACAAATAGGATGTGTACAATGAGAAAATGTAAGAAAGGAGGGTAAAATTAGAAATGTTAAATTGCAAATGAATTAATATCTGTTAAGGACATTAAAGTCAATAAGGATGTGTATTTGAAATCAGAAGATAAAAGAAAATATAAGATCATCATATAAGATAAAAGAAAAATAAGATAATAGGGGAGAAGAGCAAATAACAGACACTAAAAAAGGTGAAACTTCCAATATTTATTTTCTTTCAGTCTTCACACACACACACAAAAGATTAACTGAGTTAATTTAGAAAAAGAACAGTGTAGAGGCCAGAACAAAGGAGTAGGTTAAGTATTATAGCTATTACAAATGCTACAAGTTAGTGGGTCCTGCTGAAATTCACCACTGAGCACATAAAGAACCAGCTAAAGCAATATTTAGGACACTAGATCTACCTTTGACAATTTGAGGAGTTTTGAAAAGGATTCAAAAGCCTGCAGAGGAGTCAGCCTCGTACCTATCACAAAAATGAGGTAGTAGGAACATAGCCTAATTCAGTGTCAAAAGCAATATTAGACAAGGAATTAAATAATAAATGTATAAGCATCTTGAGGATATTAAGGTGATTAAAACTGCCAACATAGATTTGTCAAGAGTACATCATGTCAAATCAATCTACCCTCTTCTTTCAGAAGGACAACTGCTCTGTTGATGGAACAAGACACTAATACCTGTGATATACCCATATATTGGTAAGGATTCTGAGATTTTTTCTGCATATCTTGGTAAATATAAATCACAGAAATACAGTCTAGAGAAAATCACCATCAAATAGATGCAAAACTGGCTGAAAAAAAAATAGATTTAAACAACAACTGTCTAAAATGCATTGTCAGCATTGGAAAGCTTTGAGCAGGATTCTGCACTGAATTAACCTAGACAGAGTTTGATTCAAAGTGTTCATGAATGATTTGGGTGACAGAACAGAGAATACACTTAAGATATTTGTGGTGACATAATGATAAACAAACAAGGGAAGACCTTATATCAGAAATCAAATTGATCTTGATACATTGGACATCAAACTTGCTATTCAATAAGGATAAATGCAGAGGAATACAACAAAAAGAGACCTCAGACACACACAGAATGAAAAACCAAAGAGACAGCAATCTATCTGAAAGCGACCTGCTGTTACAGCATTTTGCTCACTGAATATATGTTACAACAACCTAGGGGGGAAGCATATCTAATTTGGGATGAAACTCAGAGGAGTGTCGGAGGTAAAAAAAGCAATGCACTTCCACCTCCATTCAGTCAGGCATCTACTACACCATGATGTTCCATTTGCTTAACAGGCTTTACACAAAACACAGTTTAAGGGCAAGACAGAAGACAAAACAACAATAAAGATGTATGTTTTAGAAATACCAGAAAAATCTGAATGAAAAAAATAAAGCTAAGGAAGAGACACAGAAATCCTTCAATATGCAAAAGCTGGGAGAGCTCTGTGATGGGTAAACAGAGGCAGCTGTGGCAGATTGCTGGAGGCAGCTAAACTGCTGTGGGTTTGCTGTTCACAGTGCTGTGCCAGAGACCTAGAAAGAAAAGGGTGGCAACTGCTCTTGTTGCTGCCAAGAAAGGAGAGTTGGAACTATTCTGCAAAGAAAGATGAGAGCCCCAAAAGCAAGGGATCCACTCTCCAGAACTGGGACAGGAGCAGCATATTGTAAATATGGTCTGGTGTCAGTCTCTCACCTGGAAGGTTGACTGGTCTTCAATTTTCCATCATGTCTGCACTTCTGAGAGGCTTTGAGCTGCACTGTAATAGGCAGTTTTGGAACACACTGAAAGCAGTTCTTGATGCCTACCCAGGGAAAGATAATGAGAATTCAGTAGCTTTACAGCAGAACAGGTTTAGACATTATGGAAAATATATATTAGCATCTATAATTAGGTGTGTTTGTTGTCTCTTTGGGAAGGAAGACAAAAAATGACCTGACGACTCTTTCTATCTGATTGTTATTAGTCTATGTATCTTTCACTATGTATCCAGGTAAAACTGTGAAAGCAGCACATTGCACTATGTGCTGTTGCTGACTTTCAGAGCTCCTTTTCACAGCTCTGGGACAAATGACTGATAGGATAAAGTTCACTATCATTTTTAGCTAGGATTATATGGTGTGTGACACCAGCCCATAGAAATTGTTTCTGGCTTCGCTCTCTGGCATCAATGAGCAAGTGCTAAGTCATACATCTGTTTGGGAATGCAATCACATTATTATCTACTGACAGAGAACATAATCAACTAATTTCGGCCTTGGAATAAATGGATAACCATTTATTATAAATGGATAACCATTCTCTGTTACCCTCTGAAGAAGCCTCCTTGTCTCCATTACTGCCATATAGGTAAATTAAACTCCTCAATTTATATTCTCCAAATTAGTTAAAATAATTTAAAATAGATGGAGTTAACCATTTGGAAGTTATTTCTAATAACTAAGCTATTAGTAATCATTCCTAGGGCTCTTTATAATCAATGCTGGATTGTTTCTCAGTGAATATGCACATCTCCTTGCTATTACTTCAGTGGAGTAATACTGAGTTAAACCAACTGAGGATTTGGCCCACAATATCTCAAGGGTACTTCCTTTTAATTTAGCAATAATTACACCCTAGGCTAATATACTAGAAGGTCCTTGGCCTTTGAATTAATGAAATAATACCAATGTGGCCCTCAGAATCAATTTATTAAGCAAAGACGAAAATTATTACTTCACAAACAGGAAGTAACCTCAATTTATTATAGTAAACTTCATTGTGTACATAAAGAGGGGAAAAAAAAAATGAGGAGATGAACAAGTAAGAAGATAATTTTTAATATTATTTTCTATGGTTCTTATCTCCCTTTTTTTCTGATAACACAAACCAAAAGTATAAACCAGGGGCACATACACGTGCGCACATTTACACACACAAACAGATTAAATGAGTCCCAGATCCATCAACTACTAAAGGCCTCATAGAATTATTTAAAATGCTACAAAGGGATGAGAAGAAATGTAAGTTCTCCCATCCATGGGAAGAAATACATCTAAGTCTATACTTATAATATAGCCTAAGAATGTATGTGTTCCATCCTCCCAGTGAATTTGTAGAGAAGCTGAACTTGTCATTTTAGTACAAGGACCTAAACAACAAGAGCAGCTCCTCTGTTCTAAAGTTCTCAAGGAAAATTGTTTCATCACCTTTTCCCCTTTTCACCTTTCAAATTAAAAATTAAATATTTAATTTTTAGAGAAGAGTCCTGCCAGGAAGAACAAGCAGACTAAAATAATATTGTCCTTATTTCTCATTTTCTTACACCAAACTAATTTTACTATATGACTATCACACAACTGTCAGCATGGGTTTATTGAAGGCAGATCCTGCTTGACGAACCTGATCTCCTTCTATGACAAAGTGACGCGCTGGGTGGACGAGGGAAAGGCTGTGGATGTGGTCTACCTTGACTTCAGCAAGGCTTTTGACACCGTCTCCCACAGCATTCTCCTCAAGAAACTGGCTGCTCTTGGCTTGGACTGGTGCACGCTTCGTTGGGTTAGAAACTGGCTGGATAGCCGGGCCCAAAGAGTCGTGGTAAATGGAGTCAAGTCCAGTTGGAGGCCAGTCACTAGTGGCGTCCCCCAGGGCTCGGTGCTGGGGCCGGTCCTCTTTAATATCTTCATTGATGATCTGGATGAGGGCATTGAGTGCACCCTCAGTAAGTTTGCAGATGACACCAAGTTAGGTGCGTGTGTCGATCTGCTCGAGGGTAGGAAAGCTCTGCAGGAGGATCTGGATAGGCTGCACCGATGGGCTGAGGTCAACTACATGAAATTCAACAAGGCCAAGTGCCGGGTCCTGCACCTGGGGCGCAATAACTCCAAGCAGAGCTACAGGCTGGGAGATGAGTGGTTGGAGAGCTGCCAGGCAGAGAAGGACCTGGGAGTGATGGTGGACAGTCGGCTGAATATGAGCCAGCAGTGTGCTCAGGTGGCCAAGAAGGCCAACGGCATCCTGGCTTGTATCAGAAACAGTGTGACCAGCAGGGCTAGGGAGGTGATAGTCCCCCTGTACTCGGCTCTGGTGAGGCCGCACCTCGAGTACTGTGTTCAGTTTTGGGCCCCTCGCTACAAGAAGGACATCGAGGTGCTTGAGCGGGTCCAGAGAAGGGCGACGAAGCTGGTGAGGGGCCTGGAGAACAAGTCCTACGAGGAGTGGCTGAAGGAGCTGGGCTTGTTCAGCCTGGAGAAGAGGAGGCTCAGGGGCGACCTTATCGCTCTCTACAGATACCTTAAAGGAGGCTGTAGTGAGGTGGGGGTTAGCCTATTCTCCCACGTGCCTGGTGACAGGACGAGGGGGAATGGGCTTAAGTTGCGCTAGGGGATTTTTAAGTTAGACGTTAGGAAGAACTTCTTTACTGAAAGGGTTGTTAGGCACTGGAACAAGCTGCCCAGGGAGGTGGTGGAGTCACCATCCCTGGAAGTCTTTAAAAGACGTTTAGATGTAGAGCTTAGGGATATGGTTTAGTGGGGACTGTTAGTGTTGGGTTAGAGGTTGGACTCGATGATCTTGAGGTCTCTTCCAACCTAGAAATTCTGTGATTCTGTGAACTGAACACATATCAGCTTAGAGTTCACACAAAGAGAAACAGGATCTGTCAAAACCAAAGGAAAAGTACCTGAGTCTTACTCACTAAACACTATATCAAAAAGGAGAGTTCCAGGAAATGGATTTTTAACTTTTTGGTCAAGTAAAGTGCTTTATACATTAAGTTATACACATAACCCTAAGATGATTATTTCTAATTTTCTTCTGTTTGCATCTGAATTGCTCATTATAGACTTTCATACAAAAACTGTAAAAGGAGAATTTTGTCCAAAGCGTTACATAGTTAAGTGGTATTTCCCTATTCTATATGAAAATGTTTACAACACTTCCAAAGAACAATTTTTGAAGACTCCAGGTGAATGAATTTTGAAAATATGGCAAGTAGTGTCAATTTGTATCACTAGACCATCAAACTAGAACGACACTGTTATTACAAATGATATTTGGATTAACATAAGACATAAAATCATGCCATTGAAAGGAAGTGAATGCTGGATTAGTACAGGAGCTATAGGAGTTTGAAATTTTCTGGAGGGATGAATTTATACACATTTTTGAAGAGGACTGGGTTATGTGATAATTTTGCTTTATGGGGTTGCTAAATTTGTGGTTTCACATCTTAATATACACTTGGGTAAAAATAAACTATTCCAGCTGATTTTTTCACTTGGTTTTGAATTAAGAGAAATCTAGGTAATCGTAGAAAAGAGGGCAGATGAATCCTACAAATATTATAACCAAAGAAATAACGTGTATGAAGTGTTCTGAAACATAGAGTATTTTGCAAAACATAAAAAAAAAAAAAAAAAAAAAAAAAAACTTATATGTATGCTTTACTGGGCAAAATTTCATATGCTTTTCTATACTTGTTGCATCTAAGCAGACACATAAACATAGGGAAAAATTATATATTCACATGCAGACCTAGATATTCCTTTTAAATAATTCTAGAGATTTGTCCACCTGCATTCTTTGAGGATCTGTCCATTACATAAATAGTCTCACTGTATTTACCTTGCATACCACGAGAAGGCAATATTGCTAATCATAATACTTACTTTATTTAAGCATAGCACAGTCTTTCCCATGAGCAAACACGATTCAGTTCATGATTCAGTTCATGCCTTTTCATTTAATAAAAAAATTAGGAAAGACCATGAGTGGTTGTTGTAAATCAATATGTAAGTGAAGAATTGTGGTGGTTTTGCTCAGCTGGGCAGCTGAGCTCCACCACAACCACTTTCTCACTCTCCCTCCTCAAAGGGAAAGGGGGAGAAAATATGATGAAAAGGGCTCAAGGGTTGAGATAGGGACAAGGGAGATCACTCAACAATTATCATCATGGGCAAAACAGATTCAGCATAGGGAGATTCATAAAATATACTGCCTATCAATACCAGACTAGAGCAGTGAGAAACTAAAAACACACTGAAAATACATTCCCCTTCTTCTCTGCCCTCTCCCTGAGTGGTGCTGGGGAATGGGGTCAGTCCCTAAGGTTTTGTCTCCACCGCTCCTTCACAGTCACTCTCTGCCCCTGCTCCACATAGGGTCCCTCTCACGGGATGCCATTCTTTACAAAATGATCCTGAGGGGGCTTCCCACAGGCAGCAGCTCTTCAAGAACTGCTCCCACATGGCTCTGTACTATGGGGTCCATCCCCCAAGAGCAAACTGTTCCAGCATGGGTCCCCCACGTTCGGCAGCTCCCCCTCAGAACCCCTGCTCCTGCGTGGGCTCCTCTCCACGGGCTGCAGCTCTGGCCCAGGGCCTGCTCCTGTGGGGGCTCTCCATGGGCCGCAGCCTCCTCCAGACCACATCCACCTGCTCCACCGGGGGCTCCTCCACGGGCTGCAGCATGGAGATCTGTTCCATGTGGGACCCATGGGCTGCAGGGGGACAGCCTGCTCCACCATGGTCCTCTCCACAGGCCACAGCAGAATTTCTGCTGAGTGCCTGGAGCACCTCCTGCCCTCCTTCTGTGCTGACCTTGGGGGTCTGCAGGGCTGTTTTTCACTCCTCTCTGTGAGTATACTTACTGTGTGTATACTTAATGTGTAAGTATGCAATACACAATGTTTTGAAAACCAGATGATATCCAGAAGGAACTCCATATTAACTAAAGCAGATATTTGTCTCTCTTTAAATCTTTTGATGCTCTACCAAGGATACAAATGAGAATGGGATGGTGTCCTAAGAAATACTGTGCTTAGTCCTGCTGATGCTACAGTAGCACAGGCAGTGTTAAGATTGAGGGAAAAGTTTTGCTGAAGATTGTACTGCATTAATAAATTGAATGTTGAGGAAACAATATTATTTGTTCCTTTTTGATTTTCTCATTTTCAAGCTAAGCACCATGTTTCTAGATTCAAAACTGATATCGTAAAAACCTAAAGTTTGTCTTGTTGTGAAGGTTTTGCTGCCTTGGTGGTGGGATGTACTTGGTAAGGAAGTGAGTCACTTCCATATCAGGATTCTTGGCAGAAAGCCATTGTCCTGGAAGCATCAGCAATGCATGGAATGAAAACTTACTCTTCCACCGAGAAATAAGGTTCTTTATTCAGATGATCAAAGAATCTAGTTGCCATGTAATTCTATGAAATCTTATTTCTGAGTGCATGACCTTTTGAAGCTACAGAATCACACTTAGTCATTTTTATTGTTGTCTATCTTCTTTGTTGTTTTTCTTCTGGGGCAGTGAACTTTGCATTCTTTCCTGCACAGTGGCTGTAAGAACATTGTTCCCTTTCTCCTTCCTTCTCTCTTACATCTCACCTCGGCTGTAGGTACCAATTGCATTTACCTGGAGATTCACTGGGGAGAGACCAAGCCTCAAACTGTTTCAGTACGTACCATGAGGCTCTTCTTTAGACAGAAGAACCTACCTTTGTTCTAAAAACAGTGACTTGACCTCCTGGCAAAATGCAGTTCAGATACACTCTTCAAGTTGGTTTGTCTTGAATTTCCAAATGCTAGATGCTGATTTTCCAAACAACCTCCACACTCCACACTGCAGTGTGGACTCTGGTTTGGAAACTATATAATCCAAATTTGAATATTGCCATATTTTACCTGTAACTTGGGTTTTCTCCTGTTAAAGAACAAAATGTTTCTGCAAATCATGGGGCCATTGAACTGCAGTGGTAAAGGTAATAAAACCTCTTTATAATAGAAAATATTAGACACGCCAAACATAGGGCTTGCTGACAGTCCTTTCTTTTTACTTTTAATAAAACAGACTTGCATACTTTGTTCCCAAACTAGTTTAAGCCCAATTCTTTTGTTGTGCTTTTATACTTCAGAGATAGCTTACAGAATATTTTAGAAGTTACAGAATGAAACTGGTGTGAATCATAAAAGAGTTGACTGCTCCAATGTGAATTTCAAACCTTGCATTATCATTCTAGAAGAGTCTAGAAAATGTTGTCGTCATTGTTCCACAAAAACTCAACAGTCAGCTTCTCAGGAGGAGAAAAAAAAAAAAAAAAAAAAAAAAAAAACTACAAATATCCAAGTGTTTCCCATGGAAACAGTGCAGAGTAACGTGGGTATCCCACCTTGTTTTAAAAGCCTTCTGTAGAATTTTAGAGTATATGGCATTTACAATTTTTCTATTACAAACAAGCAGAGCTCCACTCTGAAGTAGTCTCATTGGGCAACAGTGAACTGAAAATTATAGTTAGCTCTAACCCATTTCTAATAGCCTTGTGTTGGCCTCAAGGCATAATTGAAATTCTAATATATAAGGCTGTAGCAGCTGTTAAATTTGAATTTATGTATTAACTATTTGGAGGAATTCGTTAATTAACTTTAACATTGTTATAGTCTCTTTAACAGTGTTTCAAAATAACTGGCTGTGATTAATAGACCATGATAAGAATTTTGATCAGATGTGATTTAATGTTTCTTGGTTTAAAAGGGAAGAATTTATTGTACATTAAAATTTTGTTTGAATTCTTTAATTGTAGATTTCAATCTTGTTTGAAAATGCAATCTTCATCCATTCAGTGACATAAGAAGTTAGTTTACTCTACCCAAACATTTACAAGCCTTGCCTCCACTTCCCTTCTTGTTGCCATTATTTCTTTTAATTTCATGGGGTTTTAATGACTGATTGTTTTCAACAGTTTTTTAGAGTTTCAGTCAGCAATTTTTCATTCTGCAATAAAAGCTAATGATCCATAAATTCTTAATGCCATATTTTTATAGCCAGTAAATTAGTCTTAAATGGGTTCAGTAAGTTCTGTGATGTATGTCATTAATTGTTAATGGTGTTTTAACTAGATAATTGTTGTAAAAGGTTGTTCATCATCACCACTGGTGGGTGACTGTTCCTTGCAATCTGTTCCGCCTGGTACTGCTGAACTTACACTGCCTACCATTGTATGCAGCAAAGAGATCAGGAGACTGTGAAGCATAGTTTAAATATTGAATTCAAACATGTCCAGTGGATAAAGAACCTACACACCATCAGACTTAAGGTCAGATTACTTTTCATTTTTCAAACAGAAGCACACATGTAACATATCATAGCGCTCTTTGCACATAGCACAGATGAGTTATAAATCAGTCCTGCCTAAGTAGTAAAAATATCTGAGCTTAGATCCAAGCCAATTCAGGCATTAAATTTCTTAAATATTATGCTATCCAGTGACCTGAGTAGCAAGTGAAGCTTGGACAGTCATTAGTAGCTTCTCCTTAGAATAAAAAGGTAGTATTACCTTAATGACATGTAATAATTAGAGGAAAAGTTCATCAAGTGCTAAGCAAGGTGAACACTTCAGTACCCAAGAGCAAGTCAGTAAGAGTGACTTAATTTTATCTCCTCTTTGGTCTTGAATCATTAAGTAATATTGTGACTTTACAGGCTGTTTCTACCAAGTTAATTATCAAATAGATAGCTTTGATAAGGTTGTATCTAACTACAAAGAACAGGAATACAAAGTCATGTTTCACTAAAGATAGGAGGCAACAGGCATCCAGACGCAACACTTTTGCTTGTGATTTCAAATTTTTTTCTGGGTTTCCCTCATTCCTATAAACATACCTGCTCTTTTGTCCTTGCTCTCAGGGTAGTATTGCTACATATATATTGTGCTCACGCTGCGTGTCACAATATTTTACCCATTTCATTGGCTGCTATATCTGCTTCATTCTCCAGTTCCTTTCTTCCTTTTAACTAGTAATGTGCTACAGCCACTTGCCAGATCTACAGGACTGAATAAGACTGCTAGCCACAGAATCCTGCAAGGAGTTATCAGTATCTCATGAAAAGAAGAGACGAGCTTTTATGCCCTGGAATACAGTCTCCTCAAACAAAGGCAGAATGTACCACCTACAGCAAAGCAGCACTGATGAGTTTGAATCACATCACTGGAACCATGTGCTAGAAATGTCTTGCCTCCTCACTACCACAACCATGTCTCCCAGAAATACCCTTTTCACCAGTATTCCTTGCTCCTCCCCACGTTTTGAAGGCTACCCTCTATTCCCATGTTCCTCAACCTCACTTCAATAAGAAGAAAGCACAAGTTTGGGAGTAGAGTGATCAGAATCTCCTACCCTTCCCACCTCAGATGGTATCCATCCTGCTTTTCCTCTTGAAAAGATATCTGCAACTTTTCTTTCAAAATCAGAAGAAACACATTCTTCCTTTACAGTGCCAAAAGGAACCAAAAGATGCAGTCATTGCCACTACAATGTGAGAAACAGCAGTGGTTAGAGAATACACACAAAAACATGCCAAGAGTCAATCTCCCTGAAGAAAACTATACCATCCAATTATGAGTATCTCTAGGTTAATGTAGGGGTTGGTGGAAGTTCTGTCTAGTTTTTCACTTGAAGCAGCTCCTTTGTAGAAAGAAAAAATAAGGATTCACCAAGATGGAGTGTGGGAGTGAACAACAAAATTTCCAGGAGGCAGAAGATCTGATTTCTAGTCCCTGTTCATCTATGTTCTTCCAGATGGTATTATATTTTACCTACAACTAGCACTGGATAAGAGGAATCAGCAGCACTTGGGACTTTGGGATTTAACCTACTCCAAGGCAGGTCTTACCCACTACATCTGAAAGCCACGCTCAGTCTCATTGCTTCAGCCAAGAAGGTATTCCATGCAAAATCAGTCTCAATAAACTGGATGGAAGAGGGAGGAAAGCAAAAGAGCCACACCTCACTGGGCTGATGAGTGTGCCCCACATGGAGAACTGGATTTCAAGTGCTTCAGATAGAAGAGGGAACTGACTGATCTCCCATATGTTTGAGGTCAAACCCGCAAACTATTCAGACGTGGTATAAAAACTGAGAAACACCACCTCCTTCTTTAGAGATTGTAGTGTTTTGTGTGGAGCCAACACCAGCCTGAGACTGCCTGACAGCCTATAATATCTTGTGTAAAATCAGATGTGTAAAAATATTCACTTGAAGGCACAAATAGGGCTTATGCATAAGTGAGGTGATAAACTTCTCACTTCTGCCCAAGCTGAATCACTTTGGGTACCCACAGCAACAGAACTGAGGGGGAACTTTAAAGTTAACTGAGACACTAGCGGATTATTGATCTGTTGGATTACACTGAAGATCGTAATTTTGAACATAAGATATTAAATCTTAGATTCCGTTCCTTAACCAGATCTACAGAAACATTTAGACATCCCTAACTTCAAAAATTTAAATGAAACTACTAGAAGTCTTTGAAGATCTGAACCTAAATTCCAACAAGTTCATTTCTTCCAATAAGTTGTCTTCTGCTCATCTTCATATATCATATTCCTCATCATCTTTAATGAACTGTGAAAGAAAACAAGAAACGAGATGCTGCCTGGGAACAATCTGCAAGGCTCACTTGTCCTCATGCATGCAAATACCAATAGATCTACCTCTGCCACTGTCCAAGAGGATGAATAATAGGAAAAAAAAAATGTGTACAGTGTTGACCCGTTCTTAAATCTATGAAATAAAAACAAACATTTTATTCAAGAAAGAAAAAATAAAATACAAATTCTGAAACTCTCAGCCTGCAAAAGCATGTGAAGCTCAATTTTTTAGGACCTGAATTAGCAACAATTTCATTTATCTTTATATTAAAAGCTATGACAGTGTCAGCTAATGTGTCCCTGTGTACAAGGAGTGCAAATGTATATAAAAATCTCTTATCTGAGTTGAATTATGGAATTTTTAAAAGAAATTCAAGGGGTCTTCAAAGTCCTGAAATTACCTCATCACAGATATGGAGCTCTCCCTTGGGGTGAGAGCTCCTTTCAATATCTTGGGTGGTATTAGTAAAGTCTGCTATTTCACTATGGATAAATCTCTAGAAATAAGTAAGTTGTTATTTTAGCTCAATACTCCCGTTTATACTCCTGCTTTTACTTTTCTCACATAGGGTTGCCATAATCTTCTAAATAATGTGTTCTGTTTACAATATTTTGAGCAGTATCAACCCTAAGTTGCTATTTTTTATCAATTTCTTTAATGAGGATTAGATTAATTCTAGTAGCATTTAAATGGTGTTTCCAATGTTCAATCATAGTTCTGAAGACTATTTGTCAAAAAGCCTAGGAGAACCGGTTATCCAAATACCAATGAATTTCAATGAAAATAGGTTACCTAACACAGGCCACTGAAGAATCTGAGCTTTAGTTATACCTACAGTCTAAGACCAGTTCTTGAAATATATTGTGCATAGCAGAGTACTTGCTTGGTGCTGACTCTTGAATCATACAAAGCCTCATAACCTCATATAGTATTATGTATGGGCTGAGGCTGATGATATGCTATGTTAGCAAAAAGGCACTTGGATAGTACTTTGCCTTGTTAGACCTGCTCCAAGATCATGAAAGCAGGGTTTTCCCTCACACCATCCACCTTGTCCCTGTTCTCTTCTCTTTATTCCATTCCAAGCCTTCACTCTGGACCAGAAACTTAGGATCCTTAGGATTTGGTGAGTAGGATGGTTCACCTCTGTAAGGATTTTTCACAATGAAGATGTCTTGTTTGAAGATGTCTTGTCTGACAGTTTAAAACTGCCAGAAACATCTTTAAAGGGAAGGCTATAATAAATTCGGTCCCCTATAGAGCTGACAGAGACCTCATCATCAAAGGACCCAGAGCTAGAGAACACAGTAAATAAAATGCCACTCAATTTAGCACACAGATGGCTGAGATAAATATCTGATGAGATGTTTCTGAGCCCTGTGATTCCATGATTTGTTGAGATGGACTGGTTGTCATGTCACAAATGTGAGTAAATGCAAACTTCTTACAAATACTGACTTTAAATGATGTTTGGCCTCACTGGCTATTGCACCTTTTTCACAGGTGACTATTAACACTGCTCTTGACCTCTTCCATTCCCCATGGAGAGTCTGCTCAGGAAGTCACTGATGTTTCCCCATGCTGAGAAGGAGGGAGGAAGTGCACTTTTCCTAAGCACTGTTGGCAGGGAGGAGGAAAGAGAGACAAAGAGTCCACTGGGAGCATCAAAAATACCTAGAATGCTCCAGGTCCTTTTAATCACTGAATAAAAATGACCTAAAAATGACCTTAATCTACTTCCAAAAAAGAAAATAAATAAATGAAGAAAGCAGGGAGAAGGAAGGATTATGAAGACATCCCTCAGACAAACTCTGCCCCCTTACAAAGGCTGAAGGGCAGAATTTGAAGATATGAGTAGTAAAGGTGGCAGCTTTCCAATAACAATGTCATCAGTTTATCCGGAAAAGCTGACCTTTAGAAACTGGCACTGAATCTTTTCTTTTTCTATATGACAGCATTTTGTCTTTTTGTGGAAACAGTTCCCTAATAGGCTTTCTCTTTGCCGTTTATTACACATCGAGTGCTAGGTTTGGTTCCTAATAGTTTCTTTTCATCTAGCTGCCTACTGCTGACTGTGGAAAGTGTAGGTTTGGCTCCACTGATGGCTCTCTGTAATGGCTGTGATTACACCCTCTGCATCTTCTTCACAGTGCCAGCCTTTCAATTGAACAGCACATTATGCCTGGATAAGACTCAAAGAGCAGCTTAATATCAGGGTTCTCTGGAGCTATAATAACTGGTTCAAGATCGAACAGATAAAACCACATCAATATTTCTGTATGGTCCATGAGGTAAAACACATCAATCCTGCATATGTCTTTCTGTGAGTTAAGGCTATATTTTATGATAGCTCAGGGTGAAGAGGGATGAAAATAAAGTAGTGCCATCAGAACATCCAGAGAACAGCAAGCATAAAGCAACTCATTGCTTGCTGTATATGTCAGGGGTATAGTTACATCGTGTCACCTAACTGATCGCTTTGCAAGTCACCATTCTTAAACAGGTATCCTTTCAAGCATGAAAAAATGTGATTCTGCAAAATATTTCACACTAGCTGAACCCATTTTTATTATTATTATATATATAATAATAATATTATATATATAATATATATATATAAATATATAATATATATATATTTTTTTTTTTCCAGGGAATCTACTGAAAGGCTGCTGTAAGTACAGGCAGAATAGTAACTCCACAGAGGGGGACCGGGATTGTGAGTTTTAAAACAATATAAATTTACTATTCAGTTTTGTAACTCCATAAAGTTAAGAAAACTGGTCCAAACCAAAAAACATAGAAAATAAAATGGCAGTCTCTAATTTGCTGATGACTCTTTAGAGTTTACATTCTTTTTTTTTTGTTTGTTTGTTTTGTTTTGTTTTTCTATAAAAAACAGAACTTAATTGAACCTATACAGAACTTCAGTTCTATTTTATTTTCCTTATTCATAACTGGGAAGCAGCTTTTAAAAATACCGATTTTTGCAAGGATTTTTCCTGAATGAAGAAAGGATGATGTCTGAGCTGTTATTAATACATGTTTATGCTTGTCTGAGCTCCAGCTGTAATAATAAGCCAGAAAACACACTTGCCCAAAACTTAAATTGTGGCAATAGTGGTACATTTGTGAAAAGCTGAGACAACACTTGTTGCAGTTTTCACAAAGTGACGGCCTGTGGGACCTTTTCATCACACTATTCTTTTAGATAATATTGTCCACCAAGCTGGCCTCATATAGGTTATGTCTTCGTCAGAAAACAGTGTGACTGAGCAGGAGTGGGTCTCTCAGAGTAAAGCAATTGGTGTTGAGGACCTCATGTTCTCATAGTGTACACTTGAGAGTTTTGTGTGTGTGTTTGGTTTTTTCATTTCAGACTGGCTCCCATCTACCTATTTGTGGCACTAGGTGCACATATGGAACATTTCCAGTTTAGTTTCATCTGAAAGGAATCCGGTTTGTTTAATCTGAGACTGCTCCACTGTGCAAAACAAAGTGCAATTGGGAGCAACTGCAAGGTTCACTTCAGTAACACATTCCTGCTCTGAACTAAAAATAGGAAGATAGATGCACCCTCAGCATCCAAGAAACTACTCACTGAACAGCCTGAAGTTGTGAAAGTGTTAAAGTGGTCTTTAGGACACTGGACTTTATTAAATAGCCAAATTCATAGGTTCATCAAAATAATTCTGTTCCTAGCCTTCTGCTACAAAACAAATCATTGGAATTGTTTTTTTTCAAAACACCAAGCATAATTGAGGGGAAACAAGATGCCTGGCATTTATTCAGCAAAGCTGCATGTGTCATATATATACACCTTTCAAGACCTTGTGTATTTTATGTAGGGAAAAGTTTCCACTTACCTCCAAAGAATAAATCTTCCCATTTCATTCGAAAGTTTAACTCCAGTTACATCTTTACAAGGCTAAACCATTACTGAAGTAAGTACTGGTGTGTGGTACCACAGAGGGGCACTGTGATTGTTCAGCAGAGCCAATGTCATCCGCTCTCTTTTCCACCTGCCACCAGCAAAGGTCTGCAATCTGACAACAGCTTGAGAGAAGCACACAAGTTGTGCTACTCCCAGGCTGCTCTGTTCTCTGAGCTTTGCTATCTCACCAAGTCAGACACTTAACAAAACTTCCATCAGACAGATCAGGAGTGATGGGCTCAAATTTCCAAGGATCCTTACAAGTCTCATGTGGGTTTTAAGCAGAACTGGCTTTGATTTTTTCTTGTTGTTGTTTATTTTTAAGGGACTCTTGCAACCTTGCTGAAGCTGAACCCTAAGATTTAGTTTGTCAGTGAAAGTGCTTCATGAAAAACACATTGGTGTTATGTGTCTAGTTCCCAGAACTCTTATGCCTCCCTTTGCGTCCACCATCAGCAATGCAATCATTCAAATAAGCTGAAATCAGTCATGTAATGAGTCCCACCATATGATAGTTATCTTTGAGGGGAATGAATAAATCATTGTGCCTTTGACAGGGTATTTATGCCATAAATTGACCTAGGAAGTGGCACGGCAACACTTTGATAGTTATGGCTGTGAGAGTGACAATTTAGGGTTGAATGAATCTTCATACTTTGACCTGTTCAAATCCTGGCACCTGTTGAAACTAAAACTGTGCAGGGAAAAAAATCCTGCCACTAATAGAGACACTGAAAAATAAACTGAGAACTACCTGAGGAGAATGCAGGGGAGGCTTGATGCATATCCCCCCCCCCACCCCCACCATGAGGAAACATACCTGGGAGCAACAGGAAACTGATAAGCTCCTTTCTTTTCAATGACAGAGCAAAGCTTGCAGGTCTGAACTGAGAGCAATCAGCAGTATTCACCTTTCAGCACTGAGCCATGCTCTGTAGCAAGGAGTGCTCTCAAACTGATCACATTCCTCCTTCGGGTGCTTCTCCATTTCTTGCTGTTATCTATCCATACCCAGCAGGTTTCTCATTTATAATTAATATTTTCATAAATAATGCAGTTGAAAAAAGCATAGATTTGTGGTAAGTGGCCAAGTCTGTCCTTCCTGGCCTATATCATCTAGGCTTTCCTTAAACCTGACTGTTATGAAGGATTAGAAGCAAGGTTTATCTGCTCAGAATAAACCAACATGGTACATGAAGTTAGCTCTCTATTGCTTAGGATTTGTGTGTAGTTGTTTGTTTTTGTTTGTTGTAGTTGTTGTTGTTTTTGTTTGTTTTGGTTTTTGTATCTACTACCTGCAAGATTTGTGTCCTGAACGTTACCAGGACAGTTATGGTAATGAAGACAGCACATGTTGAGTGACATCATCCTATCAATCCCTATTCTTACTGTAGTGATTTTTTTATTGCTAAGCCCATTAATTTTTAAGAGTTCACTATAGGTATGAATACAGCATTCTAACAGATTTTAGGGGTTTGGAAACTATAGAAAACAAGATAAGTATTTGGGGGGAACAAGGGAGACAGTGGTTTAAAAAAGCTATTATTAGCAACCATACATTTATATCCTAGATAATATAGTATGTGCACAAAGTCTTATCTACTATACATATAAAGTACATAAAAAGTAAAATACAAAATGTATTAAAATTGCAGATAAATAAAACGTAAAATATATCTAAATTACTAACTAAATATAACTAAATTACTACAAAAAAGTGTGTGTGTGTGTATATATACAAAATTCATATTCTTTTTCTGAATGTTTCTGAATGTTAGGAGGTTCCTCTCGAACCTCCTAACTAATTGCAATAATTAGGCTTACAAATGTCTATACTCAGAACTCTAGATATAATTCACAGTAATCATGTGGCATGAGTTAATAGTGTTATTCACATTTTTCAAATGATAAAGCTGAGGCATAGGTAATAATAACATAATAACACAGGGCATCTATGTTTTAGCACTGGATTCAAAGATACCTTCAAATCATCAGATCCAATTCCTTAATCTCATATATGATTGTGTTGCAGATTTGATTTCATTAACTGGTCTGTTTCTATCTGGAAAGTGATTGGGATTTTTTTGCCCACACAGGTTTTTTGGAAGATTGTTCCCAAGACCTACAGCTCTGACATTTGCATTTTCTAATTTCTAGTCTAAGTGTATTCCTAGATAGTTTACAACCTTTTATTCTTATGTCAATATTGTTCCTTAGTTAAATGCTTTTCCTCTTCTCTTATTCACTTATTCTCTGGATATATCTGTAGAGCACAGTAATTCCCTCTCTCAACCTTTGTTTTCCTTGGCTATAGAAGAAGAGTATTTCATCTCCTCTTGCAAAACAGGCTGTCCTTTCCATTGATTATTGTACAAAAACTTCTCTGTAACCACTAAAACTTGAATCCACTTCATTTTAACATAGTTTCTTTATGATAGAAGCATCGTGTTCAACAGCATTTAAATTTCCATTTCTACTGGAAACACAAGCCTAACAACTAGAATAATGTTTGTTTTTTTTCTGCTGCATCATAATAGTGATTTAGAATCCTTCAATGTTACCCTCCCTTCTATATTCTCCCTTCTACCTAAGTGGTATTCCACCATTTCTGCTTCTAACAAGTCTGATTCCTTGCTATATTGCTAATTACTTCTAAATACTTATCATATGCATGGTCTTGCACTATTCCAGCTCACCCGTTTCCTAGGAATTAATCTGATTTATCCTGGAAACTATTATGTAAACTTCCTCCCTGTCATTGGCTCCACAGAGTTTTGTGTCAATAAATACAAACAACTTGGTCCCACTTCTTGTGGCTGTTCATCAAATAGAATACTGAATAAGTGATTCCTAGGGTTGTCTTGAGGAAATCTATCCATAATTTCTCTTCAGCCCGATACTTCTGAGTGGGTTAAGGTCACCACATTTTCTTAGGTAGCTACTCTTGTCAAAGGAAAACATCGTGTTAGGCACTCTATCTGAATTTTGTCTCCTTTTCCATTATCTCCAAGTCTTTCCTGAAAGACTTTCTTGAAAGCCATACCAATAGTTCAAAATTCTCTTTGAAGGGTATCCTGCTAGTCCTCTGTTGAGTCATCCCTCATCCACCAGTACAGGAGACTTTTCTTTCTCTGCCTCTCTCATCACTGGGACTGCCTTAGGAGTAACATCAACTCAGTTCTCCTTTCTCCTTGATTTGACAGCTATGCCAGTGTCAGTTCAGTGTCTGTGTCTGCCTCCCAATCTATTATTTTTAAAGTTCAGTACCCCACCTAAGGAGCTAATGAATAAACACATAGAGAGGCACTATGGCTAATCTGCTTATAGTACCTTCAGTAGCATGACCTTTTTTCCTGGTCAAACTGGATGTTCATCTTGTGTCCACAAATGAACTGGTGGGATCATTTGCATTCTTGGACTGAAGAGGCTTTCTAGATGCATCTATTGTCTTTGTATCCATTTGTAGATCTGTCAGACGTTGACAAGCACTGTGAACTTCTTATTTTGAAATACTGTTGGCTTCTTTCTAACATATTTCATTATATCAGATAACATACTTTTAGGATGAGAATAGCCCTTCTTCAGGTTTATTTTAACCTTTGATTTTTAATGTCTGTTCTCTCATCCAACTAAGCAAACTGTACCTTGGCATGTTAAGTGCTTGAAATGTGCTTAGGCTTCCCAAAGATCTGCAGAAAATCTAGAAGGACCATTCCTTTGACTTGCTACAATATTTTTCATCCTTTCCTCTACATGTTTATCTCACTGACAAAATGGAATCCTCCCCCAACACACCCCCTCCGCGGTATAGCCCCCCCCCCCCCCCCCCCACGTCCACTCAAAGATGTAAAGAAGCTTGTTTAGCTTTCTGTGGTGGAAAATCCTTTTGGACATCATATAAGCAGATACTTTGCATGATGAGTAAATCATATCATTTATTCTCAGTCACTGAAGAAGGTTCTGGCTGGTTTTCAGTGAAAAGGTCTGCATTTCAGTAGTCTCAGAAGATCCTTATCTTGAGCAACTGAACAAGAACAACATTGCCTACTCTCCTGTCTTCGAAAAAAAATAAATTCTGCACATATATTGTAATCAAATTCATGGTTTCTGCTGCTTTAATACCTAGCTGTGAGTGCAGAACTATAGAAACTATGGTTTATAACTGGGGAGGATATGAATTCTAGGTGGTCTTGTGTTCCCCAGGTTTCATAAAAGCACACTTTTGTGCTTCATTAGAATTAACAGTATTTCCTTGTACATCAGTAACATAAGAACATGGTTTTATAGACTGATATTTCTGGTGTTACACTGCAGCTGACTCCCCTATTTACCTGGAATCCAACTGGTGTTTGACATAAGAGAACACCTGTAGATTTACATCTTTCTTCTAAAGCATTCTGTCTTCAGAATCTAATCTAATATCTATTTCTTCTGCTGCTGCTCTTAGTTTATCCTAAAAAAAATCCTTTACCTCTGTGGTGGTTTTACTCAGCTGGGCAGCAGAGCTCCAGCACAACTACTCTCTCACTCCCCCCCTCAGATAGAAAAGGGGAGAAAATTTGATGAAAAGGGCTCAAGAGTTGAAATAAGGACAAGGCAGATCGCTCAACAATTATCATCACGGGCAAAATAGCATAGGGAGATCAATAAAATTTATTGGCTATCTATACCTGACTAGAGCAGTGAGAAACTCAAAACAAACTAAAAAACTCCCCCCATCCTCCCTTTTCTACCTCCCACCTCGAAGTGGCACAGGGGAATAGGGAATGGGGGCTGTGGTCAGTCTATACCGCTTTGTCTCCCCCACCCCTTCACGGTCCCTCTCTGCCCCTGCTCCACATAGGGTCCCTCCCATGGATGCCGTCCTTCCTGAACTGAGCCTGCGGGGGTTGGCCACAAGCAGCAGCTCTTCAAGAACTGCTCCCACATGGCCCCATACCATGGGGTCCATCCCCCAGGAGCAAACTGCTCCAGCACGGGTCCCCCAGGGGTGGCAGCTCCCCCCAGACCCCTGCTCCTGCGTGGGCTCCTCTCCACGGGCTGCAGCTCTGGCCTAGGGCCTGCTCCTGCAGGGGCTCTCCATGGGCCGCAGCCTCCTCCAGACCACATCCACCTGCTCCACCGGGGGCTCCTCCACGGGCTGCAGCGTGGAGATCTGCTCCGTGTGGGACCCATGGGCTGCAGGGGGACAGCCTGCTCCACCAGGGGCCTCTCCACAGGCCTCAGGGGAACTGCTGCTGCCTGCCTGGAGCACTTGCTGTCCTCCTGCTGCACTGGCCTTGGGGTCTGCATGGCTGTTGTTGCCCAGCAGTTTTTTTTTTTTGTTTTTTTTTTTTTTTTTTTTTTTTGGGGGGGGGGGTGGTTTGGTTTTTGGTTTTGTTTTTTTCCCTTTCTTAAATCTGCTCTCACAGAGGCACAACGTTGCTTATTGGTTTGGCTTTGGCTAGCAGTGGGTCCCTTTGGGTCCAGCTGAAACTGGCCCTTATCTGACAGGGGGTAGTGTCTGGATTCTTCTCACCAAGGCCATCCTGATAGCCCCCCGCTATGAAAACCTTGCCACATAAACCCAAAACAACCACCTTCCTTTTAATGCTATGCCCCCTTATGCTTTGCATGGGCAATATCATCCATATACCAGTCGATCCCAGTCAAACATATACAGTCAGTGGTATCTTTATATTCACTGGTTACCACTGCTAGTTTGGACATCCATCACAGTCTAACTCAAGCACAGTCTAACTCAAGCGCCTCTGCTTTAGCCTCTGTTTATAACCTGCTTACTGTTTATCCAAACTGCTGGGAACTCCAGCACAGGCCTTATTACATAACAGGCTTCACAAATACGTTGTAGTAAAGATTCAAAATGAATAATGGAAGTTGAAAAGCCACAACTTGTGTGTGACTTGCTCTTCTCATTAATAATGGGAAGGCAGTGAGGGACAGCGTGTTTACCAGAGATAAAAAGCCTTCACCTCTAAGTCTGAAGGGAAGCTATTTGCTACTGCTGCGTGTTCTGCAGCTGCTGTGAATCGGCTTGGATTTTGACTTTGATTAGAGCCATTCTCATGGAGCCCTAACTTACGTTCTATCTGTCCTGGACTCACCTAGCCAGAGCAAAGAAATGGGAGACTTGTCCTGGTGGAGGATTCTCTTGTGCTGTAGGCAAGCTTAGCACCCACATTTTGGCTCTTTTGATTCTAACATAAAAAGAGATCATGAGGCAGTAGGGAGAAGGATTTAATGCTGGCCTTCTTGGTCAGATCATTTGCTTTCACAAAGAGAAGATATCAAATGCTTGCAGGTCAGAATCCTATCAATTTATACCCAGGAGACTTCAGAAAACAATTAAGATTCAAGCCCTACAAACTCAAATCAGTCCTTTTCTAACTTCAGTTCTATGCCAGAGTGATTTAACTGAAATCAAGTGAATTGCATCAGTATTATGCTGTTTGTGTAACTCCATCACTTTATACAGAATTACACTGGCATGAAAGTGGTGTAACGTGGGTGACATGAATCAGGCCTCATGTTTGCAGCGGCCTTGAATACACCAGTGTTGAGAGGACCTTTGGAGCAGGGCCCAAAGCACTCACAAAGGGAGCTCCTGCTGTTATTCCAACCCATAGGCAGCTCCCTGAACAAAGACCAATTATCTGAGATTTGTGTGAAGGGGGTAGGGGACATGCACCAATATTCATAAATTAGGCAAGCCTGGTGCGTACTAAAGTGTAGGGCCTTCGATACAATTAAAGTCTGTCTTCATTCCTTCTGTGAATTCTTAATTTCCTTTTCTTGTGATATTTTTCAGTTTTCATCTGTATATTATGATGTACTTCATAGTTGTGATGAAATATCATTATTTCCCTTTTACAGACAGGGAAACCAAGGCATAAAAAGTGAAATGTCTTGCCCAAGAGAATAGCCCCAAGGTCACTTGCTACCGAAGGTAGAGCTTTGCCCACATGCTGCCTCCAATTAACAATTCTGCTCACTTCTTCAAGTGGTGAGCAACAAAAAGAATGGAAATTAGACTTTTTTTTGAAGGCTTTCTTGCACCACACCTTAAAAAAAGGCATTAAAAAACATAAAAATAAAAAAATAAAAATAAATAGCCATATTTCCAGACCACTTTAAGAATGCTTTAAATCTATAGGTTAGAATGTAAAGGATTCAGCCAGAAAATTATGAAAAAATTAAGATCATTTGTTTTGTATGAAAAAGCCAATTAAAGAGGAAAAAAAAAAAACTTCAGAATGAATCTTTATAATGTCATTATATACAGTATAATAACAAGATCATTATAAGTTGTAAATATCATGTCATTACCCATTGTAATTATCTGATTACATTCACTTACATTAACTTTGTAATTAGATGTAATTTCACACTTATCAAGTAAAATAATTTTTAACATGCATGGCAGTACAGCTACATCTTTCCGTGTGCCCCTGGCTTGATCCCTGATGACAGGAGGAGGGAGAAGTTCTGATCAAGAGGTCCTGCCTCAGGACAGCAACAGGAATGTCTATTTCCACATTTCCATATATATATATATATATATATATATACGTATATATATATGTATATATACGTATATATATATATATATATATGTACACATATATATATATTCATCATTAGCTGGGAGGATGGGGGCCCCTAGAACGAATTCAAGGAAAGAAGAGGTAAAGGAACCCGAGAAGTAAGAGAAAAAAGATCAACTAAAACACAGAACACATTTTAAAACAAGGCTAAGCTTACATTACATTTTATAGAAAAAAAAAAAAAAAAAAGAAAGAAAGAAAGAAAAAGAAAAAGAAAAAATGACAAAAAAAGAATTTTATTTATGAATATATTATTTAGAGAATGAAAAAGTATGTTTAAAGAAATAACATCAGCTTTCAGCTATAGTCCTACATTTCCTTGATTCTTTGTTTTTTTCTGACAAACTTTCATAATAGTTTTTCCACCACTTTTCTGAAGGTACCCCATCACTGTATCAAAAGCTTCATAGTCCAGGTAATGCCTGTGTAGACACAGTGATGCAGAAGTCAAGAACAGCTGTCTTGGGCGAGCCTAACGGACCCTCAGATCATGGACCCTGATTCCAACAGCAACTGTCTTCCCAAACCTCCTTTTCCCTTTTTAGTCAAGTCCTCCCTCTCAGAAGCCCACCAAGGCAGAAAGACCACCTCATAACTTCCTCCTGGGCTCATGCAAGGTAGATCTCCAAGCCATCAGTGGAAGGAAGGTAGAGAGGGACAATACTGGAGACTGAGGGATCCATTTATTTTCCAGTTTCCTACCGTGCCTCTGGGAAGGACAAGATCCACTGATACCTCAGTCCTATCAACAGAACAGCGGGAGCTGTTCTGGGCACTCTACACCCCCTCTAGTTCCCCAGTTGCACACTTTTGATCCTGTGACTTTCACTCCCCTTCCCTTTTCTCATCTGTTCTTCACATTGTTTTCTCCTTGTTTTCCTTTCCTTTTTGCCTTTTCTTCCAAAGGCCAGGGAAGACCTTAGGAAGAAACTCAGTGACCATGCCCTCAACGTATCAGACATCTCAGGCTCGGGGATACCCTAAACCAGAAGAGTCATCCTCAAATATAATTCCCCTTAACAAATTATTCTGTTGTGGTCTTGAAGACAAGGAGCATTTGCATAACCACAACATCTTCTGGCAGTGCATCTCTTTCACTCTCCCGCCTGAAAATAAATTTCCTTTTTGCTTACTTTGAACCCATTCCATGACCTCCTAGTTGATTCCTTCTAGTTCTCATATAAAGAGAAATGGAGAATAATCATTTTCTATATGGCTTTTGTATTCCACTTAGGATCTATAAACGTCTTCAAACATCTCTTTCTCAAGCAAAAGAGCTCTTAGTGTATTTAACCTCTCCTTGTACAGAACCATGCTCCTATCATCCTTGCCCACCTTCTCTCTCTCTTTCCTTGTCCTACAAGATCCTTTAGGAAAGCAGTTCTTCACTTCTTTTACATCTCAGTAAGGCAGTTCTGTCTCTTCATTTGGCTTCCCTATTCACTCTTCAGTCCTTCACCTCTTGAGATCTGCCTTTCAAGGAAAGGGCTGGAGTGCAAAGTCCTTACCTGGAGTATTGTGGGAGAGAGCAATACAATTTGATCTCAGCCATGATGAGCAAGGCTGGTCAAATCTAAACACTTTGTTCTTTCACTGAGACTCTGATATCAGCAGAGACCAGAGTTCCCTTCTCCCTCAGGAGTCTGAGGCAACCCAGACACTGTCTGACTTCTGCACAGAGCAGGCTTCCCCCCTTTATCTGAGAAATTCAGGGAAACAGAGACTAAACACAGACACAAACCAAACCCATCATTAAAGTGTGATGATTTCTAAAATAAACTTTGTAGGAAAAATTGTGGCAAAATGGTTTACTTTTGAAACTAACACCTTGCAACTATATTAAAAATTTGGGTCCTTTGAAAATTTATTGTAAACTTCAAAAAATAAATTCCCTTCATTTAGAGAAACTTCTTTATGGAAGTGAGCCACATGGCAATTTGCCATGCGTTAATTGTCTTTCAAAGGTAGAAGGCAAGGAGATTCAGTCTGCCTACACGGAGGCCTGGAGTGAGCCTAAGACAGGGCCTGATCTTAATCATCACCCAAGGGCACCTTTCGCTCTACCTCTGTGCCTGTCTGTCACTCAGTGATTTTATGAGCACTAGTTCTGCTTTGGTATAGCTATCTTCAAATCTCACTCCAGCTAAAGATGAGTGAACCTGTTGTAGATGATGTAGGTTGAGTCTCATTATATCACAGGAAATGAAATCTCTTTATAGCATTCCAGTCCAAAGTAATTATGCTGAGCTTTAAACTTACACATGTGAATTGTCTCACTAAAGTCAGTGACACAACAAAATGGCTAAAACAAAGAACACACTTTAGCGGTTTAGTAGTGCAAGTCTACAACAGGTATAGGCTGATGATATCAGCTAATGTGCCAATTTAGGAAAAAAATTGCCAACATACTGGTCTAGGAGTCTTTTCATTCTTTTTCACATGAAATTGAAATACACTGATTGTTTAGATGAATCATTTCCCTCTCCTTGCTTTGGATTACAATTTTTTATTTTTTTTCCTCACCTCATGCCTTCCTTGCTCTTGATGGCAAAACTAACATCAGAGCAGACAGAACTAGTCCAAGATTTCACTAAGTGATATTTCTGAAGCAGAGCAGGTACAGATGAGGAAAAAGGATCAGCCAATTTTTAAGAAGTCAGATGGCATTGTGAAGCAAACAGAAGGCAAAGGACTGATTTCAAAGCACAAAATCAGGTCCTTTTATTTATGTAGAATGCACCAATTCACAGCATTTGAAATGGCTGGTTACAGAAATATATACTTTTGATCGTAGTTTAATTTTCCTTGGGCTGCAATACATAAATCAGGAGAGCTGTGAACATGGCATAGGAGTTGACTTATTTTAGAAGAGTCACCCAGAGACTTTCTTACATAGAAGATTTGGAAGATGCAGATTATATTATCCAGTGAGAAATTTTACCATGAACTTTATTTTTAGAGCATCATCTCTAGTTGTAAATAATAATAATAATAAAGAAAAAGAAGATACTATACAATTATATCACAAGCATTTTTTTACCTATCTTGCCCTGACTTGACTTCTTGTAAATTTACTAAAGAAGACAGAAATGTAATATCAGTTCATCATGCTTCTTTTGTAGTACCTTTCCTATGGGATATCTACATATATAAATATATATATAATATATATGTATAATCTTGCTAAAATTCAAATGTCAGTAACAGTGAAACATCAAACTCATAGTTTCTCCAAGATTCTATAGTACAAGAATTTTATAGAACTCTCATGCTTAAAGTATTGTATCTGTGAGATCACTCAAAGATGTAAAATTGTTTAAAATTTTCACATAGGTCCTCACTCTTATAAGGCAACACATTAAATACCAATTTTTGAAAGTTTTTTTTTTTTTTTGATAAAATTTGCCTGCTTTTAAAAAGAGTTTGTAATTCTGCATTGCTTGCCATACTGCTATGAGTATAGAGAAATCCAGCTTAGCTGAGTATACATATGAGTGAATACATGGGGTAAATTTCTAGTTAACTTCTCAAGGAATAATTACCCTCAGAAAACACAGTGATAAGTAGACCAAGATAACCACATGTCCTAAAATGCTGCTGTAGATTGAGCAAGTTATAGTTTTGTCCAAATAACTGGAAGATTCACTTCCACAAGTTAGATCAAACTAGAAGTATAGCATAACAACTAGAAATTAGCAAGATCATGTCATTGTGATGTCAATGACAGACCTACTGCTGTCCTCAATGGAGTCAGGGATTCACACAGGATTTCATAACTTGTTTATTCTGATTATTGATTAATTTTTTAAAAAGGAGATCATTAGACAAATTTCTAGTCTGTCTTTCCTGGTGCTAATTCCCTATGTTAAGACAATAGTACTACAAGATATGTTTTCTGCTTACTAATTCTCACAGTTAAGATGGAGCTGCAGCACTTAACAGAGCTGCAAACAGCTTCAGTCAGTCCTCTCTCTTTACACCAAACCCCACTTCTGGAATGATGTTGCACAAAATAAACTGGAACTATGCAATTAGTACAACCTCCCATGTTCTTCAGGCAGTTCCTCACAGCCAAACTTCCCTTCAACATCAGACAGAGGGATCTTCTCAGACACTCCTACTTCAGTGTTCTCACCTCTGCTGGCTCCACGGCCTTCATCTGTGCATTACTTCTGAAAAAAATAAAAATAAAAATAAATTCCCCTAGACAGGGGCATTTCTTCACCAAACACCATGGAAGGTTTTTCCCACTCCTCTTGGAGATAACCTAAAATAGTTATTGATGACATTACTGTGAACCCTCTGTCAAGCACAGCAGCAGATTTATTGTCCAGCTTGTACTTAATATTGCAGTCATACCCTCCTGCACAAAGTGGGTGTAAAATGCTATTCCTAAGATAATACTATAGAAGTTTGAGGAACAGAGACAGTAAACTGTATTGTTGCAACCAATAATCACAGTGATAACAATTTCACTGTCCAGCAGACCACATACAAGCATAAGCATTTAAAATCCAATCTTATGACAATATATTGATGATAAAAAATGCCACTGATCCAAATGTATTTTTCTTCTCATTCAGTTGGTGCTATCTTTGCTGAAATAATTTAGAGGTCGTTTGTTTTGTTTTCCATTTTTCTTCTTTTCCTTTTGGTAAGTCAAGTAAGGTTCTTTTTTGTTTTTCCCTGTCTCTATGAAGTGCTTCTCTCCACCACTTGGTAAGTCCCAAAGAGATTGGCAGACTTGACAATTTTGCTGCCAGTTTTAGTCTGCAGCTTCAAGCAAGGCTTCCTCTAATGTTTACTGTTCCAGTCTCAAGATGAGCTTTTCAAGGATGAATAATGTGGGAGTTAGGCATGTTTCTACCTGTCAGTCCCATGAGCTTCTTGGCAGTCACAGTCCCTGACAAGATCAAAGATTACTGAATCCATGGGAAAACACAAAAGACAGTCAGCAAAGAAATCACTTTCTTAACTTCCAAAAAGAAGCTGGCAGAGAGCCTTCAGCTTCAGGAAGCTGTTCCAATTTCTCATCTGAAGATTTAAATATTGGCAAGCTTAAAATAGATTAAATACAGTGTGCACATTCACATACACACTTACGCATGTCTTCACATAGAGTTATGAGAACAATTTTAACAAAAATGTTGCTTTTCATTTCATTCTGATATTTTTAATAAGCCAGTTCAGGCATTAGGTCCCTTTGACTATGTATCATTTCAGGAGTGGAAGTCAAATTTTTGCCAAGGAGGGCCAGTATCCAGAATGTGAATCATGGGATCAAAGCCATATTGCTTCAGTCTTCACCAAGTCCAAGGATGTTCTTTCACACAGACATAATATTTTCAGAGTTTCTCTTTTTTCCTGGTGGTTAAGAATTAATCAAGAGCAGAACAGGAAAGAGAAGAAAATTCCTCATGGGGAGTTTTCCTCTGACAACCCATTTCTATTCCCACTGCAAGTTTCTAAACTGACTCAGCACCAACAGCTCCTGCAGTGTTATCCCATGCCTTCTGATACTAAGTAAGCAGCTTTATTGTAGTCTAACTCCCAGAGTCATGAGATTATCTGAGAATCTCATTTTATCTTATCAGAAGAAAGAAAAATAAGTAGAAATATAAGATAGAAAAAAAGTAATATTTAAAAAGAACAATTTTGGCCTGGCAACACTACTTTCCTTCAGTCCTCCAGAGATCACAGCCTAATTTTGGTTGCAATAAATTTGGACCAGCAGCACGTTTTGGTAACCTTCTGTCACCAAGATACTGTCATAAGGTTGGCCATACTAGAAAGAGTGTACCAGACTGTCTTACTGAAAGTAAAGTGGGATAAATATGTACAATGGAAATATGGAAAATAGCTGTTCCATTCCCAGTAGGAACACCTTATAATTTTCCCTCATTTTTTAAGATGTCTGATGTAGAAAACAGGCAAACTGGAGGGAGGGGAAGAAATAAAAAAGACACTTTATGCAGAATATTTTTCTGTCATAATGAAGAGTAAAATGTTATTTTTTCTTTTATATTTCAATCCTTCCAAATGATTTTGATCACTAACAAATATTTAAAATGAGTATCTTGTATTAAAACTCACAGTAACTGCAAACATTCTAACAGACATGTATTTCTGTTTCTGTTTAAAAATGAATAATATTGGCATTTTCTTTCTCAATTTTGCAATCTTTTTCATATTTTAGAGACATGTCAACAAGCAGAAGCTGCACTTAAACACTTTAGCACTCAGAACAATGCCATAACTAGTGCTAGATATATTTGTCACTACTCTAAAAAATTCATGTGTATACAGGGTTCATAAATATACCTGGCAGTACTTCCCATGTGGTACTCTAATGACACATAATACACTTTTTAGTGTAAAAAAGGTAAATACACTTCAGCTTGAAGTAAATTGTTGATTACTGTCCTTTCCTCCCTGCTCTGTTCTATCCTATTTCTTTTTTAAGGAAAATATAAAACCCTTTACACTTTCTATCTTTACCATGGGGACAAAGTCCAAGTGAGAGCCAAAGCAAAAGCAACTAGCTTTGCAGAAGAAAGGGAAAAGTTAACAATGGGACCTTCAAATGGAAATGAAAAACTGCAAGTAATGCCTGTTCCACTTCAAAGGATCTCCTGAGGTCTGGCTTCCATTGTAAACACCAGGGACTGCCTATATACCATGTTGGTAGATGTTTTTTGAAAACCACAACTTCATGAGCAGATATGGCTTTCTGTCTGCTATACTAGCTTCTTAGCCCCATTGGAAGGTGCACATATAAGAATTATATACCAGACATGACTCCAAATTATGATTTACAGCAAACCTCTTTACAGTGCTTTGCTAGCATAAAATACAAATGAAATGGAAATGAAATTTCTAAAAAATAAAACTGAAGATAATTTTACTTTGCAAGTAGCTTGCAGATGCCACAGGTAACTGTGAATTTATTAAAGGAGGAAAGGGTCTGGATTTGTCCACAGGAGATAATTCTGTTATGAATTAAAGGAGGAGCTGACCTAACTTTGTCAAATGACAGTTCAGTGTCATGTGATGTCAGTTCAGTGATGGCTCCTAGGGAGAAAGCAGTCCACTATCTAACTGACAATTACAAGGCCATACTAAAGATAGAGTTGGAGATGATAACCTGGAAAGACTCACTAGGAAAAAATAATGGAAAAGAGCTGCAATGACAGCAAAATAAGCTCCCAGCTTATTAAGACTGAATCCACCCTGTGCTGTTTTTGGAAAACTGAGTAATAGTAAATAAAGCACACCATTACTGAAGTTGGCACTGGTTTGCCTCCCCTGGAGTATTGTGCCCAAATCTGTTGCTCCCAGTTCAAGGGGGGGTTCCCAGAGGACACACAAGAACCATTCAAAAGGTGAAAAACTCAAGAGTGAGACTCTCCATCCAAAGGGGTCCTGGGTTTGCCTTCCTGAACAAGGTACAATTCCTACTGACTCCAACAGGAGCAGTGGCTGTGCTCAGGCACAGGTTATGTGAGAGGGACAGGAAAGAAACATGACCAAAGAGAAAAAGTGTCCTGTGATGAATTGTCCTTCAGAAGTCTATAGCATCTAGGGAAAGAAGCACGAAACTGATGGTTAGCAGTATCAGTTAGTGAGAAAAATAAACCACATTTCTTCTTATCCCAACTATCCCCATTTTTATAGATAACAGCATAACTGGAGAATTCAGTTGGCACCTGCTGAACAGGGCCAGGCAATGCAAATCCCAGTGCAAGCAATGCTTGGCAGAAATAGGGTTCCCTAGCAAAAGTGAGAAAGGAGATAATTTTGTGGACTTTGTGTGTGTGAGAGAGAGAAAGCCGACTTACTTGTGTGGCCAGTGTGTGTCTGTGTGCATGTGAGGGAGAGAGTGAGCTTTGTGGCTGTGTGGGGTGAGGCGTCAGTAGGAGGGGTTGGATGGAGTACGACAGCGCTCTCTGTAGTCTCTTGGCTGGTTGCCAGCAGTACAGAAGTTGAGAAATCATTTGTCACAAGGATAAAAGCCAAATACATTGCTCTGGGTGAGATGTAACCTGACAAACAGTCTCCCATGACTGACACATTTGAACTACTAATACACTCTATATAAATGCCTTTTTCTGACAGCTAGCAGCCTTATTATTTTTTTTTTTTTTCCTTAGTTTTTCTGCTTGTTCATGCTGAGCTTTCTGGCTTCCTACCTATCAGATGCCTTGGTTAGGAATACTAGGCAGGAGGATGGTACTCTGCAATACTGCTTCCACGCCACAACTTTAGGAGAAAACAAACTATAATAGAATGAGATGTATTAAAAATAAAATAAAATAAAATAAAATTAAATTAAATTAAATTAAATTAAATTAAATTAAATACCCTGCTCTCCTCTCTCTCTCTCTTCCCTCCCTCTGTCTGTCTCTCTCTTCCAAAATGCCATACAGTCAGCTGGCCAGCAGGAACTTCATTTGTAACTGTCAATTTAACAGTTCATTTATTTCACTGAAGCAGTGAGACACAACAGGGGTGTGGTAACCATGAGATAATCACACCTCTGGGGTCTTAGGAGGCAAGGAGAAACAGCCAATTCTCTCTAATCCCACAGGGGTGTGATTAGTGCTCCTGATAGCTACAGCCAAGGAGGTTATGAGATAAATTGTGCATTTCATGTTCTAGAAAAAGAATTAAATTAAAGTTAAATGTTTAACCAGCCTCATTCGAGTTCTGTAATTCATCTTAATTATAGATATGTATGATAATGAATACTGATCCATGTACATTTTTCTACTTTAAAATGTTTGACAGACAATTGGACAAACATTTGGATTTAGAATTTTACTACAAATATCAGGTATAGAACAGAGCTGCTTCTCTGTCTACAAGCCCTATAGGCAGGGATCCATCATCATGCTATTCAAGAGCTCCTCTGGGCATGCAACTCTTACATATCTATTCAAATCCACTGGATTCTGGGAGCAAAGAGACTGACTTTTTCCAAGCTGTTTTGGGTAACTCTGCTAATCTGTTTCATTAAAGGCTTATGTAATATCTGTCTGGTATGAAGAGTCTGTTCATCTCTTATGTGAAGCTTTCATTAGAAAATTTGTAATAGGTATTTGGCAGGCAAACAAATATATCACAGAGAATAGAAATTACAGAATTAATGATCTCATACATTAGGTCATATTGCTCATATTGCCCAGTGTTGGTTTCTGTAGTGTCCTGTAGAGCTTTAAAAGATTCACTGAAGAGCGCTGATTTATTTTTAAAGTGAAGTATTTTTAAAGAACAATTTTTGTTATTCTGAAGACTAGACCAATATTTTTTCATCATTGGCACTGGGATATGAGAGAGTTCATGGCAATGTTGTGTCAATTGTTCCACTTCTTGTGCCTTTCTCTTTCTTCTGAAGTTCTGACTGACGTAACAATGTAACCTTTAAGATGCTCTTATCTACCTCTACTGGTAGGGAGGGCCCTGGGAAGCCTGAGGATGCTGTACAGGCATGTGTACTAGTATCAGCCATGGTACAGGTGTCATGATGTCTTCAGAGGGCAAGGCAGTATATATGGATTGACAAAGGGGACTGGAAAGTAAGGCTGGAAAGACCAAAATGTATCTGTGGCTACTCAATGTACAAAATGATCACATTACATTCTTTTGCAATAAACCAAGTTTCCACTGTTGTGTGTTGCTCAGTTGGCTCATGATGGACCTGTTAGTCAAGTAGTTCAAAGTGCCTCACTGAGGAGCTGGGATGCGGAGGCACACAGCGGGCAGTTCTACTACAGTTCAAATTCTGGAGGGGTGTTTTAGAGGTTTGCTCTCTCTCTTGAATGACACAGGTGCCTCCAGTTAGTCTGTGTTACCAACTCCTCAGACTATAGTGCTGTGAGCATCCTCAGGATAGAATATAGATATTAAAATTCCCTCAGCTGTCGTGGCAATTTCAGTTGTCAAAGTCTGATCTGACACCCCTCAAGTCTTTTTAGTTAGTGCACTTGAGCACTGCTCATCCTCTTTGGGAAAGGGAAAGCGTGATCTGCATACTTAGTCTTTCTTCAACACTTTCACTAGATTTTCCTGCTCTTCTATTTTTCTTAATAGCACTGGCTGTGTGAGAGACAAGAAGAATGGATAATGATTTATTCCACAGAGATTTCCTTTAATACATACAAAATGCCACGTGGCTTTTTCTCACAGGGTCATGGAGCTAACTCCGGTTTCACTCCTGTACTACAGATCAATATAAGGCAGCATAAAATCAGAGAGTTCTAGGTCAAAAGAAGGCTGCAGTTAGCTGAGGCACCTCCTAGTGAACTCTATTTTAGATGCAAGAAATCTGATATATGATTTATCTGCTGGTGATAAAGGTATTATCCTTGCAGTCTCACATAAGTAAATAAAGAAATAATTTTCAGAATTTATTTTAATGTAATTATTCATCAAATATGAAGTTATTTGCCACCACAATTTTATCCAAAATGATTGTTGTTAGTTTAGGTGACAGTCCATGTTTGCTGCCATGCTAAAAGCACCTGGATCAGGTGGTCCAGGCTTTCAGTGGTCCCAGGGTGTGTTTCATGGCAGCAAACAGACAGGATCTACATATATGATTTTACCATCTCACTAAAATTGCAGTCCAGTCCTTGACCTTCTTCACAAGGGGATGGTCTGCTTATGGGATAGAAGTTTTTAAACTTCACAGAGGGATTTATTTTTTTTCTTTTCAGTGGACATCCCTGGACCAGTACCACCTAAGCAGGTAATGCCAGTACCCATGTCTGGTTTACTGCCCACTCAGTTCAAGGGTGGTACTGCCTCATCAAGGAGCAGTGGTGCTGCTGAAATGTGAAACAAACATGAGCCTTTTTGAGTCACTTGAAATGTTATAATGAAAAGGTATGCAAAACATGTAGGTCCTCCTTTGAACAATATTTAGGTGATTTTTAGAGTTTGTCTTTTATAGTAGCACAGATCAGGCTTAGCCTGACTAGAAGAACATTCTGTAACAATGGTGCAAATCCCAGTAGTATTTCTGCAAGAAGTAATGCTTTGGAGCAATACTGGCATATTTCTGTTACTAAGGCAAGCTTGGGAGAACCAGCACTTAGATACCTGGGGCACTCTGCAAAAATTAAAAGACTTCTTAAAAATTATTCTTCTTTCAAAATGAAAGAGAATTATAACCCTTTTGTCCTAATGATAGGGAAAGGGTTTTGAATCTCTGAGTGTTCCCTCCCTCTAGCCCCAAAATTTTTGTAACTGTGGCACTGAATGCAGTCCCATTAATTTTAATGATATATCAGGACTGGGTAGAAGAATAGCATACCATATATCAAAAGCTACACACTTGGAAATCACATAGCTCTTCAAGAAGCCACCAACGGGTTAAACGGTGACCTGACCAATTTGCTATGGTTCATTTGGTCTATGCTAATTGTTTTAAATGCTCACTTTGTGGCATATTCTTTATTGTGCTGATGGGAAGCGAGGCATATTTCTTTAGAGCAGGGATTCAAGGATACATTTATATTGGAAAGTCTTTCTCAGAAAAGTACAGGCACATTTCAGTAGTACTATGTAAATAGTAATTAAGCTTCATCATTTATCCAGTGTAAGGAAATACATGAAACAAATACTTTTCAAAACCTTTTGCTTTGCTTGTTTGATTTTTCAGTGTCACACTTTTTTTCTCTGTTCTTCCAAAATGCTTAAAGTCAAATTGTTTCTTTCCCGTTACCAGGCTTTTGTATCTGCCTGTCTGGTGAGTGGCATTTTTTTTTTCCTTTCGGACCTTGACCTGACAGTGATTATTTTGTCTTTTATCTTCATCTTCTTTCCCGCTTTTTTTTTTTTTTTTTTTTTTTTATTAGACTAGTCAGCTTTGATATTAGTCTTCCCAAAGCTACTATCCATTACACTGTCAGCAAAGCAAGCTGCCTTACTGTAGGCCAAGTGTCAACAGAAGGTGAGGCAGAAAATCAGCCACAATCTAAAGCTAATTACCCTGCCTAGAAGTTAATTAAATACTTGTTAGGAGCAGCAGGGTAGATCCTAATTAAACTTGTCTAATAACAGTATGCTGACATACTCTGACACTGGGAATTCCTACAGGGTTTAAATAATTGTACAAAGGGCAATAATACCTGTCACATCATGGTGTGCAGGCAAACCCTGAAGATGCACATTTCTCAGTATTTTCTGTACTAATTTGCCACATATTGTGCACTTCACATGTGTTTAATTTACACAGGTTTTAATTTGGGTGACCTGGATTTTTCTAAATGACTTTGCTGTCGCTGATCTAAGTGTAAACCACTGCAAAGGGAGATGGTCACTATCGTTACTGTGTGTGATTTAATACGCTAATCCTGATAAAACTCTGCTGATAGCAATACCCTCAGTGTCACCTAAATGAAGCTGTGACCAGTAGGGATTGTCTCTGGAACCAAGAGGAAGAAAAACCTGGCATCCCCTTGCCAACCATTCCCAAATTCTCTAAGAGCCAAATCCTGCACTCACCTACAGACTAAGAATGTTATCCATGTTCAGTCCACTCTTGTGAATTCACAAGAGTGCAGCTGACAGAGACTTTTACCACCACTCTTAAGTATGTCTGAAATTCAACATCTTTTACAACTAACTAGGTCTTCATTTACATTTAAAACAAAAGGAAGAGGAAACCACTAATAGGTGTACTTGTCGGTTGAAATGAAGAAGGGACAAGAGGGCAGGTGAAATGCAGGAGGAGGGGGAGACAACGGAGAACGATCTTTCTGTTCTTGTTATTTCCAGCCTTTTGATGGGAGGAAATATTTTTGTTTCCAGACAGGAAAACACAAATTGCCATCATTTAAAATAAATGAAGGTTCCCCACAAACCACAGCAGGGCTTTTGTCTAGTTGTTTTTAAGGGATTCTTCTATGCCAGCAGTTTTAATGTTGGTTAAAAAGCTGACATTTGACCAGGTTCTGTTTTTCAACTGATGAGTTGTCACACTGCCTTGCGTGAGGGTTAATCCCCCATTGTGTTGTCTATGCCGCTGCAAAGAACGACGTCAATAACAAATATGCAATTGCTGATAAAGCTTGTCTCTCCTAGAAAACCCCTGAGAGGCTTTGTCGAATGTTGATGGTTGTTTACTGCAGCAAAATGCTGAATGTCAATTTTATGAAAGTGATGTTTTGAAACTTTTCCTTTCCTCACGGTAAATCAGTTAGATTTCTCACTATTCCTTTACTACCCTTGGTTCATTACCCCTTTTGATACAAGGGCTGGGGCTTTTGGTGGTAAACAGTAGTGGATGCTCAAAAGTAAATTTTATGTTCCTACCATTAGACCATACTTGAAATGCCGTGTCAGTGAAACTAATGAAATGGAGTGCCATGACGTGAAACTAATCAGACATGAGACAACTTTAGGGGGAGTGGGAATGAGAGACCTGTGAAGATTTAAGCCAATTGTAGCACTCTCGTTTTGCACCCTCTCCCTCAACAGCAAGGATTAATGCAAAGATGTAAGCACTCTGATCTTTTCTGGCAAGACTGTTGTAGAAATAATCAATTAACCTTGGGAGATCAAATTGACAGAGCTTAAGTGTGAAGTTATTTAAAATGCCAGATTATCTAGGCAGATGAATACATTTGTTGCAATACTAAAAGGAAAATGAAAGTATTTTTCCAAACTTCATTTTTCTGAACTGATTTAACATTATTTCCCCAGGAGTCAACTCTGCCTTTTTCAGTGTGCACTTTAACACATTAAAACAAAATGAGATTTGATGTACTCCATAAAGAGACTAGCGATTTTCTATCTTCCTTCTTGGAGTGGGAGGGTTATTATAGAAAATAGCTTATAGTAACCTCATGCTTTTAGCTCTTTACTTTTGTTTATTTGACAATTTGATTATTTGGGTTTCTGTCTTCTGTGGTGATTTTGGTTGGTTTCCATTCTGGCTAAATCATCTGCTGCATCATATATGGGGTAAAAATTGTTGCATTCTCCTTTTGTCCTTAAAAATACAAAGAATGTGAAATATTGTATAATATCAGCTATTTTTATCAAATACAAAAATCCAGTCAGATGTTCTTTAAACAATCAATTTAGCTTCATTTAGTTTGAAGAGACGGGAATTTTATTTTTATTAAAATGCTTTAAGCTATGTTATTCACACTAATAAACAACCTACTATTTTAACACATTGTAATAGGAAGAGGACAACATAATGTTCTACCAGCACCAGGCTGTAATTCTAGGCCTGTTGCTCCAAGTTTTACCTGTAATCCAGCAAAACTTGTAACTATATGTGTAACGTAATCACACAAGAAATAGTATTACATATGTGCCTAGAGGTAAGCACATGCATACAGGCTTAAATCTTTCCTTTAAAGAGAATTTGTGAACAACCTCATTGATAAAATTGGTGCAGATCTGCAGTTATGCTAGCCCAAATTTACTACATCAATTTTGTATCAATTGTTTGGTTAAAGTGGAAAACTTGTTGCACTTCATCCCCTTATTCATTCATAATCTCATTCATTTGATCTCTTTGTTACTTTTTCTTTCTTCATTAATTTGAAATGTTGCAGCAATTTATATCAAACACAGAAATTTAATTTGCCAGCATACTAAAGTTTAACCTGATTTTTATTAGCTGAATTTATACATTTAAGTCCAAACTAAAAAGTACAAATTCATTTAAGTCATTAAGGAAACATTTGCACACAAAGACATAGAGGATTAACTGCAAAAATGTTATGTGTAAACAAGCTCAGATTAATGAAATTTATCCAGTTGCACTTTGCTAGCAGCTACATTGTGTTCATAAATCACCATCCCCAACTGCTTCCCCACTAGCATTGGAGGATACGTAGCCCTAGTGAAATAAAAGAATACACGTGTGCACCCCAGTCTCAGGCAAACTAAGACAGGCTATTTCAGGAGGTGCCAGTTGTGAGTTAACTCATCTGTTTTTGCCTGAATGAAGACAGGGAACATCCACAGAGCTCTTCTCCAAAGCTTCACTTCAGCTGATGTTGACAAGCTGTTGGGCATGCTGACATGACCATTTGGCTCCAGAAAGGATATCAGTCCATGTGTTCCTTCTTCCTTTCCTTGAATATTTACCCTCTCTTCACTCAGTCTTCTTCCAGCCCATGAAGCAGTCAGACTAAGAGAGAAGCTAGGACAAGAAGCAGAGGAGGCTTTCCTTGGGACTGAGACCCATGACAGGATTAAAAAAAATAATAATAATATATTTTTTAAAAAAGGAATGGGGAAAAACTAATATTAAAAACAGTGCTTGAAGAAGGTGTTGGGTAAGCAGCAGATGTTGGGGGAAATTAGACTTGGAAGAACTGAGAGAACAAGTCATTCAGAAAGTCTTGAGTTTTTAGACGGGGCAGAAGTGCTAGAAACTGACACAAAAGGGATAGCTTTTATTGGCAATGAGCCCTGGAAAGGGAGGAATACATGTCACAGAAGCCATAACTATTGGCCAATCCCTGATTAAAAATATTCAACTCTCAGTCAAATGACTTCTTAATATGTTTGTCAGTGAGCACATGTCCTTTCTCGAGATTAAGACAGTGCATCAAACATGGAACTTTTTAAAGCCTATCATGTACCAGGGAACTGTTACAGCGTAGTCTGGACAAGGCAATTCATGGCAGCAGAAAATTACTAGCTGTTTTGGAAACTGTAGGAAGTCTGCTTTGAAGGAGAAAATGGATCTGTAGCAAATGACATGTCTCCCAAAAGATAGACCTGAAAGATCATTCAAAGACCAAAATCTTCTCTATGAGGTTTGTTTATAGTGTAGTCCTAGAGGTATTCATCTTAATCCTGCATTTGCTTAATCCTGCAAATGCTGGAAAAGAAAACAAAATCTTTACTGATAGCAGATACTTTACTTTTGCACATAGCTCTGAGGACAGTGCAGTTACGGGTAATGATGAAAACAGGTCAAAAACCCACTGATATGGACTGCTGAACTAGTGCAAAGCCAAATTTTTAACTACTCTCCAGTGTGAAATTAGTCTGGAAACAACAAATTCAGGTCCTACTACTACTTAAAAAAGAAAAAAAAAATAGAAAAAAAAAAAAGAAAAAAAAAAAAAGCCATATCCCTATCTTGGAAAAATAACCCTGGAAAGAAAGGACTTCAGGCTTATGATGAGTAACAAATTGAACATGTACGCTCAGACTCTCAGTCTACTACTGTGATACTGTGGTAAAGTACTAGTATAACTGTTCAGTTCATTAAGAAATGGGAGTAGAAAGTAGGACAGCTGGGAGTGCTTTTCAGATCCTCTGCCTGGCTGTCATGTCCTCAGTTCAAGAACAAGGATAATAAATTAGAGGTAATTCAAAGAAGAACCACAAGAATGCTTTAAAAATTGGAAACATGATTTATAGCAAGAGGAATTCAGCTTGGTTAACTGAAAAAATATATGTTTATAGGTGACTTGATGGCAGCCTGAAAGTATTCACACAAAGAACAGAAGTATGCTAACAGAGGGCTCTTATGACTAGAATGTAATCAAGTGAGAGAACTATGGCAGGAAATTAAAAAGCGATACATACAGTCTAAGAATAGCATATTTGTCCTTAAAAACATATTTGCCCCTCAAACAAGTTGTAGGCATAGTTGATTCTCCATCACTAGGAATTCTTAACTTAAGACTTTTACAAAACAATAGCCCAAACATCAAATAAAACAGCCTACAAAGCTGTTCCACCCAAAGCCATAACAGCTGACTCTAACTGCTCCTTCTGGCTTTACGATGTGTGAAAATTCTAATCAGTAATAAATGAATTGAAACAATGAAAGACTTTACAAAATTAATTCTAGAAGAAAAAAGCAACTGTGCAACTTCTTTTGTAGTCCTGTGTTGCCATCACTTTCCTTGTTTTTTAAAATCCACTTCTCTATGGACCACAGTTCCTGGTATACAGAAGCATTATTCCATAGCAAATGGTGATAATGCATGTTTTTCTCTTGTACATCCAGCTTCAGAAGAGCACAATAGAAGTAACAGTACTTGCACCTCTCTTGGAAAACCTGCATTAAACAATCTCCAACCATTGCAACATGGCCACACAAAGGGAGAAAAGTTCACATCAAAGGCACTAAGTCCCTGCGAATGTTCTAGACAGTTTGTCCACCCATTCTTGGACAGCAAAACCACTATTCTGTGGTCCAACTTTGCAGAAAACCTTGTCCTGTGCTGTTTTGGCAAGTAACCACGAAAAGCAGCCAACAAAGTGTATGTTAGAATGCATAGCAATGACTATGGGAACTCTGCTAATTTTAAAGGCAAGAATGTATTTTTCTACCACATGGCAAAGCCTTATAGAGGGAATTCCAAGTAGCATAAGTTGCAGGGAGCTGTGTGAAATCCCACAGCTTGAAGGTATGGACTCTCCTCCATGCACATAAGGGTGGAAACAATTAATGTACTGAAGATGTATCCTTGCTTTGAAAGGGATTCTTGCTGTTCCCTTTCTTTTCCATGCAAAGATGAGACAAGAGAAAGACAAGTCAGATCACAATCAGAAAGCAAACTGTGTTTTCTCTCCAACACTCCACTATAAATGCATCACAGCAGACCTTCAACTGTACACACAGTCCCAAGAATAATGGGTAGTGGCCTTGCTGAAATCATCAGCATTACATTGCTACTTAAATGTATACACTGATTATTTGTGGTCAAATCCTTAGGTGCATTAGGATCAGACTGGCTTCTGTATCAAGCAAGAATGCCTTTGCTGCCTTCCTTTCTTTACTATTACCATTTATTATGACCTTAGTGAACTACATCCTGCCAGCACATTTGTCCAGTCCAGGACTGATCGGTTTTGCCCTGGCAGATTCCCCTGGGATTACATTTAACAATTTAATAATTCTAAAGCTCCTAAGTGATTATTTTTCCCAAAGTAAATACAGTTTAGGAAAAATGGAGAATCATATGATCAGACTGCTTTTCCATGAACAAATACATCTGCTAGCATTTTTCTCTTTCAATTTTCTGCCATTGTAACACTAGAGTAGAAGGTCTTTGAGAGAGAAAAATCCTTACTTTAGGAAAGATACTAACAAAAATAGCAAAGGAAGGTATGGAAAAATTAGCAATTCCATTCATAAAAAATGAATGCTTCATTACAAGCTTCTGTGAAATGTGTAGATGTGAATATGCTCCCCCACCACCCTGGGACATTGAATAGCAATCTGTATAGCAATCCCAGTCACCCTAACAGTCACTGCAAGTCCAAATATTAGGGATCTACTCCTGAAGACCTAGCTAGACCTGGTGACATCTCCCGTAACAACAAATCTTCAATTAGCCTGTAGTTGCAAGTAAAGTCAAAAGAATGACACTGAAGCGCACCAGGCTATTACAAGGAGCTTTTACTTGTGGCAGATTTCCTTTTTGGAAGATCTATGTGAGGTCAAACACAGTTACAATAGGAATTCAGGAAAGAAAATACTACAGATTCCCACTTGTCAGGCTCTCATAAAATGTAAGTTTTCATGTCAAGAAAAGTAATATGCATACTTTTACATATTTTTTACACTTTTACACTTTATTTTACCTATCTACATGTAATACCTGGGTGACATGTACCTTGTAAGCAAAATGTTATCATCTTTAGTTCAATTCACTGTTGCTAATTTATTTTACTTGTAGGTTAGTAAGCAGTCAGCTTTCTTGTGAAAGAGAGAACTTTGAGAACGTGCTTATGTTAATTCAGCAGCTAGTAGCATTCTAACATTTTGGAAAAATAATCTAATATTATATCAAGAAGGAATTTAACATAAAAAGTATATAAGGTAGCAATATTTTACCTGTCAGACTTTCACTGGAGGAAATAGGGTTTCAGTGATGAGGAGAGAACACTGAAAATTAAAGGTTAAAGGAATGGAATAACAAATAGAGAAAAACAGGAGCAGGGTGAAAGAAGAAATGGTTAAGAGAGAAAAGTGTTTTGTAAGGCTTCAAAATAAAAGTAAGGTAATAGCAAGTTAGTGAATAAAAGGGCAAGAATCCAAATTCTCTAACATAGAAGTGATGAACTGAGGCAGCAAGAGAAAGAATTAGAACAGAGAAGATTTAATATAATGTAGTTAGGAAAAAAAAAAAGAGACTGTTAAAAACTGTAGAGCACAAACAGCAGCAGAGAGAAGTGAATCAGTGGAGAGAGAAAAGAAGATGAAAACTGAAAACAAAAAAATGGATGACATTTGTCTGTTTACAAAGCAGTCCACTGAAGGATGTAGGGCTACAAAATGACAACAAAAGGCAAAGACAGACTTGAAATTAATTGAGAAACAAATGTATAGAAGTGGGTATGCTTAATAGTCTGAAAATGCTATGTATCCATTAAGTGTATTTTAGCTTGGATTCCTAAAATGAGTAGCCCTATGCGTTTTTGCTCTTTAACTAGAGATTTTGCCAAGTCCAAAAGAATTTGGCAGATGCAGAGTGCCTCTGAGATATTCAGTGTTTACTTGTTTCAAGGAAGCAAGAAATCCAAATCAATCCCTACCCACCAATGACAGAAGATTGCAGTACACGCACAGATGTTCTCTTTTCTGTAACTAGTAAATAAACACCGCATGGTTAATAAGCACAGATGCAGCACAGCATCACCCGCAAGACATGCTGCCTCTTGTTCAGCTGGTAGTTGGAGACTGTAGAGGAAACTGGGGAAGGCTCATTAGGGATCTTAACCTGGGGAGCTGTGGGGAATGCCAGAGGGAAGGCAAAATAGAGTGAAAGTCAGTGAGTAGAGAACTACAGTGTGGGGACATGGGAAAGGAAACTCCCTGAGGACCTTTGGAGGAGTTCAGGTTATTGTGGAGGGGAAGTCACAGGACATGGGGAGGAGAAGCAGAGCTCTTGCAGCCTGGTGCTGTAGGAATGTGGAGTGCAAATTAACAGGAAACCAGTCCACTGGTTTCCACTTTTGAAAAAAAACTTGTTTCCTCCATGTTCCCAGAGACCTGACTAGTGTGTTGGTAAAAATTATATAGAATGAAATGCTGTTAAGCTATTTAATGCTTGCAAACACTTATAATGGTGTTTGAATGAATGGTTCATAAAGTACGGATTTGTAAACGGAAACTAGAATAAGCTGTATCACCTTCAAGGCGAAAAGACAGTTTTCTCACCTTAGTTACACTGTTATAAATCAGAATTAACACCAGGGTGAACTGATGTGAGAAGTTTTATAATCTTTGGCAAAAGATAAAACATACACATACTGTATAATGATTTCCACATTTTATTATTTTAGCTATGTCAGGAATTCTGGATATTCGCTTGTAAAGAATAGCTTCCACTTGCACTTAAAAAAAGAAAAAAAAAAAAAAAAAGAGAAGTAACCAGAAGGTCATCAACAAGGGAGCTAGAGAATAATATATCATGAATAATGTATTAAATTATTTCAGTCTTTATCTATTAATGAATTATCTTCAATCATCTTATAATTCTCTTGAATGTATTTGTAATTCAAAAGTACTCCCCATGTAATTTCTCCAAAAAATTATTTCACTAAATTTTCCTTGCTCTTCTTGTGGATAGAAAGTAGCTGAAATTTGAGATTAATTGGTTTTTAATAGGCCATACAGAGTAGGAGTTACTGTATCTGTCCCCTCATAAATCCATTTCTAAGAATCGTGTTGCCTATACAGCACTAAACTTTTAACCATGAAATCTCTTCATCTAATATTTTATTTAAATGTTCCATTTCCACCAATATGATGTGTAGTGTACTAGGAAAATCACTGAAATTTACCACATAAGGACTCCTGCCTGCTCTTGGCACAATTTCTTCCTAAGTGAACACTTTCTGCCCTGAGTTTTCACTCATCTCTTGAAGAATTTAAGAGCTGAAGAGTCAGAAAGAGAAACTTTTCTTTAGGAACACATCAAATAGTAGCAGTGTAGTCTCTTTTTAGTCTCTCTCTTTTTATTTTATTTTATTTTATTTTATTTTATTTTTTTCCCCTGTATCAGGCCATAAATAACTCCCAATGACATAAAAGGGGAATTGTTGTATCTTTGGTTGTCCCCATATGTAAATACAAAAACATAAATTTTCATTCATACTAAGTAATACCTTTTACCCCAGTAACATTTTAAGATATTGTGAGTTGTGAGTCATCTTTATCTTTACTTATAATACTTGACGTTATAACAGTTACAATCATACCTATTTTGGAATCCTGCAGTCATAATATGAGTGACTGAAAAAGACACAAAAAGATCAAAAAAAAACCAGTCTAAGCTGATGTTGTCTGTAGGACAAATATAAACAATCTGGTTTTAGATACTTAGATCAAACAAATCCTATCAGTGTGCAGAGATGTGCAGAGGTGCCTTCTGTATATTGTGCTCACTTCGACAGCACATATAGTAAAATTGGAATGATACAGAGAAGATTAGCACGGCCCCTGCACAAGGATGACATGCAAATTCATGAAGCATTCCATATATGAAGATCTAGAAGCCTTTTCTGAAATGTCTAAGGATGTAGAAGTCTTAGTGATGTGGAAAATGTTAACATGAGTTGGTTCATTTTGAAACTCTTTTTTTTTTTTTTTTATTGTTTGCTGTAAATGTCTGATAAGCCTGTGTTACTTGTCCAAACTCCACAAAGCTATAGAGGCACACATCTTGCTGTGTCTTCAGCAATAACCTTTTGGCCCCTTGGCAACTGATGGCATCCATCTGACATCTGCACATCTTTAATAATTCCTTGGGAAAGAAAATATGTGTGCCCACCTGAGACAAACAGAAAATAACATTCCAAAAAATCTTGAACTCCTACATTTTTGTCACAGTTGTGTTTTTTGAATGCTATTTATACAACAAGTTTCAAATAGGCAAAAGACCTATTTGCATTTTGTCCATCTGCATCTCAAATTCCCAGAAGAAAACAATGTGAAGTTTCTATAAAGTTGAAAAGAGAAAAACAACTTCAGGCCTTCTGAATAGCAGTGAGTCAGTTCAAGTCTTCCAAGTTCTGCTCTGTTTTCTGCTGGTCGCTGGCCTGCTCAATCTGTTGGCACAGGCTTTGTTTTTTCCTCCTCCTTTACCCAGACATGGTGACACTGGGTACACCACCTAGGGCTCTGCCTGGTGGCCAGTGATGTGCAAGGGAGAGTGTTCATGAAGTCCCTTGAGGGACTTTGGACCAATCTCTGCAGCTGCAGATTCTCTTTTGAGTGCTCTTTCTGCTGACTTAATCCCAGTGAAGGAAAAGCCTTGTGGGAGGACACAAACATCTGTAATCAATGCTGACATCTAAGCACAATCACTAAAATATTTTGGGTTTCTTGGCATCAGTTCTAGAAGGCAGCAGCTCACAGTGAAAACCCGATATTTTTTTCCTGGAAACATCAAGCATAGTTTAATCCAAGTACTATTTTTCTGTGAATAGAATCAAAGAATTTAGAAAAGTACTCAGGGACACAGAGTTTCCAGATTTGATTTTAATTAAAGGCTATAAATACTCATAAAGAGAGGCAGGCACTCAGCTTTAGGGATCAAGCTGAGTAATCCTCATCTGGAGCTTTCTTGTATTCATATGATCATGATCATGTTAGATCTTGATAAGGCAGTGACTTATCTAAAGCAGAAACTCACAAAATCTCCATCATGTCAGAACAAAGCAAATTCTGCCAGTCCTTTTAACGCCAGAACGAATCAGGCAGGCTCATCTCCAGGCAGCTCCGACATCAACAGGCAGCCACCCTCCTGGGCTCCCAGAGGACAGTATTCTCCAGTGACTTCAAGCAGCTGTAACATCCTGCCTGGCCCCCCACCTGCAGGGAGCACACTGTCAGGCAAAACCAAACTCCCAGTTCCTAATCTGGCTGTTGGAGCTCAGTCGGTGATCACCCACACTGAGCAAAGAACAGACGCAACAGGACCAGCAAAATAAATAAATAAATAAACAAAACCAGAAAAGGCAGACTGGTCCCTTAGCACGACTTGCACAAATCCCTCCAAATGTGGCTGAGTGGTGTGATGTGCAGCAGATATGCTATATCGCACAGACACAGGCATGCCTGCATGAATTGGAAAGACTGAATCCAGTGAGCAGAGTTTCAGCACGTGAGCCTTTATGTAAGAGCAGAGAATATAAAGGGAGGGAGAGGAGCTAGTGATCATAAAACTTCCTGGCTTCAGCTGGCACAGCAAGGGCAGAAAGGATGTGTCTAATTTTAATCTGGCCTCCACGTGAATGTTTTTTCCTTCCCATCAAACACAGTGAAGAAGCTTTCTCTGACCACACAGTGCTCAGCAGGGACGTCGCCTGACTTAGTCAAGGCGATTTATGCTCATTTGGCAAAGTTGCCGATCTCCATTTGCAAGCTCAGTCTGTGCTGGTGAACAATCAGGGGGCAGCGGTGGGAAAAGAGAGGGAGACTACAGTCTATACAAAGACTGCCCCTTCCAATGGCATGGGGAGGGGAGGAGGCTTTCCTGAAAAGCCTTGCAAGAGGCATGGTCTTGGTCCAAGTAGGTCAGATCATGAGCACCTCAGCCTCTTTCCTGGCTTTTGCAACTGCTCTGTGCATCAAGCATCCGCCTGCACAGACACTGTGCAGACCTCTTTCAGCCAGTCTTCTCCAGAGACTCCTTATTCCCACTGGGAATGACCTCCAAAACTCGACAGCTTTCCCCTGTTGCACATTGCTTTAAAGATCACTATTCCTCAGCAGTGTACAGAATTGCCACCAGATCAATGTGTTTTATGTAGACAAAAATTGTTAAGCTAACCCAAAATGAGTTTACTGGATTTGAAGTAAGAGAGGGAGAGAAATCCCGTTGCATTTTACCTTCACAATGGTGCTGGAACAGTTGAATAAAGTGTGGCCCCGCTGCCCATATGCCATTCAGCTTCTGTCTGTCTTTTTGTTTACACTGGGAATACAATAGGAACTATAGTCCTTCCAATGCATCATTTATAAGTGTATTCTACCTCTGAATGTACAGACAGAACTGGCTCTGTGAATGAGCTCTGTGAATATTGCCAAGACACTGTGCTTTGTTCAGCATTATTCTTCACAATAGATACCACACTTTGGAAGTAATTTTAAAAAGGGAATCAAAATAGTGGTACTTTTAGCCTTTGTTTCTTTTATACCACACTGCATTCTCTGTCTCTCACTCAGCTGCTTCTATTATACTGACAAATTAAATAAACCACTCCATTGCTAAAGAGGCTTGGGCGGGCTGGGCTTCGGTACACTGCCGCGCTAGGAAGTTGAAATAAACATTTATCCTGGTCTTATTCTTAACAAATTCAAGCTAACTTTAGTCAAGCATCTTTTTTTTCTTTTTTCTTTCTTTCTTTTTTTTTTTTTTTTTTTTTTTTTTAAGAATGAACGAAAGAAAGATGGAAACGGGAGGGGAGGGGGAAAAAAAAAAAAAGGATTACTTCAAATTTTTGAGCCGATCTGCAACACCAAGGGATGTGGCATCTGAAGCAAAGGAGTAATGAGAAGCCATGTGTCCAGGTAATGAGCCTGCTTTTTAGTGCTCCACTTCCTAGAAGCGCTGCAAGTTCATCCCTGCTGCGGGGCCTCTGGGAGGGTGAATGGGTGAGTTACGGACAGGACGAGGTGGTGCATGCAGTGTGCATTGCAGCTTGCAAACTTCTGCAGCAAACTTTCAGCTCCTTCTGGGAGAATGCTTCTATTGCAGCAGCCATAGCTATGCTTTGCGAGGTGTCTTTTCCGCGTGCTCTTCAGTGTATAGAAATAAGGGCAGGTGGGGGACTGCTGAGCAAAGTGTTCTAGGTGGCGAGGAAGGTCTGGCTGCTTACCGGTCTATGTTTATGGAGAGGTAGGTAGCTGGATGGATGGCAGAAAAATATGTTGGTCTGTATTTTTGTCACAGACTCTTGTTTTCCCATTGCATCTGTAGCGAAGAGAGGGATAAGAAACTGAGGAAAGAGTGACAGTGTGACCTTTACCTGTGTCAAAGTGCTTTCTGACTTTTGGCTCTTTTTCTGAGCAGGCAGCAAGCACAGGGGAGAACCGAGGAGCAATTTGTGCTGTTCTGCTCATGCATAGATTAGATGTGCAAGGCCGTCCTTGGTGCTTGCAAACAGAGATGTTTGCTGTTTATAAGGGCTTGTACATGCAGTCCATCATTCTCGAAAATGCTGTCAATGAACAGCGTTATTTTCCCAAACAAACTCAGAGTAACGAGCACAACGCTGCCCGGATTAGGTCTGAAAGCTCCTTCTGTACGCCCGGGCTAGCAGTGTGTGAATAATGCAGGATGAGTCTCATCACCCCATGCTGCCTTTCCACCCCCCCCCCCCCCCCCAAACTCCTAACAAAGCAGATGGACTACGGGCAGAAGCCAGAGCTTGGGAGGGAGGGGATTTTTTTTTTTTTTCAGTTTTGTGTTTGTTTTAGGGGACCTTAGGAGCCATCCGGTTCCTCCTGAAAAGGGCCAAGCCACCAAATGCCAGCAATGGATTTTGAAGACCGGAGCCCCTGAGAGCACTGGCTCGGGCTGGTTTCTGCTGCAGGGTCTGAGGCGAGATGCAGAGATGCCCTGGGGCTGCGAGAAGCCAGAGCCTGCAGGCAGAGCTGGAGCAGCTAGCAGGGAGCCATCAGGGCTCATCTTTTATTACTAGAGGAAGAATTAAAAAAAAAAAAAAAGAAATGAAAAAAAAAGAAAGAAAAAATCAAGTGAATTTTTTTCTGTTGTCTAGCCAAATTCCCTTTAATTTGCCCCGAGGGAAAGCCAGCCACCTTGTGAAGCCTTTTTTTGTTTTTTTTTTTTTTTTTTTTTTTTTTTTTTTTTTTAAGCTCATCTCTGTCAACACAAATGCCTGGGGGGGGCTCCCTGGAGGAGGGAGTGGAGAAGCCGAAGGTCAGGGTTACCCACTGTGGCATGACTTTTAAGCAAAAGGGGTTTTTATTTCTCTTGTTGCCATGTCAGGTTTAATTTGGGCAGCATTATTCTGAAAGGGTGGGCCTGCTTGTGACAGGAGGGGGTTAAATGGGATTACAAGCTTTAGAGGCTGTCGGCAGCCACTGCTGCCTGGGGATGTTAAATTGCAATTTAATGGTCAGCTTTATCTGTATAGTATCAGTGGAAATCTGCTGTTTTCAGCAACTTAATAGGCACTGTGTTTCCAGGAGGGGCTGTTTTTAGAGGGTGGTACAGAGCGGACCCGTCGGCACAGGGTCATGCTGGCAGCTTCTTGGCCAGGCCACCCGGGGGCTCTGCCCATTGCATCCCAACTTTCCAGAAACACTTGGGTGGCTCCATGCCTTGAGCAAGGGGAAGAGCAGGCAGCGAGTGGTGCCCCACGACACGCAGTGGGGTGCCAGAGGGTCAAGCAGCCTTGTCCCCTGAGAGGACTAGGGCAGGAAGGCACTGAAGGGATGCCCAGGAGGGCGCGGATGAGATGAGGGTGAGAAGGCACTGAGGGGATGCCCAGGAAGGTACTGAGGGACTGTGGTGGTAAGGTGCTGAGGGGACACATGCTGGGGAGATGTGGCCCCAAATGCCAACCACCAAACCAGCCCACATCGGGGGGCTTGTGAGTGTGTGTCTTGCATGTGTGGGTGTGTGTATGGGGTGCTGCAAGGGGACAGAGGGGGGTAAAGGACACTGAGGGCAGTCAGAGGACACCAGTATTGTCTGTTGGCATGTTAGGGGTCAGCCCGGAAAGTTCAGGATTAGTAAATTTAATATCCTGTCAAAATTCTCATGATAATGAATCCTGGATGGCCTGGCTGGCGGGGCTGGCACAGCAGCCTGGGCGCTGCAGCTCCCGAGATAGCGCCGCTAATTTATGGGCAGGAGATTGTGCTGTGCTGGCATGGGCAGAGGCAAGAGTGGCTCGGTGGTAGGGCCTTTTGGCTGCATGCAGTGGCTGCTAAGCTGGGGAAAATACACAGATCTGGATCATTTAAGTGATTCTTATTCATTCCAAAATCCTCCTAACTCCCTCTGCAATAGCTTGGCTGAAGTGACAAGAGGTGGGCTGTGTTTGTTTTTTCCTCTCCCTCCACTGTGCATACAGGAGTACCCCTGCACTCAGGGCTTCTGGCATTAAAAATGATCAGAAAGAAGCAGAAAGATGGAAGAGAGTCAAAAGAAAGATTAGCTGTGGATATATTGTGCTGTAGACTAATTTTCTAGAAAGATTTCTTTACCTTACAGGGCTGGTAAGTTTAAAACAGTGGACAGAAGGGAAAGGTGGGAGGACAAGAAACCATAGAGCAAACCAGGGTTGTAACAAATAGTAAACTACAACCCCAACAAAGTCATTTTCCAGCTGATTGATGGTATTAAAATAGAGTTTCTAACAAAAAAAAGATGGGGGGAGGAGGGCTGGAGAGAGGAAAAAAATAAGAGGAGGGGGGAGAAAGTTCCTGTGCACTTTGTTCAAGGTTCTGCACCTCTCTAAGCAGCTGTCACATCCGTACATTATGGTACATTGAATCTGAATGAGGCTCTCCACATCAAAACCTTGCATCCATTATGATATCATCTCCTGCTCTAAGCTGTAATGCTTATTAATTCTGCACCCATACTCTCCAAGCTTCAGCAAATGTATTCCATCAGCCTAGCATTTAATTTAATTAGTACAGCTGGGCTCTCATTCTCCTTTCTGTGTCAGAGGTATTGTCAGCACGTTCTGCTATAACACAATTACTGATTGCTTTTAGATAGGCAGAAATATGATTAGGGTATTGGGTGACTGTATCATAAGCCTTATTAGATTCATTTGAAATCTGGAGATAAATAGGAAACTTTTATTTGCAGTGTAATGAGATTATGCTTATTAGGCCAAGGCCTCACAACCTTTTGCAAAGAACATAGTGTATCACTAGGATTATACTCTGGAACCACACTTTTTGCTCATAGTATCCAAGCAATTTCTCAGCAGCTTTAAGATTTAACTGTTGTAGCCCTGTACACATTTTAGAATTGTTTTCTGGCTCGGTCGCTTTCTCATGTGATAGATAGTGTGCATCTTCCACTGTGTTTTCTTCTGCTTAAAACAAGAAATTTTGGGAACAATGTTTTATTTGATGTGAAAGGTATTTGGGTGGACTGCAGCCATGTGTGATTGAGTAAATGTGTTGATACATTGCACAGAAAGTTTTCTGTTAATACCAGTATTTTTGTTCAAAATCTTTTTTTTTTCCTTCAGAAGAAAATTGTAAAAATATTCAGAATCAGCAATTTTCAGAAGCTAAAAAATATTGCTGTAAAAATACTTCTGAGGTTGGATCTTAAGGTAGAAATAATGAGTTAATTTTCTTATGTAAAAATTGCTGAAAAGGAAGCACATTTCATGTCACTTTCAGAGAGAGCGCATTTAAATCTTAATGTATACATCACAACCTATCATATTATACTATCCTGACAAAGCATGCAGCATAGTGTTTGAGAAGCAAGAGTTACTCTTTTAGAAGTTTGTGTATTACAGGGATTCAGAATTCTGATCCAGTAATTTGCCTGTAACAATCAAAGATACAAACAACCTATCACTGACTTGACAGGTTATAGAAAGGAGTCCATCAATTTTAACATTGGTGTCAAATTTAGGTTTCATTCTGTTTCTACATAAGTTTTGCTACAAACTCCAGTGGGAGCAAGATTAGGCTCTTACTGGATCCTTATCCTTTGTGACCGGTATTACACTGCATGAAAGCATTTCATGACTAAGTGTGGCAAAACCCTGAACTTAGGTTTGTATTCTTCATTATCACTTGCTCCAGAGTTAAGATAGGAAAATTTGGGTGTCAAAATCTCAGGCTAAGGTTCAGACTCAGGGAGGAAAATGCTTATCAGTTCTGTCACGGTATTTTATTTTGCATTTGCCTATCATGGCAAGCATGTCTGCAAGGGGAGGCTTATCTCTGTCAGAAGCAAGTTCTATGTTGCATAGCTTATTTCAAACACTTGTGATATGAATATATTGTTGGAAATCAACTTTAAAGAGGTCAGGTGAAAGATCTTAAAGGTGACATGCCTGTAATTCTTTTCTAAAGGAGTGCTCCAGAGAGAAAGTGACATTATTGCATGGCCCAGTTGAGTTGTCTGACAAAATGGACTGAGCTGTGGGCTTCCCAGCCCAGTCTCAACTAAGATATCTGTAGTCTCATCTTTGTGTGTTTTTCCCTGGTTCTCCCTAACTGGGGAAACTCACACTTCACCTGGGTTGTTTACTTTCTGGGAGAGGAATACACATCAGTTTCCAATGACTTGTCTCCTGACCCACTGTGTATGCCTAAGCAACAGCAGCAAAGTTACTGTAAGATAATAGATTTATAATCAGGGTTCTTCAGTGGTTTGGAAAAAGAGAGGGATCACTCTCTCCATTTTAGGTTCTAGCAAGCTTCAGCACAGCACAGGGAATCAGCTCAAGTTATACAGCTAGGAGCAGTAGGCCTGCTAATGTTGAGTCTAGTAAAAAGTCAAACATTGAAAATCCAAAGTTTGCATGATACATAAACTATTTTATTACTATGCAGCTTTATAAAGAGAGGTGCCACTTTACATAACAGGTGTATTTTGGAAAGGTGGTGATTTCACAAATAGTTTTAAAGGACAGCACATTTAGCTTTTTTCTTCTTACCCAAAAAAATAAAAATAATAAATAAAAATGAACAACAACCCTGTCTTATACTGGCTCCAAAAGCAGCAGAGATGACAAATGCCACAATTTTCCAGTATATTGCTTCATCAAGAAAATATTTTAAAATATGCTGTAATTGCTGTATGCAAGAATGATCTGGTGGCCCTGTTCATTTGTTCCCCGTCACCATCATCCTGATTTGCAGTGAGCAACAGGGTTATTCACATGCTTAGATTACACACATGCTTCGGTGCTCTGCTGGATCAAGGCCTAATTGACACCCTAATTGACAGGCTCAGTAGAGAGACTGAAGACTAAATTGGGCTTGGAAGCTGAAACGTGATGTATGTTTTTACCCTCAGAGGTGTTTTGTCCAGGCTGTGCTTGAGATGTGTTACCAAATAATGTGTTCCACCTTCTGCTGTAGCTTTTGTTGTATTTCTTTTGTGGCTAGATAGAGGACTTGAGTTGCTGGGGAAGAAAAAAAAATGCCGAACAAAAAACATAAATAAATACATTATTTCAAACTAGTGACATGTTAAATGCTAAATTGAAACAAACAATTTTATCTTTGGTCTTTCTAAAAGAATAAGTTTTTTTTTTAAAAAAAAAATACTAACAGCCATTTATTCAAAAACCAGTTGATTAAATGAAAGTGTAACTAATTGTTAGATGTTTGTTTCATGTAGACTCAAAGGTAGAATCACAACAGAAGTAATTAGGGTAATTATTAAGGTCTGTATTTAATTCAAACCCTCAGAGAATATTGCATATTCATTCAAGTGAGCTATACTTCCTATTAAAAAGATAGCAGTTTCTCAAAGCTTTCATTTACAGGTATGTTTCTGGTAGTGTCATTTTATATGGTATCATGTCATCTTGCTCTCTTTCTGCTGTGACAGTGTTTGTTATTCATAATGATGGCAATCAAAGGGGGAATGTTACTGGTAATTTGTTTGCACTTCTAGCCCCCAAATATTTGTAGCAGTCATTTACCTGAGGCATTTGAGAATCTGAAGATAGGGACATTAGTATGAACTTGCATTATCTCTTTAAAGGTTGTACACCATACATTAAGATACTGAAGCTTGACATCTTTATATATTCTTAAGGAAAATGCAGTGGTATTTATTATGTTTAGAATAACTGGCATATAGAGGCATCATTCGTGCCCTTTTGCTGAAAATGAAGAAAAATCTAGCTCTTTTTCACGTGTGATTTTCTTCTTTTTAAGACTAGTTTTAATAAAATCCAAAGAAAATCTATGAAATGAATGTTTGTGGGAGCATTTACTATGGAGAGGTTCTCAAAGGTATGCTTCAAACCATAGATGGAAGATGAATTATCATCAGTTTTTTTTGGGGGAAAAAAAAATGCTTCATGGATCTGATATTATAAACACACAGGATACAGAGTGCCAAGATTCCTTGCTGGCAGATGATGCACACCATCTTTGCAGGGTAATTGGACTGGTGTGGTCTCCACCTGAATGGATTTAATTCATGAATCTAAATCCAGATTCTTGGCTCGGTAAAGCCAGGTGTTTCTCTTGAATTCCTAAAATGCAAAATTGTGTTGATCAGACAGAAAAAGTTTGCTTGTTAAATTAGTGAGCAGCATTTTACCCCATGTTTTGATCCTGCCATAACTCTCAGACAGTATGCACTAAGTATGTGTATTTGGTAGAAATGAATAGGACTAAAATTACCTCAGCCAGATTCCTTAGACCATACCACTCTCATAATTAGTAAGCTACTGAGATATTTTTAGTGCCATTGTTTAAATAGATACATAACATACTGGAATTAAAAATAGCGCTGACAACAGACTGGTATTGCCCTTTTCTATTACTGTAAAAGTGCAGTAGCGGTGTTAGTAATACCTAATTAACCTAATTTACTTGTACAACAGTAGAATGATAAGACCGTAGTATAGAACCAGCTATAATAGTCTGATGATGGTTTGCCTTTCTAAGGCACAAACAATTGGTGCACTGTGGAGCTGATCAAACAACTCAATGGAAACAAACAACAAAAAGTTTATATAAAAAAATGAACATGACTTATAGGTTACAATTAGGATAATTGCATCTCTGCAGTTATAGTCGTTATCTGCATTTTCAATGTAGTTCATGTTTTACCCTCTTGTACAGAAAATATTTCTTTTGGCACCAAATGCGATATCCCTTCTTGTTTGTGGATCATTTAAGTGCACATCGTTAAATAAGTGGTAAGGTTATGGAGGCTCATTACTGAACCTGAATTACTGCTGAGATAGTGTTTGTGTCCACTAGCAGACAGAAAACCAGGGGCTGCTCACTGATGAAACCTTTTTGCCAACTGACTGCACAAGCACTGTGATCACCTGTTAGGGCTCTGCATTTCGTTGCTTGTCCACGTTTCCAGAAGCATCACAAATTAGAGAAAAATAAATAAATAAAGTTTCCTTTCTTTTTGCCCCTCCAGCTGAGTTGGATAAGCCTTGCTGTCTTTGCAGTACTCTCTCTCTTAGCAATGTCCTTTCTCTTTCAGTTTACAGGAGAGCCAGGTAGGACCAGCTCTGCTGACATCAATAAAAGCTCTGCATCAAACCCTGTTTCTCCCATCCCTCCTTCCAAAAACCTTTCCACATTTAAAGTTACCCATGGCTATATAGAAACATGCTGTGACAAGGAATACAATTGTGATGCTACAGACCTTAATCCCAACATCAGGAGTCAGGATCTTTGTCACACAGCTTCAGAATGTGTGTTTCTTAACCCAGTAGTCCATTACTTTACGGATAGCCTCATGGATGTATATGGTACTTGTTTCAGGTGAAAGGCCTTGTCTGCCTCATAAGAAATCAGCAGACATAGCCCTCTGTTCCATACCATGGCACTGAATTGACACACTGTGTCACACTGATTTTATGGAGTTTTCTTTCAGCTCCCTAATGACAGAGGAGTCATTTGGTCAGATCTGTAATATAAGATGTTGCCTGAGGGGCACTTTTGACATTCACACACTTTAGAGTAGTCTGACAAAACATGAAAACTTACTTTAAAAATGTTTGAAATTTTGTAAAATTACTGAGAACACTTGGCTTTGGTTTCCCTTTTACACCAGCTTACACTCAAATTAACAAATGTAAATACATTTTTTTTTCTTTCATTAATATTCCTGGAAACCCTCTGCAGATTATGGCTTTGAATATTTCTACCCCTGCAAGCAGATTTGTTTCTGTCTTACCCACATACGTGCTATGCAACAGTAACCTGGAAAACTATCTTGTTGTAGGTCCTCCGTTGTGTTATCTTTGCATTTTCATTGCTCCCTCTCTCATCCTCAACATCATTTTTTTTCCTTTTTTTTTTTTTTTTTTTTTTTCTGGTGTCTGCCACAATTTTTTACACTTACAGAATAGTACAGGGGTGGCAACAAACTCTTCCTTTCCCTGCTGTTTTCCTGTTTGCTATAAGGAAAACAGAGGGGTTAAGACCATGTTTCCCACTTTCCAGCAGCTGAGTCCTATATTGCTGAGACTGAATATAACAGCAGTAACATGATACCTTGATTAAGAAATGCCACTAAAAGGCAGGAGGGTTAGATTCTATTCCTATTTCCAACTTTCATTTGCCATTTAACTTGGATCAGAGCTCTTAAATATGACTGTTGGTTTGTTCAGAAATGTAACCAGCGCTTGAGTCGAGTTCGTTGGGATAGGTGTTCTGGGGAGTGCTGCCACCAGACTACCTGAGAGTAGCTGCTGCTTGTGTTAGCCATTGTTCATAAACCAGTTCTGTTGAAAGTGGAAGTCTTGAACAGAGCCAGAAACAGTGCTGTGTATGTTGGCTGGAGGGTTTCTCCTATGTGCACAGAACATCAGCAAGATTGAGACAGTGTTCCAGGTGAATGTAAGAGGCAAACTCCCAATACGAACGCACAGCTTCACACTGAAAGCAGTCCTGAACTCTGAGTTTATTAGCATAGTAAGGACTCTTGCAACAAAATGTCAAATACTGGTAAAACCTAAATGAGAGTGTATAGCTCTTGTTTCCCTTATAAAAGTAGGACTAAAATAATGAATAAGATGAATATGCTGAAAAAAAAAAAAAAATGGTATTGTATCACTAACATGGCTTTCCCAATTTCAAGAACATTTTTCTAGTGAACAATTAAAAAAATTATACATATTCTTTGGCATCTTATTCGGAAACAATGTTGGAGGCACTCTGCACTAGTCAGATCTCTCCATAGCTGCCCTTTTAAAAAATTGCATACATTCACATTCTATTGGATGTTGGATCAAAAAATGATTATGCACAATTAATAATGAATAGAATGCCCACATAACAATTCCCATGCAGACTTAAATTCTTAGCAGTATTTTCAAAGGTAAGTAGGGACTGTATACTGCAACCTTCTGAATGATAACAGACACAAAACCTTGCTAGCAACTGCTGGTTTTGTTCTTATGACATACTGTTGAACCTGTTACATATATATATACCTTATGAAGTTACACAGTTTTGAATTTAAAACCCCATGCTGTTTCCTAAAGTGAGGTAGCATGTATGGCATGATTACTAGGTGATATAGTGAATCATTAATTCTAACTCAATTACTGATGACAATAAAAATAGTAAATATTATGGTTTATTAGGTGAGTAGGCCTAACAGAAGCAACAACACTCCGCCTCTACTCATGTTTGCCCTTTTTGGTCCCCCAGAAGAGAAAATGTGAATTAAAACTGATGAGAAATGCATTAATTGGGGCATGGCACACAGCTGCAATGGGGATAATTGCAAGCTTAAGGCATAATCCTGCAAACACTTAAGCAGTGCTTAACTTCAGTGTATGCAGGTTGACTCAAATGCAATTACTCATTTTTTTTAAAACTGCACTTGCTGAAGTATATGATAGAAGGGCAAAAAAAAAGGAGCTTTATTTAGCAATGAACTGCTGAAACTCTGCAAAATGGACCTATGAAACTGCAATTGAGTCACACAGCATTTTGCATAGCACATGAGCTTGAGTATGCAGTAGTCTGTTCTCCGATATTCTTCAAAGATGTTGAAATTGTTAATGGAGTAACATATTTGTGGCCCAAAGAGAACATTTTAAGGAGAAAAATAAAAAGCATGTAGCAAATAGAAGTACGTTTAAGCTACTCTGTATGCATGCACCTGTAGTATGGTGATTTGTCAACAAAGAATGCTTTGGATGGATGTAGTTATCAGTGTTTGTGCCTGTCACGAACTCACTCACCCTCAGCAAGCTCCGAGTTTTTTAATGTTATGATATTATTTAATTTTATTCTTTTAATCTGAAAGAGCGGCCTGAGATCAGTAAGGGGATGGTTTTATCTTAATCATCACTCCTTTCTTCATAAACATGCAGATGTTCAGCCTTCTCGTAACTCCAGTGATGATTTTTTGATGCATGAGGACAATGGGGTGAAGTAGTTTCACCTTAAACACTATTAAAACTGGTAGTCTGCTAAAATTAATATCAGAAAGGCATATTATTGCCTGTGCTTTTCTAGAAGTTGGGAAAACATTGCAGTGCAGCTTGAAGTGAAGTTGCTTTTTTCTCCTTTTACTCTTTAATGTCAATTTAACATGGACAGGAATGTTGCTGGTCTTTCTTCGAATTTTTGGATATAATATTTGTATTTGAATATATTTTTTCTTAGCTCAGCTCTGATCAATAAAATTGGCACTTGCAGATATCATCATTTACCCCACTGGGAAGCTCTTGACAAACACTATTATTTCCAGGAAGAAAACAATGGAGTTTTTATTTTTTTTCTATATATATCTAAAAAGTTTCTATGGTTTTGGTATGTAAAACACATATCTAGCTGATTTATTTTTTTCCTAATTCAGTGATTTATTTATTTATTTATTTATTTGACTACATGTGATAGAAAGTGGAAATGTCATGTCCTTTGGGAAGAAAAGGAATTATCTTGTTTTTGTTTTCTTTATTTCTATACCTGGAATGCTAGAAGAAATGGGTGTATCAAGCTTAAGACTTTGATGTACAGAAAGCTTGTTGACCGAGAAATCGATCAGCAGGAAAAGTGGTTTTGCCAAGCCAATACTTTGAGGTTTGGAAGTGTTTCTCCGGTTCTGCATCTGGATGCACATTCTGTCTGTATCTCTCGCCTTGTGCCAAGTGAGAAGGTGTTATAGTTGATGTGAGACCACATATTTCTCCTGTTGATCTCAGATGGCAAAATATAACATTGACATTAATGTTACTGTGATGTTGTTTTGTGTTTTGTTGTTGTTGTTGTTGCTTTGTTTTGTTTTTAACAGATATTTAGAGAGATTTATCTTAGTTCATATCAGTAGCTCTTCCCCACCACATCCCTGTTTTTCACTGGAAGGAAACACAGGCATGCAGCTGACTGGAAATCAGTGCATGGTCTGGCCAGGTCTGTGTCTGGACGACTGTATAGTGCAGTTTAGAGCACGTCCCACGTGCTGTACAAAGCCTGTGAGTAGTACATAAGCAAGACACTGCACTTCTCTTGTGTGGAATCTCCACAACATGACACAGTTTCACATACCTAACACAAAAAAGGCATACGTCATGCTTGTTGGATATACTAAAAAAGAGGCATGTCATTCATTACACACATTATTTGTTACATTTACTGACATCTACTTGGGATTCATTTACACAAAACACAGAATCATTTTTTAGAGTTAAAAATGGGAAACTTGCTTTTTCTTTTTTGCTACCCCACTCTATACCATAGTAACTCGTGAATTATTTATGTCTGACTGCTGTCCCCACTGAGGAAGACATTTTCCAGGCAACAAAAATATGTGTGTGTTGTGTGACATGCACACTCTAAGTCTGAGATCATGCAGCTGATGATGTCCAACTGCACACAGCACAGGAATGGTGTGCCAGGGCTTCTTCCTAGATGATAGCTCTCAGTGGAATTGTCATGACAGAAACGGGGATGTCTCCAGAGATAAGAGAAATGGTAGCCCCATTATACTGTCCTGTACCACATGGAAAGTCTGGGTTTGTCCCCTTCTAGAGCACAAAGAAAATAAAAGTTTTTCTAGTAGAAGACCTAAAAGATATTTTTCTGTAATACATGGTGTGAACCTGTCTGTTGCCAAGTTGGAATCACCAGTTTATTTTATCTCAGCTGTTTAATAGAAGTACTTGCATTAAAATGTTCTTCACAATGCAGGCATAAAGAGTTAATGTGAAGTACTATTATACCTTTATTACTATTTTAGTATGCATACCCTCATTAATATACATATAGTTATGACATAGAATTATGCATATGAGAAATTGCTTAGGCATTTAATGTAATAGTAAGACACAGTGAAAGACCCATAAATAATGAATGCTGTTAGTATACCTGGAAATCTGGTACAGAGTTCTCCACAACAGTATATATACGGGTATTCTTTGCTCAGTTTATTCATCGAAGATTGACATCTTTGTAAACATTGCATAGAGTATTTTGAATTACTTGCTGTTTATGTTTCTTTCTGTTGCATTACAAGTCACTTCATCATCTTTAAATGATCTTGGCATAGTTTAATGTGACCTAAGATCTGCAACATGTTTAATAGTTTTGTCTTTTCTTTTCAGGGGCATAATTGTAGAATTTCTATTGTGAGAATTCAGAAATTAAGTTAAATATATTTATATACAAAAGGCTAGTGAAGATTTTCTGAAATCTTTTAGGTATGTTTGGTCTAAACATTTGACATGTGTCAGTATAATATATGCATGTGCACATGTACATAGGTACATATATATACACATAAATATATATGAATACATCTATGTGAATATAAATGCATATAGATATTTACTTATGTAAAAACCTTCAAAATTATTTGAGTGTAGTGATTTTTGAATCCTGGAATTACATCTCATGGAAGTATATTCATACACTCAACAGGAAGTATGATCACTCCTAATGGGAATTCTTTCCTTGAGATCGTACTTGTGTTTGAGGGATTATATCTAATACTTTTTCAGATTAAGGCAAAGGCAGTACTACTACAATTATTTTGTTTTGTTTTTACTAACAAGAGACATAAAAGGAGCAAGGATACTTGCCAAACAAATATTGGAAACCTATGGAAATTAAATCTGATTCAACCATAAGCACAATATATTTTTACCTGATGAGGGAAGGAAATCTTCACAGTTGTTGCTCATGTAGATACGTAAGTTTGAGATTTGTTTTCTTTCTTTTTTTTTTTTTAACCCAGATTTTAATTTAGATGAAGAGGACTGGGAGTGTCTTTGTGAAGTCTGTGCAGAGTATTGATTTCAATGTTGTACTTTAAAGGGATAATTTACCATCTGTATCTTATCTATATGACTATGTCCTTCATGTCCAGTCTAATAAATGTTAAGTTCCTGATTTTTCTTTTTCTTAGTAGTAGTGAGATGAATCAATCTTTTTTATTATTATTATTTATTTATTTATTTTAATTCCCCAGGGCATTCTTTTCTGCCTCACAAAGATGCCCTTTTACCTGTTTGAGTAATTTAACCTGAGTCAGGAAATCAGTTTGCATCCATGTCTGGAAAATAAATAAATAAATAAATAAATCTATGAAATAAATGCTCCTACCCCCTTCCCTGTAGATTTAAGATTTTCTAGCACAGTCATATTACAGAGCATAATAATGTTCAAAAAAAGCAAAGTAAACAGAATCCATTCCCTAATCAGTCCTCTGGGACTCACTATGTTTTTAAAACAAGTTTGGTGAATGTCCAATGAAAATGCCTTTTTTCCTTTTTTTCAGTCTTCCTGTGTTTGATAGTACTCCAGATCTTACTTTGCTCTACAGTTACACAAATCTTCATTAATTTAGGGTATGTAAAACAGTACAGTATTTTCTGAGTTATTCGTTCTCTTGTGACCACACTCTTAAGTTTTGATATGCAACATGACCAACATGTGGGTTGGTATCTCTGAATTTCTACTTTCAGCCAAATACAGAATGGGAACTTTTGATGCTTCATAATTTTCATAGAAGGATATTGTTGTTATTATATGCCAGAAGTCTTTAGAAAAAAAAAAAAAGGGGGGGGGGGGGTAATACTAGCCTTACCTCTAGACAAAAATAGCTATGAATTCCAATTACATTCCTTTTGGCTTCAACCTAATTGAAATTAGTCTTCTGAATTACCTGTGTACAATGAAGGAACGTCTAGGAAAATGTGTCATCTTAAACTTTGAAAATCTTAACCTTTGCTAATTTGTGGGGTTGGGAGTGGGAAGGGTTACCTATGGATTTCTTTGAATTTCGCTCAGGTGAGACACTCAAGTTTATGCTGTTATTGGTAGAAATAGCAACAATAGCAATTAGAGTTCAACAGATTTCATCCATAGGTGCCATATTTGCATTTCAAGAGCGGTGCATGGTGAATGCATTTTATATATAGTTATTCCTCAATGAAAACAGCGGTGGTGGTGGCAGTATTAAAGTGGTTAGTAAGGATGCCTCTGCCCAGGCCACCACATAGCAACGGCTATGTTTCTAAGGACAAATAGCTTTTGCCTGTCCTAAGCAACTGGGTGAGAACATGAAAACATGCCTTGTGAGAGACCTCTAATACCCATTAGTGTTAGCAACTGTTACCTCAATCATGAATGACACAGCCCTAATTATTAAGGTAATTAGAAGTTATAACACTGGCAATATTACAGGGAGAACTTCTAAAGCCCATTAACAATGTTACTTTAAGTGATCTGGCTGTGAACTGTTCAAATCTCTAATTACATCATACGTCTGTCTTAAAGGGTGATGTAATTAAGTGATGGGAGAGGGAATGAATATATAGCGACTACTGTGCTATACTTTGTAAGTACTATTTTCACAGAAACTAGTCTCGGTAATGTCATTATGTCATTTAGGGGTGGGTTTTTTGCTCAACCCTATACCACATGTAGCTAAAAAAATCTTATCCTCAAAATATGTAAAAATGATAAATCATGGTATAATGGTATCATCGAAATTAGGTTTGATCACCTACATTATTTATTAATGGCAAAGCCATCAGTGACATATCCATGCCACCTTAGAAAGCACTACACTGTCATGCCACCCTTTAGCAATGGAAACAGGTAAATACCAATATCCTGTATGTCTTACAAGAGGGAAAGCTACTTTAAATATTTAAATATTTTAAATTTCTTACTTAGACTACAACTTTTATTCTTTTACCTTGTTTCTCTGAGTACTGCTATGCAGGGTTGAGGAAACAAGAGAAGGAAAAAGAAAATACATATAAAATAGTACAAATTTGTCTAAAGTTAACAAGAGTTATGCCTGAGTAAAAACAGGAGACAGATTTCTGCATTTTGGCCTTTAGGTGTTCACATCATTCGTTTTTTATTAGGAGAACTGGAGAAAAGAGGAAGCTTAGCACTAGCCCCTACTTTTCAGATTCGAAAGAAAAGTGGAAGAAATTGGGGATATAGTGAAAAACAGAGTTGGATGGATGGATGACACTGTATAATTCTCTAGTTTTCATTAGTAAATTATCAAAATTGCATTTCAAGAAGTACAACAAGCAGAAGAATTGTGGAATTAGAAAAGTGGAATTAGAAAAGGCCTATATGCAACAAAGCAAATTAAAATCTAACTCCTTTTTCTGCTCAGCTTTTCACACTCAATAAACTGTCATAAGATGAATACTCTATTTTTCATATTTTTAGAGATGATTAGTGGATGAGCCTTATATCCTCCCTCCAAATTCTCTGGGATGGCTAAAGTGAGGAGAATTTATAGTGGATGTTCAAGTAAGCATCTCAAAGTCTCTCCCTTGCTATGGTGTGTGGGAATACTGACACATTCACTGTCTGCACGATCCCTTGCTTGCAAAGACACAATTGATGCCATCATTTATTTTGGAGGTCCTGTGTGTGAAAAATGCTACCTGAGAAAAAAAAAAACATTTCCATTCCAACACTGACAGTTTTCAATGCAAGTCATTTTTGTTGATCACCACTCAAAATTATCTTTCTGTGCATACCGTTGTTTACCACATGACATTACATATATGTGAATATGAGAAGACCTCTGTCAACAGCCATTGCATAGCATTGTGGAGTAGAAATGAGAGCAGAGAACAAGGCTTGGGTGCATCCAAATATCCCTAAATATGAAATTGGATATTGCCAGAGTACCTGGCCAGACCAAAAGCTTGGAACAACTCCTCAATGCAGTAGTAAGTATATAATTTTGGTCTCTCACAGTCTGGATTTCCAACTGAGGAAATGCCTAAATTTTTTAGATGTGCTAGCTGAGAAAGTTCTTCCCTGTGAATCCAGGTGCTGAAGTCAGCTGAAATTCTGGATAAAAAAGACCTGTCATTGTTTTGTTTTAGAATGATTTATATGGATGGAATAAAAAGCTATTAACTCTTGCTGCTGAAAGGTAAGTCTCTTACTTCTGTCCAAATAATGTTGCTGGGTGCACAAATTCCATCAATGAGAGCCACAGGTTTTGAACATGAATACCTGGCAAAAGAGAAAGATTTGAGAAATCATTGATACTGAGCTGGAAATGGGAGAAGAGGAAAAGGGAACAGAGGACCAAGGTCAAAAGGTATAAAAAGGGTTAAACATGGGTTAGCAATGGGATGAAGAAGTCCAGAGATGAAGAGAATAGTCAGCCTGCAGTTGTGTAGGTCTGTAATACTTTTCATTATAGAAGCCCTTCCCCTGCTGTAAGGTTTATTTGATAATAAAGACAGGGAGCATGTCAACAGGTCTGTTCTGAGAGGAGCAAGGCATCAGCAGCAACAGATCGTATGTGTCTGGAGGACAGTGATCCTGCAGTGTCTAAGACGTGTCTGTCAATTTGAAAAAACAAACAAACAAACAAAAAAAAACAAAAAAAAACAAAACAAACAAACAAACAACAACAAAAAACCACCAATTGTATATCTATGTGCACATGCATGTGATTGGAGGGTTCTATTTTCTGGGTGTCACTAGTCACCAAGTTCAATTTGTAGCTAAACTTATCACTAAGGGAGCTGGACATGCCACTTCATATCCTCTTTACTTTGACATTCTAAAAAAAAAAAAGATTTTAAAACCTTTTTAACAAAAGAAAGAAAAAGATATTTTTCCTCTTTGAAGCTGTTAAAAAAGAGGACTGAGTTTTGCTGTTTGAAACAAAAAGGTCGCTGCTAAGCTGTATCTGGAAAATGTGTAGTTTACTGGGGATTGGGTTCCTCAGATAACTCTGACAATGTGAAAATGAAGAATTAGAGTGAACTTTCAAGATAATTTTAGCTTTCACTCTTGCCCTAGCAAAAGAGATGATGTGCAGAGACCCTGGTTGGAAATTATCCCTTGTCAGGAAAGCACTCAAGCACTAGCTTAAATGTATTCCTGAATGGGAGTATAGACTATACACAAGGATAAACTGTACGTTCATAAATGGTATTTATAACATATATCTTGATTGCCACTTTATGAAATCACTGGTGTTGCTAGTGTGCAGAAAAGGGTAGAATATGATCCAGTGAGCCTGTTTCTTTTCATTGCCTCAAAGCAAAGAACATTTGTTCTTTAACATATAACACTGTTGTGTTATATGGTAGATCCTGCTTCACATTCTAACAATTTTCTCAAAGCTTTGGAAAAGGCATTTGAAAACATATGATCAAAAATACAGTTCCACAATTTGGGAATACAGTTTAAGTCAGCTCTCTGCCAAGGTAAAAAGTCCTTCACTTGAACTAATACATCTCTGTTATCAAGCTGCTTGATGCTGAGCTCTGTTGGCAAGACGATTTCTGGCAGAAGCATGGGTCAAAGGTTAATGGCTGGGCAAATGTTCATCGCTCCAGATTTGAGAGCTGAATATGAGACATACAGCTTCATCCTGAAAAGAAAGAAACATCCTCCTCACAGGAACAAAGAGTAGATCATTCCATGTATCAGAAGCAAATAAGGAGAGAATAAGGAGGAGTGTTATCTTCTTTGAGGATTTTAACAAGTAATCAATACCTCATTTGGGATCTACCTAGAATTCAGCCTAGAGACCAATAAATAGGAAGACCAAGGCAAGTCAAAGTCAGGCAGAAAAGTAAATTTACAAAAGGCAAGCATCTAGGCAAGAGCTGAGATCAGAAGCCAAGTCAAAGGACAGGAAACTGGATACAGTTGTACCAATCTAAAGAGCAAAACAAGAGGAAGGTGTAAAACAAGGGTCATAAGCCAGAGAATTACAGCATAAAGGAGAGCATGGGAAGGAGAGCAAGAAAAGCTCTAGCAAGACACAAGAAGAGCCAGAGTCTGAATAAGTAATTAGGGTGTGATTATTCCTTTGACACAGTGCAAAAGACGAGTCAAGCTAAGCTGGTTGGGTTTATTTACCAGGTCTTCAGGGGGCAGCAAAGGCTGAAAAAGAGGGGCCTGGCATGTCCCACTAGCTGTGGCTGGAGTTCAAAGGTCTTCTGACTTCCAGTACTAAAGAAACTGTTCCTCTGCTTTCTGGCAATAAGTCATTTGTAAGACTTTAAGCATTTCACCCTGCAAATAGGGTGACATTTTTAAACAACTGTTTTGAGAATTGCAATAAAATGGCTGAAAAAAAACAACCTATGCATATGTGTCAGATTTTCTTAGCTGCACATTTTTCAGGAGATGTGGATGTTGAAATAAGCAGTGTCCTGACCTTTGTCCCCAGAATTCCCAGAGCATGGTGCTAAGACATTTGTATGACTAGTAACTATATCCTAAATATTTCTATGGAAATACCTTCAGGAACTACAACAATAGCTATAAAATAGATAAAATTGAGTGAGATACCTTGATCTGGTTGACTTCAGGATTATGAAAGTAGTTTTTTGAGATTACGGGAAATGAGATACCTGTGCAGATGGTATGATGATGCATAGGAAAGCATATACTGATTATATATATATTATATATGTATCTTAAAACTATTCCATATTTTAGGATAGTTTTTAAAAGAAAAGACACACCAAAAAGTTACATTACGTCAATACTGTGATGATGCTTAAATTGGACACTCAGGAACTTAAAATTCTGGAAATGACATACTAGTGGAATTTTTCCTGGCCAACTTGATGAGCTTCTGTAATGAAATCACCAGCATGATGGATGATGGAGAAGCAATGGATATTGTTTTCCTGGTATTCAGTAAGTCTTTGAGATTGTCTCCCATCTTCATAGAGAAGCTGTTGAAGTACAGTCAGGTGTATCAAAAACTGGCTGAACAGATGGGCCCAGAGGGTAGTGGCCAGTGGCACAAAGTCTACTTGGAGACTAGTAAGAAACAGAGTACGCCAAGGGTACTCTCAGTACTGGGTCCTGTCCTATTTAACATTTTCATTAAAAATCTAGACAATGGGGTAAACTAAATTCATGGATAACATGAAACTGGGAAGAGTGGCTGATTCACCAGAGGGATGTGCAGCTATTCAAAGGGATCCTGACAGGCTGGAGAGGTGGGCTGACAAAAATATCATGAAGATAATAAGGAGAAGGGCAGAGTCTTGCACCCAGGGAAGAACAGCCACAGGTGTTGTTGGCCCTCTGGGCCACCCAGCTGGAAAGCAGCTCTGCAGAAAAGAAGCTAGGAATCCTGTCGGATAAGACATTGAACAGGAGCCAACTATGTGCCCTTGTTGCTAAGAAGGCTAACTGTACTCTTGGTTGCATTAGGCAAAATGTCACCAGCAGGTCAAGAGAGGTGATCCTTCCCCTCCACCTAGCATTGGTGAGGCCACTTCTGGAGCACTATGTGCAGTGCTGGGCCCCCCAGTACATGGACATACTGGAGAGAGTCCAATGGAAGCCACCAAGATGATGGAGGGCCTGGAGCACCTGTCCGGAGAGGAGAAGCTGAGAGCTGAGACTGCTCAGCCTGGAGAAGAGGAGAATCAGGGAGATCACATCAATACCTATAAATACCTGAAGGGAGGGTACAAAGAAGATGGAGCCAGCCTCTTTTCATCTGTGCTGAGTGGCAGGACAAGAGAGAGTGGGCACCAAATGGCACACAGGAGGCTCCCTCTGAGCCCCAGGCAGCACTTCTCTTCTGTGCAGGTGACTTAGCCCTGGCACAGGCTGCCCAGAGAGGTTGTGGGGTCTCCTCCTTTGAGATGCAAAAGCCATCTGGACATGGTCCAGGGCAACCTGCTCCCTGCTTGAGTGGAGGTTGGGGGTAGAGGTGGAGCAGATAACCTCCAGAGGTCCCTTCCAAATTCTACCATTCTGTGATTCTAAAGTTCTATTTTCTGGGGAAAGGGACAGCTAGGTTCTCAGCTCTCACTGAAAGTCAAAAGCAATCAGGCCTTTCATTCTCAGCTCTGTCTTAATCCCTATTGTTTTTCAGAAAATCTTAAAGACCTACTCCTAAGAGGGTCTCCAGATGTACCTAAAATTCTTGTTTTTCTCTACCTTCCATACCGAGTTTGATTACAACTTACCTATTCTCAAATGCCACAACATAAATTATAGGGTTTATATGAACAACTTTCATAATAGATTTATATACTTGAAAAATATCTGCTCTTTGCTTATGAGTGGAGAGAAATATGAATACTACAGTTGTGTTTTTTCAATCGAGGCTTCTTGAAGCTGCTTAGAAAATTGTATTGCAAGAGGTTCAAAATGCTCTACTACAATAGAATATATGCAACACAGATGTGTTAATCTGTGTGACAAATCAGAGTTGTGTAATAAAATGAAGTCATACCTCTCTTTCATTTGGAGAAGAGAGGGTTAAGGCGACTGATGGGTGAAGTTCCACCACAAAGGTGATAGGTAATACAGAACTGTTGCTCACCATATCCCACAGTATGAGAAATAGAGGGCACTCCTACAATAGTAGGAGTTAGGTTTAAAACAAAGATGAGGTCCTTTTTTACACACTATATTGTGAATTTCCCAAACTTGGTGTCACAGGAGCTTGTGGAGGCAGACCCTAAGAGGAGATACAAAACAAGAGACAGAAAAAAACATGGACAACAAGTTCATACAAAGGTATAAAAGAACTGGACAGGGAGATGTTCTCTGACACCTCTAGTACAACTATTTGTATGCTGGATGAGTACAAAAGAAATGGACTGCAGATAATAATGAGGCTCAGATACTGTCCCTGAGTGACAAGTCTTTTTGCCATTGAGACAAAATACTGGGCTAGATGAACAACCGGTACAACCCAATAGGTTCTTACGTTCCCATGAATTTCACTGGTTGTGTCCTGTGGGTGACCTCACAAACGTGCTTCTTCTAACCCATTCCTTTTGAAACAGCTTCAGCATCTCTCTTCCACCATAGACTAAATAAATTCTCTGATGACTGGCCACAGCTTATCTCTTTTTGGGAAACAATTGCTTAGATATAGGTGATGAGGTGGGTGTTTAACTAAGGTAATCTGGAAAGATGAAACATATATCAAGGCTGAATCCTACAGTGTACAAATTAAGTGTCAACAGCTTGTCAGTGAGATAAAGAGATGTAGAGAAAAGACCTTTTAGGCTCAACATTGGGATAACATTAAATCTGATTTTTTTTTCCTTTCACCAGAGGTCTTTAATATCCTTTGTAACTGCATGGTCAAGTCTAGATTTTGCAAAAAGAATATTTTATATGCTTCTACATGCTATTCTTGTCATAAGGATAATTCCAGACTACCTGGTATACAGCAGTGCATAATATTCTGAGTGGCAAGATGGTTGCTGAAGCTAAGACACTGGAGTGTATCTGAAGTCCCCCACAACAAAGGACCATTTGGTTCCATGGGCTGGCTTAAGCACTGATGCTCATGATGTCTGTGTGGAAGATGCACCTTCCTGCAAAAAATGTTTACACAAATAAACTCCCTGGGTAATTGTAGGATAGAGGAATGGTGACTTAGTGGCATTTGGAACAGCAATGTACAAAATCAGCACTAAGATGCTGTGAGTTCTGAATAAAATCTAGATGTTGCACTTGACTGCTTTGTTCAGGCCATTTTCTAACCCAGAATTCAAATTCCAATGGTTAGACACGTGAGTCCATGATCTACGTGTCCATCTCCTAATAGAATTCTTACTAAGTGAATATTCTGCTATATATATTTAAGCAGTCCTGTTTGATTAATATTCTTGCCAATGATCTTAATTATTTAAATGTTTTTGTAAGAAAAAGAATAAAAACCTAAAAACATTTCTCATAATGAAACATGAATATTTGTGGACATAAAGTCCAGATATGGTGGTTGTTTTTCTTTATTATCCCATTATGGGCAAGCATGCAAAGTTTAGGACTACAAACTTTGAAATGAGAACTCTCTGTTAAATAAATAAGACTTGTGTGCCTTTCAGGAAGGTGTGCACTGACAAACCAGTCCACACAGTCTATTGTGGCCAGTTTCATTGAGTGAGACAGAATCTTTTATTTATGTGACTCTGACTCACATTTTTTGATTAAACATATCCAACATAATATGAACTGTTTCTTAGAGCCACAATAAAAGCAACTTGAACTACTTCATGTATATGTTGTCCTTGTATGCCTTATTAGAATTTTAGATAAGTTTAATATTAAACATTTATCAAAAGACTGTACAGTTTACATAAAAAGTGTATCCTCTTACTAAGACTTCAATTCACCTGAAGAGTTCTGATAACATGTATAAGCCACTCAAGTTCTGTATTTGTTTGGTTATTACAATATCAGATCCTCAGTTGAACTTAACCTGCTTATGCATTATGAAATATATATGAAATATATATGAAATTTTTAAGCTTCCAGCTTAATATTGTTCCTTTTTACTATTCATCAAGTAGAGAAATGAAAAAATGTTCCTATTTTTGTTGTGGTTTATATGAACATTAAATACTTCTATCTGTTTTCTCTTAAAGATTCCTGAAATACTATGTTGAAAGCCGATTGAAATTCACTCCCTGAAGGCTCTGTGTTGGGCTGCCTCAGCTTTCTTTGTAAACCACGTGTTGCTTTTCTTTTAAAACACTGCACAAAACTTTCTTAGGGCTCATCTGCAAGTGCTGCACACACACACACACACACACACAAAAAAAAAAAAAAAAAAAAAAAAAACCTGCCATAGCCCCGAAAGGTGAGGAAAGAAAATCTGAATCACTGTATGGAACACATTAATTTCTCTCCTTGCTTAGGGATCACCTTACCATTCCCCTTGGTACCGTACGTTACACTTGGTCGTCTTGGCTCTGGACTTCTGTCACTCTTTTGCACACACTCCCTTACCCTGTTGGGTTCTTTTTTTTTTTTTTGGGGGGGGGTTGTTTTGGGGTTTTTTTTTTTTTTTTTTTTTTTTTTTTGCCTATAATTAGTAGTTACAGACATTTTCTGTAGTCATTGGTTGTGCTCTGAAAGTGTAATTTGGTGAAGGGGCATTTGCACAAAAGAGAAAATGGAAGGCTGATTTCAGTAGTAGGGGGCCGAATGATTATGAGGCAGAAAGAGTTTATGTCAGTTCCAAAGCAGTGTAAGGTCTACCGACAAAAAAAAAAAAAAAAAAAAAAAAAAAAAAAAAAAAAAGACTTTTATTCCAGAATAGTGTCTGTGCAGGAACACAGAACACGGAGAGTTACACAGGCAGTAGCTGCTGCAGCATTATAATTATACTGCCATAGTTCTGCCAGTTAATTTCCTCACATGGACAAACCCTCAATTTTTTACTTGCAAGGTCTCACCAAGAATTCTTATACTGGATTACCTTCATGAATCCATGGCGTCTTTTTAAAAAATATATTCCTTTTTGAACTTTAATTGTTGAAAGAGCTGTGAAGTCTCTTCCAAACATCGCAATGTCTTTGAAACACTGTGCAGATTTTATAATGTCCTGAGAACCCTCTCCATATTGCAATTGTCATTGAAATGCTATGCAGACATTATAAACCCCTGAGATATATAGATGGACCTAACAGCATTAATAATAATAGCAAGTCCTCTTTGCATAAATTAATACGGCTGCTAATTGCACTTCAGAGTTTGGGACCAGTAGAGGGTAACAGGGTAAGAAGTGCGTCAACAAAATGAAGGGCTAAGTTAAGAAGGAGGTCTGAAGGCAACAATACCTGGATAACTGGACAGGCAGTTCCCAAGAAAACACACAAACAATCAATCAATCCAAAAAAAAAAAAAAAAAAAAAAAAAACAGCTTTCTGGTCTGTATAAAGAACAGGGAAGGAACAGGAGAGCACAACATTAACACACTTCTATTTACACAAAGACACACTGCTCTCACAGGTGGGGCAGAGTGCTGTTTCTCATGCAAAGCACTGGCAAAGAAACCAGCTTTATTGATGTAGTTATCCAACAACAACAACAAAAAAAGTTAGACTTAGGTGGTGGTAGGAATTACTGGAAGAGGCCATCTTTACTAGGGCCGTATGCAAACTTCATAGACAATCTCTGCATTCGTTTATACTGTACAGCCAAGGCACTCTCATCTCCGAGTTAGCCTACAAAGTTGCTGCTAGACATTTTGTTTGCTTGAATATTTAAATAGTGTGTGTGCTTTGTGCTATTAGTGTAAGAAAAGACAGAACATGACCTTGCTACAGCACACTAAATTTGAAACATGTCATTAAGTATGAAAGAAAATAGTTTAAAAAATCTGGCCAGTAATGGGAAGGGCAAGAAGTTCTGTAGCAAACATTCTAAATAAAGTGCAATAAATACCCAGATAACCCTGTCAATACAAGGTGCTTTCACACTATTCAGTGGAGAACACAGGCAACAAAGTACCTTATTTTTTAATGCATTACTGGATTTCGTTATATTCAAGGGTCAAATGTATGCATTTTCTCCAAAGTAAAGCTCCAATGTGTTCTCGTGCTACACTAAGACCATTTATTCAAAAGGAAACAGCCTTTAAGCTGAAGACAACCAGCCTGAAACCTTTCATGGATATTCACTGTCAGAAGGTGAGTTCTCAGCTTCTTTCAGATACCCCACTGACCAGCTACTAGCACCAGGTTCCACTGCAAATGCAAGCCGTATTTGGTCTTTTCTATTTATTTTTCAGAAATATCTAGCTTTAATCTAGCTTTTAAGGACTTAGCTTCAACCAGCCCCCTTTGTAAGCACTTGTAAATTAAGTCTCATTGTAAAAGTGGCTATGTACCCTATCTTGACCCAGTAGTTCTTTCTGTGGACTTGGGCACAGCACAAAAATTGACTGCTTTGAAATTTTGTCTCCATGTGTTTATGAATTGAATGATGTGCATGGAGTCAGGTACATGAACTAATGAACTTGGTACACTAACAGGTCATTTCCAGTGAAATTTGGTAGTAACATTTCCAGTTACTACCAAAAGAAATTTGTTTCTTGGTGTACATAGATGTACCTAGAACTACACTAACTTCTATCCATGATCCCCAAAGGAGGGCTAAGGACAATAATAGACTGAAATAAACTCTTCAATCTGCACTGACTTTGAAGTCCATTTTATCTTAGTTACAAGATTTTGCACTGTATCTCCTTTGTTTGGGGTAGCAGAGGGTGCATCCCCACCTGTTTTGTCTGATTATTTTGGGTAAAATTCAGAACAATTTAATTTTGTAATTAATGTAATTTTTCTGTTACATAAGAGAAGCTGGGCATTTGGTAGACAGAAATTTAGTTTTCCATTATAAATTTGAAAACTGCCTTGTCAGGGTGACCATTGCAGTTATACCTTTCAAAAAGCAGACCATTGAGTGTCCTGGAATTGTTTCTTGTTTGAGCAATGTCCAGTCAATTTAAAATTGCCAACCATTAACGACCTGCAATAATCCCTTGGAAAGGGAATACCCTCATCTACTTTACTTCACTAAAAGGAAGAGGAAAAGACAACTTCATTTTTTGTTATGTAGATCTACCAAAAATACTGCTTTTTCTATCTTTAACTTTCAGGCTTTCTGACCCTTTCTCACATCAAATTCAAGGCTTCATTGCTTGACATAAGGTTGCATATTAGGGATCTGTGTTGGAAAGGAGGTTGATTTTATTTATTATGTGTTTACTGGAGGGAGGGTAGACAAGGTTGCACAACTAGCACAGACAAGGGACCTACCCATTTTTTCAGTTCTGCTTTCAGGCTCCCAGCTCATGGATTCAGTGAGAATACTGGTGCCAGAGCAAAGCTTGAGTACGACAGCTTGCATTTATTTTACTTGCAGTCAGTACTCCAGAAAAAGACTTCTGGGAAGACAAAAAGATCCCACAGTGTTGCGCAAAGCTGACAAAACAAGAGAAAATGTCAAGAGAATAGCATCTGAGCTCATAGGCCTCCACTTCTAATATCTCCATTTCTGCATTTTCTTCCTTCAGTTAAGCTTCCAGTAAGGTCTCCTTGTGTTTACCTCTAATTTAAGAAACTGTCCCTTAATCCCATCCCTTCCTATTCTCTGTCATCCTCTTGTTACTTCCTTCCTCTTATCTTTTAAAAGCTTGCTCACTCGCTCTCCACCCCCACCCTGGCTTATTCCTTCCATATTAATAATAATCTTAGTACTGAGCACTTATATCGCTCTCTACATGTTCAAAGTGCTGTACAAACCTTGGCTAATTAATCCTCACAACACACTCCCCTCCCTCTGTAAGATAGGTAAGTATTATTATCTCAGTTTTACAGATGGGGAAATTGTCGTAATGAGTCAGTGGCGGAGACACAAGCACAGTAACCTTGTTCTTGCAACCTCTATTTTGAAAATACCTTCTCCAACCCTGCTTGCCTCTATAAATACCTTCCTATCTCCTTTGTCTCCTGAATCGTCAAGACAAATCCACTGCCTACTCCTGCTGCCACAGCTCCCTTCATTGTTACCATCTCTTTCCTTCCTTCAGACACCTCCTGCAGGAGCTTTGCCAAGACATTGCTCTTCTGGCTCTTTGAATAACTCAGTCCCTTACTCTCACATCTGAAGTTTTCATTTCATTTCTACCAGGCAAGATGAAATTCTCCTGCTGAAGTAACCCCTTGCCAGCCTCACCTGTTCAAGGCTTTTCTTTGTTTCTCCTTGTCTGGCTTTCTGACCCTTTCTCACATCAAATTCAAGGCTTCATTGCTTGACATAAGGTTGCATATTAGGGATCTGGCTTAAGATCACCTGAATTCCTTCTACATCACTTCCTTGTAGGTTGGCATTTCTGGAGGCGTACTGCAACTGACAGGAAACCAGACATAGGTTTTTAGGTAGAATTTATGCCCTCTGTATACATGCAGCTCTGAAGCAGTGCTTCTGCTTAGGACCATGTATTAGTTCAGACACAATCCACTGCTTTGTGTTTTCTGTTGCTGAGATGCTACCCATCCCATAGGCCAGGGAACTGTTTGATCTTATGAAGATACTTTCCTCACCCACCTGACAGCATTATGCACCCTGAATGACCATGCTAGGATCTGCAATTTGACACTTAAAAATAATGTTCTTACAGTAGGTGTTCCAAATATGGCCCAGAGAACAAGAGAAACAATTGATAGAGGATATGCTTAAATTTAGGAAAGAAATGTCCACAGTTATAAATAAGCTCATTCAATATTTAATTGCCTCAGCAGTTCCCTGACTTGACATGTCCCTTTTCCTGTATATTGTAAATGAGTGATGCTTGCTGTCACATCCCTGTGATCACAGAACACGTGTCACTTGAAACATTGGATCCAATTCTTAATTACTCAGATGTCCTTGTTGTTGTTTTTTTTTGTTTGTTTGTTTGTTTGTTTGTTTTTCTCTGCTGAATGGTGCTGTTGGTCTTATTTGACCAATAGGTAATGATAGATTCCAATATTGTGGGTAAACGAGGACCTTGTTTAGCTGGTAGTTTTGTCAGTCTCTTTTTTCGGGCCAAGTAATTAGACATGATTACACAAACTTGCTCTCTAAAACACTCTGCCATAATGTCATGCCCTGTCAGAAGCGATCTGTTTAATGGATCAGTGCCTATTTTGTCATTTTCAGTTCTGTGTCATATGATACGGTATCATATTTTTGCAGATGAGCTATGTCTATGGTGCTGTATTGGGAATTTTTTTTTAGGATGCCTAAAAAGACTTGTTATGATGAAGCTCTACAGCAAGTTCTTGCTCATACTCATGCTAATGAGAACCTCACTGTGATGAACTGAACACAAAGGCTGCCTCTTCTGATCTTGCATATGCATCAGAAGTCAGAGACTTGGACAAAGAAATTGCCCTCTTGCAGCTAAGTTTTGCTGACCCATATTCACTTGTGCTGGCAACTTTTTCATTATTTTACTTCAGTCTGTGTGTGCTCTGTCAGTCCAATGCTTTGCTGTGCATTGGGTCTCACCTTCTGCAAAGAGTAAGCAAGGAAATTTTCCTACCACAACACTTTTCTTCAGGAATCCTCTCTCAGTGTCAAATGTTTATTCAATGTTTGGCTTGGTGCCCATAGAAGAGGTGATGGGACCGACGTGCACCTGAATAGCCTGTTCACATTTAACAAGGTCTCTGTTACACGAGGCTTCTGGGGCACAAAGCATCACTGAATAATTCTATGCAGCTGTTCTCTAAACCTCACATAACTTAGATAGCCCCTTCTATGTTGCGCCCTCATTTTCTGCATGAAATGAACACTAGAGGGTGTCACCCACAAACCTGTCAGTCCTCCAGGGGCCATTCACTGTGGTTAGGCTTGTCATCACTTTCGGAAGCAGCTGGTCTTTAACAGTTTAACATCTGTACACTTCTGCAGGTGCAACTGCTCTGCATCCTCCTCAGCAGCAGTGCCCACTGCATAGAAGCCTCTGTGTCTCGCTGTACCTGTAGTGACCTTGAATACTTGCTCTCACTTCACCTCTCTTCCTCTTCTCCCACCCCTAACCTTTTTTTCTGACTCAAACTGTTCTCAAAATAAATGGGAACCAGCTACTTAGGCTAACAAATGACTGGGTTGTTTTCTCAAGGGGTGGTGTGGAGGGCTGTTTTTCTGACAGCCCAAGGCTATTCATTGGCCTTAGAATCTCTTAGACCTGCAGCTGGAAGCCTTTGCATTATAATCTGGGAGCTGGGACTCATTTGTGGCTCTAGGAGGTTGTTCTGCCCATTGGCTGGCTGGTGCAGAGCTCCTTAGTCTTTTCTAAGCCTGCTTCTGACCTCAGCATTCAATATACTCATTGTGTTCTCTGACTATTCTGTGGAAAAACTAAATATAAAAGGAGCGATCAGGAATCAAACAAGCTCAGCACAAGGTACAGGGAGAGTGCTACTAGCATTTGCACATCAGCCCTGACACCAGCCCCTGCACCTTCAGCCACTTGACTTTTTTTGCCTTTCTTTCCTACCTACCAGAGAGCAATAAGTAGGGCTGTGGCATTACCCCATGTGTATGTTCTTACTCTTACCTATTTACCAAGAATATATTTTTGCTTGTCTGCTGAAGTGGGTCTAGGGCCTTCCAGTTGCTCATTCAGCCAACTGGATGTCAAAACCTTTTGGAAAACAATGACTGTGAAATCTGTTCATTCCTGGGTTTGTGTGTGTGTGTTTTCGTTGTTGTTTGTTTGTTTTAATTATGTTTTCACAAGGTTTTTTTTTTCACTGAAAAGCTCTGTTCTCAAGTACAGTTTTGATGGGAAATTCAAATTGTCTCTGAAATTTTCCCTTTTCTCATTTCTAATTGGTATTTTTCTATTTTGAATTTCCTTTTTTTATTTCCATCTTCTCAATTACTAGCTACAGCTTCACAGGATTGTATTTTTTGCTTGGATGATCTTTGATGCACTAACACCCCATTTACTAGATTTTCATTGCTCTCAGGGAGTTTGCTGTGCTTGCATATGTTGCAGCCTACTTCTGCCTTCCTGTAATGATGCTCTCAGAACCTAAATGTCCCATTTCATCAGCTGAGCTTCTGGACCAGACCAGTTTCAAGCCACGCAGTGCAGCAGCACTGATACCATTGGTACCCTCAGTGATCTTTCTGAGCATGGTCTCCCCATTCAGTGTGGCCACAGCCATGCCAATCCATCATAGACAGTGTTTATTATTAAGTACTATCCTGTATTTAATAAAAACCAATATGAAATATTGGTTTTGGGGGAATCACATGCTTTAAAGACAAATGAGAGAAGCTACTTCCATTCCATTCCATCAGGATGGCTATTTGTCATCTGCATTGCTGGTCTCTATACTTATTTCACATCCCCAGTATTTACCCCTCAAAGTACTGAATATTTCATTCCAAAATAAATAAATAAATAAATAAATAAATAAATCAACACTGGTAAAGGATTTGGGTCTTTTTTTTTGTTTTTTTTTTTTTTTTGTTTTTGTATTGCAGAAATAATTTCTTATGCAATTTGCTACCAAAATAGAAAGTTTCTACAATTCTTTAAAGAACCAATTTTCTCTAAAAAATTATCAGATATGACCAAAACTTCAGTGTTTCATTCGGAGAATTTGTTAGTTAGAGTAATCTGCCTTTCAGACTACAAACTCATGTTTAAATAGCAAGCAAAGGAAATAACACTCCAGAGAGTTTAGTGCTTTGTGTCTAATATGCTTCTGTAGTTTACTTTTGTTTCACTAAGCAGATGCTTTGAAAACTGTTCAGCTGCAGTTCTGACAAAGGTCAATATCAGGCCAGTCTATATATCATACAGAGTTCAAAATCAATATCCTCTGAAAGGAGGCTCAGCACCTTCTGCCTAAAAAAAAAAAAAAAAAAAAAAAAAAAAAAATGTTGTCAGACTCCAGCTGTCCTGTGGGATTTCCTTCTTCATGTTCCTTGTTCCTGCTGGAGGAGCCCATCATGATATTGCAGTAATTGGTAATTTTTTAACTACCTATCCATATACAGAATTTGTGGATTTAAGTAAGCATATTGATAACCAGCCTTTGATATTTTTTTTAACGTAAATGTTAGGGTGCCAGGCTTATATTTTCCACATAAAAGATCAGCAACTTCATTACCTGCAAAAGGTGGTTATTAGGGTTTAAGACTAGAATTCATCATAGTAAGTATGGTTATTTACTTTATACATTTATGCAGTATATCAGCCACAGCTTTGACAGTGCTCTGCAATTTTTTTTTTTTTTTTCACGCAAAGGCATTCAAATCCAAGAAATATATTCATACCTGCTGTCAACAAGTGCAACTCCCTTGGAAAGCTCTGAGCCAATTTCAGCAGTGATGTGAACAGCAGCATAAATTTTAGGTCTAAATTGGTCAGAAAATATGTGAAAGTGGGCATAATTTGCATGCTGAGGACTGGAAGAGGAAAAGTAGCTAGCAAAAAAAAAGAGTGCAATTAAGTGGGGGGGGTGGATAGAGGATCTACTGGCATGAGTGTAGTGCATCGAATTTTGTTCTGAATTCAGACAACTACAAGCAAATGTAAATGTTATACTTAATGCAACTAGCTATTTATAGCAGAGTGAACACACTTTCTCTGCCTGTTATGCTCATTACTATGCCAAAGGATGGACTAGGGTATGTCAAGCGTAGGCTGGCAAACTTTAAGTACATAACTGTATATATGTTCCCAGTCCTCCAGTGCACTCTATAGTATGATCATATGATCACAAACAACTACACCAATTCTTCATGGAAGGGAAATCTTGAAACATGAAAAAAAATGCTCTCGATCACCTTGAGTATGTTTTGGGTGTCTTTTGCTGAAAGCACTCTTTCCTCTATTCCAGACTGCTGTGATTAACAGATGATGGGAGGTGAAGAACATTTTTGTCACAGAAACACCATTTCTTCGGTACATGCCTAAGAGAAATAGCTAAGAACTGTGCAATGAAATAAAGGCAGTGTTCAGACTGTCAACAGGAACTGCTCAGCTTTGGTGCTGCCATGTTTCCAGGCAGCCCCTGGCCCAGCAGGATGATTCAGTGTACCTGAGGTAGGCATCTCAGTTCCAAACACAGTTGGTGGGGAAAGGTAGTCACCTCTGAAATCATTCAAAGCAGTGGAGTCCCTATCTCTCTCTACTGCCTGAGCAGGTCACTGAAATTCTCACCTACCAATCACCTGGGAAACCTCTCAGTTTAGATCTGAACAAGTGTTGAACCTCAGTCACCTCCATCCACTTGAAATCCAGAGCACTGAGTCCTCTCTTGAGAGCAAGCAGCTAATGATGGAGGAGGAAGAGGCAGCAGCCACTTCAGAATAACTTCATTGTTTGAACACTCTTACAAGAAGTGGGAAACATGGATTTTAAGCCTTTCTCAGACTGAAGGGGTTTGAACCACAATTCCCTTTTCCTCAGAGCTTAGCCTACCCATCAAGCTAGAGAAGTTCTTCATTCTGCTCACTATGCGAGGCCACGGAGCAGAGAGAGAATAGGTAAGAGGGAACTTGATTTTGCAGCCCATTGGTGAGGGCAGGCATGAGAGAGTCCTGAGGTTCGGTCCCAGCTGTCACTGCTATTTAAGTATTCTTTACTGTTAATTTTTAATCCAGACACTCGGTCAAGCGGCTGTGGTTGACAGACTGTATAGGTTGTAGTGTTTAAATTCTGCCTGAATTTGTATTAAGCACCAAAACCATGTGAGTCAGATTCTGACCTAAGCCCTGAACTTATCACACCCAATGCTAAGCATCTAACTGAGACTGTAGCAGCATAGTTGCCTAATTAGGAGCAGAGTTGTTCAAGGACTTCTGCAAAGGTAATTGAGAGAGAAAGGAAACCTCCAGAGAAAAAGTGAGACCATTCTTCATCTGAATAGCATTATGGAAGTGCCTGTTCTTCTCTGTTGATTTCAAAGGGAGCCTAGGATGACAATATTCCACGAATAAGCCTCTCAGTTGAATTTAATGCACCCAAACCACAGGAATGTCATTTCTTCCTCCAGCTGTTTTGTAATTTATTGCTGTTATTTTCCTCTGTGTCCAGCTGACAGTGGTGTACACCTCTGCAGAAGGATACGGTGGCATTTTCTATATACCACCTAAGTGCAAAGACTGCAACCAAGCACCAACCTTTCAGGGTGAAGTGTGGTTTTTAACCTTCTCTTTGCCCCAGGGAACTTGTGCACAGTAAAGCACTCACTCTTCCATGAAGCCAGCACACCAAGAACAGATCCCATCAGGAAGATACAATGCATAGGCAGACCTGAAATACAATGTCAGTATTCTCATCTACATGCTTTTTATATCATTAAATGCATCTCCTCAGCTAGACAACTGTGCAATTTCAGAGCATAAAATGTATTCATCATGCTTTTTGTTTTTTCTTTTCATCTGAGAACATTTTCATTATTCCAAACAGTAGCTCTCTTCAAAGCAAGAACTTGTAGAAAGGTATGTGGAACTTTTGGATTGACTGTGTAGCTTGTGGGGTGGTATGTAACAGAGAACTGCAGAGATACCTCTTGAGGGATACCCTCAAGTACAGGTATTTCAAAGGGATATGTGTATTGCAGACTGGGCCCTATGGATAATTCTGGGATCATAAGGTCTTTTTGTGGCAGAGACTACATCTTCCTCTATGCATCCAAAAGCCCTTATTTCTGACTGGGGCCTTATGCTATTGTAAAAGTAGTGACAGCGAAAACAAAATTAGGCTACTATAGATTCTTTTCAGTTTTTCTGAGATGTGCCTTTTTTGAGAGGAGGAAGAGCACCTTGCAACTGCAATTCAGAATATACACAGCTAGACACTATCCCAGACTAAAGACTTTTTGAAATCTTACACTTGTCTTCAGTCCTCACCACTGGTGTAAACAGTTGGTCCTTCCAGTTAACCTGTTAGTGCAAACTGAGTGAAGGTTGTATAACTTGAGTTCTCTGCTGGTCCTCACATGTTTATCACCATCTTTCAAGACAGTAATGCTCTTATCACTCAGAGTAAAGTAACTGTGTAAGAGGAGTTATCAGTGGCCCAGGGAAACTTGTGGAGGAGCTGGATATGACAAAGCTACAATTTTCCTTCAGGTCATTTGCTATGTACAGTAACAATTACTACAGTGTGAACACAAAATTTGAGTCCTTTGTCATCTCTAGAACCTTTGGAATTTACAAGTTATGCTTTTAGGTTTTTCCTAAAGTTGTGCTTTTAAGTTTTCCTAGAGTAGTATATACCTTTTTAATATTCAGATGAGATGACTGTAGAGGGCTTCATCTGCTTGGTCTTCTTCTTCAGGTTGCCTGTAGCAGAACCCCACTATAATGTCCCTTCTCCCTGCCCTCCCTTTAATCCTAACCCATAAACCCTCATTCAGCTCCCTGTCCATCCACAGGCAGAGCTCCATGCACTCCAGCTGCTCATTGACATAGTGGATGATACCCCCTCCTCACCACCTGTGCCTGTCCTTCCTAAAGAGCCTGTAACCTTCCATTCCAGCACTCCAGTCATGGGAGCCATCCCACCACATCTTCATTATCCCACTGAGATTGTAGCCCTGCAACCATACACTCACCTGTGCCTTGTCTTATTTATTCCCTATACTACATATGTTAGTGTACTGGCATTTAAAAGGGGCACTCCAGCAAATTGTGTTCCTAGAAAGTGTGTGTACGGGGGGGAGGGAGGATTTTTCCATAACAGCACCTTGTAGACATTTCCTTGCTAACCTGCAAGTGCTGGAGTTGACTCTGATTCATCCTCATTTTGTTGATTTTGTGTTCTCTCCTTATCACATCACACTGAACCCTTTGTTCAGCAACCCTGTCCGACACTCTTTCTCGGGGCTGCTGGTTACTCCCTCCCTTCTATTCTCTTCCTAGTTAAAAGTTCTCCTTATGAGGTTAGCTATCTTATCAGCAAAAATGTCTTTGCCCACTTAGTGACATGCATCCTGATTCTTCCAAGCAGCTGCTGATCCTCAGACATAGTCCCATGTTTGTAGAACCCAAAGCCCTTTTGATGACATCAGTTCTGTAGTACTGACCTGTACTATCAGAGTCCTTTTCCCATCCTTTAATCTCACTGGCAGGACTGAGGAGAACACCACCCGGCATAGAAAACACCACTCTACCTAGCATTGGCAAGAACACACCTGGAGCACTGAGTCCAGTTCTGGGCTCCCCAGTACAGGAGAGACCTGGACATACTGGAAAGAGTTCAACAGAGGGCTACCAAGTCGTCAAGGGACAGGAGCACCTCTCCTGTGAGCTGAGAGAGTTGGACAGCTCAGCCTGGAGAAGAGGAGGCTCATGGGGATCTCATTGATGTCTGTAGGGAGATTACATCAATACCCATAAACACCTGAGGGGAGGCTGAAGAGAGGACAGAGCCAGGCTCTTGTCAGAGGTGCCCGGTGCCAGGACCAGAGGCCCTGGGCACAAACTGGCCCCCAGGAGGCTCCCTCTAAGCCCCAGGCAGCACTTCTGTGCTGTGCGGGTGAGGAGCCCTGGCACAGGCTGCCCAGAGAGGCCGTGGGGTCTCCTCCTTGGAGGCCTTCAAAAGCCGCCTGGAGATGGGCCTGGGCAGCCTGCGCTGGGTGGCCCTGCTGGAGCAGGGCTTGGGCCTGGTGGCCTCCAGAGGGCCCTTTCCACCTGAACCAGTCCATGGTTCTGTGATTCTGTGATTGACTGAGTATCTTCCCCAAAACCAATAACAGGTCTGAGGGTGAACAATGCTTTATGTTGATCAGTTCAAGAGCCATGGCAACAGTGTTTTCCTATTAAGTTCACTGTAACAGTTGATTTTACTACAAAAATAAGTATTACTGATTGGAGAGGAAGTATGAGGCAAGAAGCCAGGATGTACTTACTTAACTGTAACCCAGATACGTCTTGTTATGAATAAGGAAAACAGTCTCTTTAATTTTCCTTAAGCTTCCCTCTTCTATGTTAATTTCAAACCCCTTCATAACAATGACTGTAAAAAAATGGGCCCATGTGTTCCCTTCTGTCCTAACTTAAATGTGAGTTCAAACAAATATTCACATGAATAACTTTAGGTTAAACCTACCAGCCTTACCAGAAAGTTCAGGTACAGAAGCAGCAAAGAACCAGCAGAACACTGTTCTAAATGGAAATTTCCCCCCAGGGCACAGCTTTCTCCTCATTTGATATCTCTTCCATCCTGGTAAGGGTTATTTCACCTTTGGCTTCTGGCAGCTTCCCTTTCTATTGTTTTTTCCCCTGGTGTCAGTAGATACTTAGAACTGACAGCATTCTTATTTGACTGATTTTTCAGACAGCTTTACAATTTACTTTCAAAATACAATGGCTTAAATTATGCTGCCTGTGATGCGTAGCTTGCAGCTGAATTCCTGGAAGGCCCCTGGGAGTGCATCAGATAAGGTCTGCACCCTATCCCATGGGGCAGGCTCAGAGGAGGGGACGGGAGGAAGCCAAATGCCTCTGACACAGGGATTTTCCTCCACAGAAGCTTCCATGGGACATTCAGACCTGCTGGCTAGGCTGCTTGGTTGTTCTTAAGGTGGTGATGAGCCAGTGTGTTATGGACATGTTTAATTTCTTCTAGCAACGCTTGTTTCCTGTTACAAATTTTCAGATTATTTCACCAGCATTATGTAGTAATTAAAACGTCATCTTCTGTAAGGAGAGCTGAAAAGATTACATTTTAACTGATAAGATCATTTCAGAAATAGGCTCTTTTTTTTTTTTTTTTAATTATAGAATTAGCTATTCCAAAAAAAAAGTATACTGAGTTATCAATAATTTAATAATTTATGTTCATATTCAGTCTGTGGTTTCATCTTTAATTTAATGGGTAATGTTGCCATTGTTATTATTCACTACAGTGGCTTTCTTCCTCTTTCTTTAAGGCACTGAGGTTCAATTACCTCTTGCATCTCTGGGAATAATGTTTGTTCTCCCAATCCCATAAAACTACACGGCTCTGAGCTGTCCTGGGACAGCTGTAAGCATGTGGTGCTCGACCTCCTGCCAGCTCTCCATCCATATGGCTGCTCCACTCACAGCTGGTGGTTGTAAGACTGGTGGTGTGCCAGCCAGACAGGAGTGCTCAGGGAGGAGGATGCTGCACAGACCTAGAGTGGGTAGGGCTGTGCCAGCAGCCTCAGGACCCCTGTAAAGGAAATAAAATCCTAAACTCACTGATGCCAATAGCAAAACTCCAGATGTGCTTGTCAGTGGAAGGACTTAACCCAAAGCCTTTCTCCTGATGTAAGCGCTGGGGTACCTCCCATACAGGAGTTTTTAAGGCTTCTGTGTGGAGGTCTGTGCTATATCAAGTGACCTATGCTATTCAGAAATTATTAGTCTGCGGATTTTTTTTTTTTTTTTTAAGGTATGAGGTCACTCCCACACCTCTTTTTTCACCATCTGTTCTCTCTGTATGGTTATATGCATGACAAACCATGTCCCACTGTTTTGTGACTACACCTTGCTTCACAATGAAGATTATAGGTTCTCCTCCAATGCCTGGCAACCCGGCTTTTGTTTTTAAGCCTCCTGTAATGGTGCATAGACATTTACATTAATTTTATATTTTTTTTCTATGTGCCAGTGTTTATTTAGCTCCTTTATTATTTTTAAACATCCTTCCCCCTGTGATCTTATCTGTATCTCCATTTTACATGTTTTATGATCTTTAAAGAGTTACTTTTGTATTCCACAATCTATCTGTAACTGTTATAGTTTTTTTCCTTGGGTATTACCCAAAAGGTTGTATTACACCTTAGGATCTCAAGAGATGCCTTAATAGGACCTCGGCACTCCTCAGTACCTGTTTCCTCCCACAACGAGTTTACACACATAAAAATTAGTTTTCCAAACCAGTAATCTGTTTTCATTTTGGTTAAGTGAAATTCTACCCTTGCTGTACAGGTGTTCTTTTTTAAACAGCAACCCAGATAGCTTATGGTTATAGTTGTGTTCCCTTTCTACCACTTTCCTCACTAACATGGGGACCTTAACATTTCTCGTCTTTGCCATTCCGTTTATATCATCCTATGAAAAAAAAAAAAAAAAAAAAAAGGGACAGAGAAAACTACCTGGAGGTCTGAAACATCTGTGTTTGGTAATATCAACATAGCTTTTTGATTTCTGCCTTTCTTTCTGCCATTGGTATAAAATATATTGCAAGAGCACAAACATCTGCTCTATTGAGACATTAAATGAGATCCATGACCTGCATAGCAGAGGACAACTCACAGAAGTATTGACCTTTAGGTCTATATCTTTCTCACATTACAGGCCTCAGAGTTATCAGGGTGATCACTCTGAGGAGACAGATCTCCATATATTGGTGTAAAACATTCCCCTCTAGGAATAATTTCATGCTTCATCATTCTTTTAAACACACATTTTACCACTTGACATATATTAAAAATTATTAAATAAGAGACAAAGCTACTCTGATGGATCTTTCAACATATAGAAAAGGTAATTTTCCACTGTGCATTCACTGACAACACATGGAAAAGAAGATTTTCAGTAAGCTCAAGGTTACCTTAGTTCTACAAATATGTTTATGTGTTTAACTGTAAAATGAACCATGCCCAAAACCTGCATGTGTACCTGCAGATTAGGTTGATGGCTACCCAAGCATGTTTTAGTGCACAAATGATTTTTTGTATAAATGAGATGGAGACCCACCTGTTGTTACTAGTGTTTTTACTAGTGTTAGTAGGCCTAATTCACTTAGGCCACTTAATCAGAGACTGGCTCTGAGCACAATGCCATTATATATTTCCTTCCTTCTGTACTCGTATATCCATTAAATGATCATGGAGAAAAAAGAATGGGAATAAATTTCACAAAAAGGAATATTTAGCACATTATACTACCATAAGGTGGAGAAGAAAAGCTCTTAGAATCAAAGTTCCCACTGACTCCAGCAATGCCAAGATTTCAGCTCTGTTCAGGTTTTATTCTGATCATTGATGATATGTCTTATGGCTGCCCTTCCACCTGTTTTCTAGATGTTTAGCACTGTTCTTTCCTACTGAAGTAAGTGATGGTTACAAATGAACAGTAAATAGCTTTCTGTGATCTAGGCCATTAGAACAGAACAAGAATTTGGGATCACCAAGACTGAAAACAGCTGTCAAGACTGTCAGACCATGTAGAAATAAATACCAGAAGTGCAAAGATTTGGTAGATTAAGTGATGTGTTTGACAACAAAGGAAGAAATACCAAACAGTCATACAGATTATTATTTTTTAAGTTTCTTTGGCCCAAACATGGGTGTTCAGTTGACTCAAATGTCTTAGACTTGGTTGAAGATATGCAATGCCTATATCAAGAGCTCAGTATTTTCCCACCCTGGTTAATTTGCAATAGTATCATAACCATTGTGTGTCATGAGATGATGCAATAGCATTAGTTTATAATGAAGGTAACAAATTAACTGAGACAGTAAATGAGCAGGACAAAAAGTGTTTCAAGAGCTGGGCTTCAAGCTTTCTGAAAGTCTCCTAGATTTTCTACATTGACATATACTTAAGACACCGTAATATAGGTAAGACATACCCCAAACTGCATCTATTCCGTGTACTTAAATAAAAGCAGACAAGGTGAAACTTCACATAAATAAACTGACATGACTGTCAGCATATGAAAGCATGAGATTTATAAGCACTTGTTCACTAAAGAAAATAAAGAATAAGAAATACTCATATCCAAGGATAGCTCTGGAAAATAATTTGATAGAAAAAAAAGGCCAGTGTTGTTTTTTGCTTCATGTAGGAGATCAAAGCCTCATGAATGCTGGTGGTTTGATGGCGTGCTTTCTGTAATTGGTATGCCATTACAGAATGTTAGAGATATTTACATTAACTAGAAGTATATAGAAAAGAAACAGGTACTGAAAGGAGGAATATGAGATAGGTTGTTCTACTGAAGAAAGGCCTAACCTCCTATTTTGTACTTATGAAAGAGCTCTTACAAATTTACGATCACAGAATAAATGCATGAGTATATATCTGAACACATTCAACTGCCTGTTTACAGATGGCCATAACCCAGGCAAACAGGCTGTTGTCCAGAATTGAAATGAAAGTGCAAAACATTATTTTTTTCAACTGTACAATTAGCTGAAAATCACAGTGGGAAAAATATTTTTGTAATAAAGCAAATTGCAGCATTGCAGTGCATTCCCCAAATTAGAAGTGCATGAAAGCATTAGGACATATACACTTTTAGAGAAACATCTACAAAAACCAACCTACAAACAGCTGTTTGTAGGGTTCCAGAGTATATAAAGCGGGTTCCTTTTCAAGAAAACCTATAACTAGCTCTGGTAACAGCTAAGAGCTTCACAGAATCACAGAATCACAGAATTTCTAGGTTGGAAGAGACCTCAAGATCATCGAGTCCAACCTCTGACCTAACACTAACAGTCCCCACTAAACTATATCCCTAAGCTCTACATCTAAACGTCTTTTAAAGACTTCCAGGGATGGTGACTCCACCACTTCCCTAGGCAGCCCATTCCAATGTCTAACAACCCTTTCGGTAAAGAAGTTCTTCCTAAGATCCAGTCTAAAACTCCCCTGGTGCAACTTAAGCCCATTCCCCCTCGTCCTGTCACCAGGCATGTGGGAGAACAGACCAACCCCCACCTTGCTACAGCCTCCTTTGAGGTACCTGTAGAGAGCGATAAGGTCACCCCTGAGCCTCCTTTTCTCCAGGCTGAACAATCCCAGCTCCCTCAGCCGCTCCTCATAGGACTTGTTCTCCAGGCCCCTCACCAGCTTCGTCACCCTTCTCTGGACTCGCTCAAGCACCTCGATGTCCTTCTTGTAGCGAGGGGCCCAAAACTGAACACAGTTTTCGAGGTGCTGCCTCACCAAAGCCGAGTACAGGGGGACGATCACCTCCCTAGGAACTTCATAATAGATGAAATACTCCAACTTGAAATACTTCATTTCAGTATATATTTTTGAGTCAACAACAAAATCAAGTCTAAGGCTTTACATACAGGGCTAAAGATCTGCGTTCCTGCTTTGGTTTCTTCATGAATCACTAACCAATATAAGAGAATATGGCCCCCTGAGAATTTCTCCTTTCAGAATTACTTTGATGTATACAGCCAACTTAGTAGTTCATACAGCAGGCTTGATCTAGGTGCAAATCACATAACTTTAGCCTTCTTAAGCATGTAATCCTGGCTAGGCACTTTCTGTAGTCAGTGGTGAGAGACAAGAGCCTCCAAACAGTGTTTCATCCCACCTGGTATGAGTGACTTTAGTCTCACTGTTTGGAGAAGACTATCTCATACTGTCAATTACAGAGATTCTCTGGATTACAAATTTAGATTAGAGATTACATTGATAGTTGTCTATGCATGAGTGCTGCCTAAGGTGCAAGATATGAGTGAGGTGTTTCTGAGGACCTGCCATTCTCAGCAGATGATTCAGAATCAATCTCTTAGGATAAAGAGACATTGAGCTACAGTCTACCTCCACTTTTACAGGTGACTCTCAGGCTGCTTTGGCTTTGGCAGAAAAGATGGGCCCAAAGAAGGAAAGGGACTTAGTTTTCTTGGATATTGCATTGAAGCTTTGATTTCTGTTTCTCCTCTGAACAAAGTCAAGAGATGGAATACATTTTCCAAAGAGTTATTCAATACACTAATGGCAGCAGCAAGCACTCCTGCAATTTAAAAAGGACAGGGGAGCTTGAACAATTTGCATTTAGAAATTTAATTAATCAAAGTGCTGCAGAGAAAGACCGTATTCTAATGGTGTGTTTGAAGTTTTGGCATTAGCCACAGGAAGTTGACTTTAGCCCTAAGAACTGAATATTATTCCAGCATACACAGAGCTGTTAATTTTGATTTGTAATCACAACTGATAACTGAATTAAAGCATTTTTTAAAAAAAATCGGGGTTGGGGGAGTCTAATTTTTAATTGTTTATTTTAATTGTATAATTGCACTAAAAAAAAAAAAAAAAAAAAAAAAACTACTTGTATACCAGTAGCTTTTCCCACCTGACCTAAGACATCCCTTACACTCCAGAATACTTTGTAAGCATCCCCCACAATGGGGAAGGACATTACACTCAGTTTGGAGAAAAAGTCAGCTGCCAGATTAATTTATTTTTAAGGAAACATGAGGAAATCAGTTATTCTTCAATGTCCTTTCTAAGAGCAAACTGAGTAGGAGAAAGATGGTGGGTAGTTTTATTCAGTTGGACAGATGAGCTCCATCTCAACCAGTCTCTCACTCCCCCTCCTCAAAGGGAAGGCGGAGAAAATATGACAAAAAGGGTTCAAGGGTTGAGATAGGGACAGGAAGATCACTCAACAATTATCATCATGGGCAAAACAGACTCAGCATAGATTCATATAATTTATTGCCTATCACTAGCAGACTAGAGCAGTGAGAAACTCAAATGAAACTAAAAACACCTTTCCCCCGTCCTCCCTCTTCTACCTCCTATCTCCCAGCAGCACAGGGCAATGAGGAATGGGGGCTGTGGTCTGTCCCTAACGCTTTGTCCCCACAGCTCCTTCACGGTCACTCTCTGTCCCTGCTCCCCATGGGCTCCCTCCCACGGGATGCCATCCTTCCCGAACTGAGCCTGCGGGGGCTGCCCACAGGCAGCAGCTCTTCAGGAACTGCTCCCACACGGCTCCGTACCACGGGGTCCATTCCCCAGGAGCAAACTGCTCCAGCATGGATCCCCCACGGCCAGGTGGCAACTCCCCCCAGACCCTCTGCTCCTGCGGGGGCTCTCCATGGGCTGCAGCCCCCTCCAGGCCACATCCACCTGCTCCACCGGGGGCTCCTCCACGGGCTGCAGCGTGGAGATCTGTTCCATGTGGGACCCATGGGCTGCAGGGGGACAGCCTGCTCCACCAGGGGCCTCTCCACAGGCTGCAGGGGAACTGCTGCTGTGGTGCCTGGAGCACCCTGCCCTCCTTTTGCGCTGACCAGGGGGTCTGCAGGGCTGGTTCTCTCACATTTTCTCAACCCTCTTGCCCAGCTGCTGTTACACAGTAGTTTTGTTTTCCCCCTTTCTTAAATCTTCTCTCCCAGAGGCCCAAACAGCATTGCTCACTGGCTCAGCTAAGGCTAGCGGCAAGTCCCTTTGGAGCTGGTTGAGACTGGCCTTTACCTAACATGGGGCAGCTGCTGGATTCTTCCAACAGAGGCCTTCCCTGCATCCCCCACTACCAAAACCTTGCCACGTAAACCCAATACAGGTGCAGATCATGAGACAAGAGTCCTTTTTCCAAGTTTGGGACCACAGAGTACACCCTGTATATAACCCACACAACCAAGGGCTGTCAGAGTTTCTATTTTTATGTAGTGTCACTGCACAGTAGTAGTGTTTCCTGCTAAAGACCTGGTGTGGCAGCAGCTGGCAGGTATAGAAGGATGTTATTCTCTGATCCCACCTATGCAGCTGCTGGTGTTCCAGCATCAGAGAGACCTTTGATGGGACTTACCTCATCCAATTTTAAATATCCATACATAAATTTGTAACCTCCATGTCCCTTCATATCCAATGTAGAAAATTAGGTGTAGTTCTAGAGAACAACATTTTACATATGTACTTCAGGAAAAAGTCAGTTGTGCCCTTGAAAAAACAACAACAACAACAACAACAAATTCTTTCTATTGACTTTCATATGGACTTTTTCACAAGGTTAGTGCCACTCAGTTTGTCTGTGTGTATTTTCAATCACAGTAGCATCTGCAACGTGATTCTGATTATATGAAAATCAGAAAATGATATGTTATTTTTCAGGTTCTTAAATGCAGGTCATCCAAATGGCCATACTTTGGCAACTATTTCACTTCCCAGCACTGTTAATAGTGCTATTGTTAAATTAAGGCCAGCTGTTTCTCTCTCTCTTTTTTTTTTTTTTTTTTTTTTTTTTTTTCTTCATTGACCTTCTGGCAATTAACTTTTTCTCTTTATTACACCTTGTTTTAATGTCAACAGCTTTATGCCAGAGCTCAATCATTTGGATGCTAGAATGACTTCACAGCAGAATAAAAAAGAAGAAAATGTCTCCTTAATATATTTAGATGGAAATTTTAGTAGATAATTAACTTCAAAACACATTTATATAAGTGAGATTTGCTGAGTCCATACACCAAACCAAACACAATTAAAATTATTCCATTCATTACTTGGACTATGTTTTTATTTTCTGTGTTCTCTTGAATTTGCTTTTGATTCTCATGAGAGAATGTTTCGACTTTTATTTCCAAGCCAGGCTGACAGAGAAAAGGCATTCAATGTGAGGGACACTTGAGTTCCTAAGGACTCTCCACGTACACCCATGTCTGTAGGAAATACTTTGCTTTGCTTGGTGATGCAGAGCTTAACACATAAACTGTCTTTGGGAGTGGAGTAATGGAGGAAGTAGATATGGAGGTTTAGAATGGCCTGATTTCAAATAAGATTCCTTTCTCTGTGCTGGATATCAAACATCCCAGATTAGCCACTTATGGCTGCTTGGAGGAATCAAAAACTTTTTACTTTCATAAGGATTTCATAAAAGTATAAAGAAAAGAGCCTTATCATTTATTTTCATGCCTTTACTCCAAATGAACATTAAAAAAAAAATCATTAGCAAGCACAGAATACCACACAATGAATCTAACTTCCTTGAACGCTTTTTTTTTTTTTTTTTTTTCTTGTAGCTGTTGGACATGGATGGGATAAGGGGACTTTTTATATATTTTATACATTTCTACATGGAGTTTGCCTGAAATAAAACACACAAACAGAAAGTGCATAAAGACATTAAATATATATAAGTATATATAAGTATATATTAAAAAAAAAAAAAATCCCCCGGGGTAATAGTATATTACATTGTCTGTAGTACTGCTTCTTCACCTTCTCTTCACTGGAGTATTAAATTAATTCTAGACATATTCTAATATACACCAGGACAACAACTTGTACAGTTGTTTTCTGTCATTGAAGTCTCTTTAATATCCAGCAGGAGGTCTGTGGAAGAAAGAACTGGTGAATATTGACCATGAAATCTGCTTTAGGATTTGAGATTTGTCTCAAAGGATTTAGGATTTGTCTTTTTTATGACACATCTATCTCAAGTCCTGTCCACAAGTGTTTGCTTGGGCTTGAGTTGTGTTTCTTTCTGCCTCCTGAGTGAAAGCCAGACTTAGTGAAACTGGCAGCAGCAATGTTCTGAGGACATGAAGAAGACCTCTTGGACTTGTTAAAAGTTCAGTTCTATTTATCATTTATACAACAGTTAACGTTACTGGCCTTCAGAAGGAAATAGGCTGTCCTTAATTTACAATGCAGTGACAAAAAAAAAAAAAAAAAAAAAAAAAAAAAACCACCTTTTGTGAGTTTTTTTTTTGTGGTCTTGTTTCAGCAAATGATGCCAGTGCTGACACAGAACCATGTTGATGTTTCCTCTTTTTACTAAACTCTAATAATTATATTCAAGAAAATGACTTCTGAATAGAAAACGAAACATGGGATTATATATCTGTTCTTCCACAATGTGCTTCTGCCTAGGCCTCACCTTTGAGACTATTATTTCATTTGAAAATAAGACAGAATCATACAAATAAGAAGGATGAGTCCCAGTGTCAGTATGTGGAGTTTTCATACAGTAAGTTCCAGGTGGAGAGATGATGCCAAAAATTCCATGCAAAAATGAATTGGTATCTATCACTATGAAATCAGGACTTCCAGATTGCAGTAGGAAAAGACATTAATCAAGTTCCTTGTAAGTTGCCAGTCATAGAAGGAACTGCTCTGACGTTCAGGCAAACCTGCCATTTCACACCAGGTATACACTACCATTTCCTTATAAAAACATATGTACACACCTCACTGAGATCCATACATTCTGTCATCCAGTACAATACCACAACAAATTGAGATATATATCTTTTTCTTTTTTTTTTTTTTTTTTTTACATTTTATTAAAATGCACAGAAAGCTACACAATAGGTGTTCAAGACTTGTAACAAAACATATAGCTGGAGAAGTAACGTATAATTAGGGTGTGGGTGGTTTATTTTGTTTTGTTTTGTTTCGTTCATTTTTTGTTTGTTTGTTTTTTTAAGTGAGAGCAATTGATCTGGGATAGTAAAATTCAAAGCACATGTACATTTCTACTGTAAGTTTTTTTTTAAAAAAAAAAAAAAAAAAAAAAAACGAAAAAAACATGAACTCTTCATACCCTTGCTGTGCAACTAGCAAGTTTATTTTCTCATACTAAGAAACAGTTAAGCATCTTAAAATATACCTCCTAATGCAGTAAAGCAAGCACTTAAAGCACTGCTCTTTTACATGAACACTGGACAAAGTAGTCTTTGAGCATTAAGAATCAAATAAGGAAGCAGGAGTGAATTGCCAACTATGTAACTTGTATCATATAACCTCAATGAAATCAGCAGAAGGAAAAAGGAAAGAAAAAAAAATAAAATACCACTAGGTGTGCAGAGTAGAACTTTGCTGTCTGTGATACCAGCAGTCTTAAATGATGAGAGTTTACTTTTTTTCATGTTGCATACACATATGGTGTAGCTTGTTATGCACGCTAATTAATAGAACTCATCACTTTGTGGTAAATAGCAGTCAAATACATCAGCAGCAATGACGAGGAGGAAGAGAGATACTCACAGCCTTGCTGTGCCTCAGGACCCTGTGCAACAGACAGGTGGGCTGCAGAGCTCAAATTCTTCCCTACCCATCCCCCTTTGCCCCTGTACAATGCCACCTCTGGTAGCTGCCAGGCCCACACAGCCCATTTCACAGCAAGGGTTAGCTGCAAAGAGCTGTCCAGAGAATTCCCAAGCCTTTGATTTAGAGAGATCAATTGTATGATTAGGCTGTATGTGTTGAGAGTCGTGATTATATAATGGGGGCACTCTGATCTCAGTTACCAAAGAAACTCTGCTGGGGAGTTAAAACTCGCATGGGACATCAATATGCATTTATACAAAATACCTCTGGGCATCTTCACAACCAACAGACTATGAGTTAATAGATGCTTTTCTCTCAAGTTAGTGGAAGGAAACACGCTTGCATTATGCCCACGTCAGAAAGTGAATCTTAGTGGTTTGTTTTCAGCTAATGCATTTAGCCACACTAAGGTATGAACTTAATCACTGAGCTATTTGGGAGATACCAAGCACAGACATTAAATAGGATTATGCAACAGCCATCTGTTCTTGCTAATTAAAATGTGGAAAACAGCCAGTATCAAATTATTTTGTTTGGACAATTCATGTCTGTCTTAAGTAGTTCAGCATGTACTGCAGTGGTTTACTGTTTGGTAAGACTTTTAAGATTTCACAATGACCTGTGTCATTCTTCTATACAGACTTTAAGTACAGCCAATGTTATTTTGCTAATGCACAAAATAAACTTAAAACTTTTTTTATTATTGAATTAATATTTTTAGTAAATAATTGACATTTTGTTTACTCATTTTGGAAAATATATTCTTAAGCCTGCGCTCCATAAATGATGTTTACCAGTAGCTTCAGCTACCAATTCCATCTACATTTTCACTAAATTGTGGGACATCAGTGTTTTAATAAAACTCTTCTTTAGTTAATAGAATATATATATTTGAAATATATTTTTTCTTTTTACTCATCTAAGTCCTACAGGTTCTGCCTTCTGCCAGTCACTTTTTCTAATAAAATATGTTTTTGCAAGACTGATTAGTGGAAACAAGTTGTACCTATGTAAAACTTAGCCTCTTTCTTGTGTCCCGCTCCCCCATCTTGCCCCAGGGAGGGAGCTGTAGTCTGGATGAATCTCTCAGGCAGTTTGTGTCCTGCAGCCTTCTTTCCCAAGGGCCCCTAGCATGCACCCGTACCCCAACAGCATGGCCAAAAGTGGATGACCACAAATGCATCCCTTTCATGCACGCACTGTACGCAGCCCCTGCCAAATGCAAAGCATACATGGGAATGCTTGTGCAATACACTTATATACAACATGGTGCCAGGGACACCTTGTATACATTCTCATAGGGTGCAAATGCTCAGCAGTACACCCAGCAGCCATAACTCTGGATGGTTTAGATCAGGGCACCCATTGGCATATGTGCTGCAGTTATTTCCTGGTGCATCTGTTGAAAAGCTGAGTATGTTCCATCTTTCCAAGCCCTGTCAGGTGAATGAAACCCAAAAAGAAACCACATATGACCACAGGTAGGAGTAAGAGGACTATTGAAGTGACCTCAGTGGACAGTGCAGGAGATCTGGGAGATCTTTCTTATCACAGCCATTTTGTTGGGCCCTGACTTCCTTGTTCCTTGTTCCTCTGAAGAAAACATCCTCTGAAATTAGTTTTCTTAGGCGTTCAAACCTGTGTCCACCTCAACATTCAACCAAGATAAATTCATTAAACACGTCACTGAAATGGTCAGCAAAAGCACAGGTTAAAAATAATAATAATAATAATAATAATTAAAAAATAAATGTGATAATTATATTGACACCATTATGATGTAGAGTCAACACCTCCTACAAATGAAAAGAACAGCTCCTGTCCCTGGTGGACTCATATCTGCCCTGCCATCCACAGGTGGTTTTGCATTCTCTCTGTTTGGAGCCCAAGTATTAAAAACTTTTTAAAATGAAATCCTGTATTTCACTGCCACAGTTCTGTGGAAGAGTTAATTAGTGACAAAACTGCAGCTGCTGCAAAGGAGTTGAAGGAAGCTGGAGTTCTTCAAACTTAGGATTTAGAATAAAAGATGGTTGAATAACCCTTCTAACAAAACAAGCTGGGTTTTAAGCAACATAGTTTCAGCAGAGAGTCTCAAAATCAATGAGCAGAAAGCTTTAATAACTTCCCCAACCACTGTTTTCCTCCTTGCATGAAAATGACTCATTAAAAGGACACATCAAATTGCTCTCCATGTCTGTGAAAGCAAGCACGAACACAATTGGAGAATTTGCTAAACTGTTACATTGAATGTGATAAGTAACAAGAGGGTTAGGAAGCTGCTGCATTAACATGTGGGAGATGTTACGAGAAAAACACAAATGTCGATGTAAGAATGGGGAGGAAATTTGAATTTACAATTATGCTCTAGATTTTTTAAAACAAATGTTATAGTTTGTAAAACAGAAAGAAGCCTAGTTTGGTAGTTCATGCTCCCAATTTCCAATATAATTTTAATGTAAGCATAAGGAATGTCTGGTTTCATGCTTTATGTTTGTTTAGGTTTCTTTGGAGTATTTTCCCCCTCTGTCATACAAAGACTACTCACGATGCACTCATCTATCTCAGCTGTTGTAGGAAACATAACTACATCATAGCAAAGAAGTCTATGTTAAAAATAATGTCATATTAATCATATTAATCACAGAATATAGCTTCTACACAGTTCTGCAGGCATGCCCCAAAAGTGAGAAAAATGAGCTGTGAAAAGGAAAAAAAATCTTCTCTCTCAAAGTCAAAATGGTCTATTTATTTATTTTGGATGGAACAAACATGTCCTGGAATGCCCTTACTTGACATCCCAATTCTATCAAAAAAATGCATATAAAACTGCATGCAAGTGCTTCTTCATCCTTATATATATATATGTATATATACTGCCGTCTAAATCATCCAGTTGTAGATGAGGCTGAGGTTTTATTTTCTCAAGCGCAAAATATGCTTCCCCTCGAAGCATGTAGAACTGATACAAAATACAGCATCATTTCTTTCAAAAGCTTCAAAATATTCATATTACTCCTCAGACTGAAAGGGTGAGCATTTTTTTTGTATTCTTCCCCACAGACTTCAGAAGGAGACTTCTGGAGTCCTCCTTGCCACTTACCCTCCTGGGGACCTTTGGTTCAGACTTTTGATCATGAAAATGTCGACAAGGTCCCAAGGACCTGAAGAAAACTAGAATAAACATAAGGCCACACAAAGGGTCTGTCTTCTTGAGAGCACTGAGACAGTGTATTTATGGACATTATTTGACCTCCATTAGAAGGGTGTAAACCCTGTGAAAATCACTGCAGCTATTCCTTACTAATTTGCCTTATTAATATTCCTTATTAATATGCCTACCTGAAAATTCCATTTAAATCAATGTTTTAGCAGAAAAAGGTTATTCTGATAATTAAGGAGAGTTGAACACTTAGCCTATCATCTCATTTTATCTATAAGGAATCCAGGTGCAAGGGTTTGCATGCTATTCTGTTTCAGAAAGAAATCTAGCAATGCTGTGATGCTAGCATTGTATATGTATAGCAATGCTATATATATATATATATTGTTAGAAGCAAATATTTCATTAATTTGATGTATCAGTGATAGCATTTCTCATGACTCAGAAGGAGGCATGTAGAGTGCATGTCAGAACGCATCCTGAATGTGTTCAGCTAGTTCAGCTCAAAGGAAACAATGGAGCTCATAGACATGGTAGGCTACCATTCAAATTGGCCAGGTTCCCATTGCAAATACTCCTTCCTTTGAATATCTCTTGCCATCCAAGTCCAAGATGATGCATATAATTTAACCATTCTCATTAATGAATTACAAATGAAGAGCAATGCCTCCAAAGTAATTTCAATGGAAATAAGGGTCATATCCCATGTTACACTGAGCAAGTGTTCCCAGAGAAAGCAATGGGAGAAGAGGCCCCGATCCAGAGCCTGTTGATGGAAATATGACCACAGAAAGCTTTGGATCTAGCCCAAAGGGTGCACAGTGCTTCTCCGGGGTGTTCAGCTACTAACAGGATAAAGCCTTGGCTGAGTGTATATGAAACTAGTAGCCTATATGTGGTTTTCAACATTTAAGGGTACTCCGAAAGAGCTTGACAAGTCAAGCCTTGTCTGATTAAAGAGTATGGGATGGGACCCTAATTTACTCAAAATAAAATGTGTATTGTTATATATTGCTACTATATGTTTTCTACAGTCTGTATATGAGAAAGTATGATTAAAAGTCGATGAGAGACTGTTTATAAATTTTGATTGCTTCATAATTTTAACTCTGAGCAACATTTTTATCATAATTATAGGCTTTCTTAAAGCATTTATGCAGATTGTTTTATTCAAAAGGGGTTTATTCCATATAAACTCCACTCTTTTATCTCTCCATAAAATCAGAGTGTGAATTCCCAGCAACCACAACTCCACAAGACAGTCGTCATATTAGTAGCAGAGATGTTTTCAAGCTAGGCAACATTCTGCAGATATCCTGAACATTATGTCCCACTTTCCCAGTTAGTGTAGTCGTGGTAAATAGTATTCAGAAACCTTAACACGTTTGTTACCTCTCTACTTCTCTTTAAAAGTATTGGCACATTTATACTTGTAATTCCTCTGTGATGCTCCTGGGTGTTTCTGGAGCAACCCAGAGCAGCCAAGGTTCAGTGAATGCTCAAGAAGATTAAGTCAGATGTCTCAAATCTTCATCTTGAGGAGACTTAAATCCAAGGATTTAGGCACACATAACCCAAATCCCTACAAATATTGGAGTCTAAAGGACTTACACAAGGACCTCACGCTGTTTCTTAGCCATTGGGGACACAGTTGCCTCCACTATTTCAATGCATACGTACTGTTTTGTGGTCTGCAGCAGGGAATAAGTCTGTGGCTCCCAGTTCAGATTGTCTTGTCTGGGTTGACTACAAGGAGAGGAACCAGGAACAAACTGTCCTCTGTCCTTCTTCCAGGCTTCCTCACAAAGGAAATGAAATGTCCATCTTGGTAAAAGGACCAGAATTTCTGCAATGGGGACAATCAAGGTATCAGGACACTTGGGTAAAGTTTGAGGCAACAAATTGACAACATAGCTGGACCTAATGTAACAGAAAGGCAATTTCACCCACTGGTTGAATCAGCAGCAGTCCTGACAATAGAGTTGAGGTGACCAGCAAAAGTTAATCATCTTCACTGGAAGAGGAGCTGAAAGGTGAAAATAGCTTCACAACAGTTGCTGTCCTAGCAAGACCTCATTATGGCCTTCTCATCCTGGACCCGAGAAATCAGTCCTCCAGCACTGAAATATTAGTTGCATTAGAAACTAACAGAACAGTTAATAGAAAAAAATACATAAACTCTATTTTTGTTTACAGCCAGGGCATCAGGTGGACAATATGCTATCACTTTCCCTGAGTGATAACACAAATGTTAAATGACAAACACAAATAAATAATATTAAACATATAAAACATGGGTAAACATTTTTGCCATCACAGTAAAATGCAAATCTTTTGTTACATGTGCGTGAATGCCCAGAAAGAAACTGACTTCTTAAAGCTGTAAAATGTTCTAGTGGTCTCGTGGTGACACTGATGACAAAGCATCCAAATGCTTCATTCCTCAACAAGGAGTGATAGTTTTCCCCTCTGATAAGACACAAAGCCTGATGCTAGACTAAACTCCATTTTACAGCACTAGCTTCAAATTTAATGATTTCCTCAAAGGACTGGATCACATTGCAGTGGCATGCCTTTTCCCCACCCCATATTTTCTACTCACAAGCCACTTGAAAAGTTGATCTGCTCCTTGGTCATGCAAGGTATATTTTGCACCTGAGCAGCGTGGCAGTGTGGTTCAGACTTGAGAACGTATTCAAAGCAGGGGCAAATCTGAGATGCCAGGAAAAAAAAAAAAAAAAAAAAAAAAAAAAAAAAAAAAAAACTAAGAAAAAACACTAAGAAAACAATTCAATGGCTCTCTGCTGTTCTAAAATGAAATAAGATGAATCAACACAAATGGTGAATACTGAGCTCTGTAAAGCAATATAATTAGATTTCACCTGTTGATTTTTACAAGCTGTGGCCTTCGTGTTACAAATCTCAAACCTTCACTCTGATTTCACTCCAGTGTAGGTCAGGCATAATTCCACTAAAGTCACAGAAACTGAGCTAAGGAAGACACTATTTTAACCATCGTTGTATTTCAATTCAACAGCACCAGCCCAATTCAATCTTTAAATGGTAAAATCGTAGTCATCTTTATTTCCATTTCCCATGTTATTTTAAAGTCATTTTCCAGATCTATCATTTGAATTTGTGCCATAGTGTTTCCCCCCTGAAGAAAAACTAACGTTAGTGTTCAAAGCACAAAAATAAATACAAGCTGAGTGCCTGGATTTCTGATGACACTGCAGTTAGAAACGGCGCAGATCCAGGTCTCAGAGCAATTTTAGGATGACCAGGTAGTCACCGGACTTAATTTCAAGACTTAATAAAACTGGTGCAGTTGAGAAAATCTATTTATCTAAGGTCAATTGTATTTTGACTTCTGAGCTTCAGAACTGTGTCGCAGCAGCTGTGTCTGTGTGGGAAAGCAATGAAGGGCTCGCTCTTACAAGTATACTGGTAAAAAAACAGTAACAGTAGAGCTAACGGAATGCCCATTTTCAGGTGGCAACGGGAGTTTTTCATTATCTATCAAGGGACAGCTTCGGTGAATATTTTGTTCGAGATTTGTCGGCCGATTTGTTGCTCGAAAATCAGGGTCGCGGTTTTACCAGAGCTTTTTTTTTCGGGCAGATGGGCTGGATAATAGCTACGGCATTTTCCTGCGTGAGGGAATTGAATAAAGGACCGTCACCGCCTGCACTCCGGACCCGGGGAAGACCCTCAGAGCTACTCGGTGCGTTTTCGCAAGCTGCTTGGCAGAGTTGCGGCTGCAACCGACTTCTAAAAACTCGGAGGCGGCTGTGCCAGAAGAAAAAAAGCCTTGCCCTGTCACGATTTCGCCCGGTGCCAGGCACGCAGCTGCGGTAGCACGGGAGCCGGCGTGACCCGAGCAGCCCCCGCTACCTTCTCCCCGCAGCCTGATTTCGTACATGGTGGGAAGAAAGAAAAATACGGGGCTGCTGCCCCGGCTGGGGGCAGTCCCGAGCCCCCTCCCTCAGCCGGCCAGGGGTCGCGGGCATCCCCTCTCCCCCTGACCCTGGGGGCTAAGCCAGCGGCCCGGGCACTCGCTGCGCATCCACGAAGCTGGGGTCCGAAGAGGCTCTGCAGAGCTGCAAAAAGGGGAACGCTGCAATCAGACAGAGGAGCCTGCGGGATTTATTCTTGTCGTTATTATTTTGGAGGGTGGGGGGAAAAATTCGGGGCAAATGGGACTTAAAGACGGCAGACAGCTGTAACTGTGAGATCAATAGTCACCTCGTGTGCATTCCTCCACTCGTTTAGCATCAGCGAGGACTGTGCAGATCTTGCAACTGAGTGCTCGGCAAGGAAATCAGCTGAGCGCGTCTAAACTACGGTTAATTAATAATAGGAGCAATTCTAAATACCCTTGTTTCGTTTAATTCCCTCATGTCGACTTGTTTAGGAAGCAACACGTTTAGCTTCCGAAACGATAATGTGGGTGCAGACTTATCCTGGGTAATTTGTTACCATCCATATGATACGAGTTGCGCGATGAATTACACTCTTTTCTCTTCTTGCTTCGTTCTAGCCATCTGAGGCAACGAACAATTTTTGGTATAAATATTTATGACACTTTCAAATGTTCAAAGGACATTTGTCTGGGGGTCCCTGGAAGCGCAGGGGAAAAACACATCTCGGCGAAGAGACAAATCTTGGAAACGTGAGCTCCTAAAATAAAGCAGTTGTCGAAGCGTGACTTTGGACGGGACTAACCGCGGTGAGCGCTGCCGCTCCTAATGTCCCCTGACACCCCTTGCACCGGCCCCGGCCACCTTCCCGCAGGGTGCCCCTCTCGCCCCAAGGGCGCAGGCTGGTGCCGCTGCCTCCTCTTTGTGTTCGTGGTCCTTCCCTTCTCTGCCACCTTCTCCCAAAGCAAGCCCCTCGAGTACTCTGTAGAAAAGTGGTCCCTGAGAACTTGGACCCTGCCAAGCCTTTCCTTCTTTCCTTCTTTCCTTCCTCCCTTCCTCTCTTCCTCCCTTCCCTCCCTTCTCTCCCTTCGTGCCTCCTTCCTGCCTTTCTTCTTTCCTTTCTTTAAGCACTTCACGTTGGGAAGACCGACGGCGTGTGGAGGAAATGAGGAGTCCTTTTTTTTTTTTTTTTTTTTTTTTTTTTTTTTTTTTTCCGTATATACGGCAATCAGCCCCTTTCAGTGAGCCATCATATCTGTCCTTAATTTCGACTTTCGCAAGCAGTGCTCTCATATTCCACTGTTTGAAATGAAGGAAGATTTAGCATAATTTGGAGGTCAGATTTCTAAATAAGCCTACTTTAAATAACAAGCCCACACGGGAGATTGTCAGCATCTCTATTTGGTATACAGTTTACACACTGGCACCGCTTTTTAAAACCCTATATGTGGGTTAAAACTCAATTTTACAACCCCCATTTATATGAGATGTAGGTTTGACATCTGTTTGCCAGAGTGTTTTGCACTTAGCCTAACACCCACTATTAAATGACAAAATTGTGGCAGGCTGTCAAAGCCAGCTGACTGACAGCTGCTCTACTTTACAAAAAAGCCCCATTCAAATATTTGCAGGGTTTGAAGCTTTCTGTAACGCCGTCGCCATTCTCCCCGTTATTTAGCATGTAAAATATAAGTCAAAGTTTTAAAGCTGCTTTCCAAAATGTTGCCATTTTTCCATATAAAAAGGGAGAGCGGTGGCTGCTGGCGGGGATCCAGCGCCGAACGCATTGGATGGGTATTGCGCTGGGTCCCCGCGTTCCTCCTATCTGCACAAACCCGATAAAACTGTCATTTAGCAGCGTTTCTTAATATTGCAGCTAATTAGTGCCAGGGTGTTATTGAAGTGAGAGCAAAAAACCACTTAAAAGAGGGGGGAGGTGGTTTTAAAAAAGAAAATGGGGGGGGGGGGAAGAAAATGTTTCCGCACGCACACGGGCGCGCCCTGGCAGCGCAAGGGGCGAGCAGGGTGGGACACAGGGATGCCCCTGGGCCCCCTTTCCCCCCCTCCCCCCGGGGTCCCACGGGGCTCTCGCCTCCTCCGGGCAGCTGGGGACAGCGGGGAAGGGGCGGGCGAGCGACGTGCCTTGGCCAAGGGGTGGCTTCGAGCCCCCCGCCGATGAGGGCGTGAGGCTCGATTGCCAGGTCGCCAGCCCACGCCCGTCCACCCCCCCCGCCCTCCCTCAGCCTCCAGCCGAGGGTAGGGGTCTGCAAACGGCGACGGCGGCTGAAATTCGACAGAAAAGTACTTTTTATTGCGGGCTCCCCAATGGCTGGATGCACCAGCCTTGAGCAAGGCAAACCAGCCGGCGAGGCAACCTTTCCGCGCTCCAGTCTTTGCAGCAGGTGCTACGGTTTGTTTGAAGCCTGGGGGGGGGGGCTTACTGGAGCCCTTGCAAGACAAGCAGAGCTCTAGCTGTCAAGCATGTCGGAGGGCAGCGTCGGGTTTTATTATCACTATCAATATTTCTTATATGTTTTTTACGAGGACTAGCTCCAGCCCGCGATGAAAAGAGCTCCGGCGGCGGAAGGGCGACTGTCCTCAACGGCTGCTCGGAGCTCTCTGGCCCCGGTGCTCCTGGTCCCCCTGCAGGGGGAAGCAGCCACAGACCTCCCGGCGGCCGGCCCGGGCCGCTAGTGGGTCTGGCTCTCCCCTGCGGGCTCCCGCCCCCCCCGCCCGCCCCCTCCCCGGTTCCACCGACGCGCACATGCGAGCGCGCACCCTGACACGTCCAGCGCGGCAAAGAAAACGGGTTCCCCTGGGCTTTACCTGGAAATCTTTAGCTGATTTGTGTCCGTTTTAATAACCTCTATCGAGTGCCTTTCCTAGAGCGCTCGTCATGTTGACAGAAAGGGGGGGGGACTGGAAAAGAATGGGGGGGGGGGGGCGGGGAATAAGCAGGGGGGGGGACCGGCAGCGCACGGCGGGAACGCACTCCCTGGGAACCCCAAATTCGCCGGTGGAGGGAGAGGGAGGCTGCCAAGGCTTGGGGCTGGCAGAGGGGGCGGGAGAGGGGTCCCGGGGCTGCCGGGTAGAGGATAGGCGGGGGGGGGGGGGGGCGGTCGGAGGTTCCTGTGCCACACAGGTGCGCGGAGCATCACCTGCGGCGCCCCTGGTCCTGCAGGAGGCAGCGAAGGGAGGGGACGCGGAGAGCGGCCCAGCGGGAGCGGGGTGGGAGAGAGAGAGGCAAGGTTAGAGGAGAAAGTGCGTGAGGGAGAGGGGAAAAAGGGAAGAGAAAGAGGAGGAAGGCGCCGGGCTCCACCTCCCCGCTCGGCGCGGCGCTCCAGCTGCTCGCAAAGCAACTGCTCAATTCTATTCACCGCCGCGGCAGAACAAAAAAGTGGCTATTTATTAGAATACTTGTTTGGTATTGTTCGGTGCCACACAAAAGACGTTTCATTATGTCGGGGTGGGGAGAAAAGCCCCTCTCTTTTTTTTCCCTTTTCTTTTTTTTTTTCCTTTCTCTCCAGAGCGAAACAATAACCAGAAATTGTCTTTAAAGTCTTTTCTATCAATAATAAATTTCATTTTCTTCTCTCCCTCTCTCTCCCCCTCTCCCGTGCGGGGTGTGTGTGTGTGTGCGTGTGTGTGTGTGTGTGTGCGAGGGAGAGAGAGAGCGAGCGAGCGAGCGAGCGAGTGGTGAGTGTGCGTGTGTCGCCGGGCACTCGTGGCTCGGGCACAGCCGCCTGGGAGCCGCGGCTGGCCGAGGGGCGAGGACGGTGGCAGGCGAAGGGGGCTCCGGCCCCAAAGCGCCCGGCTGGGTCGGAGGAAGGAGTGAGTTAGGCTGGAGAGCAGATGGGGGGGGGGGTGAAAAAAATATATATTAAAAAAAAAAAAAAAAAGGCTGCCCCCTTGAGCTGATATGTTGGGAGGAGGCTGGAGCTGGAAGAGCAACTGTAAGTGTGCCTCTAACTTTTGAGGGGGTCTTCACCCTGTCTGGGGAAGGGAGGAGGGGAAGCGGGAGAGGGGAGGGCTTCCAAGGCACTTTTCCTGCAAGGAGGGAAGAGCCGTTCGCAGTCACTGGGTTATCGGCTGTGACACGGATTGAAGGGGGGGGGAAAGGGTTTGGGGCTGCCTCCTCCGCCTGCCTCGCTGGGGTGTGGGGCCGGGATCGGGGCCGGGGGCTGCGGGTGGGCCGGGGCGGGGAGGGCGCCGGGGGCGGCTCGCTCCGGTGTGGCGTGAAGAAATGAACGTGTCGGTGCGCGGGGGTCACGTAGAGAGAGGTGTTTTGGGCGAAGGATCAATTCCGCTGTGGCAGACCGACCGGCTAGGCTATATTAATACTGCCAAAAAAAAAAAAAAAAAAAAAAAGGAAAATCAATAGGCAGAACAGCCCTCGGCTATTACAACTAATGCCTGCTTAATCTCTGCCCCTCGGAGCGAGCATTCACACGGGCTCTTAGCATTGCTAATGCGGCCGGGCTGAGCCCGGCTCCATCTTCCCAGGGACCGGGGGGATCCCCGGTCCGGTCCCCCGCGAAGGTGGCAGCTGCCGGGGGCTTTCGGTGGGGGGACTTTGGCCAGGCTTAGGCAGTAAAGTCCCGGCTAAAGGAACTCCCCTGGGCTGGGGCTGTCCGGGGCGGTCCGCCCAGGGGTTGTGCCCTCCCCAGCTCCTAGGTGCCCGTGCAGCTTCGCCGTACTGCCATAAAGTATCGGGGTGTTTAAGAGGCAAAATGGATTTTTTTCTCTCTCTCTTATTTGCCGGTGGTGTTTGGGGTCGATCAACAGGCAATGGAGCAAGGCTGTGCATCTATCGATCAGGGAGGGGACGGGTTTTGGCTGAATCTTTTTCCAGAAACAGGTGTTTAAACATGATAGCGGCTCCAGTCAATTAACCCATTAAAAAACCGTTTTATCGCATTGATTCCCGCAGGCTGCCATAAAAGGTGGTGGTTTGAAAGCCTCTTTGTTAAGGGGTGTGTGCGTGGATGGATAGCTGGGGACGGGGGGGGGGGTGCAAATTGTCCCCAAATGTAGAGTATCTCGCGGGCGGGTAACGTACCAAACCAACTTTTCCCGTTTGCTTGCCCACCGAGCCCCGCAGTCCCGAGATCCTAACGGGGGAGCAGCGCTGGGGGGCTCCGGGGTCTCCCCTCAGATCCCACAGCAAAAGTTCCCGCGTGCCCCGCGGGGCAGGGTCTCGCCGTGTCCGGCGGCGGGGGGCTGCTGGTGATACCGGGACGGGCTCCGCTGCTGCCAGGAGGGTGTTTGGGAAGAGCCTGGGGGTCCTCCTGCGTCTGTGGGGTGGGGGGTGGGCTGCACAGCACCCCCAGAAAGTTGCGAGTGGTTCCCTAAACTGGGCAGTCTCTGAATAGGCTGCCCTGACCTGCCCGCACACCAGCATCTTTTTCAGGTTTGCCAGCAATAGCCCCATAAAATGTTCATTTGCTAAAGGCGTCAGTAGCTGTGCTACCGCCCTGACTTACACAGATCTGTGAAAATCATCCCTTTTCCCAAAGGCAGATAACCTGTATCCTGGCTCCAGCCAAGTAGCCGAGTACAGCTGGGGGAAGGAAATCAGGTTTTCCTCTTTGCTTCCCTGGGGTTCGTTTTACGCCTTCCCCTGGCCACAGCGCTGCACTGGATGGAGCAAGAGGATCATTTATTCCCTCTGGGTACTTTTTAATTTCCAGAATAGCAGTCTGAGATTATTTAGATGTTTCTAGTTTTCCCCTTGTTTGCTGTTTTCTGAAGTAAGCACTGGATGCGACTGAAAAGGTTTGAAATCGTGTCAAAGTGATGTTTTAATCTCATTGAAAAGTGTATTAAAGGAGAAGATGTAATTTATGTGGGATGTTTCGATGAAAGGAGAGATTGGAGTGGATGATACTTTCGCTCTCCTGTGAACCTCATGTCATGTTTATATTGAAGCCTGTGTAGCTAATCTAATTTGCAATAACATGATGGCCTACAAGAAAAAAAAAAAAAAAAAAAAAAAAAGCTTCTATATGATTTCATTTCTTTGTTTATTTTTTTAAACAAATTCTTTCTGACTTGCCCTGAAAGACTCTTAAGACTCTTTTGCAATTCAGGGATGCAAAACAGAAAGATTTCCTTTACATGGGGTCCTAGAGCCCACTTCTCCAGGCGATGAGCCATGGCTTGCCATGTTGCCCTGCTGCAAATGGCACTTCGCCTTGGGAAGCTGTTTCCCGAGATTTCGTGACTGACATTTCAACGGAGCAATTTTAAAGATCAACTTCATATAAGTCCTGGGTCGTACCAGCCCGATGAGCCCTCCGTACCCGTAGTTCTTTTTTTTTTTTTTTTCATTTAAAAGTTTACCGCTTCGAAAGTGCACTTTCGAAATATTTTCCTTATACTAGGAAGAAAATCAATGGGCAGATGATGATGACAATTATTATTATTATTATTATTACTATTATCGGGGACTCTCGATTAACCCATCTTGTAAAAAGCACATGCTCTGGCCATCTCTTTAGCTACAAAACCTAGACCCCAAAAAACAAGACACCGCAAACCTTCGGCTCCTTCTAGGTGTTTTGCCTTCTGCTTAGCCCATATTCCGTGCGTGCGCCTTAATAAAAATAATAAAATAATATATTTAAAAAAATCCGAACAGACTTGAAAATTACAACTTTTGTGTAACGTAAAAAGGTGTATTCAGACTGTTAATTACAGGGGGTTGTGTCAGTGGAATGTTATCAATGACCCGTTTAATTTTCCTGTAATTACTGACAAAATAAGACAAGGCTAGATCACAATACAGAATATTTCTCTTTCAGAGGAATATCGTGCTGGAAGTCGAGCCAATGCGTAACATAAACAAACACTTCCTAAAATGCCCCCGCTGGCAAAACTTCGTTAAGCCCCCGGCTCTGCTCTTCCTGCGGGCTCCAAAGTCCCGCAGGACCGGGGGTCGGGCCCGCTCCAAATGTCCTGAGGGGGGGAGAAGGGAACGAGGAGGAAGCCTTGGGGGCAGACTGGACGTCCCTTCACCCTTCAGCCTGGGCAGGTGACACCCCCCGAGCACCCCCAAGGCACCCCTAAAGGACCCCCCGGGCACCGCGGTGCGCAGTGCAGATGAAAGGTGTGCAGGTCGATAGCGGGTCTTTTAGGTGCACCGAAGGCATGCGGCCCAATTCTCCGATCCAGGGAAAAGTAGAAAGGAAGGAGCGGAAAGAAAAAAGCCTGTTTTTTTCAAACTCTTCGGAAAGGGGCATTTTGTCGATAGCGCGGAGTGGGGGAGAAAAGCAGGAATTACGAAATTCCTTTAGAAAAGGGGCCCCAAACGCCCTTTTAACTGACCCAGTAAATAAATAAGCGGATGCCCTCCGGGCAATTCTGCTCTCCCGAGACCAGGCTGCCCGGCAGAGCATCTCCCTGCTGCCACCCCGGCCCGGCGGAGCCCCAGCGCCCACCCTGCCGGACCCGGGGGCGCGGGGCACCTGGCTGCTCCCCGCGGAGTCTGAGAAGTCTTTCGGCCCCGTCTCGTAGCCATCCCTCGGCGTTTGTCTTTTTCCCCGCTGTCCCCGGTCTTGCCCAGGGCAAGCCGGCCAGGCACAGCGCCGGTTGCCCGGGTGGCCCCTTCCCCGCGTGTTGTCACCTCGGCTGTGGGGGGGTGACCCACGGAAAGGGGCCCGGGAGCTGCCCCGCGGGGAGCCGCAGCGAGGTCCCGCGGTGATGTCGCGCCGCTGTCGCGACAGCCCGGGGCGGCAGGACGGCCCTTACCCTTCTCAGGCTTCCAGTTGGTTGGCACAGCTCTCCTGGGCGAAGGGGGAGACATTTCTCGTCGGGGAATTTTAGCCCTTTCCTCCCCCTCCCTTTCCCTTTTTCCCCCTTGCCTTCCATTCATAAACCTGGTGGCTATAGACGCAGCTTGAATATTGACGTCTCTTCCCCCAACTGCTCCTCCGTTAACCCAATTACAGAATTCATCAAGAACTGTGTTGAATTATCTCTTTCCATACAGTATCAGCATTAGCCTAATTAAAAGCTATAATGTCTGATATAATGATTAAATCGTTAGCTCTGCTGTAGGGAAGCAATATTTTGTTTTCCCTTCAATTAGAAGCTGATTGAGGTTTTCAGAGCAGGTCAGCTGTGAAATTTGAATTATATGTGTGAGTACCGTTCACAGGGTGAGCCCCTACTCGAAAGCTCCAGAGATTCTCCAAACGATTTTACCCGGCAAGCTGGGGAGAGACAACAAAACGCACGGAAAGACCGTGTTTGAGTTGGGACCGGGGCCTCGGAGCAGTTGTCAGTGCTGGAAAAGCGAGCGTGGCTCCTCTCACACGCCTTTTTCCCCGTCCCACCCCGTGCTCAGCACCGTGATCTCCGAGCCCACAAGCCCCCGGGCGGGACCGGGCATGCCCCGGGCATCCCTGCGAGGGGTGCGGGCTGGCTCTGGCCCCGTGGGGCCGGAGGAGCCGCAGACCGTTCCCACGCGTGTTTCAGAGGAGGATCGGCGAGGGATCAGCCCCGCGTGGGGGGGACACGCAGATAGAGGGGCTCCCCCCGGGTATCTCCCCGGATCCCCCCGCCCGGGGCGGGGAGGGGGCTGCGGGAGGCTCGGCGGCAGCCAGCAGACGGCGATCGCCACCTGCTCCGGGGGCGCCCAGCTCGGCCGCTCCTCAGCCCCCTGCCCCCTGCTCCCTCCTCGGGGCCGAGCACGGCGAGGGCAGCGGGCACGTACGTGTCTGTCCTTCTGTCGGTCCTTCCCCGCCCTGACGGGGCGTCCCTCCCTCCACGGCCACAGGGGACCCGCGGGCGGCCCGGGGGGCGGTGAGGCTCCCGGTCCGGGAACTCTCCGTCCGGGAACTCCCCGTCCGGGAACACGCATCCCCGCCAGACTCACGGGCCTGGAAGGGCCGTCCCGGGCCGATTCCTATTCCGGGAGACCTAGCGTCGTGTTTCGGGGTGAGGACGTGGGGTGGGAGATGTCGCGCAGCGTGTGAGCCATGCTGCTCTTCTCGTGGGTTTTACTCTTCGTGTCCTCGTCTGGCTACCCGAGTGGGAAGCGACCTGCTGCCCACTCCCGCCCCTCCACCCCGAACGATGCTGTGCTTAATCCTTCATTTTTAGCAATTGCGGCGGCCTCCCGTGCTTTGCTCCCGCGGATCTAGCAAGAACTGGGGGAAATCCACGCGTGCAAAGCCCCGTTGGGCTGGAGAGATGCTGCACACCGACGGGGCGGCCCCGGGCACGGCCTGCGGCGGGGGGCGCCCCGCGTGGGGGGGGGGGGGGGGGCCGGGGGCCGGGGGGCGGGGGGTGCGGGGGGGGCCGGGGGGGCCCCCGGGGGGCCCCGGGGGGGGGGGGGGGGGCCGACGACTGCGGGGGCGGGTCCTCGCCGTGACCCCGCCGCCCGCCCCCTTTTCCCGCGCGGCTCCGGCGCGCCCCGCCGGACGTCACTGTTCAGCGCGCGCGTTATGCAAATCGCCGCCCTTCGGCGCGCCCCCATTGGTCGCCGCCGAGCGCGGGAAGGCGGGGCCGGCCTCCGCCCCGCCTCTCCCCGCCCCTCCCTCCCTGGCCGGCCCCTCCCTGCCCCTCCCCTCCCCGTCCGGCCCCGTCCCGTCCCGCCCGGGCCGCGGGAGGGAGACCACCGCCAGCAAATTGCGGCGGGGCTCGGCGCGGCCGGGCGGGACGGGCCGCGGCCGGACGGGGACGGGAGGGGCAGGGAGGGGCCGGCCAGGGAGGGAGGGGCGGGGAGAGGCGGGGCGGAGGCCGGCCAAAAAAAAAAAAAAAAAAAAAAAAAAAAAAAAAAAAAAAACCCCCCCCCCCCCCCCCCCCCCCCCCCCCCCCCCCCCTTTTTTTTTTTTTTTTTTGTTAACGTTTAAATATTTTTTTTTTTTTTTTTTTTTTTTTGGCGTGGCGGTGGGTTTCGCCTTCTCCCTTCCGCTCCCCGTTTCACCTGCGATCAGCGGATGCAAGTCACACAGCGCGCTCCCTCCCTCCCTCCCTCCCGCCCTCCTCTCCCTCGAAGTGAGCGAACAAAAAAAAAAAAAAAAAAAAAAAAAAAAAAAGATAGATCTGTTAAGAACAAGAGCGGCGGAGAGAGAGGAGGGGTGTGCGCGTGTGTGCCGGGAGAGCTGAGCGAGCGAGCGAAGCAGGAGGAGAGCCGCCGGGCGCTCGGCACGCTCCGCTCCTTCCTTCCTTCCTTCCCTCCCTCCCTCCCTCCCTCCCTCCCCGGCGGCCAAGTGCTGCAGCAAGTTTTGCCGAGCACCTGTGCGAGCAGCTCCGAGCCCGGTCCCCCCGAGGGGGCTGCGAGAGGGGCAAGGTGCCCGCCGGCGGGGCCGAGCCCGCGCTGCCTCCCTCCCGCTTTCCTCTCCGCCTTTGCCTTCGCTTGCTCCCGTTCGCCTCGGCTCCTCTATGTCCGATCCGCTTTCCGCGCCCGGCGCCGGAGGAAAGTGACAAAGCTTCGTGAATGTACAGCATGATGATGGAGACGGACTTGCACTCCCCCGGCGGAGCCCAGGCCCCCGGCAGCCTCTCGGGGCAGAGCGGAGCGGGAGGAGGCGGCGGCGGCGGCGGCGGCGGCGGGGGCAGCAAAGGCGGCCAGGACCGGGTGAAGCGCCCCATGAACGCCTTCATGGTGTGGTCGCGGGGCCAGCGGCGGAAGATGGCCCAGGAGAACCCCAAGATGCACAACTCGGAGATCAGCAAGCGCCTGGGCGCCGAGTGGAAGGTGATGTCGGAGGCCGAGAAGCGGCCCTTCATCGACGAAGCGAAGCGGCTGCGGGCGCTGCACATGAAGGAGCACCCGGATTATAAATACCGGCCCCGGCGGAAGACCAAGACGCTGCTCAAGAAGGACAAGTACTCGCTGGCCGGGGGGCTGCTGGGCGCCGGCTCGGCCGGGGGCGGCCCGGCGGGCGTCGGCGTGGGCATGGGCGTCGGCGTCAGCCCCGGCGGCGTCGGGCAGCGCCTGGAGAGCCCCGGCGGCACGGCCGGCGGGGGCTACGCGCACATGAACGGCTGGGCCAACGGCGCCTACCCGGGCTCGGTGGCGGCGGCGGCGGCGGCGGCGGCGATGATGCAGGAGGCGCAGCTCGCCTACGGCCAGCACCCAGGCGGCGGGGGGCACCCGCACCACCCGCACCCGCACCACCCGCACCACCCGCACAACCCGCAGCCCATGCACCGCTACGACATGGGCGCGCTGCAGTACAGCCCCATCTCCAACTCGCAGGGCTACATGAGCGCCTCGCCCTCGGGCTACGGCGCCCTGCCCTACGGCTCCCAGCCCCACCAGAACTCGGCGGCGGCGGCGGCGGCGGCGGCGGCGGCGGCGGCCGCCTCCTCGGGGGCGCTGGGCGCGCTGGGCTCTCTGGTGAAGTCGGAGCCCAGCGTGAGCCCGCCCGTCACCTCGCACTCGCGGGCCCCGTGCCCCGGGGACCTGCGGGAGATGATCAGTATGTACTTACCGGCTGGGGAAGGCGGCGATCCGGCGGCCGCCGCCGCCCAGAGCCGGCTCCACTCCCTGCCCCAGCACTACCAGAGCGCCAGCACGGGGGTCAACGGCACCGTCCCCTTGACGCACATCTGAGCCGGCACCGGCCCCGGCCCCGGCCCCGGCAACGGGAGCGGCGGAGGCGGGCACGGGCACCGGTACCGGCCCCTGCACGGGGCCGCCCCGCGGGACTGTACCCCGCCACCGCCGCCCGCTCGCCCCCCGGCCGCCCGCTTCGCCCCGGCCCCTCGTCTCTCCGGCCCCGATCCCCCCCTCTTATTTTTGCCTTTTATTCCCTTTCCTTCCAGCCCTCCCCCTCCCGCTTTTCTTTTCTTTTCTTCCTTTTTTTTCATTTTCTTTCTTTTTGTACAGAAATGTTTTGATGTTCTTGTAATAATAATAATAAATAATAATAATAATAACGAGAGAGAAAAAAGGTAACAGTTGCTTTACTTACCTTTTTTTTTTTTTTTTTTTTTTTTAGGAGGACTAGTTTATGAAACTAGTTTTAGACTGAACTTCTGTGTTTTATCGAGACTTTTTGTACAGTATTTATCATTCACCCAAGAGACATATAGCGTTTATTTGCAAAAGAGGAGAGAAAGAGAGAGAGAGAAAGAGAGAGAGAGAGAGAGGAAACACGGCGACGAAAAGACAAAAAAATATATATCAATAATAGCCACACAAAGTTCTAGGCGATGCCAACTTTTATAACGCGCAGAACCGCTACGATTTCATTCACGGATCGCTTCTTGTGAAGGGTTTTTCCTGCCTAATTAAGTCGAAGCTGATGGGGAAACAGTTCTCATTTATTACTCATGTACTAAAGCAAATCCAAAACATCACTTAAAAGTTTTTGTAGATGTTCTCGCGTTTTTGTTTTGTTCTGTTCCGTTTCGTTTGTTTTATTTATTTTTTTTTCTTTTTGAGGTTGCAATGTTTTATTTTTCTGCGTTTTGTAAAACTTTATTGTATCTGGATATTTTTTGTTGGTTTTCTCTTTGGTTTTGTTTTGTTTCCTTTTTTTTTTTTGTATAATTTCTTGTAAATGCATTGTGAAATATTTTTTATTTAGGCGTTACGAGGGAATTCAGATTGTGTATATAGGTTACTAAAAAGCTTTTCTGCTAAACAGAAATCCTAAGGATGCGTTCAATTTTGAGTTAAATAAATTTCAAAGCGGAAAAAGTCACCTGTTATTTTATTTTCTTTTTAAGGAAAAAAAAAAAAAAAAGCGAGAGTGTAGCAATGTTTACCCGACCACACGGCAAGTGAACCTAGCAAACGAGGAGGATGCTATAAAGCGGAGCGGAAAGCGGAGCGAAGCGCAACCCCTGGGCGACTGGCGGTGGCTGACGCTCGGTACAAACCAGGAGGGCTGACCGGGGATGTCTGGGGCTGTTTGAGTGATGGCTCCGAGGCAGGCCAAATTACATCTCCGAGCTCCTTTTGTTCACCGCACCGGGCTCCCCGGCCGGGGGGAGCGGGGCTCTCCCACCACCCCGCTCCGCTCCGCCCCGCATCGGGGGGCCCGCGGGGTGCTGGGGCTCCTGCGGCCGCTCCCCTCCGGCTGTCCCGGTGTCCAGCCCGGTCCGAGCACGGAGCAAAAACGGCCAGCCCCGGGCTAGGAGGGGGACGAGCGCCGCCCGCCCTCCGCGGCCGTGCAGAGGCAGCGCCGGGCTCCGCGCACGGCTCCGGGAGCTCGCAGCCGGGTGCCGGAGGGTGCAGGGATGCGCGCTTAGTTTGGGGTTTGGATTGATTTTATTATTTTTTTTTTCACACACACATCCAGGTTGTCCATCGGTACCTTTCGGTGTTCTGGCATGGAAAGTTTACAGTAAACTTCGTCTAATAGCGCTAACGGCACTACGCGTTGCGTTTCAAAATCGCTCTGTAGCAAATAATTTTTCGAAATTGGTCATAATGTGCTTAAAGAAAAGGGAAAATATATATATATTTGTATCATTCAGGGCGGAAACCTCGATCGCGCCAGCTTTTAGGGCTGTTCGAGCTGTCTTTTCGTGACGGCAAAGAGAACTTCGTTCATGCGGGAGCAGGGAAATGTTAGGTGGGTAAAAAGAAGTTGTTTCGGTCCATATCAAAGACTGCACTTTAACTATAATGTTGACAAGACGACTGACATGTGTAACTCTTCGGAGTAATTTGGATCATTTTGTTTAAACCACTCATTCGTTAAAGTGAATGCAAAATTTTCTTAGATGTCCATTGACTTCTAAGTAGGCAATGGGGCCCCCCCCCCCCCCCTTTCTTTTTCTCTATATCTATCTGAGGCTTTTTTATAGCGAGGTGTGTGCAGGTCCAGACACTTTGGAAGCGCTCGGTGTCAAATAGCGCACACACAAAGCGGGGACCCTGTGAGAAACCCTCTGTGGTGCTGCTTCCCTCCATCCAAGCATGAGCCTATGTGTCATCTAAAATATTAATAGGCGTTACTTTGCACCGTGCAGAACACACTGGGTACCTGTTGAACTGTTTGTTGTAACGCGCTATCCGCCCTGCGTGTGCGTCCTCGTACATAGCTGTACGCACTACCGGTAGCATCACGACCGGAGTGAGTGTGTGTGAGTGTGTGTGTGTGCCCCTGCACATGCAGACGCACATACATCTGATGCAACCCTGTTACGTGCCTTTTCTTTAAGGGTCACAGCTTTTGAAATTCGCATTTACTGACAAAGCGGAAGGGAAAACCCCCAGCGAGCTGATGCTGTATGGCTGAACACGACTGGAGCAGTAAGAGTAGTGGGGCGGCCAAGGGAGGAAAGGAAATCAGCCTTTGGACAGTCCGAGCAGGAATACTACTGAAATCTCTTTAAGAGACATAGTAGCTCTAAATGAGCTCCTTTAGCGGGTCTTCCTCCATCTGCCCACAATTTAGCGGCTCGATGGCGTTATGCCTGGAATAATAGAAATACCTGCACTTTCAACACAAGGGGATTAAACAGCCCCAGTCTCGGCTGTATTCAAGTAAACTTGAAATATTCTCAGCCTGCCTTTCAAAGAAATGCAATCCCCTTTGCTAATGTTAAAAAAAAAAATCCCTATTCAATTTATTTCTGTTCGTGGTTTATTGGCTTGGCGTTGCAGTTCAGTTCGAGTTAAACTCCAGAACTGGGTGTACAAAGTTAGAGCTACCTTGCGAGGCAGAGGAGTTGGCTTTCGGTACAGTAAAATAACTCAGTCTTCGGGCTTCTTGCTGCGCAGGTTATATATAAGAGAGTAATTGAATATGCGAAACTAAGAATAGGTTTGAACGATTTATGATTTAAGTACTTTAGGTCTAAAATTGTATGAAATGTTCCCCCTATAACGTGATTGACAGAGCTATTAAAATCACCTATGCGAAAGAAGAAAAAAAAAATCTGTTTTTCTGTAAAATGAAGGGGAATCCAGGGGCTGAGGCGGAGGGCCGAGGGCGGAGGTGTCCTCTCGGCCGAGTCAGGCTGCCTGAAGCGTGGGGGGCTTGGGGTCAGGGCCCCCTGCGGCCGGGCCGCGCTCCGCCCCCGGGGCCCGGCTTTGCCTCTCCCCTGGGAGGGGGAGGCGGAGGAGCCAGGAGGCCAGGCGGCACGGAGTGATAACAGGTCTGATCCGCTCCAAACTTCGAGCCAAAACGCAAACTTGGCCTGAACTCCACAGCTCCCTTCCCAAACGCTTCTCTCTCTCTTTTCTTTCTTTCCAATTTTTTTTTTTTTTTTTTTTTTTTTTTTTTTTTTTTTCCCTTCTCCGTCTCCCTCCTTTTTCCGTGGAGGGCTCTCTTTGGGCCCGGGGGAGAAGCCCCTTCCTTCCAGCTCCGTTCCCCCGCGCCCTCAGCCGGAGCCTCACCGCAGCGCGCCCGGGGGGCACCTATGGGGCGGCTCCGGGCCTCTGAGCAGCAGCGGGGGGAGCATGAAATTACCCGTGAATTTAAAAAGAGGGGCGGCTCCAGTACCTTGCCCAGGGGTCCGCAGCCCCCAGGCTCTTGGAGCCCGCCGAGCTGCCCCGTGGCACGGCTCCTCCTCCCTCCCAGCTGCACCGGAGGCACTGGGGTGTCCTGAGCGGTTACAGCGTTTTAGCATCAACAGTAAGCTGCAACGAAAGGGAAAACAAACAAACAAACAAACAACAACAAAAAAAAAAAACCAGCCACCAAACATCACCAAAACCCGAACTAAACGGCTAATCTGAGCAGAGCTGTGCAGCGAAACGCAGCCAAAGCGCCCGAGCTGCCTCTGTGTTTGACGCCCGGCCCCCGTTTAAAATCGGGGGGGGGGGGGGGGCGCCCCCCCCGGGGCCCGCCCCCCCCCCTCTCCCGGGCCCTAGGATCCTCTGCATTTCCCAGAAACTCCCCCCGGCCCCCGTCTGCCCCTTCCCCTCCCTCGCCCAGCAACACGTGGAGGAGCGGCGGGGAGGGACGGCCCCGTGGGGGCGGACAGCGTCTGTGTGTGTGTGTAGGGGGGCTGCTCTTTGGGGTTTCCGTTTGTCTCTGCAGCCCCTCGAAGTGAGGTGTCTCCCGGCTGGCTAAAGAGGGGAGCGGGGCCCCCCTTTGGGTGTCGTCGGAGGGGCCGCAGATGAATGATGCAAGGGGGAGACGGCAGACGGGGGCCGGAGGGGGGGGGGGGTGGAAAAAAACAAGCGCGTTGCTGTCGGGCTTGAACTCCACACGGGACCCTCCCTCCATGGGGCTCCCGGCGACACCAGGGCCCGACTCCAGTCATGCGCGCTGCCGCCCCCCCGGACCGGAGGCCATCTGCTGCACGGCCGAGGGGGCCGGGGGGGGGAGAGCCCCCCGAGGTACTGGGCTGGCCCCGGCAGGTGGGAGCCTCGGTCCTGCTCTGCCATGCCGTGCTCGTGGCCCATGCACCGTGCACACCGACGGGGATGTGGGGGACGAACTCTTTTTTTTTTTTTTTTTTTTTTTGGGGGGGGTGCCAAGCAGTCCCAAGCAGGCATTTCGGTCCATCCTCTGCCAGAAAGAGCAGCCCCCAAAAGCCGGGATATTCCGTGGCTCGACGCTACCCCACGAGTAACACCCAGCGCCTGAGCGGACACCCCGGCGTGGGAGCTGAAGTGGGGGGCTAAAAAGGGGAGCTAAAGCAGGTGGGACTGGACCGTGCTGAGGACCCCCAGGGTGGGGGCGTCGGGATGCTGCTTCTAGGGGGGGTGAGGCCTCGGAAGGTGGCAGGGGCACTGAGAAATGCCGGAGGAGCCGTGGCACACGCAGACCCCCGACGGGGAGGGCGGCTCTGCGCCTATCCCCGTGCCGTCTGTCCCGGCCCTGGGTGCCAGGTATGGCCGAGTCGGGGGCCGGCATCAGAGGTCGAAAGAAGAAAGGGATGGAAAGGAAAGCCGGCGCTGTGAGCCAGGCCGCTTCTGGAGGAAACGCCGCTGAAATGAAGATGGGAGAACCCAAGTTTGGAGACTCTCGAGGAGCTCTCCTGTAGAGTCGGTGCGGGGTGTGCAAGGGGACCCGAGGTGGTGTGGGGTACTAGCAGGAGACCTGGAAGCCTTCCTAGCCCTCACGCCTAAAGTCGGGGCAACTCTGGTGATGCCTGGGTAGGATATACCAGGAGCCAATAGGGTCTGGCTGAACTGAGCATCACTTTCGCGTGTGCCACCACAAAGTCGGGAGGTAGGCGAGCAAAAGGGCGAAAGCAAACCCCGTCTTTTGCACCGCCCTGGGTGCAAGGAGCAGGGGATGGGAGCGGTGGGGTCCGGTGCGGGACAAATCCCTCGCCTCCTATTTGCAAAACCTTGGGGTGCCTCTCCTTTCGGGACGGTGTAATACGCTGAAGGGAGGAGCTTTGGGCTAAGTCTCGTTTGAAGAAAGTCATTGAAGCGCTTTAGCACGGCCTGTCACGCCGGGTTTGGGGGCAATGCGCTTCACGCGCGGCAAATCCCATTGTTCACGCCTTCGCTCCGGGCACCTCTCATTGAGCGGGAGGAGACGTGTGCCACGGTTAGCTTCGGCCCTCGGACGGACGGGGCTATCCTTCAGAAAGGGACAATGGGAACGGGGAGAAGCAGGAGAGCATCTGGCGGTCGCCAGACAATTGGGCGAGTGCTGCAGGGCCGCCGGAGAGCCCCGAGCAGCGTGGGGACACGGCTGCAGCCCGGGGACGGCCGCGCAGGGTTGGGGGAGCGCAGCCGACGCGGG